>OX439464.1:1200000-2400000 GCA_949320045.1 Scotopteryx bipunctaria | reverse complement strand
AAAATGTTAATAATGAAAAGAAATATTTATCACACACTACAAATACCATTTTTTGAGTAGACAGTGAAACAAAAAATCATTAATTACATAAAATATGAAAATACAATGGTCTACACAGAAAAAACCGCTAGCGAGTAGCGACACACCAAGCCAACATCCAACAAAGCAGATTATCTGCTGGTTTGGTGTGTCACCCACTTAACAGACTCCTTTATCAGAATGTTTTCAGGTGTAATCATCATACTCCGATTGTGGACCAAAAATGTATGCAAAGAATGGATTTATTTAAAATTTAGTACCTTTTTAAAATCATAATTTCAAAATTTAAGGTTTTTTGGATGTTAGGCCTTTCAGACGGTGACATCTTTGATAACATTTTTGGACTGAGTATGAAGTGTCAATAACTTTATAATACCACACATGAGTTGCAAAGATCTATGCAGTATTAACTACATTTTACACAGTTGAATAAAAACTTTATGATAATTTATGAATCACAAACAAAATGAAATAAAAACTACATAATTTGATACCAATTTTAAGATTTATGATTATGAATCCCTTTATGCAGAAGTGAAATTAAAAAAAAACACAAAAATGTTACACAATCAATCCCAAACCCAAAAATGAAAAAAGAACAGCAATTGCAAAAATATAGATGAAAATATGATTATTCGAAGATCATTACAAAAATCGCAATTTTCCACTGTCATACATCTTCCTTTTCCGGACATCTACTATAGTCTCAGTACCCTGTAATGGTCAGTAAACTTTTGGCCACACCCAGAGCCCCAAACAATACATTTTTATTCATTTTTAATCTGTCACTCAAAAACTGAATATGGAATGAAATAAAAGTGCCGAATGAATGAACCATTCAATAGAGTAATTCCCCTGAATGACACATTTTTTTGTACTTAAGTTAGGTAGGATACTCTGGGAACAGGACATCAAGTTTAATTGCAACAAGCACTCTTGAATCTCTTCGGTGCTAACCATTGGCAATACCCAACATATTTCCACGTCTTTCATTTGAACATATACCATTACCCTTCTTTGCAGTCAGATAAAAAAGTGAGAAGACAAAACAAAATGACCAACAGAATTTTAGTGCTCTTTAGATCTTTTACATGAAGAAACTAACAAAGCATACAAATATAATTTTCAAAATACAAAAGAATCAGTATGGCTATCTAAATACCGTTGCATTTTAGATCTTATTCGGGATTTTTTGTCAACTGGATTGTTTAGGTCATTTTTGTTCATTGAAAAGGGGGTGTGACTCCCAAGAGACAAGGATATATGTTAGAAGAAACTCCACACAGGTTCCAAACAATTAACCCGAGTAAAAGATGTATGTTAGAAGTATTGCGAAATTTGTATATCAAGTTGATAGCGTTTCATTTGAGGGCGCATTCGATGAATACCCCGTGGTCGGGAAGGGGGCTGCCGGGGGAGGGGGAGTCAGGGGGAGTGGAGATAGGGGAGATGGGTGGGGAGGGAGTGTCCGGGCAGTCCGGAGGGGGCAGGAATGGCTCCTCGGTGACGGTCGAGGTCAGAGGCAGCACGTCTTTCAGGATGGCCCTGAAAAGAAATTAAATATTGTTAATACATGTCACGGATAGTTCACGAGAACTCAGAATTGAGTTCAATGTTTTCAGCATGATTGTCAGCTAACCAAAGTCCACTGCTGGACACAGGCCTTTCCCACTTCCAGGACGAATATAACATGCATACATGCATACATACATACTATCACGCCCGTATCCCTAAAGGGGTCGGCAGAACCACTAGTGATCATAAGAAAACTTGCAGCCTCTTGTGATCCAAGACTCCCAAGATGGATATGGTGAACTATGATGACAGGTGATCAGCCCATCGCCCATATAGGTTTATCAAGTTGGAGAGGATACTAGGTACTCCTTAGTCGACTTTTACGATTTTTTTTTTAATAGCAGACCTACTAAGCTATTGGCAACGTTGTGCGCGGTCACAATTGGGATGGGTGACCGCAAGTGGCATTACGAGCTGAACACTTCGGTGCTTCGGAGGTCACGTAAAATGGTCGGTCCCAACAAATATACATGCATATACAATAATGGAGCTATTTTTCGTCCAATAGCAGCTAACGTGATTGAATAAGTGAAAAGCACGTGCTTACTGCTGCCGGAGTATCTATGTGCCTCGTGAGTCCTGTTAACGTTCCAGTTTATCCAACTCACGCTTAACGGAGCGCAAAGTGGGCAGAGCAATGGCACATTGTGGATACTACTGTTTTTTTTTCGCATGACGGTGTCACCCTGAGGGTTAACTCTGAAAACCAGCGCTACTTCTAGTTAAAGCTGGAAGTAGCACATGCTGAGAGTTAACCCGTTTGGCCACATTAAAACGCCGATTGGTCCGCGGGAAGGGTAAAATCAGACTAGGTATTAGTTCTAGTTTTACTATAATAGGTACTTCTGTCGTTTGTGTATGTCTTCTCTTGTTTTTTTTTTTGTACCTCATTTTTTGTCCCTTTTCCGTTTGTAATATGTCTTTGTGTGTGCCAAATAAATGTTTTTTCTTTCTTTCTTTCTTTACTACAAAGTGTACGGAACACTCACCAGAGTCTAGCGTCGACCACGGCCTTCACGGTGGGCGTGGGGAAGCCGTTGAAGGGCGAGGCCACGGGCAGAGTGTAGGCGCCCATGTCGGGGAACAGCAGCCAGTCGCCCGCAGACAGCGGCGCCAGGCGGACGTGCGGCAGCACGCAGTCCAGCCCGTCGCAAGACGGACCCCAGACGGAGCAGGCGGTCTTCTTAGCGGGAGACGGCTGGAGAAGAAATAAATAGTTAGCATAAAAAATAGATGGTGTCCTGGAGAAGTGTCTAATTTAATTATCATAATATAAATATTTGTATATTTAAATCTTCCGGAACATAAAACCGTAACTATGTATACCAAAAAATATAGGTTTTTAAGAACATATTTACAATCTATCTCTCACTACACTTTGATCCCTACGCCGTAGGACATAGTGGTTTTTACCTTGACCGTGATATCATACAAGTGTTTCAGTACATTTTGATCCCTACGCCGTACGACATTGTTTACCGCCGTGTTGTTTACCTTGAGCGGGATCGCCACGACCTGCTGGTGGTCATAGAGGATGCAATTGAAGGATCCGTACACGCCGTCGTTTATGAAGTACATGGTGTGGCTCTCGCCTTTGTCCTCAGCTGACGCGATCTGGAAACAAATTGTCAAGTCATACACATTCTTGCACACTGGCTTCAGTCCGCGGCTTCGCTCTTGTGACACCAGTATGATAAGTATGATCGCTCTTATGACACCAGTATGATAAGTAGTATGACTTGTTCTAAGTTCCATCCAAATCTGTCATCGCTGTGTACCTCGGGTAGCTCGTAGCCAATCATTGCGATACAGTTGTAACTTTGACATAGATTTAAGATGAATCTAAATTATCTTTGTAAACACTTAATAAATAAATTAAAGTTGCAGGTCGCAGGCCATCTCCATTCACCAACTAGCTGTCAATAGCTAGCCATTTGGCAAACTTATTAGCCTATACTTAATTCCATAACCCAACCATAATAGGATTGTCACTGGTTCGATGTTGAACAGTAAAGAAGGTGGGCTAAAAAAAATCGATGTTCAAAGGGCACTGACCTCTAGTGGAGTGCACCATAGCGGCGAGAGATCTAAGACTTCTATCAACAAGGTTACTGACCTCTCTGGTGGAGTGCACCATAGCGGCGAGGGTGTAGGCCGCGGCCGCGAAGTACCGTCCCGGCTCAGCGATCACTCGCACTGCGCCGTCCGCGAAGTGAGTCGACAGCGCCGCGTTGATCACTTGCGACACCTGCCAAACAAATACTACATAATAAACAGTTCATTCATAATCACCAGATATCTTTTGGGTGCTATGAAAAAATGTCATCAAAAGTATGGATCAAAAATATCTGTAAAAAATTCCGTGTCTCTGAATTACATATATCACTGGGATATCGAATATGGATAAAAATATAATGTAAGTATTCTATCAGCCATCTGGTTCCTATAGTACAAGCTTCGTTTAGTTTGGGGCTAGATGGCGCTGTGTAAAATATGTCCAGCAATATTTATTTCATTTTTTTATCTTGTTTAAGACGGCACTCAAATATGCCGCTGTTATGCATGCCTCTCTCCTTGGCTCTCAGGTAGAATATGTCTATCTCCTTGGCTCTCAGGTAGAATATGTCTATCTCCTTAGCTCTCAGGTAGAATATGCCGCTGTGGTAACTGTTACCTCGAATATGTCGGTGTCCTTGCCGCCGGGGAAGCCGCCGCCGATGTCCAGCAGGCGCATGTTGTGGCCGAGCCTGGCGCCGGCGCTGAACAGCTGTCGCGCCGCGAGGATGGCGCGCGAGTATACGTCAGTCTCGCCGGCGCCCGAGCCCACGTGGAACGATATGCCCACCACCTGCGTGTACAATTAATTGTTAATTTATACTTTGGGCGAATAGTCTAAATAATAAGTAGATCATGTTGATTAGTATAGATTTACAAAAGTTTTATAAATATTTTGTATGTAGTAGAAAATAAGAGCTTATTTTATAAGGCCGTTTAGGCGTGATTGAGGCACAAACATCCTCACAAACTTTCGCATTTATAATTTAAGTTGGCACATATACATATTATCACGCCCGTATCCCTAACGGGGTGGGCAGAGCCACAAGCAATCATAAGAAAACTTGCAGCCACTCCTGATTCAAAATACTAAGATGGACGTGAACCATGGTGACACGTGATCATTCCATCGCCCATATAGATGGTCCTCATGTTGGAGAGGAAGCTATCCCTTAGTCGACTTTTACGACATGCTCGGGGAGAGAAGCAGCTGGACGCATTCAATGTTTTTTCTTTACTTTTTAAGTCCAGCAGAGAAGTTATTTAAGTAGGATAATAAGGAAGTAAGTTAGTATGAGCTAGCGGCCAACTCTTATGACGGATTTTTTAGGCCGCCTAAAGGCCTCCGTCATGGCTTAACGACTTAAAAGCCGGTACCGACAATTTAAGCACGGAAGCGCTCAGCTCGTAATGCCACTTGCGGTGCACCCATCTCAATTGTGACCGCGCACAACGTTGCTAACTTCAACGATCAAGAACGTCTAAGCGAGCTACGCCACGAGCGCTTCCCACGTAGGATAATCATTATCCTATATCTAAAACATCGCTAAGCCACAGGGGGTCGATTTTGAGTTTTTGATGCCATTCTACTTAGAAAAAAATTCTCTATCGATCTGTTTTAGAATCATTCTTCTAGCGTTTTTAGTTCAGGAGCTCTAGCAAAAACAGCGCTATCTACGATAAAATATATATTTATACTACCGCGTTTTTCGCTCATATCTCAAAACTTGGTTTTGTGGCTTAGCGATGTTTTAGATATAGGAGGGCAGAATGTAAGTGGTGTTTACGTTGAGTTGGTGTAGCGCGGCCAGTTTGAGCAGCCTCGGCGCTTCTGTGGTGGGGTTGCAGCCGAACTTCATCCCCAGCGGGCACTGCGCAGACGCCGCATCGCATCGGATGCGCAGCACTAGCCTACAGATCACAACACATTGTTTAAAACAGGTAAACAAGACTGAAAAACAAAAATAAATAACACCCAACAGTCACATACATAGTCCTGACCCCACACTAGGATTCCCTGTGTCGTGGGTATCAGAAACTACGAGTACCATGGTACCACAACATCCAGACACGGAAATATTTACAGATCATGCAAACATTTCTTCCGCAGCGGGAATCGAACCCGCGTCTCTTGCGTCTATGCCGAGCAATCATCCGCCACGCCACCGAGGCCGTCGTTGGGCGCTTCGATTATACGCTTTTCATCATCGAAGAGATAATAGAGTAGAAATATTCTATGTATGAACTGACTACTTAAAGGAGAGGCCCTCAGTGGTCCAAAATAGGGATGGCTGGAGAGAAGGAAGGGAGGCCTTTGCTCTACAGTGGGACACTACAGGCTTCTAATAATAAATAAATAAATATTAATGAACTGACTGTACATGCATACGAACGTATGTGTACGCTTCAATAACAAAATCCCAAGCGAGATGACAAGTCAGTTAATAAATTCAAAACTCTAGTAAAACAAAAGTTGTTTAAAAAAACTAAATTTTTATTTTTTTATTTTTACTCACTGCGCGTCAGAAAACACCTTAGCCAAAACTCTTACAGCATGATCCAAGGTTCATGCTGTGCCGACCCCACATAGAGTGGGATAAGGGCAGGAAGATGATGATGATGATGATTTTTACTCATTACGCGTCATAAAACACCTTAGCCAAAACTCTTACAGCGTGATCCAAGGTTCATGCTGTACCTTAACCAAAACTCTTACAGCATGATCCAAGGTTCATGCTGTGCCGACCCCACATAGAGTGGGATGAGGGCAGGAAGATGATGTTTATTTTTACTCACTGCGCGTCCGGGAAGAGATGTTTGATCTTGTGCAGTTCCGTCTCCGAGTCGAACGTCATAGTGGAGACGCGCAGCGCGGCCGCGCGCCGGATGTGCGAGTTCATCTTGGCGGGGTTCGCGAATATGATGCGCCTGGAGGAACGAAGACATTATTACATTTTCTTTTATATTTGACGGCGTCGGTGGCGTGGCGGGCGATTGCTCGGCAGAGACGCAAGAGGCGCGGCTTCGATTCTCGCTGCGGAAGATATTTGCATGATCTGTAAATATTTCTTCCGGGTCTGGGTGTTGTGGTGCCATGGTACTCGTAGTTTCTGATACCCACGACACAGGGAATCCTAGTGTGGGGTCAGGACTATGTATGTGACTGCTAGGTGTTATTATTATTATTTTGACACAGCGCCATCTAGCCCCAAACTAAGCAAAGCTTGTACTATGATAACCAGATGGCTGACAGAATACTTAAATCCTTTTTTTTTGTAAATACATAATACTACAACACCAAGACCCGGAAGAAATATTTGCAGAGCATACAAACATTTCTCCCGTAGCGGGAATCGAACCGGCGCCTCTTGCATCTTAGCCGAGCACTCGCCCGCCACGCCACCGAGGTGCTCGACTGAGACGCAAGGGGCGCGGGTTAGATTCCCGCTACGTTAGAAATGTTTGCATACTCTTTCTGTAATATAATAATTTAAGTATTCTGTCAGCCATCTGGTTCCCATAGTACAAGCTTTGCTTAGTTTGGGGCTAGATGGCGCTGTATGAAATGTCCACAATTATTTATTTATATTTTATTTATTTATACTCACTCGGGAGCCACGCCGAGGCTGGTGACGAGTTCGATCTCGGTCTTGGAGGCGCAGTCGAAGCCCGCGCCCAGCGCCGCCAGCGTGCTGACCAACAGACGGTCGTCGTTGCATTTCACCGCTGGAATAATGACACCATGATAAATAATAAATAAAGCCCTTTTACCATCTAGTAGGTGATTTATACAGCGTGAGGAGGCAACTTTTACCTTCACTAACGGGACGTTCTAGTGCCCGGTACGAATTAAGATGGAGTAGGCTTGCCCAGCACCTGTCCCATCCTCTCAGCTTAGTCGGCTTTGTCCACAGGAAAGACATGGTCAATGCGTGCGGAGCTGACTAAGCCGCGAGTTTCCTCACGATGTTTTCCTTCGCCGTTTTAGAGTATTGGTATAGCGTACATCAATTATTCGCACAGAAAAAGCCATTGGTACACGACCGGATTTGAACCCGCCACCTTAGAATAGGAAGGCGGGGTCACTACCAAATAGACCTCCAGTGCTCTCATGAAAAATAATATATGACACACAATAAAATATGGAGGTCGTGATATGGTCACAAATGGGATGGGTGACTGCAAGTGGCATTAAGAGCTGAGCGCTTCCGTGCTTCGGAGGGCACATTAAATTGTCGGCCCCGGCTTTGTAAGTCGTTAAGCCATGACGGAGGCCTTTAGGCGGACCAAAAACTTCGTCACAAGAGCTGGATACTTTAATAATAATACTTTTACCATAGAAGTGTTCAACACATGAGCTCGGTCCAGCGCTAGTATTACGCCATCAGCTTCCCCAGGTCCATGACTTAGAAAGGGTCCTCCTGCAACCCGACGTCCTGGATCACGGAGGCTGGGGTCCAGTCTCTATGAATTCTACATGTCAGTTTCCTTACAATGTTTCCTTTGACCGCTCGAGAGTACTGGTCCAGCGCAACAGAAATCCATTGCTCCATGATCTGATTCGCACCCACGACCTTAGGATTGGAAGGGTCAGGCCACCAGCGCTGTCAAAGTCCAGAAGCAGTTGTAGAAATAGTATCAGTAATGGTCTTACCATAGAAGGGTTCAACGCGCGGCATGAGTTCAGTCCAGCGCTGGTATCTCGCCACCAGCTCCCCCAGATCCATGACGTAGAAGGGGTCCTCCTGAACCCCGCTGTCCACCACGTCCTGGATCACGGAGGCTGGGGTCCAGTCTCCGTGCATCACGCGCACGCGCGACTCCATCACTGCTTCTGGGACCTTGAGGTCAGAAATGGATAGTCTTGAAATCCAAAGGTGATCCAGAGTGATCCATAACCCCCCCCGATTAAGAACATTCGGGAAGCCTGATAATGTAGCCGGAGAGAGGTTCAGTACGCTAGAATACGGAATACGGAATTTGAAATTAAATATTTCTATATAAGATTATCCAAATGATTGTAGTTTTCTGGATTAGTATCTTCAGTGAAATCTAAAATGGCTGCTGATGGAATAGAAGTAGGACTTACCTTCATCTTTCTCGTCAAAATGTCACCGCAGTCCAAGTTGTCTCAATCAAGTCAAATTTCAATATCCAATTCTTCACTAAGTTTAATCCAAGTCTTCAAGATCCGTGTCACGATTATTCAAAGTTCACCCGAAGAAAGATATTGCTCTTCCAAGTTCTTTCAAGGTGTCTACCACACGTGGAATTCGAAATTCGAATCTGAAGGTGCACCCGTGGAGTTCTCCGAAGGCGTCCGAAGTGTTCCGAAGGTGTCGGTTAAGGCCCGAAGCCCCGGCAAGGCCGAGGCGAGTCGGGCGCTATTCTGCGAACGGGTCAACGATCCGGATAGAGGAGCCTGTGTCAAGTGGGGGGGCCCAGTGGAGGCCCACTAGCGCTAGTCCACGGGTGTCAGCTGGAACAAGAGAGGCCTTTCAGAACACTGCGTAGACCCCATTTTGGGGGTCACCAAGGGTCCACCATTTTGAAGATTCATGGTAAGCTGAAATTGCGAGCTAAAAGGTGCTTCATCTTTTTTTACTAATCATGTCAGGGTCACTATTTTAGGTATTTCTACGAGTTGTTATCACGTTGGCCCAGTGTGTAGATACATTGTGGTGTGCGTGTTTATGCTGTGGTCACCAATACCGAGGACCTAGAGGAACAAGGTTCGCTAGAGTGGCGTACCTCAACAGCGCGTTCATTCCTTTTTTTTCCAATTTTTGCTTCGCAAAATTTTACATACATTTTTTTACATACGAGAGCACTGGTGGTCTAGTTCGTAGTGACCCCGCCTTCCGATCCTAAGGTCGTGGGTTCAAACCAATGGATTTTTTTGTGCGAAAAATTTATGTGCGCTGTACCAGTACTCTCAAACGGCGAAGTAAAACATCG
Organism: Scotopteryx bipunctaria; assembly: GCA_949320045.1. Lineage (NCBI taxonomy): Eukaryota > Metazoa > Arthropoda > Insecta > Lepidoptera > Geometridae > Scotopteryx > Scotopteryx bipunctaria. Next base: position 2,390,373 of record OX439464.1, on the reverse strand, counting down.
TTAGGAAACCCGCGGCTTAGTCAGTTCCGCACGTATTGACCATGTCTTTCCTATGGACAAGGCCGACTAAGCTGAGAGGATGGAATAGGTGCTGGGCAAGCCTACTCCATCTTAATCCGTGCTAGTGTAGTGCTAGTGTTAGTTAAACAAATTAAATTCCAGCAAGAGTCATCATTCACAGGGAACTAGGGGTTGCTAGACCACCAGTGCTCTCAATTCCAGCTCAGCGGAGCTAGGGGTTGGTGCAGTGGTGCAACTCACGTGTCGGGCGTGGTGTGGCGTCAGCGGGCCCGCAGGCGGCGCCAGGGCGGGTCGACGTTGAGCACGCGGCGCCAGCAGCGCGTCGCGGGTCGCGGCTCGCACAACGGACGCGCTCGCCCGTCACGCCCGGCACTGAATGTCGCGCCGGACTCGTCCGGTGCTCCCTGGAAAACAACTTTTGTTAGCATGCTCGTAAGGTATATGTAAGAGCAAATTCGGGACTACAGATAATCATCGAGATGCCCGGCATCAACCACAACCTTAACACCATCGAGCACACTTGGAACACTGTTGCCAACATCCCAAAATCCCCGGTGCTTCAAGGAGTTGGGCTGGCTAGGGTAGGGTTAGCAGGGAGACAATGCATAATACATCCCAACGCGGAACATAAGTGCAGGAGGGTTTAATTAATCATGGTGATTCTATTGTTTAATTACGATGAATGTATGCCCAAAAGTCGTCAAGCAGAGTATGTTTCGCAAATCGGTTTATTCGTTAATTGATGCCGTACAAAGTTCACAATTACCATTCAGATCATTCATGTCCTCAGCAAATGTAGCATTTTCAAATGTGTCGCACGAACTTTAATTAGTTTAAACTGTTTCAATCGAGTCCAATAATAAGTCAATGAAAGCAGCGGTGAAGCCCAAAATAATTGAAAACTATTTCGTAGTCAATTTGTAAATTTATTTTAAACCAACCTATTTGTCTAGTACATTATGGTCACATTCAGGAGTCATTGAGTACATCAGCGTTTTTGAATCTTGTAGATAAGTACACATTGAATCACGATCAAGGCAACTCAGGAATACCAACATATTTAGTCTAGTACATCATGATCTCATTCAGGAATCATTGTGTATATCAGCATGTTTGAAGCTTGTATGCAGGTACACAATGAATCAGAATTCAAAGTTGGCAGCCCAAAGTGAAAACGTTATTATTGGGCACTTCTCAGGTCCATGTTGTACCTTTCAAATTTTGAGTTCATTAAAAAAGAAAGTAATTTATTTTTCTTGTCAGGCCTCAGATGATGTCATTATGTAATTTTATGTGATAGTGTAAATGATAACATTTAGATTAGAGTATTTTTATCTAAACCAAACTATATTTTGTGGGAAATTTTATCAGAGTCGCTGAACTGTGTTTGCTGATAACATTTTTAGCATTTCAGATACGATTGCTAAGCTACAGTTATCGGAAACTACAAAATCAGATAGCAAGCATATAAATAATGCCACTAGGTACCTATCACTAGCGAATACCTTTAACTATTAGTTAACCCTATTATAATTTAGTTTATATTGAGTTTTTTACATATCACTTAAATATGTTTGGTTTACGCTTTTTTTACCTACTATGTTTCAGCTTCTTTGTCCATTTATGTAAGTTTGTTATTATTTTATTTATGGTTAAGATCTGGCTTTTCTAAAAAATAAATAAAATATTTCCAAATATGTATTTGCTAGCTGCCGCCCGCAGCTTCGCTCACGTCATACCCGGATAAAAAGGAGTCTATATGTTATTCCAGCACACCTACAATGTGTATTCCAAGTTTCATTCAAATCCGTTGAGTCGTTACGGCGTGATTGAGGCACAAACATACATCCTCCACACCATATTTTTGTGATATAATAATGAGGAATAAGAATAATTGATTTCAATATTAAGTTTGAGAATTCTTGCAATTTACGTTTTGAAAAAGGGCCAGGTCAAGAGTACCCTAAACCGACGAGTATGCATGAGGAATGTAATGAGAATGAATAAAGCGAAAGAAGTATGTCAGGATCGTAGCAAATAGCGATCCGTGATCTCTGCCTACCCCTACTATGGAAAACAGGCGTTATTTTATGTATGTAAGTATTTAATTTATTTTGTTAAGATTTTAAATGGAAAATCTAAAGTTTTAAAATAAAAACTGAATTGATAGGTCATGTATAATACTACGTTATCAGTTTACGTAACAAAATTCGTCATATTAATGTTTGATTGATAATGATAAGATATTTTGTATCGAAATAGCTCAAACATGAATCAGATTGGGACTTTGTCGAGGAAGCGTTTGTTATCAATGTCAATCAAATTATTAACATAATACGGAATACGTACTGACGTTAAGTACAGCTGAGAATTTCAGTACAAAGTTAAGAAGTCAAAAGCCAATAGTATTTTATTCATCAAAAGATGTTAATGGGCTAGTGGTATAGTGACCCCGGCTTCCGATCGTGGGTTCAAATCCGGTCGTGCACCAATGGATGTTTCTGTTTGAAAAAAATATGTACGAAATACCAGTACTCTCAAAACGGTGAAGTAAAACATCTTGAGGAAACCGACATGTCGTAGAACGTAAACAGTTCGAAAATATCTGTCAAGTGTACGAAAGGAGCTTTAGAGGCGCACTTAAACCTTTTCTCCGCACTGGTTCGAAAGAACTAGTGACACGACTAGATAGACTGAAAGCACAGATTAGAGACTAGATTGAAAATACAGGTAATAGACCACGCTTGGCTATTTTTTTAGTAAAATAATACCTTCTGTAAGTAAGTTCGTATGAGCTAGTGGCAATGCTACTTGCGCTCACCCAATAATACCTTTACTATCATATTTATGAAACGAGTTGAAGCAATTGATTTACATAACTGGCCTTTTTAAAAATTCACTTAAACTGGGTATAATTTTTGAGTTCGACCTGATAGCGAACGAAGGGTTTATTTTGTGTATGAATAAGTGAAACCTTAATAACAGAGTACTACTTCGTTTCAGAACTGTCATTGATGAAAGAAGACATGCTATTGCTATTAAAAAATATACGTCTCTTCATAATAGACTAGCTGTTGCCCGCGACTTCGTACGCGTGTAGTACATTATTTTGTTCTATAATCAATGGTTTTCGCAGCGCACGCCAAAAACTATTTCGATTTGGTCCAGATACGTGTACGAGTTTCAAATAATCTTTAAAAAGAGTTTCTAATAACAAATAAGTTCGTATGAGCTAGTGGCCAACTCTTATCACGGGGTTCTTAGGCCGCCTGAAGGCCTCCGTCATGGCTTAACGACTTAAAAGCCAGGAACGACAATTTAACTTGCCCTCCGAAGCACGGAAGCGCTCAGCTCGTAATGCCACTTACGGTCACCCATCTAAATTGTAACCGCACACAACATTGCTTAACTTCAACGATCAATCAAGAACGTCTGAGCAAGCTACGCCACGAGCGCTACGAGTGTTTCAAATAATAGCCCAAGACACAGATCGCAGGGTGAAAAAACTGGCTTAAACAAAAACTTCCTATTCTAGGGATGAATTCTACAAATAAAATATGCTTAGTGAGATGTTGATATCGGGCCAAATATCAGAACAATCTAGACTTCTATGAAGCTGATTATTCAATTTCTTGCACAATACAATGAAATAATTGATGATGAAGAGAGAATAAACAGTTTTTGATCAACACTAAAATAATAAGAAAACTCATTGACTCAATGATTGTGTAACTCACAAACTCGTCAAATAAAACACTTCAATTGTAAAGTTCTATACTCGTGCTACTCATTTAATTGGGGCCTTAGAATTTAAATCAACAAAAGCCGACTATCATCATCATCCTCTTCATATAGACGTCTACAGCTGAGCATAGGCCTCCCCAATAAACTTCCAGGATAAACGATTTCCACACCCTCACATTGTCATTGATTCTTCGGTTGGGTTGCCGTCTTACACTTCGTTTCCCGGTGCGTGGCCTTCATAAGCATTCGAGCGACAAAAAAAAAATTTGTTGGACAGATATAAATGCTGTGGATCGCAGATGATTGCTGGCAGAGTTACAGGGCTTTGGTGAGCGCAGAGGGCGAGAAACCGAGAAAGGTTTTTAGGGCAACTAGCGTAAGGGCGCCACTTAGGTACGAACCTCTGCTTGGGCAGTTGCCTGAGTATTGAATCTAAGCTGCACCTAGAGAGGGCGAGAGAGAAATTGTGGAGTGTTGCTAGCTAGTTTAACATGGGGCCTCTATGAACGTGTCTTGGTCTACGGAGGGTTTTTACATCAGGTGGATTGATGGGATAGTCGAACAAAAGGGTTCGGATGATGGGGAGCTGAATCATATAAACGCCTGGAGGTGAGTTTTGTGTTTTCGGTGAGGGAGAAACATGAGTCGACAGCGTAATATATATTACATAATTTCATGAAAAATAGAGACAGTGCGTGGGTGTATGAAGTGTTTTGCGCATGATACATGATCGATCATTTAGCAGTGGCGTCATTGGCTGTTGACTATGCAGGGATCAAGGCCAATGTTAACAGTTCCATGCTGGTAGTTTCCTCTCTAAACATATGTTTGATAAATTTTAATTGCTACAGATTGTTTGAATTGAACATGGTATTCAGTGGGACTAAACAAAATGCGTTTGCCGTATGCCTTTTCTTTTTACAAATTAGGTATTAACTGGCTAACTTGTGATTTGTTAATCATTATAATTTAAGAATCTATGACCATCTCATACATGCATTGATTTTATTTAATGTAGTTCAGACTAAATATTAATTAAAAGAAAAAAAATTACAAATTATTAAATATATAAGGCAATTTGTTAAGTCGTCTGCAACTCGAGCAAAGATAATAATTACATGAGGATTAAAGTAAATTTTCACAAACAGTCAGCAAAGCTCACCTTTAACAGCGTAATTCTCGAAGCTTTCAAGCTCTGCTAAGCAACAACCTTAGGTTGTTGCTAAATAAACATAAAAACTGAACTGCGAACGCGAAACAAAAGCGCCGTGCCAAAACTGAGCATAGATATCCAATAGAAGCGCACCACACAACAGTCAGAGCGACACTGATACAAACAATGTGAGCCTCACTTATTTATGCGTCGCGTTATCAGCACTGGATGGCCCAGTTATCAACAGATAGATAGAGTACTATGTCTGATGTAATCCGGCAACAGTGAGCGGAACTCAACCTAGACTTTTGGTGCCGGGTGTACAGTCTCGTCTGTTCTGCCGTGAACCGCTTCGGTGACGTCACGAGACACGAACTTGGACTGTGCCTATCTGAAATCCATGTTTGTTTTGTTTCATGATGTCGCGATGAAGTTGTAAAATGAAATTGTTTTATTAGCTTTGTTATGGGCTTAGTGTTAGTTAGTAGAGTAATAGTTGTAATATATGACCTCCCATGTTATCGTGTAGACTAAAGTTTTCTTTTCACGCAAGAACACCGAGCGTGGATATTGAGGTAGGTAATATTGATCGACAGCCTTATGTTACCTGACAAGATATTGAATCCCCGATAATTTCGAGGTTAACAGGATCGCAAATTGTAATATGGCGTAATTAATTTTGGGATAATGCAATACACAGTAAGACAGTAACATTCTTCATTCTGTGTTGACGAGTAATGACGTATTAAATAAGTTTTTCTGTTTATCATTATAAAAAGCTTTGGCAATATTGGCAATACACGTGTCTGTGTACCTATCTAAAGTTTTAATGCGTAAATTGGTAATTTTAGTTCCTTATTCTTCGTTTCTTATATCTATAGATGGGCTATTACGCCTCAAAATGTTACCGGAAGAACTAAACGTCAAACTATTGGCACGTGCAGCGTATTTGTCCAAATAAATAAATACAGATAAGGTCCTAAGAAATGATAAGGCATTTCGAGTAATTAACTTTACGACATCCCTATCCATAGCACGAGTTATACAAACAAACATTGAAAAGGCTACGCAGGTTATGTCCTCTATCACAAACCTAATGCTAGATAAAATTTCTGGCAAGGTTTAGAGGAAAAAGTGTTTTATTTCTATTTTGATCAACATTAATCCGTTTTTAATCGAATAAAGCGAGAGTCAGGATCGTAGCAAATGAAGATTCATGGCATATACCTATGGGAAACAGGCGTCATGTACCTACATGAATCCTTTTTTTATCAGAATTTAAGAGGTTATGGCAGAGGCGTTTGGACAGCATCCAATATCTGCCGGACAGCATCAAATACAAGGTTGTTAGTTGAGACGCATGCGTAGTCCCCTCAACGCCTTGGCCTTGCTATTAGGTAAACTTTCATTGTACGTCCATCGTGACGTTCCTATATATTTATACATTTTCGTAGCAACTCAGTAGCAGCGTCACTCATGCTCGCTTCGAAAGTCTACCTTAAAGGGGGTTGTGGGTGTGGGTGGTTGACCCAGTCGCGACCACCTGAAGGTCTAGCTACGCCTTGCCGGGTTCAAACGACCTTTGATAAAGGTCTCCAATGCGGTCAGAAAAACGCTTGTGTCAGCTTTAGCGTCTTAAATGTCAGCTTAAAAATGGAACCCGCTTATAGCAGGATAATTCTCATCTTGTCCTCAATTTCAAGAGATCATTGAGATTTTGGAGATGGATAATAGCCAGTACACTTTGTTGTGTATTCGAGTCTTGTCTTGATTTCCACATTTGGCAGTTCATCTGATCAAATCAAAATTGAGCAAGAGGTGATTACTAATATTTATTTTAAATTCGCATTTATAATATTAGTAGGAAGTAAAAGTGTCGGAAAGCTGTAATAGCAAAGTATAATACTTAAGCCAAATAAGTTCACCTAGATCCGAACTAAGTGCAAGCTTACTATTTTAGACGACACCAAAAGAACTAATGATTTTATACACCCCCAAACTACTTGAAATACCTGTGACGTGAGCAGAGCACTGAGCATCCTCCAGATACAACCATAGATTGACCTCACTTGTAACTGCCGAAAACTTGTGGCCATTTACATTTATCGACAAACAACCACTATCAACGTGAACTGCTCGGAGCAAGCAAGTGATAGTCAAATTTACCCTTTGACCCGCTGTTTGACCAAACAAAGCACTAAAGTTTGAAGCGTCCCAGTGAATATTAGAGGCACAGAACAGCAAGTCACATTGTAGGTAATAATACATACATAATATCAAGCTAGTTTCTCATAGGGATAGGCAGAGACAAAGAATCTCCATGCAACTTTCGCTTCATTCACTCTCATCACATTCTACATGCATGCTCGTCGGTTTCGGGCTAGCTTTTTTCCGAAATATCACCGATTTGGCTCAGGTACGTACGCCTAGGCTTTCCCTTCCAAAGTTACCTCATACATTATCTCATATTTACACTTGCCTCATACATCTAATTCGTTAATTTTGAGGATAAATGAAAGACGTAAGTAATCAATCAGCAATTTCGATACATCGCACAGCCACATAGTTCATTGAATTGCAGGCGTGAACAGTCATAGAATGATCATCGCTTTCTCCCACTAAGGAATATAGTACAGGGGGTAGGAGAGAACATTGAATATGTGGGTGAATGGGGCGGCCAGACGTATTGAGCTGTAGTAACGGGCACGCCTAATTGAATTCGGAATGAGGATTATGATGTTTTAATGGCTTAGTAAATTATTATGTCTGCTTTTCATAATAAAATAGACAATGCCCGCTCTTATTCAATTGTCGCATCTAAAGTCCTAGTAGGCTGATATAGAGCCTTAGAAAGTTGTAAAATCTGATGCAATCTCGTTCTATGTAGATAATATTATTGTTGATACAACAGATGATTCCGAGAAAGCAATCTTAGCAAATCCTGCTGTTATCTTTTTAAATTAAAGAGAAAAGGAGATGTCTCATAGCAGGCCTGGTTTATGTACTCCAGAAAAATAGTCAAAAAAATCATTTTATTTTAAAAAATACTCGAAATCTAATTTGAAGCATAATTATTTGCAAAAAAATAGTTAAACTGCGAAGATTTTTCACAATGCTAACATATTTTTCCGGGCTATTTCTTTCGCTATGTTTATACAAAGTGTACCCCGATTAGGCCTAGGTTCCATACATTTGTGAAACATCTCCTTAAAATCCATTTTGCCATCAGCCTAGGTATTTTAAAATGTTCCCTTGTTCTTACCCTACATCGCAGTCACAAGTTAACGGTATATAAATTGAAGTGCACTTCAGATTTAGTGGATGTCAAGATCTACTGATTTTATGATAAATTACTACCTGAGGGCCTACTCAAAGTAACGAAGTGTAGATCAGTGATATGATAACTGATAATATATAAAATATTCTTCTTAAAAGATTTGTATTCAGTTCGCAACAAATAATAAATAAATAATTATAGACTTTTCACACAGCGTCATCTAGCCCTAAACTAAGCTTGTACTATATGAACGGATGGCTAATAGAATGCTTATATACTTTTTTTGTAAATACTTACGTAATACTACACCAGGAAGAAATACCCCGCAGCGGGAATCGAACCCGCGCCTCTTGTGTCTCAGCCGAGCACTCGCCCGCCGCGCCATCAAGGTCGTCAAAGACCTCATTAGCTAAACATTATAAGACAGTTCAAATATGAGGAACAATATATCTACACTAATCTACACTAATATTATAAAGAGGAAAACTTTGTTTGTATGTTTGTTTGTTTGTACTGAATAGGCTCAAAAACTACTGGACCGATTTTAAAAATTCTTTCACCATTCGAAAGCTACATTATCCACGAGTAACATAGGCTATATTTTATTTTGGAAAAAAATAGGGTTCCGTAAGATATTTGGGTTTTTCGGACACAAGGTGTAAAAAATCAACCAGAAAAGTTACTTATTTTGCGTACGCTGCCTAAACTATAAAAGATAGAACCATAAAATGTTCTAATTAATTGTAGATCTTATAAATATCTACAAAAAAGTCCGCGACACACTATACCCATCTATGTCGAGTGAGGCACAGCAACCATTTTTTTATTTAAAAATCTTGAATTTTTTTTGGACTACATTTAAACGCGTTTATTTTACTCATGCTATTAATCCTTATCAAAATAAATGATTTCATCACTAAGAACAGTTTATGGAGATAATATTTGGTCTTTGAATGATTAAAATTGGACGTTTGGTTTTGAAGTTATGGCGAAATTAAAATATTACGATTTCTGCTGCACGGCCCGTTGCGAAGTGGGCGTCACCAAGGCGGGGGTGCGCGTGCGGGAGGGGAGTTTGGAAAAACCTATATGTTTATCCCCGAGCGAAGCCGGGGCGAGTCGCTAGTTGTAGAAATATAATCGTTTATGGCCGCTTATAACGCTCTCTACAATATTTTGTTCCTCATATTTGAACTGTCTCATTTATCTATACAGCCAGCTGTATGTCTATCTACACAGCCAGTAACAACCACTGCTGGGTAAAATTCTATCCACTGCTCTCCAAATGCCCTCACAATGTCGTCTGACCATCGGGCAGATGGTTCAGATCATAGACCTTTATAGGCTCAAATTATAATCTTATCAAAAGATCTATCGTTATCACAGCTACACCTAATGTTCCTACATATCATGTGATAACCATTATCCGATAGATAGGGCTAAAGTTCGCGGGACCCCAAGCGCCAATCAATAAACGTTAATTAAGAAAGAGATAGGCAATCAGGCTTATGACCTTACAGTAATGAACGTAAACAAACAGATGATAGTTTATTATGTATCAAACAGCCGAAAGTTGAACGTCTTTTGCTAATTGCTAAAGCATAATTAACATAAGTATGTATTAACTAGACTCCTTTAAGAAATACTGGGTGATACTGGCACTAAATAGAGAGGAGTAGAAAGAAGGGACGTAACAGGCTCTTAATAATAATATTAATAACTAGCAGCCCGCCACTGCTTCGCACGGGTATTTAACTATTTAGGATTTTTCAGGTCAATTTTTTACACCTTGGGTTTACATTATTGGAGTTTTAGTAAGAATCCCTAATTTTTTGAAAATAAATTATAGCCTATGTTAAAATTCAGATAATTTGGAGAGCTTAGAGCAATATCTCTGAAGAATGTTCTAGTTACAGTCTGTAAGAAGTAATTTACCTCATGTAATACTCGAGATAAAAGATCTGTCGCATTGCGAATCCATAAAACCAAATCCGAAGATAATTTTTAAAATGTAATTTTCTGTTCCAGAATTTACAGCGAATGAACTATTTAATCATCAGTTAGGTAATTGTAATGATACCATGTGTCAAGTGGACAAAAGCTTGGACGAATAACAATAGAAGCTCCTGTGGCGCATTTTAAATCCTTTACTACTTTCTTGTGATTTTTTTCCAAACCCCCTCCCTACCTTTCGAGCCTCTCGTGATTTATGGACGATCCCTTGGGATAGTATTATTTACAATAGTATTAGAACAATTACGTAGGTAATTGTTCCAGCCTCATCGATTGAGTTGTAAAGTCAACTTCAGTGGTTCTTGCGGAAATCCTATGCAAACAACGGAGAAATCCACACTACTATTACGTACCGATACTGAAAGTCACGTGGAATACGATACAAACACACATGTATGTATGACATACATACTATCACACCCGTATCCCTAATGGGGTAGGCAGAGCCACAAGTAATCATAAGAAATCTTGCAGCCACTTCTGATTTAAAGTCTCAAGATTGATAATAGTGAACCATGGTGACTGGTGTTTAGCCCATCGCCCATATAGATGATGCTGGAGAGGATACTATCCCTCAGTTTGCGACATGCTCGAGGAGAGAAGCAGCTCAAAGCATTCCATGTTTTTTCTTTACTCTCAGTCCAGCAGAGAAGATCGCGTGGAATATATTTGTTGCTTTTACATCACTTTAGTTAGGCGAAGTTCAGCGCACACAACAATAAAGGTGGGTGACCAACAAGCGATGCAGACTTTCTGGTAGTCAAAAACTCCGGATCTAAAGTTGTCCTAGCTCGTGAACTTTCAAATAATTATCAATGTTAGTTTAACTATCCACCATATTGACTGACATGTCTATGGTAGTGTTAAACTCTAATTTTGAAGAATTGGCGATCGTCCAAGTTTTGCAATTGCAACTGCACTGCGACACTTACTATGTTTAACGATTGACGCCATTCATTTTATGAAAAGGGGGCTCAAATGAAATTAAACCTGTGGCTACACTAAACATCCTTATCCTGTTATAAATTATACGGCTAGATCTGTCACTACACTTCTCTGCTGGACTGGGAGTAAAGAAAAAACATAGAATGCGTCCAGCTGCTTCTCTCCCCGAGCATGTCGTAAAAGTCGACTAAGGGATAGTATCCTCCAACATGATAAGATACAATAAGCAAGTATTTCGAAGGAGGGTTGACGTCAGGCAGGAGGCCAGTCATAAAACACCTTAGCCAAAACTCTTACAGTGCCGACTCCACATAGAGTGGGATAAGGGCAGGAAGTTGATGACCTGTCACTACACAAATACTTTACAGAACATTATATAGACGAAAAAAGACGGGCTCATAGCTTCACTAGTAAACACGGCATACATACAATGAACTTGTGTTTTTGATGTCGTGGGTCATACAAGAACTTTTTACCTTTATGAACTCGATGGCCTTGGATAGGGGTGAATGGAAAAAGGGAAGGAATTTGTCCAGCAGTGAGATCCATGTTCTTTATATTAGATTACTTCAGAAATCAAGGTGATACTGGATTCGCGGTCCACCTGTCATGTGGGGCTTATTTGCGAGTTCAGGAGCTCAATGTCGTGACTGACGGCGCGCAGAGACCCAGGTTACCCATCACTGAGCACAGCAAAATGATCCTTGTATGATATCATAGCAAAATGATATCTTGTTAGTCTTGTGCTGGTGGTATCAGTGGAAACCAGTAATTGGCCTTCAACATACCTGTTTTTTACCCGACTGCGAAAGAAGGTTTTTGCAAGTAAGTATGTATTTGAATTAATCTAGTGTACCTAGCTGTAAGTTTTCCTCAAATTCGAAAGTAGAAGAGAGTTAAAATATTACTTCGGTAACTCGTGTCACTGGTTTTTAAACCAAAATAGAAATAGAAAGAATAAATAAATATAAATATTTGTGGACATTTCACACAGCGCCATCTAGCCCCAAACTAAGCAAAGCTTGGACCATGGGAACCAGATGGCTGATAGAATACTTATACACTTTTTTTAAATACATACTTTAATATAATATAATAGTAAGTGCCTTACAGCTTCACCTGAACCCAAATTAAAAAATACATATACACGGACTGTACCTACTGTGAATTCACGTGTTTATCAAGGGTCGTTGGCTATGACGGGTTATCTATAATACATGCTTGCGCAACGCCAGTTTCTGCGGGTCATTCTTATCATTATAACAGATTAAGGTTTCGCTCACGTGGATAAAAATTTGCCTGGGTATATTTATTATTCAAATCGGTTCAGCCGATTCGGCCAAAACTTCCTCACATCCTCACAAACTTGACGCTTGCTCGCTTCGATAGATGTCTGTAAGGCGAGGCGCCGATGTCGAAGTCAGCTGTCCCCGACATCGGCGATGTGGGAAAGGAGAAATGCTCGAAACTATCAAACGAAACTACAGGTTCACACTATCTCAAGCACGGTAGATTTTCTATAAAATCTCTCGAGATTATTTTTTTGATCAAGTTTAAAGCGGTAATCACGTCGAAAAAGGCCGACTAGGCCGAGAGGATGGTATTGTGATCAAGTTTAAAGCGGTAATCACGTCGAAAAAGGCCGACTAGGCCGGTATTGGTGCCGGGCAAGCCTACTCAAACTAAAATTACCTACTGACGCTCTATAAATCTAGTATCAGTTCAAGGCCTTTCTTTTCACTTCGAACAACCGTAGTTCGGTGTTTCTTGCTGCGTTCTTTGTTAAATATTATGTTCGGATTGAATGATGGACGGTGCAGTTTTGAACAGTAAGCATGACTTGAAGCAGAAGCGATTTCGCAAAGTTGTAAGTTTATTTCTGTTAATAAATGTATTCATACTTTGCGTTATTTCTAGAATGATAATGCTGACGGACCATTCCGGATTTAGTTCATAATCTAAAAGGTCATAAAATCGTGTCTTTATCAGAGTTTTGAGAGGCACCATTTTACGTCGCTCGGGGTCATCATTATCGCAGTGTCAGAAATCACTGGCACGCGCGTAGTGTTATTATTAGAGTAGTTGCCAACGTGATCTGAATTTTAGGATTCCGAACAATACAAGATAAAAGACAAGAAACCCTTAAACTGCTAGGAGCGGCGTGATAGAGGCCTTTACCCAGCGGTGGGTGTCGCCGGCAGCAAATTGTACACGTATCGTTACAAGCAAATGAAACGCGCGTTCTTCCGACGATATACAGAATTTCATCACTGTATATTGACGAGTTAACCCTGATCTTACAATTAATAGAACTTCTTGGAATGTTGAATAAGACATACGGTAACAATTTGAGAACTTTTTACCATGATTTTTGTAGTTATACAAACGTAGGATCGTGTGCAATGCGAGCGACTTCGTTCTGTCCGTTTGCTACGGCTGAATATCTCAGCAACATTGCATAGTTTTAAAATATTCCTTGTCCACTCCTACAGAAAGAGCTACAGTGTAGTGTAAAATAATAAAGGTTACTAAGCGATGTATCATTTAAAAAAAGGTTTGATTTGCCCATTATGTATATATTTTCATTTATAGAGAATAGTTTTTAATTTATGATTAATAATGTTCATAAAATACTGAGCCATTTCTGAACTCTGAAAGCGAAAATCTGATTGAACTGAACCCTCGGTGTGAGAGTGTAATCGCACTAGATCGGTTTGTTTATTACGGGACGATTTGGCAGTTAGCCAGAATATGGGTCAACTTGGGGTTTCTGATAAACTAGATGACATAAATACCTACATACTCGTACATATTATCACGTCCCTACCCTAATGAGCGGCAGCCAACCTTCCAGCCACTCCTGATTCAAAGTTCCAGGATAGGTGAACCAGATGATATGACACACCAGAGCAGTGGTGGTGTAGCGGTAGTGAAGTGACACCGCATCCGGTCGTGCAACAATGAATTTTTCTATTCGAAAAATTTACGTTCACTATACGGCGAAGTAAAACATCGTGAGGAAACCGGCATGTCGAAGAACCTAAAAATTTCGAAAGAAATTCCTTTGAGGCGCACTTTAAATCCTTTCACCACACTGGCCCGAAATAACTAAATAGATAGACCAGATGAAATTAGCTACAACTTGATATTTTGAAGATGTGGTTACTCGTATCGTGACACTATGACAGCGGAGGAAATAATGACTGCGAGGTAAGATCGTGTAACTCTGTTTGAAACGGTCAACGATGATCGAAAGCTGATATTATTTGCATAGAACAGCTGCTATATTTGACATCCGACTGATGGGATACTGCTTGCAATAATGATAGCGTCCGTTTCATGAAAGAAGTCCGGCGGAGGGGGGCGCTGTAGTCACGGTAAATTGCCATAGAATTTGTTTAGTACCGCCAATTTCCGCGGGACTTCTTTCGTGAAAAGGACTCTACATCGTCACACAGTCCTAATTGACAACTCACACTTTTTAAATCATTACTTTGGTCGCTATGTCAGTGCACTAAAGAAGCCCTTGAGGAGCAATTTAAATCGTTTCACCACACTAGTAGGTAGTAAAGGTACAGTAGTAACACAAATATTGCGCGCGTCGGCAAACTTCGTGCTTTGTATGAAAATATGCAATCACTGGCTACACAGCTAATATCTATCAACTACCCAAGGAAGCTACGCAGACAACACCATCATGGAACTGGACAGACCATGAAGAACTATAAGGAGAAATGTTCACTGGAGCTGACTCCTACAAGACTAACAAGCTAACAACCTACACCAAACCTGCTCATAGTCAAGAGATTGATCGCAGATGAACTAAGAACAAAAAAAAAGACAAAAAGTATAATAAAATAGTAAGTAGTATAAGTCTAATTTCGGTAATTCATCTTAGTAACACAGCGTAATCTAAGATTGGTCTTATCTAGCTAATAAAAGATAAGCAGACTTAACAAGATTATTAGATAGGTAGGTATGCTTTACAACTAGATCATGATAATCTTACTTTACACAGGCAACTGATAAAATGAGTAAGAAAGACAATTTTATTATTGTCAGTTATGTACTAGTAAACTTCACTGTTGACTATTATACCGTGCTGTGTTGTACTGTGATTTGTATTTTTATTTTATCTAAAACTAGCTGAACCCCAACAGTTATAATTCTAATTTATTAGTAGGGGAACAAAGATCTGCTTGGTGTCCCCCTGCTTACCCTCCCCCAGCCAGTCCATCTCCTTGCAGTACTGGAGGACTTTGGGATGCTGGCAGCAGTGTTCAAGTAACCTCGATGGTTTTGAGATTGAGGTTGAGAAACCCGATAGTTTAACTTGCATAGAAACGAAAATAAATATAGCCTAGCACAGAGGGATACTGTAATATTTTTATCAGTGAAACTTATTTTTAGAATTTGATCTGTTCTTTCAAAATTGGTCCAAATGAAAAAGTGTCTTAGAAAACATTAGCTCTTTTTTTTGTGCAAACGACTTTGGCTTTGAAAATGGGTGAAGTTGCCAAAAAAAATCTTGTATCTCTTGTGGTTTCGGATTTCCCTATACTGTCCCAGTTAAAAAAAACACTGTATACCCACAATCAATGCCATAGGACCAACGGCTCTGATGGCGTAGATCTGCCTCCACTACCATGTTAAATAAAAAAACCATGAAAATTAAACTAGTACTCACAATTCAAAAATGCGCAATTTATTGAACTTAAAGATACACAACACAACAACCGAATGAACAAACAGCTTTGACAACTAAATTACAAGTTCATGGTTATTAACAGTTTACTAACAGTGAATTGGTTATTAACATCAGTTAATAACAAAATAACATTTCAAATCTATCAGCTATAATAGCCATGGAGTTCTCTTTTGCGAACTTTTTAATTAACCCCATGTCAAGTACTTATAAGAAAATGCTTAGGTACTTAATTAAGAAATTTAAATGCAGAGCTTGGAACACTTAGAGATGGCATGTGCTTGATCTCAACAAAAGACTTAGGTACACCAGAACATTGAGTAGTGTCTATCAGAACATCACCTAGGAACAACCCTCCTGAGAACACATCTGATCATGGCTATTGTAGCAGGGGGATAATGCACAATACACCCCACTGCGGGACATCAGTGCAGATCTTTGTTCCCCTAACAATAATTAGAATTAGATTATTATTTTGTAAATACAAATAGGAAGAAAAAAATGTAGAGGGATTATCGCCACCCTTTGACACTTCGAATAGTAGGTAATTTGAGGCTTCGACGTCATTTCATTAGAGTTAAGTATCCAAAGGGTGCTAAAGGGACCCTGTTACTCAGCTTCCGCTCCGCTGTCCATCCATTCGTCCTTGCGTCCGTACGTCTGTCAGCGGGCTGTTTCTTACGAATCCTAATGGGTTGAAATTTTCACAGAATATAATATTTCTATTGCCGCTATAATAACAAAACTTAAAAATAAAATAAAAGGGCGCCATACAAGAAAAAAAAAATATAGTTTGTAATCGATCATTGATGGATGGATAAAATGGCGACAGGTCTCAGGAACGTGTGATCGCAGAATGCCCTAAACTTACGACGAAAGATGGATGGACTGTGTAAAAGATGACATGAGTAAGAAAGGAGTGAGTGTTGAAATGACTACTGACTGGGGGAGATGGAAAATGTTGTGCCGACCCCACATAAAGTAGGATAAGGGCAGGGAAATGATGAATTGATTATTGAAGTTAAGCAACATTAGGCGCAGTCAGTAATTTTCTGGGTCGAGTATTTTTGCACATTTTTTTTTGTAGTATTGTTGTCTATTTCTTTCTCAAACAATCTAAAGTTTACTGATTTGTACAAAAATAATAATAACATTAAGGGGTCCTCATAGAAGAGGTGAGTTTTATTTTGCATTTTTTGCTTGATTTTATTAGGGAATGTGCTGCATCTTATGATAGGTGGCATACAAGAAACATTTTTGTACATGTACAGAACCCTTGTGCATTTGACTCTCACTTGACCGGTTCTATTTTGTTTTACAGCCCTGATTCAGGAATTCACAAGAGTTCATTGTTTCAACTAAATATTTGATTACACATACTTTCCAACTATAATCACTAGGTTAACTTTTAACAGCAGAGTAATATTGTTACTGTGTTATGCGCTTTTTTAAGTTGTTTATTTTTTACTCTTAAAAGTCAAACAAAGCAGTTTTGCAAAATCAGGGCACAATATCAATTAAACAAACTAAGATTTCACTATCCTTTCTGGATCTTCTCCAAGAGAAGCTCCAATCTCCCTGTCATGACAGGCTGGCCTTTCTTGTTCTTCTTACTCAATTTCTTGAACCGCTCATGCTTGTTCTTCTTATACTCTTGCAGTTTCTTATTGCGTTCTGCAATAACCTTCTCTAATTCTTCTCGCTTCTTCGTTTTATCATCTTTTATCTTATTAAATTGATCCTTTGCTTTTTTAAAAGGATCTTTCTTGGCTTTGATGTTAATATTCTCTTTTTCAATGATGTCTGGGTGTCTGACATACTTGCCAACATCTTGGTTCGAGTCAACGGTGTCCTCGTCAAAGGCTATGGGCTTGTATGAGCTGAGAACTGGATCATTTTTCATGTCCTTCTGGTATTCACACATGAGCTTCTTCTTCCGTTGCTCCTCCCATTGCTCAAGCTTGTATTTTTTGCTGTACTTCTTTAGTCGATACGATTTTTTATCAAATGGTTTCTTGTCAGGGTTTTCTTTCTTTTCAGTATTTTTCTTCAAATCGCGGTTCTTGTCAAAATTCTCCTGTCGTTTGGCTTGCTTGTCAGGTTTTTCAGCCTTTTTCTTGTTGGCTAGGAAGAATGAGTCCCTTCTCTTATCCATTTTACTGAATGTAACCTCAGACCTATAAAGAAATGAGAAAGCGTGTTTGATCATGGATATAAGTACAACAGCCATGGGCTATTCAAAATACCCAAAGGAAATAAGCAAACAATGTTCCTTTATATTGGAACACAGTTACTCTCAATGGGAGAGTCAAATTCATGCAAATATAAATGGAATAAATAAATAGGATACACGCTTTTTCATTTCGTTTTAGGCATAAACTTTAAATAAAAATAAATAGGTAGAGTATTTGAAGACTGGATTATGAAACACTAATATCAACTATTAGGTATTTTTGTTTTGATAATAAAGAGTTTATATATAGTTTTGTAACAATATATCTTTATTGTAAGGTTAGTTCCGGAGATTAATATGGTATTAGGGGATTACAGAAAAGACTAGTATTTTAAGCTAAGTATCCAGCTGTTAAAATAACTATGGGCACAGCACAGCTGGTGTTAGTTAGCATGTAGGTAGGTACCAACAATATACTACAGCATACCACGATGTGTAGATTCAACAATATCCACGTAGATACCCACTTTGGCCAATGTAAAGATAGGTTTCAGTAAAAATGTAATGTAGCCTGGTGCGCTGGTGACGTAAATTCCGTCACAGATGTGAGTCAGACATTTTGTAATCGCGAGGAGCGCTTCAAGAGCATTCGATACTTCAAACATGCGGTGATTTCGAGAAATGCATGTTGTAAACTTCCGACTTGGTATATAAATGATTGGAACTTTTTACGTCGTAATTTGTACGCAGCAGTGTTAAGGTGTGGCGATATAGGTAAAAAAGATGCTCAGCTGGCTGTTTTAGGCTAAAATCATCGGTTATGAGGCGACATAAGAAGACTTACCAAGTCTAGCCACCCACTGGGTAGGCTTCTATTTTTCGACGGAATCTTGATAGTTTACTTGCACTTGGCACTAAAAAAAATCGCGCAGGACGAATTTGTTTTGTGACTTGTGGAACTAAACACTTTATCGACCATGCCCTTTCGTGATTTTACGAATTTTTACAAAGAACCAGATAGGCGGTTCGCAAAACGTCACCAGAAAGGGCCGAAGCTGAAGCACGGGGAACTATCACCAATTTGCGTGAGGGACGCCCTCTATATGGCCGTGGTCATGTTTAGCGAATTTCACTAAAACTTTTTCGCAATGCGCTCCAATCCAAGCACGGAATAGAGCATGCGCAAAGTGGATTGAGTTATTTTACCAGAATAATATAATATAATCAAATAAATTATCGATAATTTAAAGATACAAAGAGTGCAGGACTTACAAAAACGCTCTTTTGTCAAAAATGCTTGTAGCATTTACGGGTTGTAAGCCACTGTATTTACGTTGCTGCGTAAAATGGAACGTAACGTAACAAAGGATATTGCGTCATCACCTAGACGTCAAAATTATTTTTTTTGTTCAATACTAGATGGCGCTACTAATTTATCGTAACGTAAAGTTTCGCAAAATCGCGAAGTATGATTTTATTTTATTTTTCGTCTTCTACTTCGAAAGCTCAAAAGATTAAAAAGTGGATTTTAAATAAACTTACAAGTTACATACAACTAATACAAATACCTACCTTTACTTTACAAAATACCTACAAAAGAAACAGTCGGGATATTTATAAACCGTTGCAAACGGTCTATAAATAGCTCACCTGGGTTCAGTCAATCAATCAGATCATCAGAAAGGCAATACTGTTCCCAGAGATAGGTACCTACCTACATACATTAAACCTACTGATCCGTTGATCAGTGTTGATCAACGGATATTGATTGAGTAGATATGGCTACCTACTAGATAGGTTCCTTCCTACTTTCCTAAGTACAAAATGTCAGTAGAAAGTACTATGTGGGTACAAGTCGCTCGTTCGTTGGTTGAAACTCCAGACGACCGAGTTGAGTTAGCTGTATCCAATTACGGAAAGTACAGTCGAAGCCATTATTTACCTACTTCGAAAACTTATTGACCTATGCTTGAATTTCGATTGATTCATTTTATTTTGTAATTATTCAGGCTATGTCTTAAAAATAGACCTATGTAGAAATTCATAGCATAGGTACAATAATTACATACTTTGAATCCATTCGCCACATTAGGATTTATTTTACTTGCCACCTGTAGGTAAGTAAGTTCGTATGAGCTAGTGGCCAACTCTTGTGACGGAGTTTTTAAAGGCCTCCGTCATGGCATAACGACTTAAAAGCCGGGACCGACAATTTAACGTGCCCTCCGAAGCACGGAAGCGCTCAACTCGTAATGCCACTTGCGGTCATCCATCCCAATTGTTACCGCGCAAATACGTTGCTTAAACTTCAACAATCAATCAAGAACGTCTAAGCAAGCTACGCCACGAGCGCTTCACGCTACCTGTAGGTACCTAATGTTTACCAACATCCGGAATTTTTCAAAAGCGATAAACTGGAAAAAATTATCGGTGCTCACAGATAATCAAGTTAGAAAAAACTAAGGTCTCTTATCATCTACTATAGATGGTAAGAGGCCTTAGTTTTTTCTAACTTGTAGTAGATGCCATCTATAGTAGATGATTTATACAGCGTCAGGAGGCAACTTTTACCTTCACAAACGGGACGCTGTAGTGCTCGTTTCCTGACGATGCTTTCCTTCACCGTTTGAGAGTACTAGTATAGCACACATAAATTCGCATGAAAAATCGATTTGTCCATCCAAAAACCAAATCCAATGTTTATAAAAGGAGTTGGAGCATTATCAAACCAAGACTGTGGCTGACTGTACATTGATTAGGGCGACGACGTCGTCGTCTATATTACAATAATCCGTACAGTCGACCGGTAGCGGATAGTGACCGCTTGTTCATTCTTAAAATTTGCTTTATACGTCACGCGGAAGATAATCAGTTGCATTATAACCAGTTCAACTCCTAAAATCTAGATACCTAAATGCCTATGGTAGTATAGAAGTAGTGAGGTATCGAAGTCGATCGGACTGCGAGTGCGGTGATCGGTTCGATAGTGATGTGAAGAGTGTTTTTTTCTAATACTAACAGGTAGGGTTATACTTAGATTTACGGATGTTAGTATTAAAAATATTTATTTATTTAAAAAAGATTAAATTATAACTCTTGTAGAAACAGTGAGCCAATTATTACTAAAATGTGGAACTTCCTACCGGTGTCTGTATTTCGTGAAGAGTAAGGGTGTCTTAAATCGAGAATCAATAGGTTTCTAAGTGCTTCATTTTAGACCACATTGTTACTAGAGTGTGGTCAAAAGTCAAATGCAATACGCTGATAGCAATGGCGACCTCGTTGCCGTGCTGGCCCGGCTGAGATGCAAGAGGCGCGGGTTCGATTCCCGCTTGGTGATAAATGTTTGCATGTTCTGCAAAGTATTTCTTCCGGGTTTGGATGTTGTAATATTATGTAATAAAATTATGTAATTACAAAAAAAATATGTATAAGTACTATGTAAGTATTCTATCAACCATAGATAGATTCCCATAGTAGGTACAAGCTTTGCTTAGTCTTAGGCTAGATGGCGCTGTGTGAAATGTCCACAAATATTTTTATATATTATTTTATTATTAAAATAGATGTATGCATATCTGAGATCTAGTCGTACAATGAGTACAATAAACAGGAAACACAATTCCTCAAGATATTAGTTATTAAAATTAGGCGAATTTACAGACTTTCACGGCCACTTAAATTGGTAGGTTATTGTTTTTATTCATGTACTCACGTGAGATTTTGTGTATTGAGGTCTATTTATTAAGAAGGTCATTCAACTGCCATGAAGTATGAAGTATGAATTAGATAATTGTAGATAGATATTTGAGTTTATTTTTTATTTTTTATTTTTTACGTTATTTTGCAGTGAGACGACAATAAAATACTGCTAACTAAATAAATATTAGTTAGCAGTATCGTAACTCAGTGGCAACTTATAAATAAATATACATAAATCAGACCAAATAAAAGAAAAGACGGCGTGCCGTGAACAACAAAAGTGAAGCCATACAAAACCGTGCTCCGGCAAGTAAACATTAATGCTCACGCACACACCTACACTAAAACTATGCTCATCGCTCATAGTACGTCATGAGTCTTAAAAATAGAACTATGCCTTCCTATGTAGTGAAAATTTGTAAAAAACAGCAGCAAATCACATAAAAAGTCTCACGGAATCACTTTTCACTTGTTGTAAGTACTTTAAATAGCATCGTTTCTTAATAATTATTATACTATGAATTTTAGGTTACTTGGAACACAAAACCTCAAAACCGACACACATAGATAAACAGGTGGCTTCACTTTTGTTGTTCACGGCGCGCCGTCATTTCTTTTATTTAGTCTGAGGCTTGTGGATTATGTTTGTTAATAACAGAGTATAATTTCCGTTATGCTCTATCAAACATATCGTTTTCGAACCGTTAATCCAATCTGTATGAACCTTGGGAGGCCAATAGATCGTAGGTAGGTACTAAGAAAATTAGCTGGGATGCAATAAGCTTAATCAGTGAAGGGATTGTAAAGACAAAGTACATTTCAAAATTGTTTCGTTTTGTACCATTTTAGACCAGTTTTGATCGCTCAGAAATTATCTTGTCTGAAATATGAAAAGTTGATTTGTTTCAAAATAGTTTTTATTTTTATCCTAGGATGTATACTTTTTGAAATACCTACCTACGAAGAAAAAAGTATTTTTTTTAGATAACCTCAGCTCTCTTTTGTAAGAGTTTCGATGTCTTCGAAGTTCAGGTTAGACTGGATATTAACTAGCCGCTATGAGTAGGTAATGGTGTTCTGTTGTCGGGTCTCATAAAAGAAGTCAGAGTAAAGTAAAGTCTTAATTTTGTACTGTTATCAAGACATTATAATCTACTCTTACTTTTTATAGAATAGAATGTACATGGTACATATGCTGGATTAACTTATAGGCTATTTTTTATCCCGGTACCAAGCGAGCGAAGCCGCGGACGGCAGCTAGTCTACTATAAATTAATGGTAAAAGGCCTTTACTCCATGGCAGAAATAAATAAATAAATTCCCTCAGATGACCTGAAATTATGAAGATCATCCGCCAAGATTACACAGAGATTGAGGATGATACTAAGGAAGAGACCAAGACGCCAGGGATGGCCAAGGGCGGGCTTAGCGTCATATTCGCCATCATGTGCATTGTCGACCTCTTTGGTGTGTTTCCTGTCATCGCGTTACCGAAAAGCGTTATTTCTTGTGGTAAGTCGAAGGTTTGAAATATATTTTTACTAGCTTTGGTGGTATCCGGACAAAAATGAGCCATATAATATGTTTATCCAGCACACATACTATGTGTATTCCAAGTTTCACTCCAATCCGTTCAGCCGTTATGGCGTGATTGAGGCACAAACATACATCCTCACATCTGCACATCCTCACAAACTTTTGCATTTATAGTATTAGTAGGATAGCAGGATAACACCTAACAGTCACACTCACACATAGTCCTCACACCAGAACTCCCTAAAAACACTACGAGTATTTCGGTGTCACAATACCCAGACTCAGATGAATTTGCAGAATAAGCAAACATTTCCCCATCGGAAGAACTCACCTCAACGCAAACCCGCAAGTCTTGCCAGCCACGCAACCAAGGTCGTCACGTTGTCACGAAATGCTCAGACTTACCCCTGCCTTGCCCTGTCTTTGAGGATCTAAAGACGTGACTATTAATATCATAATTTTACGCACAGGGATATTCATCTTCAAATCTTCAAGAAGCGCTCGTGGCGTAGCTTGCTTAGGCGTTCTTGAATCTTGATTGATCGTTAAAGTTAAGCAACGATATGCGCGGTCACAAATAGGGATGGGTGACTGCAAGTGGCTTCGGAGGGCACGTTAAACAGTCGGTCCCGGCTTTTAAGTCGTTAAGCCATGACGGAGGCCTTTAGGCGGCCTAAAAACTCTGTCACTAGAGTTGGCCACTAGCTCATACGAACATACATACATCTTCAAATTGTCAGCTACTCAAACATCTTGGCTTTCAGGTATATATGGTATTCCACTGGTACTGTCCGTGATCGGTCTCCAGCTCTACACAGCGGTGCTGCTCGGGAGGTGCTGGCTACTGGCGCAGGAGATCACACCACACATCAAGGAGAAAAACAGGTTTGTCAAATAATCAATCTAAGGTTTAATGTATCTAAACCTCGGACTTGATGTTTAATACCCTCAGACCAAATAAAAAGAAAAGACGCCGCGCTGCGAACAAAACTTGAGGTTTTGTGTTCCAAGTAACCTAAAATTCATAGTATAATAATTAAGAAACGATGTTATTTGAAGTACTTACAAGTGAAAAGTGATTCCGTGAGACTTTTTATGTGATTTGCTGTTTTTACAAATTTTCACTACACAGGAAGGCATAATTCTATTTTTTTTAAGTTTACTAGACGATGACTCGAGAGCGATGAGCATGGTTTTAGTGAAGTTGTGTGCGTGAGCGTGTGTGTTTACTTGCAGGAGCACGATTTTGTGTGGCTTCACTTTTGTTGGTCGCGGTGTCTTTTATTTTTATTTGGTCTGAGTAACCCTTAACCCTTTTTATACATGTGTTATCACTATTTCACCGATATGTCAATGAACAATATTTTTATAGTTAGCCTCCCGGTAATTTAAAATATTTTTGCAGGTATCCGTATGCAGCTGTAGGAGAACTGGCGTTCGGCAAAGTCGGGAGGAATACAGTTACAGCACTCCTCAACGCGACTGTTTTCGGTTCGGGGATCCCCAACTTTATTCTCGGTAAGTGAAATGAGACTTCTTCCACCACTTGGCGTAGATACATGGCAGAAGCTTTTAGCTTTGAGACCTGGTGAATCGGCAGAGTACCTACCTAGATGGAAAGGTCCTTATGTGACTGAGGTTATAGCACAGAATAAATAATAGTACCTACCATGCTGTAGGAGGGAAAGGTGATCCAGCTCATCAGACGGTGGAAGCGTGCCCAATACGCTGGCCGCATTGCCACGCTGAATGGCAATATTGATCCGTTGAGCCAAATAAGAACCAGCTCTCGGATCAAAAGTAAAATAAGTTCGTATGAGCTAGTGGCCAACTCTTGTGCAGGAGTTTTTAGGCCGCCTGAAAGCCTCCGTCATGGCTTAACAACTTAAAAGCCGAGACCGACAATTTAACGTGCCCTCCGAAGCACGGAAGCTCGTAATGCCACTTGCGGTCATCCATCCAAATTGTGATTGCTCACCAACGTTGCTTAACTTTAACGATCAATCAAGAACGTCTAAGCAAGCTACGCCACGAGCGCTTCGCAGCAAAAGCATAAATTGGTAGATACTAATAGTTTATATGTAGGTATCTAGATGTAGATGAATGAGAACTGAATATAATGTCATTCATAAATTAATAGGCAGTCTAATAGTCGGCTATTTCACATAATATTTGAATAACATAACATTTCAACAAAATTATTATTATAATTATTTATGGCCACCAAAGTGCATGAACTTGACATGAACAGAATAAACCTGAAGAAGAGAGTTTCGTAGTTTTTAGGAGGGTTTTTTGAGTAGATGTTTTTTGACGACCTCGGTGGCGTGGCGGGCGAGGGCTCGGCTGAGACGCGAAGCGCAGCGCAGTTTCGATTCCCGCTACGGGAGAAATGTTTGTAAGTATGTTCTACAAATATTTCTTCCGGGTGTGGGTGTTGTAGTATTATTTATGTATGTATTTACAAAAAAAAGTATATAAGTATTCTATCAGCTATCCGGTGCCCATAGCACGAGTACAAGCTTTGATTAGTTTAGGGCTAGATGGCGATGTGTGAAATATCCACAAATATTTTATTTATTTACTTGACGGTTTTTTTATTTCGTAGACATTGCAGAATTGCATTGAAACTGCGGTCAGTATAACATTCAGTTTACCTAATCCTCATTAATAAACAAAGGTCACGTATTCGTGTTCGGCGTCATATTGATACGTCTTTTTTTTTAAATCGAATTTAAATAATCAATAAACATTAAGGCAAGTTAAAACGCTAGACATGCAAAAAAAAATTTTTTTACTTCCTAGTCGCTATAATAAGGTTTAATTGTTATAGATTTAATTATGATAGGTACTTACAGCAACTGGTTTTAAAAGCATTTTTAGAAATACTTACTCTACTTTTACCTACTTTTTACTTACCTACTTTACTTTTTTAGAAACATTCTGATGTAAGTACATTCTGATCATTTTTACTACATTTATCTTCTAAACTCGGTCTAGTTTGGTTAACTTTGCCCAGTAGTGGTAATTGTATTTAAATAAAACTGGCAAAAATAAACATACATACATAAATATTATCACGCCCGTAATGGGGTTGGCAGAGCCACAAGTAGGTAATCATAAGAAAACTAGAAGCCAATCCTGATAAGTTCCAATATCTTTCCAAGATGGATATGGTGAACCACGGTGACAGGTTCAGTGATCATGTTGGAGAGGATAGTATCCCATCGACTTTTATGATATGCTCGGCGAAAGCGCTAGATAGTAACTAATATTACCTTATTTGCTGACTTAATCATGTAAAACACAATTACAAAGACAAACTACAATAACATTAAAAACTTTAAGGTAATCGGTATAATAATAAGAAATAAATATGAGCTCAGTTTTCTATCTAAGTTCGCCTACAGATAGAAAACAGAGCTCAGATCACCGACCGCAGGTTAGGTCCCCAAAAGAAAGGCTGGCGAACGTTACCTCGTTGGATAGCTATACTTATCCTTTGTCCGAGGTAAGCGCCAGCCTTTTGGTCATGATAAATGATAAATGACATTTATTTGATTTATTTGTCATTGGTCACATCTATTAGCTTCTTGGATATGATATTACCTACCTATTTATTCTGTGGCAAAAGCAACAGCTGGCTAAAAATAATAGTTTAATTAAACATAAGAGGGACATCTATACTTTCTTAAAATAAATTTATGATAGTATGTTTTAAAAATAAAACAAAACCGACTTCAATGAAAAATAAATAAAAACTCCTTGGTGCCATCCTATAGAAACTAACATCTGTAGCCTGTACATAGTGATTAATTAATTAGAGACCTATCAGGATGTCAGTGGCCAAATTGTTCAGAATTGTTCCGAGGCGGCCATCGACAGTATCTTATATTATAAGAATCTTTGTCCTGACTGACTGACTGACTGACTGACTGACTGACTGACTGACTGACTGATTGACTGACTGACAGACAACGCACAGCCTAAACCGCTGGACGTAGAGACTTGAAATTTTCAGTGTAGGTAAACCTTGGTACGTAGGGGTGTACTCAGAAGGGATTTTTCAAAATTTAACCTCTAAAGGGGTGAAAAGGGATGAAAACCTGGAATCAATTTTTGGTCTAAAACTGCACATAACCTATATCAAATTAAAGAGCCGATTTTTCTCATTTAGTTGATGTCATAATTACCTGTAAATTCTTTATTTTTGGCATGTTTTTTCATGATAAATAGAATACTTTTGTTTTGACATATGACAACGATGATACCAAAGATTAGTAATAGATGATACAAAACATATGGAAAAGGAACTGTCAATGTCAAATTACCTGTGAAAGGAAGCATAGATTATTACTGGTCTAATAAGTTTCCGAACTTGATTATTCATGGAGTTCTAACGTAATTCTACGCCTGATAACTAGATGTCGCTGCTAATTCTGATCAAATCCTAGAACGCGCTATCGTTGCGTTTTAAAAAGTTTACCTTAACTCTCAAAATATTTACTAAATTCACCGAATTTTTTTTTTAATTTTTACTTATTTTAATTTTCACGCAAAAACTACGGAATATACTTATATACCCTATTATTCATATTCGTTCGCTAAAGTTAGCCATTGCTTAAAGTTAGCCCTGTCACTGTTTGTCATTATGAAATGGTAAGAGATGGCAATACTTTAGTCATCGTTTAGCGTACACTATATTATAATGAACTAGCAGCCGCCCGCGGCTTCGCTCACGCGGTACCCAGATAAAAAGTACCCTATGTCCCATTCCAGCACACGTAGGTACCTACTATCCTCATTATTCATTATTTCACAGGTAATTTGACATTGACAGTTCCTTTTCCATATGTTTTGTATCATCTATTACTAATCTTTGGTATCATCGTTGTCATATGTCAAAACAAAAGTATTCTATTTATCATGAAAAAACATGCCAAAAATAAAGAATTTACAGGTAATTATGACATCAACTAAATGAGAAAAATCGGCTCTTTAATTTGATATAGGTTATGTGCAGTTTTAGACCAAAAATTGATTCCAGGTTTTCATCCCTTTTCACCCCTTTAGAGGTTGAATTTTGAAAAATTCCTTCTTAGTACACCCCTACGTACCAAGGTTTACCTACACTGAAAATTTCAAGTCTCTACGTCCAGCAGTTTAGGCTGTGCGTTGTCTGTCAGTCAGTCAGTCAGTCAGGACAAAGATTCTTATAATATAAGATAATGAGGATAGTAGATACCTACGTGTGCTGGAATGGGACATAGGGTACTTTTTATCTGGGTACCGCGTGAGCGAAGCCGCGGGCGGCTGCTAGTCTATAATATAAAAATGAATCGCAAAATGTGTTGGTAAGCGCATAACTCAACAACGCCTGGACCAATTTGGCCAAATCTTTTTTTAAAATGTTCGTTGAAGTTCAAGGATGGTTTTTACGGCGAGAAAAATTAGAATTATTGCTGGAAAAACCCTAAAAATAGCCCTTTTCTTTTTCCCATACAAATGATTACAAATCTTTTTGACAGGACGAAGTCTGTCGGGTCAGCTAGTTTCGAATAAAATTATGTAAGAAAATAAGTAGGTAGGTGAGTTGTCATTTCAAAATTGATTTTACGGCACTTAATTATTTCCTGAAAAGTATAAATCCCTCAGACATAAAATTTATATCGGACCACCTCGGGACCATTCTCAATACCATAGGCTTATAATCAAAGTCTTTAGGATTACATTGATGTACCAACCTATCAAGGATGATTCTTTGACTGATTGAAGAATTTTTCTTTGAAATTAAAGTATGATTATTTTACTGATCAATCAGTGAAATAATCATCAAAATCAATTCATAATTGGCGGAATAATCCTAGGTAACAAACATACAGTCGAAGGAACCTCCTCCTTTTAGAAGTCGGTTAAATAAAACCATGAGAACACTGGTGGTCTAGTTGGTAGTGACCCCGCCTTCCGATCCTAAGGTCGTAGGTTCAAACCCGGTCGTGTACTAATGGATTTTTCTGTGCGAAAAATTTATGTGCGCTATACCAGTACTCTCACAACGGTGAAGGAAATCATCGTGAGGAAACTCAGCTCCGCACGTATTGACCATGTCTTTCCTGTGGACAAGGCCGACTAAGCTGAGAGGATGGAATAGGTGCTGGGCAAGCCTACTCAGCGTCCCGTTAGTGAGGTAAAAGTTGCCTCCTGACGCTGTATAAATCATCTACTATAGATGGTAAAAGGCCTTAGTTTAAAACCATACAACAGAATCTTATGAATGTAATTTTTTTACAGCTGCCCAGAGTTTACAAATGTTCTGGTGGAAGATCTCCGGGGGGCAGGTTGGTGTCTCCTATTGCGTGTGGATGCTGCTACTAGCTGTTCTGCTATGCCCGATCATGTGGCTTGGATCGCCAAAGGACATGAAGTAAGTAGGTACTAGAATTGCGGCCAATTGCGGCCGGGGCGGACCAATTGAAGCCATACGAGTCAAGATCACCCAACCACAAAAACAAAAAAATACTGTAGGTACTAACCCTGAATACTCAAACGCATCTCAGAGTTGAGCACGTCTTAAGTGACGAGTTTTTGACAAATTTTCATCATAAACTGTCAAAAAACCGTGATTTGAGACGTGCTCAACCCTGAGTCGCGTTTAAGTGTTCGGGGGTAAGAAAAATAAAAGCTCTGTTTATTCTAGTAATTATAAGTTTAATGAATAACATTATTATTGGTCATATTAGTGATATAATATTCTACTATAGGTATTATAAATGTTAAAGTTTGTAAGGATGTTTGTATGTTTGTGCCTCAATCACGCCTAGACGGCTGAACGGATTTGAATGAAACTTGGAATATACATAGTACAATACTCGGAAATTTTCGTGTAGCTTCTGAAATAGAAACTAACGCGATGATGATTATGTATTATAGAGATGTTACATTAATTATATACTTACTTAAGTACTTATTTTTTAAAGGGTTGCGGTTCAGTTATTATTTTAATACTATTAGTTGCATATTCGGACAAATTTTTCATACAAGTTTGCCTAGCTTTTGTTTGACTAGCAAAGCCGGATTATGGGAACCAAATGGCTGATGGAATACTTATATACTCTTTTTGTAAATACATTAGTAACCCAGACACAGAACAAACATCTGTGATGATCGCATAAAATGTACGTCCTGAGTAGAAATCGAACCTACAGCACAGATTGTACCAGCTAAGCTAAGACTAACGCACTAACATAGGCTTTTTAATTTAAACCTAGTTACGCGGAAATCAAAAACTCGTCTCAAGGATAATTAATTGCAAATTATGTACCTTTATCTAAATACCTATACCTAGGCCTATTGAGCGAGTCTACTTAGTTATTTCTAGATTAAAATATGCCTAGTTTAAATTAAAAAATATTAATATTCTGCCGATTATTTCCGTGTTCAATGAATAATAAATTTATCATTACCTAACTACCTATAGTTAATCTTTCGAATCCAAGAATCTGTCCAATCCAAAATCTGTCGAGTAGCGAATTTGCCGAATTACGAATCTTTCCAATCCAGAATCTGTCCTACACCGAACAAAGGACCACAAATATTGTGCGCCTCAGCAAACTTCGTGCGTTGTATGAAAACCGAATTTGTCCGAATATGCAACTAATAGTAAAAAACAATAACTGAACCAACTATAAAAAAAATAAGTAGGTACATCTTACTTATATTATAAATGCGAAAGTTTGTGAGTTTGGATGTTTGGATGTTTGTGCCTCAATCACGCCTGAACGGCTGAACGGATTTGAATGAAACTTGGAATATACATAGTACATGTACTGGATTAACATATAGGCTATTTTTTATCCGGATACCACGCGAGCGAAGCCGCGGGCAGCAGCTAGTATCTACATAATTATTGTAACATCTCGTATATCACATATCTACCTATCACGTCAGTTTGTATTTCAGAAGATAGATGAATATTGCCGAGGCGCACAATATTTGCAGGACCTACTACGGTAATTAAGTCAAGATTTGCCAGCGCAACCACGTGATAAAATACTTATTCCATCCAGTAACTATGTCTAAATATGTCAAGATTATTTTGCCAGCGCGTGATAATTATTTACCTATTTACCTTCTTACCTATTCCATCCAGGCTTATAGCATTCTCGTCGGTGCTCATCGTGTCGACAGTGGCGGTCTCGACATGGACATGCATATCGATGGATGACGTGTCTCCACCAAACGCGCACACGGTGCTCGCCTACCAGCCTATGCTCGGCGACTTCCTTAGCGCGTACGGACTGCTGGCTTTCCAGGTACCTACCTTCATCACCTGAACTACCATTTCTTCTTTCGTGTCGTATCAACTGATTGGATCCATCTTGACCATTGCTCCATTTAAAACCATTTCTACTCTGCATCTCAAATAATACCTACTGAAACGAATGACCTTCATTGCGTGGTCCCAAAAGGTAGCTACAAAGATCAAAATGACTTTATTCTAAACTAGCTGCCGATCGCGGCCTCGATCGCGTGGTACCTGGATAAAAAATAGCCTATATGTTAATCCAGCACATGTACTATGTATATTCCAAGTTTCAATTAAATCCGTTCAGCCGTTTATGCGTGAAAGAGTAACAAACATCCATACATCCATCCATACTTTCGCGTTTATAATATTAGTAGGAAGTAGGATAACTCTGATGACTCACAGTGAGCCCACACACTGCCTCGAAATATGAAACCCTTTTGTTATTACCAGTTCGACATCCACCCGATGCTGCTGACCATCCAAGTGGACATGCGCGACAGCCGGCAGATCAACAAGGCGGTGACGGGCGGGTTCTGCGCCACGCTCACCATGTTCACAGTGACGGCCATACTGGCCGTCAACCGATACGGAATGGACATCGACAATAATATACTGCAAGGTAGCATTAAAAACACCTTATAGCCGTATTGTTCCAAACAACACTAGGATATGGAAACATCGGACACAATACCTAGATTGGGAAGATATGTTTGCATGTTCTGCAAATAGTGGAAGTCGTCAAATAGACTTAATAAAAGTTTTATTTATAAAACTCGCAAACAATAATCAATAATCAATAATCAATAATCAAACATCTTATGAGGTTCGCTTCGCTCAGCAATATCCGAATTAGCGAGCGGAGCGAGAAATCATTCTCGCTCCGCTCGCTAATGACGGGCGTGTCGTGGTGGTGGAAACATCGATCATGTATGTAATTTGTGTAACTATTGCTTATTTTGATAATCAGAGGCTCGCTTCGCTCGGTAGTTGACAAATTAGCAAGCGAATGCCCTAGCGGCTAAGACATAAACTAATAAAGGCAAAAACAAATAAAGAAGGGGTTCTTCTTAATGAAGTCGATTACTAATTACTCAGTACTTGTTTGTACTTCTTCGCTGGACTGGGAGTAAAGAAACAAACATAGAATGCGTCCAGCTGCTTCTCTCCCCGAGCATGTCGTAAAAGTCGACTAAGGGATAGTATCCTCCAACATGATAAGATACAATGAGCAAGTATTCCCAAGGAGGGTTGACGTCAGGCAGGCGGCCGGTCATAAAACACCTTAGCCAAAACTCTGTGCCGACCCCACATAGAGTGGGATAAGGGCAGGAAGATGATGACTTGTTTATTTGTTGACAGGAATCCCACCTTCAATACCGCTGTACATAGTAGCCCTGTTAGTGACACTACAACTCTGTCTGTCATCTGCTGTCGGAAACTCTGTGCTATTTCAACAAGTCGAAGACTACTTCCGGATACCTAGAAGTAAGTTATGTCACCTTCCTGATTCTACATTACTGTTGTAAATGGTTATGAAGTTTGTGTCTCGATCACGAAAAAAATGTCTAAACTGATTTGGATTAAACTTGAATAGATCTTTAGAAATTTTAATGTAGTTTGTGACTTGGAATAACATAGAGTAGTGTAGTCTATGATCATGACGAATTGCATGAAGAGCGGCAGCGGCTAGAGTTGGACTTGGTACCTACTTACCGAAAAGTTACAATAATACTTATTGTAATAAAATCTAATAGGTTAAAATCCTTACTTAAATACAGTAGTAGGTACCACAAATATTGTGCGCCTCGGTAAAGTTCGTGCTTTGTATGAAAACCGAACTTGTCCGAAGATATAATTAAAATAATAACTGAACCAACCCTTTCAAAAAAATAAGTATCTAGGAACATAATTATTGTAACATCTCTTTAATCATCATCGCGTATCGCGTATTTCAAAAGCTAGACGAAAATTGCCGAGGCGCACAATATTTGTGGTACCTATTAAGTACTGGTAGGTACCTAACCTAATTGTGCTCAAATGCAATAATGTCCTTGGAAAGTTGTTTTGAACTACTGAAGGATTAAGTTATTCCAATGCCCTTTTCAGATTTCTGCTGGCAGCGCATCCTCATACGATCGACTATAGTGTTCTTCGCCGTATTCCTGGCAGAATCAGTGCCAAGATTCGACCTCGTCATGGGCTTAGTCGGCTCCACGCTCACCGGACCACTCATGTTTATATTCCCCCCAGTTTTCTTCCTAAAACTCTGCTACATCAAATCACAAATGGTGAAAAAAGATCCCATAAAATTCGGCAAGAGATTCACCAACGGCAGTCAAATTGGCGCGAATTGGAGACAAAATGGCGTCGGTCAAAACGGCGCGGAAATACAACAAAATGGCGCTGACACTCCACTTATAATCACAGACTCGTTAGCAAAATACAAAACGTTTACGAGTAAATATTATAAGAAAATATATGCTGATACAGACGATGACTATACTATAAAATGGTACGATGTTATGTTTGCACTTATAGTTATGACTATGGGAGTGGGCGCTACGGTCGTGGCTACGTATTCTAGTTGGGCTACTTCCATTCAGTACGCGTCTTACTCGCCACCGTGTTTGGTCAACGCAACAATAGCGGCAAGAAGCTTTTTAAATGATCTGTGATGTCTTAAAATGTTTACTACCTAGGTACTGCTTTATTTTGTAATCCTATCGCTTTTCGGTCACAGCAAGCCCACCTCTACACATAATATAGATGTGAAGTGACAGCCAGTTGCAAATGAACGCGAAATGCTTACCTACAAAATAAGGCTGTATTGAACATCTTTGATAAAATTGCCCTAAATGTTGCTCTACTTTTGTAGTAAACGATAGTTTTAGAGTAGGCAGTGACCGCGGATCTCCACTTGCAACGGTCTTAATATAACTTGGAATCTAAGCTAGAATGTAACGTTCATAATATTAAGTTAGGTATGTACCTTGTTTGTAAACAACATAATTTATAAAAAAACAGTAAGTTACTTCCAAGTGGTCTTTTATTTTAACAAAAACAATCATTTATCAATATTAAGACACTAAAACAACATTAAACTAAAAACTATTTACAAATATTGTGTATTTTATATATAATAAATATTATAAAATAGATATATCTCGGTTTTAAGGGTTTCTGAAACTTCAGTCTTTAAAAAAACATATAATTAAGTACAGATATACCTACATTATATCGCTTTCCATTCTACAATATTTATTAATATAGTGATGTTAAAAATAGTTAATTTATACCAATAAATGCATTTAAGTTCCACATTTTCAAATGGAAACGTCATGATAACAATAATGGCCCGATTCCAATACTTTACTAACGCACGACTGATTGTTAATGTTGTTTTTTACCCACGACAGAACAGAGATGGTATATGCGTTTAGCCTTTAGCCCATGAGGTTTCTTTGTGTGGTTTTCTGTTACCATTTTCCTCATAAACTATTTAACCGATTTCGATGAAGTTTTTTGCATTTTATTAGTGTCATTTCAGGGAAGGTTCTTAGATATGTTTTATGGCCATAGACCACCAGGGGGCGCTGTAGCAGCTAACATTTTTTGCACCTCGGAAAGTCAATGACTACTGAACCGATTTCGATGTAGTTTTGCATTACGTTAGTTTCGTATTAGATAAGGTTTTTACCAGTATGTTTGTAAACAGCAAACATCATAAAATATTATCATCGTGGATATAAAAAAAAATGTTACTTGTCTGTCTAAATATATCGCTTTACGTGTTAATAGCGTTGCCTTTGTTAATACGATCCATCGTCTTTTAGTACAATATTGGAACCGGGCATAAAAGGTGAAGGATAGATGGCGCTATTATCAAAATTAACTAAAACCGTTTGTGATTGGTTGATAGAACTGTCATTTTGTTTTAAGTTTGGATCCTTGGATGGAAGGCAAAGATCACCGTTCATCGTTTGCAACTCAGCAAATAGTATTTAGAACTCAAGTTAGTGCACGAAAGTTTCATTGAGGCGCACTTTAATCCACCACCGTTATCTCGAAAGAACTAGTAAAATGAGTAGTAGTAGTATTTAGAATCGTAGCGCTCGTGGCGTAGCTTGCTTAGACGTTCTTGATTGATCGTTGAAGTTATGCGTTGTGCGCGGTCACAATTGGGATGGGTGACCGCAAGTGGCATTACGAGCTGTGCGCTACTTTGCTTCGGAGGGCACGACGGAGGCCTTAGGGCTGCCTAGTGCCCATAATACAAGCTTTGCTTAGTTTGGGGTTAGATGGCGCTATGTGAAATGTCTACAAATATTTATTTATTTAATGTCTGTTCGATATGTTTCTTGTGAATAGGTTAGACAATGCTCAAATTAAGTAATATTGGAGTATGAGCGTAATCTTTCTTATCGTGTCGTGTGGTGAGAGGTTTTAAAATGGGCCTCAAACCCCCAAATACTCAAACGCGACTCAGAATTGAGCACGTCTCAAGTCACAGTTTTTTGACAGATTCTGAAGAAAATCTGTCAAAAAAAAAATCGTCATTTGAGACGTGCTCAACTCTGAGATGCGTTTGAGTATTCGGGGGAAAGGCTCCCAATTCGTGCACTTAGCAAAATTGACAGTTTGTTCAAATGACTCGTTTACTTTTTCTGCAGCACCATCTGTTTCCCATAGAGCTTCCTGATCTCCTTCTTGTCCAGCTTGCCCATGGCGTTGCGCGGCATGGTGTCCACTACGAGTAAAGTGCGCGGCAGTTGGTATGGCGCGAGGCGCGCGCCAACAGCTTCCTTTAACTCCTTGAGGGTCACCTGGCACTCCTCTTTCACGACCACCACGGCTGAGACAATTTCACCTGAAACCAATTCAAAATTAAATGATGATGGTACGGAACTCAAAATAGGAGTAACGGACAGTAGCCTCTGTCGCGGATGCCTCCGGGAGGAAGAGACTGTGGAATATGTAACACTACATTGCTCCGCAACAAATGAAATAAGATATAACTCGGGACTGCAGACGGTCATCGAGAATTGTACGGCATCACCATCGACCTCATCAACACCACCTACAGCCTCAACATCATCGAGGATACTGGAACACTGCTGCCAACATCCCAAACTCCTTGTCCGGTACTTCAAGGAGTTGGGCTGGATGGGGGAGGGTTAGCAGGGGGATAATGCACAATTCACCCCACCGCGGGACGTCAGTGCAGATCTTTGTTCCCCTAACTTTAATTAGAATTAGAATTAGAACGGTACGGAACCTTTCGTGTGCGAGTTTTTTTTATAATTTAAACATGCCGCACGCATATTCCTTACCTAAGGTTTCATCTTCGATGCCCAACACGGCGGCGTCTGCGATCGAAGGGTGCTCCAGTATGGCCGACTCAACTTGCAAAGCACTGATTTTGTACCTGTTATACATTTTTTTATTAGTTAAGCCAGTTTACACAGTGGTATTGTCATAGCTATCGTAGTGTTTTCATTTCATTAAACACCCAGACTAGGAAGAAATATTTGCAGAACATCCAAACATTACTCTGGTAGCGGGAATCGAACCCGCGCCTCAGCAGAGCACATGCCCGCCATGCCACCGAGGTCGATAAAACTACTTACTGCTTTCTCCTCCTATTTCCCCAGTCCGTCTTACTCATCGAGCATTTAACTAATAGAGTAGTAAAATGAGCCATCCAATTGCACAACTGATATGATGATATGCACCTGTATAATAACAATTCACGCTCGCACTGAATCAGTACCAAACCAACAAGTGATCTGTGTGTGTGTCCGTCTCCCGATACTCGAAAATATTCAAAGTTTGGTTTTATAACCCATAATGCCGTATTGTTCTATTCGGTGGTGTGGAAAAAACAGCAGGACATCGAATTTTAAAACAGACGGAATCACGTTTCATCGGTAAGCATCAATAAACTATAATTTTATTTCAATTTACAACCATTTATCACGGCTCAAGTTAAACTGGTCAAATAAAACGAAACAATGGACGCTTGTCTATGCGTCCTGCTCTTACCTAGGTGTAACCTATATTATGCCATCCTTTTTATTCATTACACGTGTTACTAGTGATGCTGCACTGTCATAATCAAAATTAGTATCGATATTTATCAGAAAAGGTTATTTATGACAAACAAATAAGTACCCAGATATAATAAATTGAATAAGTACATTTGAAGAACGGGGCGTCCTCTAGTTTATATCTATACTAATATTATAAATAGGAATTAAGATTTTTTGTTTTTTTGTTTGTAACGAAATCCGGGATCCGTAAGAAAATTGCAATATTGTAACCCAAGGTAGAAAATCCAAAACAGTTTTTGGCGTGTGGCTCCGAAGTTACTGGACCGATTTCAAAAATTCTTTCAACAATAGAAAGCCCCTTTATCAAGGTCTAGTATAGACTATAATAAATATCTTCAAAAAATTAGGGATCCGTAAGAAAATTGCAATATTGTAACCCAAGGTAGAAAACCAAAAATAGTTTTTGGCGTGTGGCTCCGAAACTACTGGACCGATTTCAAAAATTCTTTCACCAATAGAAAGCTATATTATCAGGGTCCAGTATAGGCTATAATATATTTTCAAAAAATTAGGGATCCGTAAGAAAATTGCAATATTGTAACCCAAGGTATAAAACGAAAAATAGTTTTTGGCGTGTGGCTCCGAAACTACTGGACCGATTTCAAAAATTCTTTCACCAGTGGAAAGCTACATTATCAGGGTCCAGTATAGGTTATAATAAATTTTCAAAAAGTTAGGGATCCGTAAGAAAATTGCAATATTGTAACCCAAGGTAGAAAACCAAAAATAGTTTTTGGCGTGTGGCTCCGAAACTGCTGGACCGATTTCAAAAATTCTTTCACCAATAGAAAGCTATATTATCAGGGTCCAGTATAGGCTATAAAATATTTTCAAAAAATTAGGGATCCGTAAGAAAATTGCAATATTGTAACCCAAGGTAGAAAATCCAAAATAGTCTTTGGCGTGCGGCTCAGAAACTACTGGACCGATTTCAAAAATTCTTCCACCAATAGAAAGCTACATTATCAGGGTCCAGTATAGGCTATAATAAATTTTCAAAAAGTTAGGGATCCGTAAGAAAATTGCAATATTGTAACCCAAGGTAGAAAACCAAAAATAGTTTTTGGCGTGTGGCTCCGAAACTGCTGGACCGATTTCAAAAATTCTTTCACCAATAGAAAGCTATATTATCAGGGTCCAGTATAGACTATAAAATATTTTCAAAAAATTAGGGATCCGTAAGAAAATTGCAATATTGTAACCCAAGGTAGAAAATCCAAAATAGTTTTTGGCGTGTGGCTCCGAAACTACTGGACCGATTTCAAAAATTCTTTCACGAATAGAAAGCTACATTATCAGGGTCCAGTATAGGTTATAATAAATTTTCAAAAAAATTAGGGATCCGTAAGAAAATTGCAATATTGTAACCCAAGGTATAAAACGAAAAATAGTTTTTGGCGTGTGGCTCCGAAACTACTGGACCGATTTCAAAAATTCTTTCACCAGTGGAAAGCTACATTATCAGGGTCCAGTATAGGTTATAATAAATTTTCAAAAAGTTAGGGATCCGTAAGAAAATTGCAATATTGTAACCCAAGGTAGAAAACCAAAAATAGTTTTTGGCGTGTGGCTCCGAAACTGCTGGACCGATTTCAAAAATTCTTTCACCAATAGAAAGCTATATTATCAGGGTCCAGTATAGGCTATAAAATATTTTCAAAAAATTAGGGATCCGTAAGAAAATTGCAATATTGTAACCCAAGGTAGAAAATCCAAAATAGTCTTTGGCGTGCGGCTCAGAAACTACTGGACCGATTTCAAAAATTCTTCCACCAATAGAAAGCTACATTATCAGGGTCCAGTATAGGCTATAATAAATTTTCAAAAAGTTAGGGATCCGTAAGAAAATTGCAATATTGTAACCCAAGGTAGAAAACCAAAAATAGTTTTTGGCGTGTGGCTCCGAAACTGCTGGACCGATTTCAAAAATTCTTTCACCAATAGAAAGCTACATTATCAGGGTCCAGTATAGGCTATAAAATATTTTCAAAAAATTAGGGATCCGTAAGAAAATTGCAATATTGTAACCCAAGGTAGAAAATCCAAAATAGTTTTTGGCGTGTGGCTCCGAAACTACTGGACCGATTTCAAAAATTCTTTCACCAGTGGAAAGCTACATTATCAGGGTCCAGTATAGGTTATAATAAATTTTCAAAAAGTTAGGGATCCGTAAGAAAATTGCAATATTGTAACCCAAGGTAGAAAACCAAAAATAGTTTTTGGCGTGTGGCTCCGAAACTGCTGGACCGATTTCAAAAATTCTTTCACCAATAGAAAGCTATATTATCAGGGTCCAGTATAGGCTATAAAATATTTTCAAAAAATTAGGGATCCGTAAGAAAATTGCAATATTGTAACCCAAGGTAGAAAATCCAAAATAGTTTTCGGCGTGCGCTGTGAAAACTATTGATTATAGAACAAAATAATGTACCTACTACACGCGTACGAAGTCGCGGGCAACAGCTAGTATTAATATAATTTCAGTCAGCTACTTGAATTAAAATTTATAATGGTTGTTCTATTAATGACTGTAATTAAATAAATAAATAATAAATATTTGAGGATATATCACACAGAACCATCTAGCCCCAAACTAAGCAAAACTTGTACTATGGGAATCAGGTGGCTGATAGAATGCTTATATACTAGGTAGGTACTAGGTAGGTACTTATACTTATACACCATATTATAACACCCAGACCCGGAAGACATATTTGTAATAAAGAAACCTGAATTATTTTTCACCTTTTATTGAATATGACGAGAAACAAGCAGTGAGAAGAATTTATACGAAATTAATTCACTTTAAAAACCAGTAACAGTAACACAGTAAGATATTATGGGGAATTACTGAACTGTTTTACAATAAACTTCCAGAAAATTTTTGCAAGTTTTTCCTTTATTTTCCTTAATATAAAAAAAGCTTTATTTCATTAATTATAACACACTAGCCTTTGCCTTTGAAATCGGTCCAGTAGTTTCGGAGCCACACGTCAAAAACTAGTTTTGGTTTTCTACCTTGGGTTACAATATTGCAATTTTCTTACGGATCCCTAATTTTTTTGAAAATTTATTATAGCCTATACTGGACCCTGATAATGTAGCTTTCTACTGGTGAAAGAATTTTTGAAATCGGTCCAGTAGTTTCGGAGCCACACGCCACAAACTATTTTTGGTTTTCTACCTTGGGTTACAATATTGCAATTTTCTTACGGATCCCTAATTTTTTTTAAAATTTATTATAGCCTATACTGGACCCTGATAATGTAGCTTTCTACTGGTGAAAGAATTTTTGAAATCGGTCTAGTAGTTTCGGAGCCACACACCACAAACTATTTTTGGTTTTCTACCTTGGGTTACAATATTGCAATTTTCTTACGGATCCCTAATTTTTTTGAAAATTTATTATAACCTATTCTGGACCCTGATAATGTAGCTTTCTATTGGTGAAAGAATTTTTGAAATCGGTCCAGTAGTTTCGGAGCTACACGCCAAAAACTATTTTTGGTTTTCTACCTTGGGTTACAATATTGCAATTTTCTTACTGATCCCTATTTTTTTTGAAAATTTATTATAGCTTATACTGGACCCTGATAATGTAGCTTTCTATTGGTGAAAGAATTTTTGAAATCGGTCCAGTAGTTTCGGAGCCACACGTCAAAAACTACTTTTGGTTTTCTACCTTGGGTTACAATATTGCAATTTTCTTACGGATCCCTAATTTTTTTGAAAATTTATTATAACCTATTCTGGACCCTGATAATGTAGCTTTCTATTGGTGAAAGAATTTTTGAAATCGGTCCAGTAGTTTCGGAGCCACACGCCAAAAACTATTTTTGGTTTTCTACCTTGGGTTACAATATTGCAATTTTCTTACTGATCCCTATTTTTTTTGAAAATTTATTATAGCTTATACTGGACCCTGATAATGTAGCTTTCTATTGGTGAAAGAATTTTTGAAATCGGTCCAGTAGTTTCGGAGCCACACGTCAAAAACTACTTTTGGTTTTCTACCTTGGGTTACAATATTGCAATTTTCTTACGGATCCCTAATTTTTTTGAAAATTTATTATAACCTATACTGGACCCTGATAATGTATCTTTCTATTGGTGAAAGAATTTTTGAAATCGGTCCAGTAGTTTCGGAGCCACACGCCAAAAACTATTTTTGGTTTTCTACCTTGGGTTACAATATTGCAATTTTCTTACGGATCCCTAATTTTTTGAAAATTTATTATAGCCTATACTGGACCCTGATAATGTAGCTTTCTACTGGTGAAAGAATTTTTGAAATCGGTCTAGTAGTTTCGGAGCCACACGCCACAAACTATTTTTGGTTTTCTACCTTGGGTTACAATATTGCAATTTTCTAACGGATCCCTAATTTTTTTGAAAATTTATTATAACCTATTCTAGACCCTGATAATGTAGCTTTCTATTGGTGAAAGAATTTTTGAAATCGGTCCAGTAGTTTCGGAGCCACACGCCAAAAACTATTTTTGGTTTTCTACCTTGGGTTACAATATTGCAATTTTCTTACTGATCCCTAATTTTTTTGAAAATTTATTATAACCTATACTGGACCCTGATAATGTAGCTTTCTATTGGTGAAAGAATTTTTGAAATCGGTCCAGTAGTTTCGGAGCCACACGTCAAAAACTACTTTTGGTTTTCTACCTTGGGTTACAATATTGCAATTTTCTTACGGATCCCTAATTTTTTTGAAAATTTATTATAACCTATACTGGACCCTGATAATGTATCTTTCTATTGGTGAAAGAATTTTTGAAATCGGTCCAGTAGTTTCGGAGCCACACGCCAAAAACTATTTTTGGTTTTCTACCTTGGGTTACAATATTGCAATTTTCTTACGGATCCCTAATTTTTTGAAAATTTATTATAGCCTATACTGGACCCTGATAATGTAGCTTTCTACTGGTGAAAGAATTTTTGAAATCGGTCTAGTAGTTTCGGAGCCACACGCCACAAACTATTTTTGGTTTTCTACCTTGGGTTACAATATTGCAATTTTCTAACGGATCCCTAATTTTTTTGAAAATTTATTATAACCTATTCTAGACCCTGATAATGTAGCTTTCTATTGGTGAAAGAATTTTTGAAATCGGTCCAGTAGTTTCGGAGCCACACGCCAAAAACTATTTTTGGTTTTCTACCTTGGGTTACAATATTGCAATTTTCTTACTGATCCCTAATTTTTTTGAAAATTTATTATAACCTATACTGGACCCTGATAATGTAGCTTTCTATTGGTGAAAGAATTTTTGAAATCGGTCCAGTAGTTTCGGAGCCACACGCCAAAAACTATTTTTGGTTTTCTACCTTGGGTTACAATATTGCAATTTTCTTACGGATCCCTAATTTTTTTGAAAATTTATTATAGCTTATACTGGACCCTGATAATGTAGCTTTCTATTGGTGAAAGAAT
Source organism: Scotopteryx bipunctaria (assembly GCA_949320045.1). Taxonomy (NCBI): domain Eukaryota; kingdom Metazoa; phylum Arthropoda; class Insecta; order Lepidoptera; family Geometridae; genus Scotopteryx; species Scotopteryx bipunctaria. The sequence goes on along the minus strand of OX439464.1, from coordinate 2,347,240 downwards.
TTTTGAAATCGGTCCAGTAGTTTCGGAGCCACACGTCAAAAACTACTTTTGGTTTTCTACCTTGGGTTACAATATTGCAATTTTCTTACGGATCCCTAATTTTTTTGAAAATTTATTATAACCTATACTGGACCCTGATAATGTAGCTTTCTATTGGTGAAAGAATTTTTGAAATCGGTCCAGTAGTTTCGGAGCCACACGCCAAAAACTATTTTTGGTTTTCTACCTTGGGTTACAATATTGCAATTTTCTTACGGATCCCTAATTTTTTTTTAAATTTATTATAGTCTATACTGGACCCAGATAATGTAGCTTTCTACTGATGAAAGAGTTTTTGAAATCGGTCCAGTAGTTTCGGAGCCACACGCTAAAAACTATTTTTGGTTTTCTACCTTGGGTTACAATATTGCAATTTTCTTACAGATCCCTAATTTTTTTGAAAATTTATTATAGTCTATACTGGACCCTGATAATGTAGCTTTGTACTGGTGAAAGAATTTTTGAAATCGGTCCAGTAGTTTCGGAGCCTATTCGTTACAAACAAAAAAACAAAAAATCGTTCCTCTATAATATTAGTATAGAAAGTATAGATAGGCTATACCTTATATTTCCTTAATAAATAAAGTTAGTATTATTTAGGGGGCTAGATGGCGCTGTGTGAATTGTCCACAAATATTTATATATATTTAAGATTCCTTTGATTATCGAATTTATTTCATTTATTACTATATTTTTTTTAAGTATGGAAGTTCCATTTTATAAAGTTTCTAGTTATTATTTCGTACACACACGCACAAACACACACATAAACATAATACATTTAAACTTATTTGTATTCCACTAAACAAACATTGCTATCGATATTTATTTATTTTTTATTTTTAGAATCGATTAGAATAGATATCGATATGAATATTTTATTGCACAGCTCTAGTTCAATACTTGACATTGAGTCGGCCAATCAGAGCGCAGGGGCGGGCCCACTGTTCTGATCTGTTTTGGCGGAATTATTTTTCGAACAAAACGAATAACATTACCCCTCTATTCAGTTAAATGCTCGATGGTCTTACTTTAAAATATCCGGTTACATAGAAGACAAAAAAGCTTGGGACTGAATAATGCTCCAAATACTTTTATGTGTAAACGCAACATACATTTAAGACGTGTCCACACGTGTCCCCGTGAATTTATGGAATAAAAAATTTTGACTTTGGCCTACACCCTCTCTTATTTTAGAGGCTAACCCAGGCGCGGTCCGAAGGGGGGATCACAGGGGACATGACACCCCCCCCCCCCCAAATCGTACACGTGAAATTGAAAAATCTTCTAAAAATTTACAAAATATAAAAAGCCATTTTCTTCCCCAAGCCGCGATGCCAATACAAAAAGAAGGCTTCCATTTGTTTCATGTGTACAATAAAATTTTGTATTGTGCAATAAAATCTGATTTTGGTGGCGTGGCCGGCGATTGCTCGGCGGAGACGCAAGAGGCGCGGGTTCGATTCCCGCTGCGGAAGATATGTTTGCATGTTCTGCAAATATTTCTTCCGGGTCTGGGTGTTGTGGTACCATGGTACTCGTAGTTTCTGATACCCACGACACAGGGAATCCTATTATGGGGCCAGGACTATGTATGTGACTGTTGTTGTTTATTTATATTCTATTATTAGTGACCCCCTCCAAAGTTTCAGGCTACGACCGCGCCTGGGTTAGACGGGGTTGAACTCACCCGCCCGACTTGATGATGTCTATGGAGGTGCGGCCCAGGATGCGGAAGCGTCCCTCGGCGTAGGCGGCCGTGTCCCCCGTGCGAAACCAACCGTCCAACGTGAAATCCTTCTTCAGCTCCGGAGCGCGGTTCCAATACCTGCAGCATTCAAATTCAAAAATTACGTCTGCTATTGTGTCATGCCACATGTATTACACATTTTCACATTCATCATATTTTAAACAAACTAAATTTGTGTGATTTTTGAAGCGCCGTTGTTGGCACCATTCTAAAAGTGGCGGATACAGAAAAAACTTAAGGAGGGAACGCTAAAGATATCTAGAGCTACCTTTACTTTTCACATTCTTCGGCTCGTGTTGAAACGAGATACCTATAGCTATAAGCTTCTCTAGCTCTATCTCACTAGCAGCAGCTGTTAAATAAATAAATAATAAATATTTGCGGACTTTCTCACACAGCACCATCTAGCCCCAAACTAAGCAAAGCTTGTACTATGGACACCAGATGGCTGATAGAATACTTATATACTTTTTTTTGTAAACACTTATAATACATAATACAACACCCAGACCCGGAAGAAATATTTGCAGAACATAAAACATTTCATGAACGAATGACATTGTGAACATAGCCGGGAATCATTGCATGAGATTCGCGAGGGATCGGAGAGAATGGCGTAATAAAGAGGAGGCCTATGCCCAGCAGTGGGCGGAGATGGGCTGAAATGATGATGATGACAAACATTTCTCCCGTAGCGGGAATCGAATCCGCGCCTCTTGCCTCTCAGCCAAGCACTCGTCCACGACGCCACCGAGGTCGTCCGTTAAAGACCGTACCTGGTGAAGACAGCTGGTCCCTTCAACAGCAACTCTCCCTGGTGGGTGCCATCTTCACTGGTCCTGTGCTCCGTGACTTTAGGTTCCTCCCACTCGAAGCCTTCGTCTAGCTCGTGGCCCTTCGTGACGAGGCCGAGACGTTCCAAAGATATCTGATGAAGATATAGACCATTTTGAGACAAATAAAATAAATATTGGTCGACAAGTCAAGAATATTTTTAATTTACTTTATCGGATCACCAATAAGAGGTACACAAACATGCTGAACTAAGGCCTTTTACCATCTATAGTATGTAGATGATTTATACAACGTCAGGAGGCAAATTTTACCTTCACAAACGGGACGCTGTAGTGCCCGTTGGCGCAAGTTGCATTATACCTGAGTATTAGGTGCTTCAGTCTCCACAGTGATGAGGGGTTCATACTCCCCTTCGGCGGTGGGGACGGCGATACGGGCCGCTACCCCTGGGAGGGGGTTTCCAACACAGCCCACTGTGCGTTGATCAACCGGACGGTAGGGGTTGCTTAGTGCCATCCCTACTTCAGACATGCCATAGCGTTCTAGCAGGCGGAAGCCGGATATCTGAGGATTAAAGAAATGGATTTAACCTATTACACACACACACAGCAAATATTCGACGACATCGGTGGCGTGGCGGACGAGTGCTCGGCTGAAACGCAAGAGGCGCAGATTCAATTCCCGCTACGGGAGAAATGTTTGTATGTTCTGCAAATATTTCTTCCGGGTCTGGGTATTGAAGTATTATGTATCATAAGAATGTATTTAAAAAAAGTATAAGTATTCTATCAGCCATCTCGTATGCTGTAAGAGTTTCGGCTAAGGTGTTTTATGACCGGCCGCCTGCCTGACGCCAACCCACCTTGGGAATACTTGCTTATTGTATCTCATCATGTTGGAAAGGATACCATCCCTTAGTTGCCTTTTACAAAATGCTCGGGGAAAGAAGCAGCTGGACGCATTCTATGTTTTTTCTTTACTTCCCTGTTATGAAATGTCCACAAATATTTATTAATATTACTAGCTGCCGCCCGCGGCTTCGCTCGCGTGGTATCCGGATAAAAAATAGCCTATATGTTAATCCAGTACATGTACTATGTATATTCCAAGTTTCATTCAAATCCGTTCAGCCGTTTTGGCGTGATTGAGGCACAAACATTCAAACATCCAAATTCACAAACTTTCGAATTTATAATATAAGTAAGAAGTAAGATTTGTAGTTGCTAGTGGGTGTAGTTGAAGTAGGAAGCAGAAGAAAACAGTCTCTGAATGTTCACACGTATAATTGTCCACCAAACAGCACTACAGTTATAAAGTTCAGAAGGAGAAGAAGGCACAGAATAGATAGTTTATAGTAGGTACAAGCACAGGAGGCGATAGAAAGTTCACAGATAAGCGCGTAGGTAAAAGATATTTTACAAAAGAAAGTCGGAGATGCGGAGCGAGTAAATGATTCCATCCAACTGACTTGCGGCGGTAGGCGCGATCGGCTTGCGTTCGAGTTTTCAACGGCCAGCCGCGGCCGGTGAGTCACACAGGCGCTCGGCGCGGGCTAGTTAAAGCGCGGTCTCGAGGAGAAAATATTTGTTTGTTGGCTGACAAGTTTCGTCCGTTATCCGCGTGATAGATATTTAAATAAATACGAATATAATAGGTATGTGTTTGTATGTAAGTGTATGGGTTGTGAAAGGCTATAGATAAATAATTAAAAGTAGTATTATAAATGTAAGTATCAAATAAAATATAAACCTAATGATTATGTGGGAAGGTCCCCACATCACTCCCCTTCGAAGACCGTCACTACGGGCGATAGAAATCCGGGAAACGAACTTGTCTACCAGATCGTGTAGTACGTGCTGGGGAAGGAGTTTCTAACGTGGTTTTAGGGTCGGGTTCGGAGGTGGGCTCAGGAGGCGATGCAGGCGACAAGATGTAGGCAGGTTTAAGGCGATCGATCGAGACAGTCATCGCTTTACCCTTGACGAGGATCTTAAAGACTTTGTCTCCACGCTGAAGTACCTCGTGAGGACCGGAGTACGACGGACAAAAAGTTCCTTTCAACATTTCTTCCCGAAGAAATACGTGTGTCGAGGAAGCTAGGTCTTTGTAAACGAAGATTTTGCTTTTGTTATGTCGAGACGCAGGTGCAGGTTTCAGTTTCCCTGCGATTGAGCGTAGTCGAGCAGTGAAGTCCGTGAGATCGGTTGTACCGGTTACGGAGGTGTGAAAAAATTCACCAGGGAGTCGTAACGGCTCACCGTAAACCAGTTCGGCCGAAGATGACTGCAAATCTTCTTTGATCGCACTCCTAATACCTAGTAGGACTAGTGGTAGGGATTCCGTCCAGTTACTATCAGCGTGACATGTAATAGCTGTCTTTAGCTGACGATGGAATCGCTCCACCAGTCCGTTACAGGCTGGATGATAGGCTGTGGTCCTGCGATGTTTGAATCCGGCAAGTTTTGCGAGAAATTCAAACAGCGCAGACTCAAACTGACGCCCACGATCGGTCACTATGTCGGTTGGGCAGCCAAACCGAGCGATCCAACCTAATAAAAATGCTTTTGCGACCGTTTCTGCCGTGATGTCCTTAATAGGGATAGCTTCAGGCCACCTGGTAAAGCGGTCTACAGCGGTCAGGCAGTAACGGTAGCCATTGGAAATAGGCATAGGACCAATCAAGTCGATGTGGACGAAAGCAAATCGTGCTTTGGGCAAACTGAAGGTGCCCAGTGGAGCAGTAACGTGACGATTGACCTTGGATCGTTGACAAGCCAAACACGATCGCGACCATTCTCGACAGTCCTTTCTGACCCCTGGCCAAACGAATCGCTGCGCTACAAGCCTAGCAGTCGCGTTTGCACCAGGGTGACTTAAGCAGTGTAGGCTGTCGAATACTTGCTTTCGCAACGGTTTGGTCACAAAAGGTCTGAGTGTGCCAGTACTTATGTCACAGTATATATCCACCTTGCTACCGGGCTCCCTGACTTTCTCCAGACGAAGTGATGTCGGTTCGTCCTGGAGAAAAGAAGCTAGCTCGGCATCTGTGGTCTGAGACTTGGCGAGTACTTCCAAGTCAACTGGACTTTGCAACTCGTCAATTCGGGACAAAGTGTCGGCAACGACATTATCCTTGCCGGATATGTGACGGATGTCACTGGTGAATTGGGAGACAAAGTCCAGATGTCTGTATTGACGCGGAGAACAGTTACTCTTTCTCTCGCTGAAAGCGTAACATAACGGCTTATGGTCGGTGTAAACCGTGAAGTCTCTCGCCTCGAGCATGTGGCGGAAGTACTTTATCCCCTCGTATATGGTGAGCAGCTCGCGGTCGTAGGGCGAGTACTTCTGCTGGGATGGGCTGAGTTTCCGTGAGAAAAATGCCAGCGGCTGCCAGACATCGTCCTTGAACTGCTGAATTACTGCACCCAAAGCTAAGTCACTCGCGTCAGTAACTAACGCGAGTTTGGCTTGGCAATCGGGATGTGCTAGTAACGCAGCGTTGCAGAGGCTCTCTTTGGACTGCTCGAAAGCTGAAAGAGCTTCACCCGACAGGTCCACGGGGTCAGAGGGCTTCACCGAACCAGCTAACAGGGCATTTAGAGGGCCTTGTATTTTTGCGGCGTTAGGTATGAATCGCCTATAAAAATTCAACATGCCCAAAAATCGCCTGAGTTGCCGGACTGTTGTCGGTGCAGGGAACTCTCTAATGGCTTGGACCTTGGAGTCGAGTGGCTTAGTCCCGGCGGCAGAGATGTGGTAGCCTAAAAACGTTACCTCCGAGGCTCCAAACACGCATTTTGATGTGTTCACGACCATGCCATACTTCTTCATGCGCTCGAACAACTGTCGCAGATGGCTCTCATGTTCAGCTGCTGACTTGCTAAACACTAAAAAGTCATCGAGATAACAATAGCAAAATTCCAGCCCCCGGGTCATTTCGTCTACAAACCTCTGAAATGTCTGTCCAGCATTCCGAAGACCGAAGCTCATGAATGGGAACTCAAACAGACCAAACGGAGTTGTTATGGCGGCCTTTTGAATGTCTTCCTCGTGCACAGGTATTTGGTTGTAGGCCTTAACCAGATCAATCGTGGAAAAGACCTTACTGCCAGAAATGTTGTGGGCAAAGTCCTGTATGTGCCTAATAGGGTACCTGTCGGCGATGGTCCGGGCGTTGAGTAGTCTGTAATCTCCGCAAGGGCGCCAGCTGTTATCTTTTTTAGGGGCCAAATGGAGAGGAGAAGACCATGGACTCTCGGACGGTCGTGCCGTACCATTGCTCAGCATCAAGTCGAACTCCTGCTTCGCCACCTTGAGCTTATCAGGAGCTAACCTGCGAGGGGAACAAGAGATGGGGGGACCGGGTGTGGTGCGTATATGGTGTACAGTGTTGTGTTTGGGAACGTGAAACGTGCCAGCCGGCTTAGTTATTTCCGGAAATTCCGATAAGATTTTGTGAAAAGGCGTGTCACCGGATGGAACCTTTACAGAATAAACAATGTCAGAAGCATTATCGAGGTAAGCATTAGTTGACAATGATGTAAGGTTATCGATAATACGGCCTATTCGCTTATTGCGTACATCTACAATTAGGTTGTAAAAGCTTAAAAAATCAACGCCGATTATGGCCTTAGTGACGTCAGCTACAATAAAATTCCAAGGGAAATCGCGCCTAAGTCCTAAATCTAAGTTCAGCTGTAGCGAACCATAGGTGTTTATGACGCTTCCGTTAGCGGCTGACAGCTCGTAACTGGTCTTCACTCGACGCTCCCGAAGTGCAGACCGAGGGAAGACGCAGACGTCGCTTCCAGTGTCCACCAAGAAAGGGATCTTCGATTTGCGGTCCGTCACGAAGAGGCGACCAGGAGAAATGGGGCAATCGTCAGTCGCCTTTACCGACCGCCCTGAGCATTTCCCGACTTCCCAAAGTCGCAGGGCTTGACGCACTGGGTCGCGTTGGCTCCGTGCCGACTGTGGTACCAGCAAGTAGGGAACCTGCGGTAGCTGGCCTGGGATCGGGATCTGGAGCGTTTACGCTGCCGGTCGTTGGAACGGTTGGGCCGGTCACGTGATCGAGGTTGGTGGTTCAACTGCATTGTCAGGTTCTTGACGGCCGCTTTCAGCTCAGCAATCTCATTTGCCATCGACTGCATAGAACAAGGGGCCGGGGTAGCTGATGAAGTTGATGCTACCTGCATCGGTGCCACGATGTCATGTACTCGATCAGCCAGGTCAGCAGAAGCTTCCAGAGTACTCGCTGGTTGTGATGCGATCAGGGTTTGCAGGTTGCTGGGTAGGCGGCTGCACCAAATGCTCCTGATGAAGTCGTCAGGGACAGTAGTTCCGGCTAGACTTTGTAGATGCCGTAAAAATTGCGATGGTTTGCGGTTTCCCAACTCCTCATGCATCAGCAACTGCTGGATTTTCCGCTCACGTGACGCTGATAATCTCTTGATGAGCTCCTCCTTCAGCTTTTCATATTTATTAGACGCCGGCGGGGATGTGATTATGTCTTTCACTTCTTTGGAGTATTGAGGATCCAAGTGGCTTGTGACATAATAAAATTTCGTAGTGTCCGCGGTGATGTTGGATATATTGAATTGTCCTTCAATCTGCGCGAACCATATTTCCGGCTCCTCTGGCCAAAACGGTGGGACTCGAATACCAACTTTATAGTTTGTTGTAGTTGCTAGTGGGTGTAGTTGAAGTAGGAAGCAGAAGAAAACAGTCTCTGAATGTTCACACGTATAATTGTCCACCAAACAGCACTACAGTTATAAAGTTCAGAAGGAGAAGAAGGCACAGAATAGATAGTTTATAGTAGGTACAAGCACAGGAGGCGATAGAAAGTTCACAGATAAGCGCGTAGGTAAAAGGTATTTTACAAAAGAAAGTCGGAGATGCGGAGCGAGTAAGCGATTCCATCCAACTTTATAAAGTTCCGGCGGGTTTGTAGGAACGCGCCCTTTATGTCGAGTTTCGACTTTGTCTGAAGTGGCCGTTTCTACTGGGTCACTATCATTCATCGTACCTTGTGTATTCTTCAGGGGTCACCAGTTGTAGTTGCTAGTGGGTGTAGTTGAAGTAGGAAGCAGAAGAAAACAGTCTCTGAATGTTCACACGTATAATTGTCCACCAAACAGCACTACAGTTATAAAGTTCAGAAGGAGAAGAAGGCACAGAATAGATAGTTTATAGTAGGTACAAGCACAGGAGGCGATAGAAAGTTCACAGATAAGCGCGTAGGTAAAAGATATTTTACAAAAGAAAGTCGGAGATGCGGAGCGAGTAAATGATTCCATCCAACTGACTTGCGGCGGTAGGCGCGATCGGCTTGCGTTCGAGTTTTCAACGGCCAGCCGCGGCCGGTGAGTCACACAGGCGCTCGGCGCGGGCTAGTTAAAGCGCGGTCTCGAGGAGAAAATATTTGTTTGTTGGCTGACAAGTTTCGTCCGTTATCCGCGTGATAGATATTTAAATAAATACGAATATAATAGGTATGTGTTTGTATGTAAGTGTATGGGTTGTGAAAGGCTATAGATAAATAATTAAAAGTAGTATTATAAATGTAAGTATCAAATAAAATATAAACCTAATGATTATGTGGGAAGGTCCCCACAAGATTTATCGTACCTTCTCCCACTTATCAGCCAGGGTGTGCGGCAGGGGCGCGGAACCGGCGCACATGAGCCGCATCCTCGTAGCCAGCGCACTCTTCACGTACTGTTGGCTCTTGGCGTCCGCGAACATCTTTTCATGGTCCGCGCACAGCTTGGCGTACATTGCCGGCACACCGTGGAAGACGCTTACCCGGACCTCCTCCCTTTCGCCGAGGCCCAGGAGTCGGGACCAGACGGTGTGGGACGCGAACGACCCTATCATTCGTATCCTGGAAAAGTGGAAATAAACTTCGGTGAGATCACACAGCGCCTTGAACTAAGCAAATCTTCCTGAGTGAATCAAATGCATGATTATAATACTACTTAGAAACGCCTTAGCAAGCGAGGCCATTATAGAGTTGAGCTGTTCGTGGATATAAATAAAAATAAATAAAATAAAATTTGTTTAATTCAGACAAATAGCTCATAAAAGATTTTAAATAAAAAGTACTTGATTACTATTGAAATAAAATTAAAATTACATAAATGTCAAAAACTTTAACCCAAAAATCAATCAAATATTAAGTACACAGACTAGAGGGACCATCCGTTACCGGGACAGCACCCATTAAAGTGTTGTGTGCAGGCTTATCCAGTGTCCCATATACGGAGAGTCCCACCTATCCGCCAATGTGCTCAGAATGTTGTTATTGAAGGTATGGCAAGGCGTGTTGTACTAAGTCCTAGACTCACCTAGCGCCAGCCGCAAGCGAGGCCAGCATGGAGTTGAGCTGGCCGTGGATATGGTGAAGCGGCAAGGCATGCAGCACCACATCCTGGCACGAATACCGCCAAGCCACGTGCAGCGCCGATATCTGGGTCTGCAGCATCTTGTGGGTCCAGATCACGCCTTTGGGCTTGCTCGTTGTACCTGCAAAGTTAAGTCTTAATCATCTTGAAAGTACAATTGCGATCACAAGTATTAATTTATTAGTATTATTTTTAGTATTCGAATTTCAATACTAATCATTTCTATAGTAAAAGCTTTTTTAGCTATTCATATTTTGGCTTACAGTTCGTAATACTCACCACTGGTGTATATAATCAGTGCGTTTGCGTCTCCGTACCACCGGTTGGACCGGCCTGCGTCGCTCAGGCCGCCGCCGTCGACAGGCGGCCTGAGGAACTCTGAGTTGGGCTGGTAAAGCTGCGCAGTCAATTCCTTGTCCCGCCCCGTTACCAGGAGAGGCTTCTTCAGTTCCAGTGTGATGGGGCGGAGAACCTTGGATTATATGATTAAGACATGAGAACAGGTGACAGGTAATCAGCCCATCGCCCATATAGATGGTCCATCATGTTGGAGAGGATGCTATCCGTTATGGTTTTCTTCTGATTACTTGTTGCTCTGCCTACCCCATTATACATGGGATGCGAGCGTGATAATAGGTATGTATGTATGTATATAAATAAATAATTGTGGGCATTTGACACAGCGCCATGTAGACCCAAACTAAGCAAAGCTTGTACTATGGGCACCAGATGGCTGATAGAATACTTATTTACTTTTTTTTTGTAAATAAAGTAAATAAAGACCCGGAAGAAATATTTACAGAACATACAAACATTTCTCTTGTAGCGGGAATCGAACGCGCGCCTCTTGCGTCTCAGCCGAGCACTCGCCCGCCTCACCACCAAGGTCGTCAAAGTAGTTAAGTTTGTTAATGTTAGTGGTAAATTTTGGTGAAGGCTGTTCTTATATTATACTATTTATAAATCTTATATTACTAGATTTATATTAATGGGTTTCATCGAACAGGACTCTCAAGAAATGAAGAAGAAAAACATCGTGAGAAAACCAGCGTGTCATACTTTTTAGGTACAAACATCCTCACAAACTTTCACATTTATGTATCTATACACAATCTGTAGCACAAATTACGAGCAGTGCACTTGTGAGAAATACATACTTTTTCATACTCCTGTGTGCAAATAGCCAGGTCCGCCATGCTGTCCTCTATGAAGTACTTTATCATGTCCGGTGGATGAATTGGTGTGAGTGGGACGGCTGAAATTTAAAGTCGAATTGTACAATCAGTCTAATTCTAATTAATGTTAGGGGAACAAAGATCTGCACTGACGTCCCGCGGTGTGGTGTATTGTGCATTATCCCCGTACTAACCTGTACAATCAGTGTTCTGATGCGCAAAATAGCGTAGCAAAGTAGCGTAATAATAATTGTAGCAGCGCATTAAGACATTACGAGGCACTCCATTTCTAAGTAGGTTTTTTTTTTAACATATTTCTGCTTTTCTTTGTATTTGTGTTGAGTGTATTTTTAATGTTTCTTTTTGTCCCTGTGTGTTGTTACAAATAAAATGTTTTTCTTTTTATTCTTTCTTTCAAAATGTTATTTAACAGTCCAAGTAATATTCGTCCGGCGCATACATTGTCACGGCGCGGCATATCTAAGGATGCTTCGGCATGCCTAAGGATGTTTCGGCATGCCTAATGACGCTTCGGCATGCCTAAGAACGCCTCGGCATGCCTCAGGACGCCTTGGCATGCCTAGGAACGTTTCGGCATGCCTAGGGACGCTTCGGCATGCCTAAAGAAATTTCGAAACACATAGAATGCGTCCAGCTGCTTCTCTCCCCGAGTATGTCGTAAAAGTCAACTAAGGGAATAGTGTTGGAGAGGTCCAACACGATGGAGCATCTATATGGGCGATGGGCTGATTACCTGTCACCATGGTTCACTATATCCATTTTGGGACTTTGAATCAGGAGTCAATGCCAGTTTTGTTATGATTACTTGTGGCTCTGCCCGTTTGTATGTACACATAGGATTAAACAGAGACCATAAATCCCCATTTGCTAAATTTGGTTATGATCTACTTGATGTTTTGATGATATCAATATTAAGATATGTCTCACCAATATTCCCCGACATCCAGATCGCCCACTGCACTATGATGTGTGAAGCGTCATTACTACACATATATGTTATGGTCCTTTCTGTATCTCCCACTGAAAAGAAATATTACAAGTTCAGAAACTAATTGCAAATATTTATCTCCATGGAAGACATTCTATAAGATTTTATTTCTACTTTCATCTCGACGGCCTCGGTGGCGTGGCGGGCGAGTGCTCGGCTGAGACGCAAGAGGCGCGGGTTCAATTCCCGCTACGTGAGAAATGTTTGCATGTTCTGCAAATATTTCTTCTGGGTCTGGGTGTTGTAGTAATTATAAGTATGTATTTACAAAAAACTATTCTATCAGCTATCTGGTAGCCCATAGTACAAGCTTTGCTTAGTTTGGGGCTAGATGGCGCTGTGGGCGGCGTTAATCACTTACCATCAGGTGAACGGCTTGCTCGTAAACCCCCTCTTCCATATAAATAATATGTTTGTATTGATTGATATAAGTGGATTTCACTCACCCAACTGTGCTGATATCTCCTGACTAAGCACCGACGCTGCCTGGTAGAGCCCGGCGTACGTGTAGATGCCGAACTCATCTTGTAATGCTACTCGGGATGGGAAGAGGAGGGCTCGACGAAACACTGGCACAACTCCACCTAACAGAAATAAAATATCCAGATATTAAATATCAAAGCTTTTAATTCAACAATTACAATTGAGAGCACTGGTGGTCTAGTTGGTAGTGACCCTGCCTTCCGATTCTAAGGTCGTGTGTTTAAACCCGGTCATGTACCAACCAATGGATTTTTCTGTGCGCTATACCAGTACTCTCAAACGGTGAAGAAAAACATCATGAGGAAACCCGCGGCTTAGTTAGCTCCGCACGTATTGACCATGTCTATCCTGTTTACAAGGCTGACTAAGCTGAGAGGATGGAATAGGTGCTGGGTAAGCCTACTCCCATCTTAATTCGTTCCGGGCACTACAGCGTCCCGTTGGTGAAGGTAAAAGTTGCCTCCTGATGCTGTATAAATCATCTACTATAGATGGTAAAAGGCCTTAGTTTAGTTTTTAATTCAACAAAAAGCAATTTTGTATTATATCGGGACATTAATGGTATGGTTGTGTAGCAGGGTAGAGAGCGGAGACCTTAACTTTTGCATTAAATAAACAAGACTTTTCATCCTGACCGAGTTAGAATTGTTGAGATAATTTTTAATTCTTCAAAAATGAAGTAAATAGTTACTTATAAGAATGTCATGTCATGTTGGTGTGCTAACACATAAATTGATAAACTACATAAAAAGTGTGATAAGAGTGTGTTATGCAATGTATCACTGCAAGACTATACATATAATATAAAAATAGGAATAAAGTTTGTAATTTAATTTGACTTACATACATAGTATTTGACATAGTAATCTTACAATACATCGCAGAATAGGTTTAATGCTTATTGCCTAGGTATGTCTGTACCTAGGTACCTGTATTAGGTAGGTATGATGTATAGGTTCATAGACAAATAAAATGATTTATGTCTCAATATGCTTTTTACTAGTTACTTTCCATAAAGATGCTTCTTACTGCCCTTATGAGAACTATCCAAAGAGGTTCGTGAAACTGAGAAAAAAAAGGTTTGATAACATTCTTACCAAGTTTAGTGTCCTGATTGAAGGAGTTCAACAGCCCTGTATTGACTTCCTCCTTCACAGCGGTTCCCGTAACATTTCTATACGCAGATATCCCGAAAGGTTTTCTCAAAAGCCGGTTAATAATACGAAAAGAGCGACAAGTAACTTCCATCCTTTATGATAAAAATACAGCTTGCCTTGAACTTACGCAATTATGACCGGGATACTGCGGCAAGAAATCAAAACAACAGACAAAAATGATAAGAAGTTGATAAGTGAAGATAAGTCCGAAATTAAGGAATTTGATTTTATTTTGGCTTCAGCTAAATAATTATTATCCCTGCACTCTTCGTAGGTTTAACCAACGCAAAGCACCGCTTCGTATTTTTATTTTGATTGACAAATAGACAATTTGATATTTGACTCGACATATAGCTATGAATTAGACCGTATATTGCTTGACAGCTCGTCAGCTGACCGTAAGTAAGCGTGTAATGAGATTCTTCCACGGTAAGGAAGGAGACGTATTTAAAGAGTCAAAGCTTACTGTATTTAGATCGTAGAATGAAACGGTTATATTTAGGGTTCCTTCAAGGGCATTAATGATCGAGCGAGCGAAGCGAGCAAAGATTTCAGTGGTAATTTGGGCGATTTGGCATTGTATGTTTGATAGAGCGTAACTTTCGAACCGTTAATCCAATCTTTATGAAACTTGGCGGTTTAAAAGTTTGTGCTATCAAGATTTGCTGGGAAGCATGAGAGCCTAATCGCTTAGGCTTGGTAAAAAATAACTACCTTTGCCAAAAATAAAACTTGAGACGTGAAGTTACTCATGAACTTCGTGAAATATATCACTGCGTATTGCGTACGAACATTTTTTTGCTTGAATAGGTAAATGATACGGAACCTTACAATATTCACAGCTACACTCATTTGACTAGTTTTACTGAAAAGTCACTGAAATTTTCGGTTATATCTGTCAAATTAAATGAAACTGTCAGTGTCAATACCAAATTAGATTGTTTACGATTTATCCTTCTCTCATCTTGCTTTCGTCCTATATTATTGGTTCTATGCTTGACTCGAGCAGAGTATTTAGACATTTTGTTTTTAATGAAAATAAGCGCTAATAAAATCATAGAAAATGCTATAGTTCGATCACAACTAAATAAAAATGGTTGTAAACGCTCCAGACTCGCCTGTACAGGCACAAGTTATATTCGCTATAGAAGCGACTGCTGCTAACGGGGCCTACATCAGCGAATTGAAGTCCAACTATATTATTCCAACCCTTGAGTAAGTTCTTCCAAATACAAGACTGTGATACTTTCCAGTATAAACACAGCTTGGTCCTGCTGACAGCCAGCGCTTATCCTAGTTGTAACTGTGAGTGAGACCGTTTATGTATGATAGTGTATTATATAGGTCCCTACATATTTTTACAGGCTTCGGAAGACACGTTAAATTGTCGGTCCCAGCTTTTAAGTCGTTAAGCCACGACGGAGGCCTGTAGGCGGACTAAAAACTCCGTCACAAGAATTGGCCACTAGCTTATATGAACTTACATACTGTACTTACAGGCTAAGATCTCCAAATCATTGTGAAACCTTGTTGGTTTTCAGCTTCTCTGAAATTCTTAGGTGTAAACTAATAACATTCACATAATAATACATTACAAAGTATGTATACAAAGGCGAGATTAACTCTGAAGTTTTTTCCCTTACAGATATTTCCATGGTGGAGCGTTAGAGGAAGTAGGGGGCAATGGCTCAGTGTACTGTATCGTTACATATAGATCTGCGGACTGCATTCCTGGTCTACCGGTAGCCACTTACGGACCCTTCCATACTCCACAGAATGTGTTAGATGCTATAGAAAAAATACAGTAAGTATTTTTGTCTCAACATAATATTGCTGGATTTGGCCTACTGAAAACAAATGAAGTTAAATTGGACGTAGTTCCGCTGAAAGGACTCAATCCACACTTTGGTAAAAAATGAGTTAAATATACCAAAATGACCCTAAAGGTCGATTCTATCACCTCGCAAAAAAGATTCGTAATCGGATAAGGCTAAGGTCGTTTTTTGAAATACGAGAACCAAGCCACATGTATGGCTGGTATTTTTTGCAAAACACTGTAATAACCCAGGTTACATGTACATGGATCCTTTTTAAGAAATCCAATCTCGAAGAATACAATATTTAAGTAATTTAGCAGAATTGTCTCATAACACCTGAATCATTTTAGTTTTTCCGAATGCAATAACATTGTTGAATCATCGTCTAAACTTTAAAATGCCATATCTCCAAAGTGACATTTTGTGGATTGAGTCCTTTCAGCGTAACTACGTCCAATTAAAGGTGCACTTAAGCAGCCAAGTAAAATAATGTTCTTCAATACTTTTTGATTGACTTCCTGGTCGTAAAGGTATAGAACAGTTTGGTGTCATCCACTACATTATTTCTGATGCACATGACACTAGTCATCATCATCATCATCATCTTCCTGCCCTTATCCTACTCCATGTGGAGTCCGCACAGCATGTGGGATTAGAATCAGCTGTTTGGGCATGATTCAGGATTTTTCAATCCTCAAAATGGCGTGTCAAAGTTTGTAACTTCTTAACAGGTGGCTTGAAACTCGGTTTAGATACTTTAAATAATAATTAAATGCATAACTTTGCTTATGTGGTGAAAATTTTGACACCCTATTTTACACCTTTTCAATAATTGTTTGGAAAAATTTTTGAAAAACGTTACAAAACAATTATTAAAAGTAAGTAAGCAAAGCTGTAAGCTAAGAAATAAGATATATTGAGCTGTTTTTTATTTCAGGTTCCATGGAGGACATGCAGAGAGTAAGGCATGCCTGACAGAGGCAATGACGACAGCCCTGGCCTGCTTCGAGGAGCTGGGCCGTGGGGAGACCTCATCCCATGTGCTGATCCTCTGCTGCTCACCTCCATACTCAGCTTATGCTGGAGGGCTGGTTCCACCTGGTTAGAGAGCCACTACAATATAATGTTATTTATTGCTCATTAAGAGCGTGCCATATGCAATTTTATAGTTCGACATCGTTCTTTATCTCAAAATCTGTGAAAGTTACCAACCTAATATTTAGGGAAAAGATGCTTCAAACGCTTATTTTGGATTTTGTCTTTTCAATACACAATTGGTGAAAATTTTCTCGATAATATATTTTTTTGAAAAACACACGTTTTGCACACATTTTGCTATTTATTGAGATGAACGGCACGTCTTTTTTGTTGGGTTTTTAATTTGTTAAGATATCCATCATTAATTCTTCAGTTCCATCTTATAATTTTTTGATTGATTGTTTAATTCACTTGTAATTAAGTAAAACCGTTTTGGCGCTTACGTTGTTATAAAATACGTTGCGCGTCTATGTCTCTATCCTTCTCACTCACTAGAAAACCATAAATAGTCATCCCACTCATCCCGCTCGTTAGTTGGCTACGGCATTGCATCCGGGACGGCACTAAATCCATCTCGTAGGGGTGTTATGGCACGCTCTTCATGGTACATTTTATTTCATTTTCAAAAGTCAATATTCAATAAGACTTTACAATCAGTTTAAATTCATTCTCATTGTTTCGTCTTAATAGTCAGAGACTGTAATAGAGAGAGAGAGAGTGATGTGAATGAAGAACTTACCCTCACTATTTTCACAAAGGTCAGAGCTCAAAATCAGTCATGCATCTAAGAATTTTTCTGTGGATTTATTTTATCGCCAGTGGATCTGTCAGAAAAAGTTTTCAGTAGAGTCCATCCATAAGATAAACAAAACACAACCACCATTCCCCAGGCGTCCCAGCAACAGTGGAAGGCGCAGCCCGCCTCCTGGGCGAAAGAGGAATCCAGGTGTCAGTAGCTGCTGCCCGGCGAGTTCCAGCCTTACATGCACTCTTCGAGCATGCGGGAGGGGAGTTCCACGCAGCCATGCAGAGGAACTATGCCAAAGATCCTAGACACCTGGTCCTGCTGAGGGGCTACAGTCTGAAGGAGCGCCCACCCAGTCCAGCCCCGCCGCCCGCCCCGGACATACAGACCGACGTTTATGGGTAAGTTCTGTAAACTAGCCAACACTCCCACACACTATCTCTACAGTCCCACACATAATCTCTACACACCTACACACTATCTCCACACACGCACACACAAGCAGTATACACCCATACACAATCCCAACACACCTACCAGTGAGGAATAGAGGAAAGATTAAGGAATAGATGTAGCATATAAAACAACATTTGCAAACATTTGCTAAGCCCGGATATAACCCTACAGGTTACGAACTAATTTTAGTAGTGTAGTAACTTATTGTAGTCTTCCTTGCTGGCACCTTGCTCCGTGTTTGTGTCAACCAATATTTATGTGTTTATTTCCAGCCAGCGTGGCGGCGCAGTCCCCCCACGGCCAATGTCCTCCGTCCCAGTGGTGGGGCCCCCAGGCACTCCCGGTGGGAGCCCCTTCCCACGCGCTGGCTGCGGGCGGGGGGCGTGGCTGGCTCCCCGCCAGCCGCTGTACGCGACCAACTCGGCGCTACTCACGCAACTGGCGCAGCCGTCACACCCGCCGCCTTCCCACCACGCTATACAGGTGACCTGGCCTTTCTTTACTGAATACATGCATATATATTATTACGCCTGTATCCCTAATGGGGTGGGCAGAGCTAAGTAATCATAAGAAAGCTTGCAGCTACTCCTGATTTGAAGTCCCAGGATGGATATGGTGAACCATGGTGATAGGTGATTAGTCCATCGCTCATCGATTGTATCCTCTCCGTCATGTTGGAGAGGATACCATCCCTTAGTCGACTTTGACGACATGCTCTTTACTGAATTCATCCTAATATTTCCAGGCTGGCCACCCGCGGATGCCGGGCATGGTAACTCCCCAGCAGCAGCAGCAGCAGCAACAGCAGCAGCAACAGCAGCAGCAGCAGCAGCAACCCTCGACCTCTGCCCCCCCTGGATCCCTCCCCCCCGGAGCCCCGGGCACCCCCGCCGGGCTACAGCGCAGCTACATCTGGAGCGGGGTCATTGAGTGGATGGAGAAGGGCAAGTCGCCAGGAGACCAGCAGAAGACCACCAAGCATCTGCCTTGTCAGGTAAGCCTTGGGGGACTCTTAGGTCTACGAGACCCAAAGGTTCTGAACATAGCAGCTACCTTGTCAGGTACCTTAGGACGCGCGTATCTGGCGCTTTTCCTGTTTCATTGTTATTTGTTTCCAGGTGTCAGCAAGCACCAAGGACATCGAGCCCGAGCTGAAGGTGGACACTTGGCCGAACAAGCTCCTCATGCAGCTGATGCCGAAGCAGCTGATCAGCAGCATCGGCGGGCAGTACCTGAAGGACTCCAAGTCGGTGCTGTTCCACTTGCAGCCCAGCGAGCCACTCGACTCGCTGACCAAGGTCATGGTCAACGGATTTGTGAGTACCATTATGTTTATTCCACTGTTCTTTGGCATCTTTGACATCTCCAATACTTGCAGTTTCTAGACTTCCAGGGAGAGTAATAAAATAGATAAACAAATATTTGTGGACATTTCACACAGCACCATCTATCTAAACTCAAACCTAAGTAATCTAAACCTAACTCAAAACTAAGCAAAGCTTGTACTATGGGCACTAGATGGCTGATAGAATACTTATAAGTATTTTTTTGTAAATTCATACTTATAATACTACAATACCCAGACCCGGAAGAAATATTTGCAGAACATACAAACATTTGTTCCACATAGAATGCGTCCAGCTGCTTCTTTCTCTGAGCATGTCGTAAAAGTCGACTAAGGGATAGTATCTTCCAACATGATGAGATACAATAAGCAAGTATTCCCAAGGGGGGTTGACGTCAGGCAGGCGGCCGGTCATAATACACCTTAGCCAAAACTCTGTGCCAACCCCACATAGAGTGGGATAAGAGCAGGAAGATGATGATGATGATGATGTAAATTGTTTCCACATCACAGAGACTGCTCTTAACTATGATTTAAGATTTGTTCAGCTGTTTGAAGATGTCTTCACTAGTTGATGAAGGGATGTGAGCAACTTCCACAGGTCTGATGATGGAGCAGGAAATATATCTAAGAGACTTTTTAAATTTTGAATTTATATCACTACATAGTATAAAACAAAGTCGCTCGCCGCTGTCTGTCACTATGTATGCTTAGATCTTTAAAACTACGCAACAGATTTTGATGCGGTTTTTTTAATAGATAGAGTGATTCAAGAGGAAGGTTTATATGTATAATACTTGCATAATATACTAGAGAAACACTGATAATTTTAGAGGTTTCTAATGTGATGTCGTAAATAAACACATTTTTTTGCGCTTACATTGCAAACGCTGGCTGTGAACCCTACGAGATAGATCAAAATAATGTACTACAGTATTGTACACCTTAAAAAGGTCTACAAAAAAGTCCGCGACGGCATATGTCTTCCCCGTGCGAAGCCGGCACGGGTCGCTAGTTTTACATATAAAATTGTTTCAGGCGGGCTGTGTCCACTTCTCGCCCATGTCGTCCCCGCCGCAGTGCGACATCAAAGTTCTGATCCTCCTCTACACGCCGGACAAGAAGGCCTACCTAGGTTTCATACCCAACAACCAGGCCACCTTCGTAGACAGGCTCAGAAAGGTATGTCGCACATTATCTTATTACTTCCCTTTCTTTCCTCGTGGGGTGGCTTTTTTTTTTTTTTTTTTTTTACCCGAAATAGGTTTGCGTTTGACCACACTCTACCTGATGTTTGCTTGCTTGCTTAGACGTTCTTGATTGATCATTGAAGTTAAGCAACGTTGTGCGCGGTCCCAATTGGGATGGGTGACCGCAAGTGGCGTTACTAGCTGAGCGCTTCCGTGCTTCGGAGTGCACGTTAAATTGTCGGTCCCGGCTTTTAAGTTATTAAGCCATGACGGAGGCCTTTAGGTGGCCTAAAAACTCCATCACAAGAATTGGCCACTAGCTTATATTTACGAACTTACTTACTTTTTTTTCTGTTGGACTGGGAGTAAAGATAAAACATAGAATACGTCCAGCTGCTTCTCTCCCCGAGCATGTCGTAAAAGTCGACTAAAGGATAGTCCTCTCCAACATGATGGGTCATCTATATGGACGATGGGCTGATCACCTGTCACCGTGGTATCCAACACCCACACCCGGAAGAAATATTTGCAGAACATACAAACATTTCTCCCGTAGCGGGAATCAAACCCGCGCCTCTTGCGTCTCAGCCGAGCACTTGCCCGCCAACCCACCGAGGTCGTCAAATGCCCTGTATTTCCCAGGTTATCCAACAACAGAAAATGTCTACTATGATCAACAAGCAAATGCCGACCGTGAGCTCTTCAGGAGGAATGGCGCCTAACATGCCGCAGTCTAATATGGCAGGTACTGTCTTCTAAGAGAAACTCCTGAGATACTCTTCTTAGAACCACTCTTCTTAGAACCACTCTTCTTAGAACCACTATTCTTAGAAACACGCTTCTTAGAACCACTCTTCTTAGAACCACTATTCTTAGAACCAATCTTATTAGAACCAATCTTCTTAGAACCAATCTTCTTAGAAACACACTTCTTAGAACCACCCTTCTTTAAAACATTCTTTAGGACACTTTTTTATGTAGTATTTTTTATTTTCATTTTGGATCACCAACGATAGTTAGTCAAACTTGAACTTGCTGAACAAATTTTTTTCGTGGACAATAATTTTCGACCTTATTTCGATGATCACTGACATTCCTTTATTTATACCACAATAGATCGAGACGCGCAAGTTAATTTATGTCGTTAAAGGAATGTGAGTGTTAAGTAATTGAAACAAGATTAAATCTACATGTCGTGCCACGCATCGATATTTGTGAGCACAGGCCTTAAAACAAATTGTAATTGAATTTGGCTCAGCAGGATCTTCAGGGATGCAGCCAGGAGGCATGGGCGGCGGGATGTCTGGGGGTATGGGGCCTGGGGGCCAGCTGGGGCCCCCCACCGGCGGGGGCATGGGTCCGGGGGGACAGCTTGGACCCCCCACTGGAGGAGGCATGGGACAGCCACAAATGCAGCAACAACAGCATCAGGTTCTATACGATATAATATTTAGGACAACTATTAGACACAAGAGCCGGGGTGTCAGCTGGGAACTCGTCGAAGAAGGCATGGGTCTGGGCAGCTTGGTTCCTCAGCTGAAGGAAGCATAGGCAGGAGGAGACAGTCTCAAATGCAACAGCAAGAATATCAGGTAATATTCATTCAGCAAAATAGTCAAGGATGCTGTCAGATGGTATTGGCGGTGGTTTGGGTTCGGGGGGACAGCTGGGGCTCACCATGGAGGGATGTGTGAGGCTTGGGCCACATGGGGCCTATCTTGAACCCCGCACGGGAGAGGCATTTGGCTGGAAGGCGATCTGGGTGATAAGAAATAGGATTATACAGGGTGACCTAGTTTTGGCATAATTGATTTTCTCATTATTGGTTTATTAACATAGAGCCCTGAGATTTGTGGTATTGCGGACATATGCGCACAAGCTCCTACGCAAGTGGGAAGGGTTTCTTTCTTATGTTCTAAAGTTTAAAACGGGATAGACCATTGTTTAAACGTTTATTGTATAGAAGTGACTTACACCGTAAGTTTTCTGAATACGTGGCTAATGAACATACAATTTTCAGGGTATGATGATCTCAGGGGGTATGCAAGGGCAGGGGATGCAGATGCAGCCGCAGGGCATGGCGGGCGCGGGGGGCGGGGGCAAGGGGCCACGCGCCAACCAGCTTGACGGACTGGAGGCCGCCAGGCAGGAGAACCTCCACAAGATACAGCAGCTGCAGCAAACCCTGGAGGCAGCGCACCAGCAGGTCAGTCACATGCCGAGGGAGATCCAACCAGCTCAGGACTGGGGTCTGCCAGGCAGGAGAACCTCCACAAGATACAGTCACCGGATGGTGAAGGAAAACTTCAAACGTAATCATAAACCCTCTAGCAGTCTACTGCTGGACTTAGGCCTTTCAATATACTTCCTGGAAGAACGATTCGTTCAATTCAATTCTTCAAACGCCAAATTATTTAACAGCTTAAGTAATTTTTTCGGTGCTACTCAATGGAGTCGCGGCTTTACAATCACTATATTACGAGCACTGGTGGTGGATTAGAACCGCTCCCACTTAAGGTTTAGGGCTTAAGGCTTAGCTCATGGGTTCAAATCTGATCGTGCATGAATGGACTTTTCTGTTCGAAAAATTTATGCTGGTACACCAGTACTCTCAAACGGTGAAGGAAAACATCGTGATTAAACCGGCATGTTCCGACACTTCCATTTAACTCCTTTCACCACACTTGTTCGAAAGAAGTAGATAGAGAAGTGAGTAATAAATATATTTAGTTAAATGAATGAGTCTGTTTGTTGTTAGGAGGCGCAGTTCAAGAGTCAGATGGACATAATGGGGCACTTACACGCCGCGCAACAACAGGAGCAGCACTACAAACAACTAGAGGTAACTTCCACAGCCTTCCATCAGTGCCTTCCATCCCTCACATCGATGCCTTCCATCCCTCACATCGATGCCTTCCATTCCTCACATCGATGCTTCCATCCCTCACATCGATGTTTTCCATCCCTCGCATCGGTGTCTTCCATCCCTCATACCCGATTTAACACATTTCAAAACAGATGCTACGGAATAAACTATATTTAATTTTGGAAACTTCTCTGCTGGACTGGGAGTAAGAAAAAACATAGAATGCATCCAGCTGCTTCTCTCCCCGAGCATGTCGTAAAAGTCGACTGAGGGATAGTATCCTCTTCAACCAAATGGACCACCTATAAGGGCGATGGGCTGATCACCATGATGGACGAATTATTCATCCAAGGCTGATCACCATGGTTCGCCGTATCCATCTTGGGACTAAATTGAAAGTGGCTGCAAGTTTTCTTATGGTTCATTTTTGCTCTGGCCACCCCATTAGGGATATGGGCGTGATAATATGATGATGATGATGATGTGTATTTCTTCCAAAATAGACTATTTTGTACCCGAATAAAATATAGCCTATATGTTAATCCAGTACATGTACTCATTATATTCCAAGTTTCATTCAAATCCGTTCAGCCGTTTAGGCGTGAAAATATAACAAAAATCCATACATACAAACTTTCGCGTTTATAATTGTAGGATTTTGTATTATCCAGTGCGAACGATGTCTCGTGCAACAGCTAGTAACTCAGTATTGTTATCGTGTTTTAGGAGCAACAGCGCAAGCAACAGTTGCAGGCGCAACTGCAGCAACAGTTGCGCAGCGGCGTCGGCATGGCGGGGCACGCGCCGCGCGGCATGCGCCCCTTGCTGCCCTCCAACCCGGGGCTCCGGCATCTGTTGCAGCAGGTAATACCAACTGTTGCAAACAAACATTGCAACAAAAAAGTAAGTTCGTGTGAGCTAGTGGCCAACTCTTCTGACGGAGTTTTTAGGCCGCCTAAAAGCCTCCGTCATGGCTTAACGATTTAAAAGCCGGAACATAGAGCGTTAAATTGTACAAGCCGGACAATTTAACATGCCCTCCGAAGCACGAAAGCGCTCAGCTCGTAATGCCACTTGTGACCGCAAGTACTAAGTTAAAATAAATTTAAATTAAAGATGTCAAAAATATTGAACATGCCTTACTGAAATACTATGTGGGCGACGAACAGGGTGAATACAAATGTTTAAAACGGTGACTTGAAAATACAATGTAATTGGATAGCATTCAAACGAGCGAAAATAAATACTGCCTAACTGCCTACAGTGTTTGGGAACATGCCTTACTGAAATACTAAGTGGTCGACAAAAATACTACATTTCTGGCGCTTCGGCGCTACCGCGACATGCTCGCTCTGTTCGCTCGTCTCGCGTTAACTTTTTTCTCTAACCTTACCTAACCTACTGATTTTGATGTAATAGATAACCGAAATCTGCTTAGATCGAAATTAGTAGGTTAGGTTAGCCGCTCGGTTTAGTATTAAAGCATCCCATGAATAGTCGCCAATAACATTTTTATTCGCCCGATTAATAAAATGGAAATTTGCAAAGTTTTCTCATATTTTCATCTGACCATTTTCATTCTCTTTTTCTGCTATGCACCTCATCCATTTAAACTTGTCTCACATTTAGGTTTGTATTCGAGAAAATAATATTTGATTTGAACTCAAGCATAGTCCTTTACAGTATTGAGGTAGACTTTCGGAGCGAGCATCAGTATCACCGCGTTACTGACGCCGCGACATAGTTGCCACGAAAATGTAACACGAGAATTTGCACTAAAGCTGCTTGAGTCAAGCATAATCTATGCTTGAGTATGCTTGAGAGAATCACTTTAAACTATTGTTCTTGAATACGAGCTAGAATTTGTTTCATTGAACGCAATCTGTTAGAATTCTTTCCATTTCTTATTCGCTAGCGACTGTAGAAAAAATATGTATTATAAATAATAATAATAATATTTTTTGTGGACATTTCACACAGCGCCATCTAGCCCCAAACTAAGCAAAGCTTGTACCATGGGCACCAGATGGTTGATAGAATACATATCTTTTTTATGTAAATACATAGGAGTAATACTGCAACACCCAGACCCGGAAGAAATATTTGCAGAACATACAAACATTTCTCCCGTAGCGGGAATCGAACCCGCGCCTCTTGCGTCTCAACCGAGCGCTCGCCCGCCATGCCACCGAGGTCGTATGAAAACTTATCCGACGAACGTCTAACAAAATCGTGGGCGGGATGAGGTAAGATGGATGTGTGGCATGTCCTGTGGCGCTGTACAAGTTTCAATATATCGTCACTGGAAAGGCAAAATTACGTAAGCGCCAAAATAGGCATATTGAGTTATTATCCTAAAATAGCAGTCCAAATACAATAATATGAATTGCTGGACATAGAAAATGAAGAAAGAATAAAATCTTATGTTGACGTCATCAAAATTCGATAATTAGGTAGAAAGTTATGATTAAAAAACGAAAAAACCTGAACCTTAAACGGCTTTTTCTCGATTGGCGCTTACGTAAATTTGCCTTTCCAGTGACGATATACTTTAACTCTTGTCGTTGGCGACTAATGCCCGGATACAATACTCTATTAATGGACTGTGGGACCAACGTTGTTTTTTGACAAAATGTGTACTTATGGCGATTCTAGACGTAACAATTTTGCTATGGTAATGAGTTCCACCGTTCGTTAGTAGAACATAGAAACCGAGCATTAGTCTGGGAATACTCATCTATAGAATAACAGAGTTTGCTTTTATCATCATTATCAACACCCACTCTCAGGGGGTTGGAAAAAGTCTCACGGATAGCTAAATAAGGAATATGCATGTATATTTTATATTTTTATTCGACAGTTTACATCGCGATATAATAGTCAAAAAGTATTCAACGCTAAAAAATAATTTAAGGTATATATAAAACAAGTTAATAATAGCCAACCGACACGGGCATTTGGCGCCCGCCATTTTGTCGCGCGTGTTGTGACGTCATTGTCTATCACTCACAGGCAAAACACCAAAGAACTACACATTTTGTTGTCATAGACTATTACGTGACGTAATACTCTGCATGTACGCTCAGATCAATGGCGTTGCGTTTCTAATATTTCAAATTCCCATAGTTCTTTTGCACTTTGTAAAAATGTCTCGGTCAAAAATAAATTATAATCAAAAATATTGATGGAGGTATAATCTGATGTAGTAAAGTTCATGAAAAAGTACATTTGAATCACATGGCATGTGATTCAATATTGAATACATGAACAGAATACATAATATATGAACAAATGCATATTCCCTATTGAGCAATTTGAGTTGTAGAGTTGGCTTTAAGGCTGAATGCACACTATGTTTCTAGCAACAGGCGGCGCCGCGCGGGGGCCGACCACACATGTGAACTCATCTCACGCTCAAGTAATGCTTATTCACCTTTCTTTTCACACTAAAATGTCTAAGTGGCTCGTGGATTTAATAAAAAATCTTATGATAAAACTCTTGCTCAAAATACTACTAAATAGAATAGTGAATTCAAAAAACTAACTATATTTTCATTTAATGTTACCTACAACTAGTATAAATATAATTTACAAAAGAAAAAGTCGGGCTATCTAAAGGCCGTTGCTAACGGTCTATAGATAGCTCACCTGATCCAGCTCATCAGACGGTGGAAGCGTGCCCAAGACGCTGGCCGCATTGCCACGCTGAATGGCAATACTGATCCGTTGATTAATGTTACCTATTTTATTATTGCCAGGATGTGAGTAACTTTGCAGTCTCAATTTTTGCGAAAGTGAAAAAAATAAGGTTCACGGGCCACTTTGAAACTATCCCAATCTGAATCACTTCATATTCTATGCTTCATTAGCTTCACACATATTCATTCTTCTATTCATTTTCATCAATTGAGAGTTGTCTACTCTTAATAAAATTGTAAATAAGTTATTTTAATCCTACTAATATTATAAATGCGAAAGTTTATAAGGATGTGTGGATGTGATGATGTATGTTTGTGCCTCAATCACGCCGTAACGGCTGACCGGATTCGAATGAAACTTGGAATATACATAGTACATGAGCTGGATTAACATATAGGCTATTTTTTACCCAGGTACTACGCGAGCGAAGCCGCGGGCGGCAGCTAGTGTTATTATAGTTTTGTCTGTAAATAAATTGTGAAGTAATAATAATGGAAGAAAATGTATAGAGAATATTTATTATTGTGTAAGTGAATAATGCGTGTTGTGTTATTTGATGTCTAGCAGCCGCAGTACCGGCCTGGCGGGACCGCGGCCCGCCCCCCCTCTCAGACGCAGCCTTTTGATGACGTCAACAATTATGATTTATTTTAATTCATATTAAAATAAATGAATTAATTAATGTCTTCCCCCTTCCGTTGGAAGGCGAAGACCTCGGCGCACGTACCTGGACCAAATTGGCGATGTTTTGGAAAAGGTCAAGAGTATTCTAAACCGACGAGCATGTAGAAGAATGTAATGAGAGTGAATAAAGCTAAAAAAGTATGTATGTAAAATGAAATAATATACAAGACACTTTGGAATCGTGAGCTTTGGACTTGATCATGTTCAACTTTAAATATCACGTCTTGTGATAAAAATTTTGGCAATTTAACATTTGTCATAGCCTATGATGGGTTTCATGGCACAAGTACCATTTTTCACACAATGATAATGATTAGAACTGATTGTATTATAAGCTTACCGCTCTATGACCGGGGGCCTTATTCACTATTACCAAACAAAGTAACGCGCGCAAAGGCGGGCACGTTTGTGGAATCACAGTGTTATCGTATTCCATGTCAATTTTGTATTGCAAAAACGCGACGAGGTGCGTTACAAACAAGTAACGAGCTGTCAAGTTTCGTTTGGTCATAGAGAATAAGGAGCAAGCAGCATTAGATAATGTAAACAGTTGTTAATTGCCGTATTCAAGGCGAAGAAGCGGGTTCGAATCTCGCTGGCACGTTGCATTATTTTAAAGATAAAAATCCCTTTATATTATATAGTACGACTGAAACAGAAATAAATGTGATCGAAGTTTTATAACATTTAAAATAATTTGTATTGTGTAATATGTGTAAAAATGATTAGGTATAATAATTAAAATAAATGGTTTTTAGTAAACTTTACCCAAGTATTTTAATTTCTCTAGTTCTGATAGGCAGGTATGCAATTAAAAATGCAGGTACATATTTCAAAATATTCACGTTTATTTGTTAAGTATTTGTTTGCGAATTAAGTATACAATTATATACACACGCTAGCTATCTAAGATGCCTCGGAGCAGATAAGACTGGACAGCAATTCGTCGCACTTTTTAAATTCGACTACATTCAAACGAATTTTAATAAATATTTTCAACTGTTACTTTCGAACCCGGTCGTGATCCAATGGATTTTTCTGTTCGAAAAATGTACTCAAAACAGTGAAGGAAAACATCGCGAGGACTTAAAAAGTTCAAAAATATATGTCAAGTGCAAGAAAGGAGTCTGAGGCGTACCTACTTTAAAGCCTTTCACCACACTGGTTCGTAAGAACTAATGACACGACTAGGTAGATAAAGAACACAATAAATTCAAAGAATATACAAAATATTTTCCCTATAGCATGTAAGATATAGTTAAGCATACAAAACGAAACAAAAACTTTTGAATAGTTTCAAATACTTCCAAAAGTTCACACTCATGAAGCAAATACTAGCACTGAGTCCTTTGTACCAATCCACGTAAAACTATTTCCCGCGGTTTTATCTTAGGTGGCGCGACCCATACATTATTCTTTCATTGATACTATATTATGGTCCAGTCTTATACCCTCCAAGTTAAAATTCACATTTGGTTTATTCCTGGCACACTCCAATAAACTATAAAATAAAACTAATTACAGTATCTCTCATTGCGAAGTCTTGATTTTGGAATATATTTTTTTAAATATTAAATTATCGAAAATAAATTAAAAACTATGACACATCATTTTATTACCATCTATACTGGGGCAACTTCTATATTTCAAAAATAATCATTGATAACGTCTATTGATGAATTATTCAAATTGGTTCAGCATTTTTGGCGTGTCATCACTTGACTGATGGTACTTACAAGATTCAGTCCATGCTCTTTCCATAAGACACTACTATTAGTATCGATATACTATGTTATATTTTACAAAGACATTTCCCAGCTTATATCTAACAAATGCTCACAATTTTGTATCAGGTTTGCATTCTATGCATACCTATTATTACTTTATTCCCTTCTCTTTCTTATTCTAATGCTAGAGTAGG
This sequence comes from Scotopteryx bipunctaria, assembly GCA_949320045.1. Taxonomy (NCBI): domain Eukaryota; kingdom Metazoa; phylum Arthropoda; class Insecta; order Lepidoptera; family Geometridae; genus Scotopteryx; species Scotopteryx bipunctaria. The sequence continues at coordinate 2,317,659 of OX439464.1, read as the reverse complement.
AAAGTAAACTGCTAGTTATTTGGGTCTCTGCCCACTAGTTGCAACCAGATACCGTCTCGGATCCTCAGAATACAGAATAAACCCAGAAGCCGCGCTCCGTTATTTCATTCCGTATTCTGAGTTCGGCTCAAAGGAGCAAAGAAAAATATTTACCTCCAAGGTTATATGCCTTGGAGAGCATGGAGGTTAAATATTTTTCTAATTAATAAAACCGCAAGTGCAAGTCGAATTAGAACACGAAAGGTGAGAATTTGATGTACCATCGTACATTAAAAACGGTTCATGTATCTTCTTTGTTTTTTTATTATTATTTATCGTTCTTATAGCGGCAAATAGAAATGCATACTCAGTGAAAGGTTCAACTCTACCTATTACGGTTCATGAGATACAGCCCGCTGACAGACGGACAGCGGTGGCTTAGTAATAGGGTCCCGTTGGCACCCTTCGGGTACGGAACCCTAAAAACTATTAGGGTAGACTGGGTACGATTGTGCCAGGGTACGGTTGTGACAGTCGTCGTATTGGCGAAACTATAAGGAATACGGGGGCGGGTGCAAGGGACGAGATGAGCGGCGTGCCTGTCCGCACGTGTTTCACACTATTGTGTCAGCCGGCGCGCGACGTAGCGACTTGCAGAGTACCACATTATGATTTTTCGATGAAAAGTAAGTTTTTTTGATCGATTTCTTTGTGTGATTGTTGTTTTATGTATACAGATAGAGTGATAAGTGTTTTTTCTCGTAAAAACATAAACATTAGTGGTTAAATAGCAGTGATTACTTTGAACGTAATTTATCCGGTATAGTCATGGCAATTGTTTTTTTACGAATGTATGCAATGGGTACGGTTGTGCCATATTTTCTGGGCACAGTTGTGATATAGGTAAAAAAATTTTTTTTTCTTTTAGATGCCCCGGCAAGGTGTAAGGGCGACGGAAAGAGGTCAGTGTCACTTGCAACAGTATCAAAACGCATATCAAGCAGTGAAAAGCGGGACGTCTATACGGTCAGCTGCGGAAACACACAACGTTATTCGGATGTCTTGGCTTCGATACATTCGTAAACGTGATGCAGCCGTTTTTTGTATTTTGTATGACATAATATAATACGTGCAATAAAGCTGATTAAAGACTATTTTATGTGTATTTTCGAACCTGTCACTTTCGACCCCAGGCACTGTCACAACCGTCCTTGGGGTGGGGACGATTGTGACATTTTTTTTTTTTTTCAAATGGCTCCTATAAGTTACCCTTTGCACTTATAGCCAAAATTGAAGTATTTATGCGTAGAGAAATGTCCATTCCACTATAGAACACACCTTGCTTCCAGCTAACTGCAATACTTACGAAATTATGGGCGATCAAATGAAAATTGGCACAACCGTACCCAGTCTACCCTATTTTAACAGCGTCCCGGCACAGCACACCAAATTATTTTTGAATAGCTACATTTTTACAGGACTTTTTTGTGCATCCCGGCACCGGTGTTGATCCGGTTATAGGCCTAGGTGTATTAGGCGGAGACCATCAGAGAAAGACTTTTATCTATCTATATAATATAAAACATTAAGCGTTTTTTTTGCAATCAACGCAATGGTCAAAACTGAAGCTAGAGAGCTGAAATTTTGAAAGTAGCTTGTATTTTATAGCAAAGCCACCCCACTAAGGGTGAAAACGTTTGTATGAACTTTATAACGCATAGTACGATTTGCTCGAAACACTATAAATGGACACGTTTCAAGATTTTTCAAACCAACCCTTAGGGGTAAAAGCGGGAGTCAAAGTTTGTATGGGAACATTTTAACGGGTGGTGCCATTGATTAAAAACAATCATAAGAAAACTTGCTGCCACTCTTGATTCAGTCCCAAGATGAGTATGGTAAAGCATGGTGACAGGTGATCAACCCATCGCCCATATAGATGGTCCATCATGTTGAGAGCACTTTCAAACAATATAAATACATAAAACTAATTCGAATTTTGAGTCAAAAAGGAATGTCCAAACTAAATTCGAGTTCCATCATCCTCATCATAATGGTCCCACAAGTGGGCTTCGTTTACTCTCGACTCGCGAGAATCTACAAAAAATTTTGTGACCAATTTTGATAAAAAAATTACAATAATATTTTCTGCATAACATAACACTACTCATAACCAACCATTTTTGTTAAAGTCGAGTAAAATACTAAATACAAATTATATATAATCATAAAAAATAATAATAAATGCTATAAATGACATACTTGATTTAAATAATATCAATTCAATATAAAATGCCAAGACAAATTTCACAATTTATATGTATTAATCTGATTACTTTTAAATCGATTTCATAAAAATGTTGGCACTTTTATATATTTAATATAATTTTACAATCACAAGCTTCATTTGAACTTCATTTAACATACAAGGCTCATTCACACTACTGCGACAAAATCGCATAACCGCACCACGATATTACCGTCCGGAATTCTCGCAGCAGTGTAAGGAAGCCTTCATACAGAACCCTATACAATTAATCTAATCTAGAAAAAAAAATGAATTACTGGTGATAATATGATACTCACATAAGCAGTTTTAGTGTTTACACTAATGCCTGATTTTAATATTCAACTAACGGACGACGTATGGACGCTATTGTTTGTCAAAAAAGGTATGTCACTTTTTGACAGATTAACTTTTGTTACGTTACTGGTAATTTACCCTCCGTAGTCCGTCAGTTCTTATGTAAAAAACGTGTTTTTAGCTACCACCAACTTCTTACAATACTCGATCAAAATAAGTCACTTCTGAACAAGTTCCGCTAGTAATATTTTATTAAATCATCTACTAGATGGCAAAGGCCTTAGTTTTGTTGTACTATTGAGCCTAATATAATATAAATGGTCATACCAAGTATATTATGTCAAAATAAGAGATTGCAAATAGTACAGTCGCCTAATAAGATGTCAAAATTTACAAAAATAGTGTCAGAAAGGTACAATAAAAACACAAATATAAAAAATCATGTACCTTTGAAAATGGTGTCAGAGTCCAGGGTGGTAGATAGGTACGTTAAAAGCAGATAGCCTGACTGTTTCTTTTGCATTTTGTAAATTATATTTGTTGTAAGTTTGCTATATAATAATACAAACAGAAAAATCATGATTTTGTAATGGTATTTATAAATAAATATAAATATTTTTGGTCATTTCACACAGCGCCATCTAGCCCCAAATTAAGCAAAGCTTATGCTATGGGAGCCAGATGGCTGATAGAATAATTATATACTTGTTTTTGCAAATAATTACTTATGATACATCATATTACAACATCTAGACCCTGAAGAAATATTTGCAAACGTGCAAATATTTAAAAGCAAATATGTGCAAACATTTCTCCCGCAGCGAGAAATGAAACTGCGCTTCTTGCGTATCGAAGTCCCCGCCACGCCAGCGAGGTCATCCTATAGTTATACTGTGATAATAATGTATGTTTGTTTGTCATTCTTTTGTTAGCTAATCTAATCAATCTTTGTACGCCAAGTCACAGTCACAGTAAGCTTCAAAATATTTATATATATGTACCATCTATTGTACCACCTGTGTATCCCAAATAAATAATTTAAATTGACACCATTTTGAAAGTCTTGAAATGTACACATCTTATTAAGAGACTGCACTATGTTTTAATAACATAAGTACATAAAATATAGCAAAAATATTAATGAAAAATAAAATGAATTAATTTCTAATAAATTCTCCAAGCAACTATTGCATTATAATAAATATAATAAGCTTAGTATATTATAACTATACAAAATATTTTATTTAGAGATAGGATACAAATTTACCTTGTATAAAATTTAATCTCCTAATTTGGTATTATATTCTCTATCAAGCAAGTTTTATACTCATGTGAGTGGCGTCTGCTTTGGTATTCCACTCTAGATTAAACACAAGTTGCTTAGTAGCAAGTACGAATTGTGACTTATGTTTGCTTTATCGACTAACGGATGTCCGTAGACCGCCATAGCATCAACTAACGTGACCTGAGGACATCCGTAGGCCACTATTAAAACTTTTTTATTTGCTTACATGCAGCTGTATAAATTATATTGTAAAAATAAATAAATAAATATTTATGGTCATTTTACACAGCACCATTTAGCCCTAAACTAAGCAAAGCTTGTACTATGGAACCAGATGGCTGATAGAATAAATATACTTTTTTTAATACATAATATTACAACACCCAGACCCGGAAGAGATATTTGCAGAATACGCAAACATTTCTTCCGCAGCGGGAATCGAACCCGCGCCTCTTGCGACTCAGTCGAGCACTCGCCCACCACGCCTGAGGTCGTCCGACAAGCTTCCGCCCGCGGCGTTGCTCGCGTTGTCCTAGATAAAAAGTAGTCTAAATGTTATTCCTGGTCACGAATAATATGATATGTATGTATATCAAAGTTTCACTAAAATCCGTCGTGATAGATGCACAAATATTCTACAAGCGTTGCTAGTTAATTTAACGGACATCCGTAAGTTTAATTGCTACTCCGCAAAGCACGTGAACACTAGATAATGTAGGAATACCGTAACAGTTAGAGCGTTATCATCACACTGGCGATTTGCGAGTTTTTTCTTAGATGCAATTTGTGAACGTACTCACGAGTCGTTCAATATCGCCAGTGTAATAACGTCCTTAGTAGTATTTAAGCATTGCTTTAAGGTCAACAACCGCACATATCTTATTTAAAACTTCGCCATTCAAAAATCATCTTTTATTCTCATTCATCCCTTACAACTAATTATGACACTTTCAACTTGTCACTTTGACAGTTTTCACTCAACGCGTCATCTGTCACTTTGACAGATCCGTTGTGACACTTGCCGTTGGTCTCGGGTCGTTTTTCTTCTTTCTCTGGCTTTTTCTTGGGCATTTCAACGACCCTTTCTATGAGGGCGAGGAGGATATTGCCGGGTATTCTTTGATGCTCTTCTATTAGACCTTCGATGGCTGATGCAACCTAGAGGATATGATTAAAAATTACTATCAAAATTTTTATCTGCAACCCCTTTATTGTGGCTGTTCGTTAACAATTGATTTAAAACAAACTGATAAATCTTATAGTCATTGATTATTTATAAGACTGTACAATGCATATAATTTCTTTCTAAATGGGCAATATGCTTGGTTCTGTCTGACTTCTGTCTTGTTTTGGTGAGAGAAGCGAGTAACTACTGGTAACAGCGAGCAAAGCGAGCTATGTTACTGAGACAGAATCATCATGTTTTATACAAAAGTTTGGTGAGCGTAGCGAGTAGTACTACTACTGCCCACTAGTTCTTTCGAACCGGTGTGGTGAAAGGATTTAAAGTAGGCCTCAAGGCCTCCTTTCAGCGGTAAGAGTAGGCGGTGAAGGTCGTGCTTACCTTCTGCTGTATGTCCTCCGGTGCCTCATGCTCCCCCGGGTAGATGGGCTTGCCGAGGTGCGTGATGAGTTTGACGGGGAAGCCGCCGTACACCGGCGCCAGAGGCACACGCGTGGCCGCATACACGCGCAGCCACACGCCGCGCAGCCAGCCCACCGTGCGGAAGGCTTCACGCACGTTTTGAGTGAACATCGGAATTATTGGCTGTATAGAATGGATAAGATTCAACATAAATAAAAAAAAAAAAATAGCCATGCTTAAATTGAAAATTCACAGTATTCAAATATAATATAATCATGCATTTGTCTAGGTAATAATCTTACTTATATTATATATGCGAAAGTTTGTGAGGATGTCTGGATGTTTGAATGTTTGGATATTTGTGCCTCAATCACGTCTAAACGGCTGAACGGATTTGAATGAAACTTGGAATATACATAGAACATGTACTGGATTAACATATAGGCTATTTTTTATCCGGGTACCACGCGAGCGAAGCCGCGGGCTGCAGCTAGTTAGAAATAGATTTAAAAAGTTAATAGGGGTACAAAGAGAGCAAGAGTGCTAGATGAACGGTTATTTGGACTCACGATCTTGGCCTCCTGAGCGACCTTGGCGAAGCCCTTGCGCGATTTCCACTTAAGCTTGTAGTAGTGGTCGCCGAACTGCGCCTCATACACTCCGCCCGGCGAGATGGCGAGCGGGTTGCCGGCTCGTAACACGCCCGCGCAGGTTTGGATCGTGCCCGGGATCACGCACAGGCCTTCTAGCAGCGAGGACCAGCCTGGGAAGGGAGATAAAAACAATGAGAAACTTAAAACTATGTAATAGCAGTAGATCCTGGCATTAGACCACCAGGAGATGCGTGATAAAGAAGAGATTTTTTCCCAGCAGCTTTTCTATACAGCCAGTGACACCCATCACTGGCTGTATTGATAGCATAGGTACTGTCAGATTAGACTGTCATAAATGAGAAGAGATTAGAGAAAGTTTGTTTCCAATAGATAAAGTTTCTTCCCACCCATCTCTGTGACAGTGACAGCTGAATATCGCGAGCAAAGCGATCAACTTTCACAGAACAAAATAATGTAATATTTTTATTTGCATTGAAAGTTCCGTAATTCTGTGGTGTAATAGGGAAAGTAAAGTTTCAGGCAGGCGGTCGGTCATAAAACACCTCAACGAAAACTCTTATAGCATGATCCAAAGATTATGCTGAGCCGACCCCACATAGACTGGGATAATGGCAGGAGAATGATGATGAATAGGGAAAGTAAAGTTTTACAAAAAGTTTAAACTCTAGGGACTGCGAAACAGATATTTTCACATTTATATTCTTCTACTACAAAAAGAGTACTGACGTGTATCTTCTTAGAAGCATTATCCTCGCTATATGTATGTATGTTCGTATGAGCTAGTGGCCAACTCTAGTGACGGAGTTTTTAGGCCGCCTAAACGCCTCCGTCATGGCTTAACTTATGAGTAGGGGAGCAGAGCGTAAGAAAGAAACTACAGGCGTAAGCTACTGCTGACCTGGTATCTTGAAGAGCAGTCTATCCGCGACTGTGTGGACGTGTCTCCTCTTGAAGAGCAGCATGCGTGCTATGAAGTAATACATGTCTATGGGCAGCGCTCCATGGTAGTAGATCACCAGGAACGGCCCGTCGGGGATGTTCTCCAACCCACGGATCTCGTAACCTGAGGAACAAAGAGCGGATAAGGGATAGTATCTTTCCCAACATGATGGACCATCTATACGGGCGATGGGCTGATCACCTGTCACCATGGTTCACCATGACGGCCACGGTGGCGTCTCGGGCGATTGCTCGGCTTAGACGCAAGAGGCGCGGGTTCGATTCCCGCTGCGGAAGAAATGTTTGCATGTTCTGTAAATATTTCTTCCGGGTCTGGGTGTTGTGGTACCATGGTACATGGTACTCTTAGTTTCTGATACCCACGACACAGGGAATCCTAGTGTGGGGTCAGGACTATGTATGTGACTGTTGGGTGTTATTTATTTATTTATATCCATCTTGGGACTCTTGGATAATACATGAGTCGTATAGATTCAAAGGCGGTAATCTGTCGGTTTGGTAGAAACTGAGTTATTAATCGGAATTTATGTCTACTTCTTAGTATTTAAACATAAAATAAGACTTAATTTAGGCTTATTAACTTAATTAACTAAATAAAAACTTTAGGTTTACATTCGTGCCTGCAATTTATAGAGAAATATATATATTTGTTCATAATCCAACAATTGTCAAAAAGTTAGATGGCCACCTTTGAAACTATACGACTCACATGCGTAATATAGTAGAGAAACACTGATAATTTAGAGGTTTCTAATGTGATGTCGTAAATAAACACATTTGTTACGCTTACAGCGGCTTTATCCGGGTACTATGCGAGCGAAGCCGCGGGCGGCAGCTAGTAGTGAATATAACATAGTAGGAATAGATAAATGAAGCTGTTTGAAATGTAGCTTGTCCTCACCATGCCATAGCCAGCCATGCGCGTCCCACAGCGCGCACACAGCAACCCTGGCGGCGGCGCGCCAATCATTCTGCACTCCGTCTACAACCTTTAACCTGGAACAGAAATTACACTCATTAGAAAGAAAGAAACTATTTATTTCGTTCACAAGTATAAAAGTTAAACAAAATTAAACATAACATCATATCTTCCTGTCCTTATCCCACTCTATGTGAGGTCGGTCAGGCTGTAAGTTTTGGCTAAGGTGTTTTATGACCGGCCGCCTGCCTGACGTCAACCCTCCTTGGGAATACTTGCTTCTTGTATCTCATCATGTTGGAGAGGATAAGTTAAACAAAATTAAACATTTATAAACAAAAATTAATAAAATTGTGAGCCAAAAAGGCTAGCACTCCTCTGAGTGCTAGCCTTTTTGGCTATGCTCAGCTCATTATGCCACTTGTGGTCACCCATCCCACGTGGCCAACGAACGTGAGAATGTAACAACATAGGAATTTTTTGCTGCTTCTTATCATTGACATAATTATATTGAGGGTAGGTGACAGATACGTGAACGTTAATTAACCCGTCTGGGCATTGTCTGCATGATAGCAAGTTAGGAAAGTTCCTGACCTTTGTACCCTGTTGCATAATAATTTGTATAATACAGTTCTAAGTAAGAACTAAGATGGATATTGTGAACCATGGTGACAGGTGATCAGCCTATCGCCCATATAAATGATCCAACGTTTCAAAACGTAATACAAATTGTATTAAGTTTTGAAAACTTATACCTCCCCAACATGATGGACCATCTATATGGGCGATGGGCTGATCACCTGTCACCATGGTTCACAATATCCATCTTAGTACTGAATCAGAAGTGGCTGCAAGTTTTCTTATAATTACTTGTGGCTCTACCCACCCCATTAGAGATACGGGCGTGATAATAAGTATGTATGTTTTTTTTTTTTTTACCCGAAATAGGTTTGCGTTTGACCACACTCTACCTGATGTTAAGTAACAGTGTGGTCTAAGATGAAGCACGCTTACCTAGAAGAAACCTATTGACTCTCGATTTAAGACACCCATATTATACTTTTCAGGAAATACAGACCCCGGCAGAGAGTTCCACATTTTTGCAGTTCGTATAAAGAATGTGGACTCAAAGCGCTTAGTACGAACATTTGGAATGTCAACCATGTAAATTTAGGCATGTCCTAAAATTTCTACTAACGCCATCTATCAACGCATTCGAAACTAATCTTACCTATACAGCCTGTAGACGTAGAAAATGATGCTACTGGTGTATATAAGGACTATGAGGACAGCTGGCAGGAGGAAAGTGACGATCACCGGAGTCAGGAACCACGTCAGCCATAGACTATACTCTGAGTCGACGTACTCAACTGAAAAAAGAAAAAAAAACTCCTATAAGGGGAATACCAATGTCATCGCCAGTCGATAGCCCAGGAAGCGGGCAAGTTGATAAAATATAGATAAATAGCGCCCGCGGCTTCGCTCGCGTAGTACCCGGATAAAAATTGCCTATATGTTAATATAGCACATGCACTATGTATATTCCAAGTTTCATACAAACCCGTTCAGCCGTTTAAGGCGCGATTGAGGCACATCAATAATGGATCGAGTTTGATGCGCTTTTTTCTGTTCGAAAGCTAATGTGATCAACATTTTTGTGATCGTTCTTAGATATAGTTTATGAAGATCTGTTTTTATTCTAGGAGGCGTTTGAAGACCATCAGTTCATTTCCTACTTGACAAAAGTACCTTTCCAACTTTCAAGGCCCGATTGATTTATGGTGTTCTGTTCGAGGGTAATTTATTTTTTTAATTTAACAGCTTGTACTTGTACTACACTCAGAGCCACAGTTTTGTACAAAGTCAAAGTCGAAAATTTTTATTCCATAAAATCACGGGGATCTCTTGGACACGTCTTAAATCTACGTTGCATTTACACCTGTTCGTAACGCGACCAAGCGTGGAAGATACAGGCAAGAAACCACACTTGGCTATTTTTTTTTTTTAAATGATCCCTTTACAATCATGTTTCAGAATCAAAGTTCAACGTCCTGATCGTATCGTAACCAGGCTAAATGGATTGGAAAATATTTTTTGTTAGTAAACTGTTTAGCACCTCTGATTCGGTGAGACGAAAGACAACAATATAAATATACAGTTAATTTAATGGTTGTATTGAGCGCATGTTACGACCTCCGTGGTTCATGCTTATTTTACAACCTGTATTGTTAGTAATTTTTACACACATAGGATTTAAAGTGCTCAAAGGCTCTTGACACTTAGCACATGTTTCAAATTTTCTACAGTTCTACAACATGCCGGTTTCCTCACGATGTTATCCTTCACCGTCTGAGAGTACTAGTATAGCGCACAAAATTTTTACAAACAGAAAAACACATTGGTGCATGACTAGATTTGAACCATTTGATTATTTAAATAAATAACAGCCAACAGTCACATAGTCCTGACCCCATACTAGGATTCCCTGTGTCGTGGGTATCAGAAACTACGAGTACCATGGTACCACAACACCCAGACCCGGAAGAAATATTTACAGATCATGCAAACATTTCTTCCGCAGCGGGATTGAACCCGCGCCTCTTGCGCCTCTGCCGAGCAATCACCCGCCACGCCACCGAGGCCGTCATATTTATTATTAATTAATCTTTTTCCGGACTGACTGATTGACATAATAGAACAGACAACACAAGGCTTAAGCAGGTGGTCTTTGGTGTACTAAGAAATTAATTTTCAAAATTCACCCCTGTGGGGGTAAAAAGGTTTGTAAGTTACCTATGAAAAACCGTATTCCCTGATATTGCAAACTTAAAACTTCGCTGAAATATTATTAAATGCAAAAAAAGTTACAGATACTATTTCATTGAAAACATATGTAGTGGATGACGGATATAAAAGTGACTGTACTTTGGACATCATACAGCTATCGGCAGGATGCAACTATCTCCACAAATAAAATGAATGATGAGAAAAATCTTAAATTATCTCGTCAGGGATCCCTTTGCCTTAACCCTAAACCTGTACTTATTTTAATAAAATCAACCTCACAAATAGGTATAAAAATACCTAAACAAGCACATGACAAGAAGATTATTATTTTCTATATTTTCTTAAAGCATCAGAGGCAACCGTTAAACAAAAAAAAATCCTAAAATATTTGAATTTTTAGAAATTATCTTCTCGTTGGTTTTGGTTAATTTATCTTGTTGTTTGTTTCTGTGCTTTGATTTCCTAATATTTCACTCGTCGTTTTTATTGGAAACCGGCCTCCCGCTATACAGGCTTTCCTCGTGCGGGGACCACCAGAAAATTTCACTGTAACTTGTGTTTTTGGCAACAAATAAATTTGTATTTGTATATTTTAGTGATTATTTTATGCAAGATTTTTTTCTCATTTGAAGCCGTCGCTAAGCCATGACGGAGATCTTTAGGCAGCCTAAAAACTCCGTCACAGAAGTTGGCCACTATCTCATACGAAATTACTTATTTCATAATTAAATTTTAGACCGTATTTTTGATCTCTCAGGGGTCTGTCGGGAGATAATCAAGGATGGAAATGACACGACTAAACAAGACTCGCACTTGACCGATATCGTAATCTCGGAGTCAGCATCCGGGTGCTATCAGCCGTCTATCGACCGTCTGGGTTTACATTTACTTACAAACTCATTTTCAACTGTATTACAAATAAAATAAGTATCAAATCAGTGATGCATTTTCAGTGTTCCCGTTAAAAAGTAAATCTATGCTCTATGGACATTGTCAATATGAAACAAAATGGCTGTTTGGCGCCAAAATTCGTTAAAAAATATAACCTCGCGTCGTGATAGGCACGCATCACGCGAGCGACGCGAGGCTTCCCCTTTTATCAGTATAATAATGGACTTGGAATATGCCTAACTAGAAAATAGATTTATGACGGAGGTTATGCGTAATGACCTAATTAGCTGTTGTAGTAAAAGACATTATTAAGTTATTGATTACTCTTACCCTGATAAAGAGCTTTGGCTATACTTCGGTCAAAAGTAATTTTGACTTTTCTGTAGGTCGTGTCACTAGTTCTTTCGAACCAATGTGATGAAAGGTTTTAAAGTACGCCTCAAAGGACTTTTTAGGTTTTATGACTGTCATCTTTCATATAATCCATCCATCTTTTCTTTGGTCTACCAGGGTCTACCTCTACTCTTGAATGCATATACATTCATATCTGTCACTCTTCTCGTCTCATGACTTTCATCCCTCCTCATGACATGCGCATACCATAATCAATTACTCCTCAACTTCTCCGTCACAGGCCCTACTTTCAAACTTCCTCTAATATACTCATTCCATATCTTGTCCATTCTCGTCACTCCACACATCCATCTCAACATTCTCATCTCTGTTGAATGCAGTATTCTTTAATCCGACTCTTATGTTGCCATGATCCATACAATACGATAGGTTTTATAACTGATTTGTAAATTTTCTGAAGGGGTCATTCTAACATCGCAAGTTGTCCCGGTGATCTGTTGCTATTTCATTCATTCCGCATTTATTCTATAAATTAATTAATTTTGCCTTCAGCAATACTGATTCGAAATCCTAAAGCAGCTTTTCTTAGTATTACTTACGGGCTGATGTGAATGCTGACTAAACTACAAAAAAGTAATAAATGATTTCATTGAGTATAGGCGCCAAAGCGCCAATGAATATTTTATCATTATAAAACGCGTGCAATAAGGGATGAAATTATATCAAGATACCTTTCTACCTACACTCTTAAATAATCAAAGCCTACACTACATGTGTGTCATGTGCCTGTTCGCTCATCACATCAAATGTGAAGTATCACATTTGATGTGATGAGCGGACATATATCTATTAACGATATATGTAAGATGTATATAATAGATATACTCTATTATTAATAGAGTATATCTATTTTTATTTTTTCATCTATGTTCCCTTTCTAGACATTTACTCTGCTGACTTTAGACAAAACAAAATGTATATTTTTCGATTATTTTTCTCAGATTATGATATTATGTCCATTAATATTGAATAAAACAACATTTAAGATAAATATTATGTTATGAAACTCTTTCGTAAGTAACACTTTTGTACTGCGATAACCTTTGGCTATACAGCATGATGGAAACATGCACCATGTCAAATGCAACATATCTTCAATGGTCATACAGAACAGAAACTAGTGGAACTTTATCAGCGTCATTTTTTTTATGCAATCTTCAATCTGCGTCCTCTAGGAGTTGAATTTCGGGAATTCCTTTCTCTGTGCACCCCCAAACTACTAAGAAGAATATACCCTCCACGCTTCATGCTTCTAGAAGTTATGAATTAGGTTGTGCGTTGATTGCCAGCCAGTCACTAGCGTACAATAATAATAATAATAATAGCCTTTATTTCGCACAAAAGTTTTGCTTATACTAACTTAATCTAAAACTAATTCTAATTTATCTCTTTCGTCCGTCTGCCCTAGTTTGGCATAGGCCTCTTCCAACTTCTTCCACTTGTTTCTATCCCTGGCAGTTCTTGGCCATAGCTACCCCGCGATAGCTTTGAAATCGTCTTCCCACCTTTTAAATGGTCTTCCGCAATTCCTTTTTCCACTTCGAGGTTGCCAATTTGTTATGGTTTTGCTCCACCTCTCAGTGCCTCTTAAAGTGTGACCTGTCCATCGCCATTTGTTCTTTCTTACTACTAGTGTTACATTTTCTATTTTAGTTGTGTTTCTTATCTTTGTGTTCCTAACCTTCCAACTAGCGTACAGTAGTACCACAAATATTGTGCGCCCCGGCAAAATTCGTGATTTGTTTGAAAACCGAATTTGTCCGAATATTTAATTAGAACCCTTTAAATAAACTACATTTATTATAACTTCTCTATATTACATCATCGCGTTGATACGTATTTCAGAAGCTAGACAAAAATTGCCGAGGCGCACAATATTTGTGGTACTACTCGTAGGTACTGTAAGAGTTATATTATTTTATTATAGCCGTGTATTTATTAGAAAAAAGAGATGCTTTATGGTTTTGTGTTTTTAGGATTGGCAAACATTCGATGTTTAATTACGACAGAAGCGCAAATCATTACGTTCAAAAACACAAAAGACTTGAAGTTGAACACTCGAATAAAACTTTGAATTTGGAACGCGCGATTTAATTTTGGAACACATCCGTAAACAACGTGCAAAGCCAAGTAACCAAGTGTGCATTTAGTTGTTAATTATTTTTATTTCATTTTATTTTGACATTGAAACAAAGATACGCTTAGCGAGCGTTGACCTAAATAAAAAAACAACTTAAAAATAAAAAAGATAGTTATCATAAAATCCGGTGAGATAATGTCACAACCAGAACTATGGACAGTGGAAAAATATAATTGAGATAAATTGTAATCAGGGAGCATCAATAACCAGACTAATATTATTATGGATTTTTTCTCTAGTTAATTATTTTTAATCGAAAGCTATTCACTTGTATTTTTTTTATTTTACGTAAGTACTAAATGCAGTGTCAAGGGATTAAAAATTTGCGATATTCGAAAAGCATGATATAGAAATGTAAGTATTATTCCGAAATTGTTGGTTAAGTGATATTTATTTTAGCTATAGTCATGGCATGTTACAGATTTGTTTTTAATTCATCGTCTAACGACAGTAAAGGTAGTCGGCCATCAGTGGATGAGAATGTCTGGAACATTGAGTGCGATTGGGTTATGATAATGAGAGATTTTAGTTATTACCTACTACCTACTTTGTTAGGTTTTAGCTTGACAATCATCATCTCCCTGCCCTTATCCCACTCAAGTGGGGTCGGCACAACATGTTTTCCTCTTCCATTCCCCTCTATCAGCCGTCATTTCAGTATTCACTCCTTTCTTACTCATATCATCATTCACGCAATCCATCCATCTCTTCTTTGGTAGACCAAATACAAGATATCCACTTTCATATCTAACATTCTTCTCGTCACATGACATTCATCTCTCCGCATGACATGCCCATACAATGCTAATCTATTGCTCCTCAACTTTTCCGTCACAGGCGCTACTTTCAAACTTCCTTAGGTTTTAGCTTGACAATCAGAATCCTTAAATCGTAAAATGACTCAAAAAGAAATATTTCCGTCATTTGACATCAAAACCTAACCTATAACAAGGCCAGGGTTACACATAATTGTATAACTAACATGAATGTAGGAAAAACACTGTGTTTTCTTATTATTTCATTAAAACTGACACAATGAACTTAGTAATTTATTTAATCCTCAAACAGATCAAAGATCAAGTCCATTCATTATTTGCATTTTACATTCAGAAATCAATTCCAAGTACAGTGACTCAATTGACTAATATTGTGAAATCTATGGCCTAAACAAGTATTTATTTCTAAAAACAAAAAACCCGACCGCTTAGCTTAGAGTAAAGATACGGCCGCCATTTTTGATTTTTTGAAACTATATAACCTATGACATAGTCGTTATGCGGGGCGAATCAAAATTTGATTCGCCTGCATAACGACTATGTCATAGGTAGTGATTTGATTATCAAATCACTACTTATTTATCAAAATCCGTCCAGTCGTTTGGGCTACAGCTTTAGCCAAAGGAATGCACATAAATAAACCCACTCCAAAAATATTCCTTTCTTCGCAGTCGGGTAAAAACAAGTAGGTATAAAGGTAGTTTTTATTGCAAACAGTGAACTCGCAGGTGGTAAAATAATTGTTCTATTAACCGTTATCCGTACTACCTTAATACTTATAGATTATGGGAAAAATGTCAGGTGACGGGAATTGTGTCATTATGTTGGATATAGATTGGAAAAATATAATAATACTAGCTGCCGCCCGCTGCTTCGCTCGCATGGTACCCGGATAAAAAATAATCTATATGTTAATTCAGCACATGTACTATGTATATTCCAAGTTTCATTCAAATCCGTTCAGTAGTTTTTGCGTGAAAGAGTAACAAACATCCATACATACAAACTTTCGCGTTTATAATATTAGTAAGGATAAGTATGTATTGACAAAAAAAAGTACCTATACCTGTATAACCCCCAAATACTCAAACGCGACTTAGAGTTGAGCACGTCTCAACTCACGGTTTTTTGACAGTTTCTGATGAAAATCTGTCAAAAAAAAAATCGTCATTTGAGACGTGCTCAACTTTGAGATGCATTTGAGTATTCGGGGGTAAGTATTGTATCAGCCATCTGGTGCCAAGGTTTGCTTCGTTTGGGGCTAGATGGCGCTGTGTGAAATGTCCACAATGCTAATTATTTATTTATACGTATAGTATAGGTATATATCGCGCTAGGTGTTCTTCTCTTCTGAAGTGAGAGTAAAAAAAAAACATAGAATACGGTCAGCTGCTTCTCTCCCCGAGCATGTCGTAGAAGTCGACTAAGGAATAGTATCCTCACCAAAATGATGGGCCATCTATATGGGCGACGGGCTGATCACCTGTCACCATGGTTCACTATAATACATCTTGAGACTTTGAATCCGTAGTAGTTGCAAGTTTTCTTATAACTTGTGGCTCTGCCCAGCCCGTTAGGGAGACGGGCGTGATATGATGCATGAACGTGGATATTTTTGTTTTCTTTTTTTCATGCGATAATTTCCTTCACAGTTTGAGGGTACTGGTACGGCGCACATAAATTTTTCGCACAGAAAAATCCATTGGTACACGAGTGGATTTGAACCCACGACCATAGGATCGGAAAGCGGGGTCACTACCAACTAGACCACCAATGCTCACGCCTCTTATTCTGTGCCATATCTTTCTCATCGTTCAGTGTTATCATCCATTCAGAATATTATTTTTTAAAACAATAGGCTAGTAATGAAAGTGATAACTGAAACTGATAACATGTATGTGTTCAGTTAAACCGCGGCTTTGCTTGCTTATTTTATCAGGTTTTTGACCAGAAGAAAAGCTTTGTTTAGGAATCATAAACCATGATAAATGTAGGTATTATGTTAAGTATCTAGAATTAAAATAAACAATTAGGATTGTAATTATTCTCATACCTACAAGTATTTTTGACATTATTAAACATCACTACATAGTATAAAACAAAATCGCTTCCCGCTGTCTGTCCCTATGTATGCTTAGATCTTTAAAACTACGCAATGGATTTTGATGCGATTTTTTTTAATAGGTAGAGTGATTCAAGAGGAAGGTTTATATGTATTATACGGGACTTAAAATATATAAAGATAGCTCATACTACCCAAGTACAATACAGATAAACATTCTTAAGTTTTGAATATACTCAACTAGTATATAAATCAGACATACAAACATACATATTATCACGCCCATATGCCTAATGGGGTGGGCAGAGAAACAAGTAATCATAAGAAAACTTGCAGCCACTCCTGATTCAAACTGATCCTGATATATGAACCATGGTGACAGGTGATGAGCCCATCGCCCATATACGGTCCATCATGTTGGAGAGGATACTATCCCTTAGTCGACTCTTACGACATGCTAGGGGAGAGAAGCAGCTGGACGCATTCTATGTATTTTCTTTACTCCCAGTCCAGCAGAGAAGTTACATTACACACAAACAATTCAGTTTTATATAGATAAAACATGACATTAAAGTGACCAGAGTATGTTTGGTTACAGTTCAAGAAAAGCATTGTTTTCGAAGTGATAATGTAGATAAATAATGTGTCCAGATTACTATGTTACGGTCATTGGATGTGACTGGGTAGCCTTCAGTTGTGGCGTAGAGATCTGTTGAAGCATGTATATTGTACTAGCTGCCTCCCGCGGCTTCGCTCGAGTTGTACCCGGATAAAAAGTAGCCTATATGTTATTACAGCACACGTATTATGTATATTCCAAGTTTCATTCAAATCCGTTCAGCCGTTCAGGCGTGATTGAGGCACAAACATCCGTCACATCCTCACAAACTTTCGCATTTATAATATTAGTAGAAAGAATGTACAAGTAAAAGTTTTCAAACGCAACATTAAAAACATAGAATTAGTGTAGGAAAATGATTAAGAATTAAATCAAATTAAAACCTTTACTAATGTTATAACTGAGAAAGCGCCCCAATTATGAACTGATTTTGATGATTCTTTCACTGATATATAGAGAATGCTCCCAAGGTGGTCCCGTATAAGTTTTATGTCTGAGGAATTTATAATTTTCAAGTAATATTTTAGAAGCCGTAAAATAAAATGTTACTTGACCACTTACCTACTTATTTTCTTAATCAATTTTATTATAGGCTAGCGTGGTATGATCATGTCATGAGGGATGAAAGTCATGTTGCAAGAAAAGTTATGAATATGAATGTGGATGGATTTTGTGAAAGAGGACATGGGTAAGAAAGGAGTGAATACAGAGATGATGGCTGACAGAGGGGAATGGAAGAAGAGAACATGCTGTGCCGACCCCACGTAGAGTGGGATAAGAACAGGAAGATTATTTTATTCGAAAAAGTGTCGATGGCCGCTGACATTCTGACATATTAAAAAGTTATTTGCTTTTATTTTTTACGTATTTTTTCTTAATGTCCAGTCTCATCTCACCATAAAAGTTTTTACCGCAAAGAGGATGCGTTGAGGTCAGAACTCTCTTAATGAGACCTCCTAGGTCCAGTTTTAGTACTATAGATCAGCCGAGGGGCATAATTATGAAAATATGCACCCGTCGCCTTCACCTGCTTGACGGGTAGCGGGCTAGTCTAGTATAGCTATGATCTTCTTAGGCTGCGTCATAAATTGATTAAGATAGAAAACTAATGGACGTATGTATGTTCGTATGAGCTAGTGGCCAACTCTAGTGACGGAGTTTTTAGGCCGCCTAATTTTTTTTTTGTGAACGAACTACAGATTATAAAAACTGAAAATTTCTGTTTCGCGGTCTCTTATGCACCTTTTTGTAAAACTGTTACTTTTCGTATTCAAAGTGTTTATTCTATCAAACAAGAGTTTTGGAACATCTCAGATCTACCTTTACACAAATGTTCTGTAGACAAATTGTGGTCTATAGAGACAAACGTCTCTGGTGTCACTATAAGAGACATCTGAACGATGAACGAGATCAATTCAATTTCAATTTCAATATTCTTTATTGTAATAATATCCTAGAATGTACAACTTGCACTGTTTAAAGCGTTTATCAAACTAAGGCGCTTCTCAAAAGATGAACGAGATCAAGCGTAAATATGCATGATTTAAAAAAAACCTAAAATGTGCAACTACCGCTGAAAAGGGGCTTAACTCCGGATTGGATTCCGATCTTTATTGATAACTTTTCCGTTTTTGTAAATATATTTTGTAAAGGTGTATTGCATTATAGTATATTTTGTTTAACTGGAGTCAGAATGTCAATGAAAAAAGCGCTTATTATCCTACAAAATGAAGTAGGTAGGTTCGTTATTATTACATGCCATTATGAGATACATGCTGCTACTCAGTTGTAAGTACACTTACGGCCGCACTCAGAGTTCGCAATATTGTTTAACTTGCTGTACGTACTCTCGCATTTGTAATATTAATAGGATAATGAATATGTATGATAGATATAAATATTTGTGGACATTTCACAAAGCGCCATCCAGTCCCAAACTAAGCAAAGCTTGTACTATGTAACCCAGATGGCTGATGGAATACTTAAATACTTTTTTTCTTATAAAAATATTTACAGAACATGTACACATTTCCCCTGTAGCGAGAATCGAACTCAGCTTTTGCGTCTCAGCCAAGTCTCGTCCGCCACACCACCGTGGTCGTCCAGCAAGAGATAGCACAAAAGAAGTATATTTTTCTAGCAGTAAAATATTTTTTTTAATACGTTCAGTGTTTCTAAAATAGCCCCTTACAAATATATAACTTACGAAAATGAAGTGTAAGATGGCATCTCCTATTGTTTTATCAATTCAATGTTTCGCTCGTGTTACACTAAACAGAAGAGATTTACAAAATTTTATTCCACAGCTCATCGAATTGGCTTATTCCACTTTTCATCCCTGAGAAATCCCCTGTTAAATTCCACGACTTCAATTTAAAAAACAACAGAAATCTCCCTCATGGTCGAATAAACATGTTTTGAATCCGAAATAAGCTTAAGTAGGATAAAAATATAAAAAACTGTGTCCATTTCTTGCTATCTTTACAATTATTCGCCAAGTATTTAGTCTAACAAAGTTTTTATAGAAAAACATTACCTACATAAAGAGAGCACTGGTGGTTTTCGCATTTATAATATTAGTATGATTTTATTCATGGACATAATAAATAATAAATAAATCTATACTAATATTATAAAGCTGCAGAGTTTGTTTGTTTGTTTGTTTGTTTGAACGCGCTAATCTCTGGAACTACTGGTCCGATTTGAATGATTCTTTCAGTGTTGGATAGTCCATTTATCGAGGAAGGCTATAGGCTATGTTTTTTTTCTTTCAAAATTAGGGATCCGTAGTAAAATTGCTATTTTGTAACACAAGGTGTAAAATCGAAAACCTATTTTTGCGTGCGCTGCAAAAACTATTGACAATAGAACAAAATGATGTACTACGGGTTTGTAGATCCCATCAAGACCTACAAAAAAGTCCGCGAGAACATATATCTAGCTATCATGGTTTAATCACAATAACCGATTTTGTGTTCAAAATAATTATGAAATCGTCTGAAGAAAAAAAAACTACGTTAAATATGTATCGTAATATTAATCTTTATCGAAATTAAGCATTATGTTATCAAGAGTATTTATGTAGAAGTAAAATACTTTTTGTTTCATCTCAATCGGATATTTCGTTTAAAAGTTATCACGTGTGTAAGATGTTAAGAGTTGGTACCTATTAATGAGTTATGGGCCATAGTCCATTTATTAAGGGAGGCTATAATATAGGCAATATTTTATCTCGGTATTTCCACAGAAACGAGAAAAACGCGGGTGAAACCGCGGAGCACAGCTAGTAATAAATAAATAAAAAATGTTTAATTCAGACAATTAATGATAGTCCATAAAAGAAGAACAATAATTACAAATGAAATACAATTAAATAGAATTAAAATTATACAAATAAAAATAATGAAAATAAAATTAAAATTATACAAATGTCAAAAACGCACAAATAGAAACACACAGATTAGAGGGACCATCCGTTTCTGGGATAATACTAATACAACTCTTACTTCTAGCCGTGTTATTAGTTCGACCAGTGTCCCTTTAGTGCAATATGGACATAATGATCATTATTTTTATATGACATCTCTGAGCACGGGTCGGAGTAGTTGGTCTTGTTTTTGTATCGATGTGAATCTTCAGCGCAAACTACTTTTGTACTCTTCAATGGATGTTATTAAGAATTACTCAAGATGTATGCATTATTTTTTGTTAAATAAATAATGTCTACAACTATTTTTGTCTGTTTGATCATGACCATCTGTTTACATAGTGGAATTAATTCATTTTAATAGAAGTAAACACAAAACGTCTAGATGCCAAATTGTAGGAAAAAAAAAACTTTTTTATAGGTATTTACTATGTACCTACCACATCGTTTACCAATAATTTTCTTACGTAGGTACGTAAGTACATATAAATTAAGTACGTATGTATATTTAAAGTTTTATTAAAATCCGTTCAACCGTTTGGGCGTGCTTGAGCAACAAAGATAATCACATCCTCAAAAACATTTTTTTTTATATTAGTAGGATTTACTTTTTCACCCAATTTAACAATTAAAGCGTGATAAGAAAGCAATGTGGAGTAGGTAAAAGAAGATGTAGTGATGAGGATTGAGAAAGGTATGTTGAGATGGTTCGGTCATGTAGAAGATGAATGAAAGAAGATTAACGAAACAGGTGTATTAGGCAAGTGTGAATGGTACCGTTGGAAGGGGAAGACCTAGGCGTACGTACCTGGACCAAATCGGCGACGTTTTGGAAAAGGGCCAGGTCAAGAGTACCCTAAACTGACGAGCATGCATGAAGAATGTAATGAGAGAGAATGAAGCCAAAGAAGTATGTCAGGATCGTAGCAGATAGAGATCCGTGATCTCTCCCTATGAGAAACAGGCGTGATTTTATGTATGTAACAATTGAAGATCATTTATAATAATAGTTTGTTAGTAAAATCAGGACACAAACTCTGACATTGCTGATGTTTTCATTGTTTATTTCCTTATTATGCCACATTTTGCTAACAGCATTAAAAATTATACAAATAAGCAGTAACATACAAGGTGAACCTTTTGAGCACATTCATTACACCGTGCTGCAGCCGTATTCAACAATGTCACTTGCATTGTGGCATTTTTCAACTAAAAAAAGATTGTAAGGCCAATGCACGCAAATAACTTAGGTCTCTGTTTTACTATTCAACATAGACACACTAATTCAACTTATATTTTTCACGTTTCCTTGACTTTGGCTAGGTATTTTTGCACCGTGCATGACAAAAATATTTATGGTAGGTATGTAAACCTCATACTATCCCTTAATTCACATAGATACAACAAAACTTAAAGTTTTGTTGTATCTATGTGTGTTTAATTTATCATCTTTCAAAAATATATATAAATGAGTCAATAATCGCGTAGAAATAAGACGGTTTAGTGCAGAATTTCTCATGCATGATCCATTTTCTTCGACTTCAACAGAAGTAATAATAATAAGGCCTTTTACCATCTATAGTAGACTAGCTTCCGCCCGCGGCTTCGCTCGCGTGGTACCCGGATAAAAAATAGCCTATATGTTAATCCAGTACATGTACTATGTATATTCCAAGTTTCGTTCAGATCCGTTCAGCTGTTTAGGCGTGATTGAGGCACAAACATCCAAACATCCAAACATCGTTACAAACTTTCGTACTAGATGGCAGCACCGGTAAAATTAGTACGCGCTATCGTTGCGTTTTGAGCTTTACGCCGGTAATTTCAAGCAAACTAAGACTTTTCAAATTTATAATATAAGTAAGAAGAAGTAAGATGATTATACAGCGTCAGGAGGCAACTTTTACCTTCACAGACGGGACGCTGTAGTGCCTGGGACGAATTAAGATGGAGTAGGCGTGCCCGGCACCTATTCCATCCTCTCAGCTTAGTCGGCCTTGTCCAAAAGAAAGACATAGTCAATACGTGCCGAGCTGACTAAGCCGCGGGTTTCCTCACGATGTTTTCCTTCACCGTTTGAGAGTACTGGTATAGCGCACATAAATTTTTCGCACAGAAAAACCTATTGGGACACGACTGGATTTGAACCCACCATCTTAGGATGGAAGGCGGGGTCACTACCAACTAGACCACCAGTGCTCTTAGAAGTACCTATTGCGCAATATATATTGTTATGTAGAGTAGGTTAGGTACCGAAGCAGGAAGGTAGATATTTCGTGCGGTTTACCATCACGGACTTTGGACTTGGCTTTACCATATTTAAGACGGATCCAAGTATAATATTTACTCAGAAATTAGAAAATTCAAATTTAAGAAATACCACGCGGGATTATTCTTATTTGTCGTACTAATACTAATACTGACTGGCTATTGTCAACAGTCTGAGTTTGAATTATTGGGATGAGTTTAAGAATAAAATTATATCAAACTCATTTCATCAATAAAAAAAATTGTGTTTTCCCATTCATGTATATTGTTTTCTTAATGTACACATAAAAAAATCAAAATTTACAGGGAAATTTAATTTAGAAAATATTTGGGCGATGGGCTGATCACGTGTCACCATGGTTCACCATATCATCTTAAGACTTTAAATCAGAAATTACTGCAAGTTTTCTTATGTTTACTTGTGGCCCTGCCCGCCCCGTGGGGGATACGGGCGTGATAATATATACAAATATCTCAAGTTTCATGTTTTGCATAACAACTAGTAAATGACATAATTAATCTGATTCAGTTAGGTAGGTATTCAAAGTTTAAGTAAACTTACAGATAATACCACTATCACTTCATTTCACCTTATCGTTTTCGCACTGTAGGGCAAATTAAAGATAAGTGTTTTAAGCATTTCGGCTCTCAAGTGACTATATATTTTTAGCCGCTTGGTGTTGAAACACTGGGACTATGGGGACTCTTAAGCTTTTATAAAAAAATCACCTTTGTTCGCAGGTGATAAGAGGACTCGGACTGGCTCATTCCTAGCGCAAAGAATTTCTCAGGTCATCAGCAAAGTCAAAATCAAAATCAAAATTTCTTTATTTTTAATGGGGATCATTTGGACACGTCTTAAATCTACGTTACATTTACACCTGTTTATAATAAAGCGTAAGATACAAGCCCCTTATTCTCTATGACCAAACGAAACTTGACAAATCGTAACTTGTTTGTAATGCGCCTCGTCGCGTTTTTGCAATACAAAATTGTCATATAGAATACCACGGTGATTCCACAAACGTGCCACGTTTGCCCGCGTTTGCCCGCGTTACGTTTGTTTGGTCATAGTGAATAAGGCCCCAGGTAAGAAACCACGCTTGGCTATTTTTTGGAAAATGATCCCTTTAAATAATGTTTATAAAAGGAGTTGGAGCATTATTCAGTCCCGAACATTTTGTCTTCTATATAATCGGATATTTGTAGTAGTACCTAAGCTTTTTTAAACAATTTTCGTTTCATTAGATTTAAATTTATTAACTGACTTTGTCATCTCGCTTGGGACTTTGTTATAGAAGCGTACACATTGCCCTTCACTTTTTTTATTAATAATTGATGTACATACACGTTTGTTGAAAAATTATAGTTAAGTTTTTTTTATATAATTTTTAAGATTGAGTAGTTTTCTATAAATTTTGCTATGTTAGCTTATGTATAACAATGTTGTTTCCATAACTATTTATTGTTTAGAATTCTTTAAGGAAAAATAATAGATTTATACATGTACTTAAGAATCGCTTAGCTAGATTACCCAGTTTAGTACAACAGTTCAAAGGAAAATACTTCAGAAATTGCTCTATATTGAGAGCACTTGTGGTCTAGCGGTCCTGCCTTCCGATCCTAAGTTGTGGGTTTGAATCCGGTCGTGCACCAATAGATTTTCTGCACTCTAATCTATGTGCACCATATGTACTCTCAAACAGTGAAGGAAAACATCGTGAGGAAACCAGCATGTCGTACAATCTAGAAATAACTTCGAAAACATGTGTGATGTGCATAAAAGGAGCCTTTGAGGCGAACTTTAAATCCTTTCACCACACTGGTTAAAAAAAACTATTAACACGACTAGAAGTATTGTTCCATATTTGATTTGTCAATCACTTCCATAACATTACCTAGTCTTCAAGAATAAGTAATTAGCACAGAAAGTACTGGATTCATTTTCAAGGTTAACTTTACCTTGACCTCTGATTACCTCGAAGAAGCAAAATTGTAAAAAAAATATAGATGAGTAATTTGAAACAATAAAATTATCGAGTCACATGAAAATTTGAAATAGGTAAAGTAAACATAGGTACAAAAAAAAATTTAAAATTTGGTGTAAAAAAAATCGGGTGTTTTAAAAAAAAGATACATACGATAAAACATCCCCATGTAGAAGCCGACTACAGCGACGGCAATCTTCACGAAATCGTTCGTAGTTTCTTTGTCAACTTTCTTCAGGAGATCACTCATGATGTACGTTTTCACGGGCCTCGCGTCACACTGACTCTCAACCATTCTTATCGTTTTAAAAACTATATAAAAATGCACTGATAACCCACCGACCGGCAGATATTATGCATAAGCAGTCTACCGACTGCAATTCCAGAAATAAAAAGGTAAAATGTTTTGCGCCAATAACGTATGAATGTCGCGAGGGCAGCGTGTTGAATGAGTGTGGATGCGCTGAGTGAGCCACCCTTTCAGTGTATAATTAATGTTTTTATCTTGCGTGTGATAGACAAGCGGATATTTTGTTTACATATTTGACAAGGATCTGTCCGCGGTTCCGCTCGCTTGCCTTCACGGATGAAATGTAGCTTATTTATGTTTTTAAAGACCTCTCATACTTTGAAGACCGCATAATAACGTCATTTGAACATCAGTAGGTAATCTTCAAGATTCTAACACGAATTTTATATGGAAAATTAATGACATCTCATTTTACGTTTTTGGTGGTCATCACACACACAATGAATAAAGTCGAGAACTATGTGTATTTCAAGAGATTTCAAATTTCAGACACACACGACACACATACTCATACGACACAGCCGTTACGAAGATGAATGGTGGCTATAAACACACATTTGTTCACAATGTCATAATATTAGTGGGACAGTATAGGGTAGTTGGGTAGGATACTGCATAAAATTTATGCAGTACATTTTATTCCATAAAGGTTACAGTAGTTAATTTACAAAGAGAACCAGTAATTTTTAGATCGCGTGATGTTGATTTAAATTAATGAGCAGGCAGGTGTGTCTAGAAAAACATAATTAAAGGCTTGGATAGGTTAATACTTTTCATAACTTATTATATGACTTCTCATAGGGTTACATACCATCGCACATATAGATGGACCATCTATATGGGCGATGGGCTGATCACCTGTCATCATGGATCACCATATCCATCTTAGGACTTTTAAAATCAGGAGTGGCTGCAAGTTTTCTTATGATTACTTGTGGCTCTACCCACCCCATTAGGGATACAGGCAAGATAATAATGTAAACCGATCGATTTTTCTGTTCAAAAAATTTATGAGCGCTATACCAGTAGGTACCCTCCAACGGTGAAGGAAAACATCGTAAGGAAACCGACATGATGTCAAACCTAAAAGGTTCGAAAACATGACAGTGTCAAGTTCACGAAAAGGGCTTTTGAGGCGCGTCTTAAATCCTTTCACCACACTGGTTCGAAAGAACTAGTGACACGACTTGGTAGTTGGAGATCAGGCTTGATCATAATTACTTTCGTCAAAAAAGGCGTGGGGTGTCACAGAAAACGTTTATGGATTTGCGTCATTAATATTTGTTTAAAACAATGTCCCATAATCATCAGACTGTTAGAAAAAGGCTGTCATTACATTACTTGTAGGTACCTAACCTAGTACCTATACTTCAGCCAAACTGGAGATACAAGTAACGTAAACAAACCGCCCATACTTAACCTAAATCTTACTTTTTCATTACATGTTTATGGGACTTTTAAGTAGTACTAGAAAATTTATGATGCGAGGTTTATTTACCTAAAACTAAAGTGATTTCATGTATCCCCAGTTTAGGATGAAGTAATTCAGGAATTTTCCAGCTGCGAAAGGTCGGCTAAATACACTCGCCTTTTTGATTCTGCTGGGGCCACATTATCGGGATTCGGCGAAGCTTCGCGATTTCCCTCTATCCTGTGAAAAATCATATGGCTGATCTTGTCACTCTATTTTTATTTTTATTTATTTATTTGGAAGACCAACAGCTTACATTAGTAGTGGTATGGTAAACCAGACTGTGAGAAAAAGAGAAGCCAGTTATAGGTCCTCACGGATAAAAGTAAAATAAAAAATGACAAGTGCGTAAGCATACGCATGATTACAAGAAAGGTAGTAAGTAAAGTAGTAGGCTAGTTGCTCTCTGATTCAACAAACTATAATGTGCAATTATGTGATACTAGCTTCCGCCCGCGGCTTCGCTCGCGTGGTATCCGGATAAAAAATAGCCTATATGTTAATCCAGTACATGTACTATGTATATTCCATGTTTTATTCAAATCCGTTCAGCCGTTTAGGCGTGATTGAGGCACAAACATCCAAACTCACAAACTTTCGCATTTATAATATAAGTAAGATCAATAAAGTGTTAATGTAAATGTATGCGACAACTTCGCCGAATCACGATGTGGCCCCAGCATTAGAGAGAGAAAGAGATCAGCGCTCAAGACCCGTGCCGGTATCATTACATAGAACCTTTTACTATATGAGAATATTAATATATTTTTCATTCTTAACCAAAAATGGATGGTAATAATCAGTTGATCACCCATTGTCTTTGATAAGGTGAAGAACCGAATTGGAGGACTTTGGTACTGTTTGACGTCGTAAAATGAGAGTTTTTTGTCCTACATAAAGAACAAAAATACCGTACAGTAACCACAAATATTGTACGCCTCGGCAATTTTCGTCTACCTTCCGAAATACGAACTAACGCGATGATGATATCGTCACTGGAAAGGCAAATTTACGTAAGCGCCAATCGAGAAAAAGCCGTTTGAAGTTCATTTTTTTCGTTTTTTTAATCATAACTTTCTACCTAATTATCGAATTTTGATGACGTCAACGTAAGATTTCATTCTTTTTTTCATTTTCTATGTCCAGCAATTCATATTATTGTATTTGGACTGCTATTTTAGGATAATAACTCAATATGCCTATTTGGCGCCATTTTGGCGCTTACGTAATTTTGCCTTTCCAGTGACGAGTATATAGCGATGTTATATTTATGTAGATACTCATTTTTAAAGGCTTGGTAGAGTTATTATTAGTTGCCTATTAGTTGCATATTCGGACAAATTCGGTTTTTATACAAAGCGCGGAGGCATTCCTCGTAGCGCGCCAAGATGAAGCGCGCCCAGACGAAGCGCGCCTAAGTTGTTCCACATGGAGTTTACCGAGGCGCAAAATATTTGTGGTTGAATACTGTATGTGATGAGTTATTTTTAACCCCCGACGAAAAAGAGGGGAGTTGTAAGTTTTGTAGCGTGTATCTGTGTGTCTGTGTGTATGTCTGGCATCGTATCTCCCAAAGGAATGGACTGATTTTGATGCCGTTTTTTCTGTTTGAAAGCTGATGCGATCGCGATGGTTCTTAGCTATAACTTATGAAAATTTGTTCAGGCGTTTGGAAGGTCCGATTGATTTGAAATTGGTATGATGTTTGGGGGATTTATTTTTTTAATTTAATATTATATACTGAAAGTTAATGAACTGACAGATGGTTAAGGATTAGCAGTCTCCGTACAACATTATCTACTCTGTCATCATTGTTGACGGCCTCGGCTTATTATTACGACTTATTATTTATTACTAGCTGCCGCCCGCGGCTTCGCTCGCGTGGTACACGGATAAAAAATAGCCTATATCTTAATCCAACATTCCCAGTTTCATTCAAATCCGTTCAGCCGTTACGGCGTGATTGAGGCACAAACATACATCCACACATCTACACATCCTCACAAACTTTCGCATTTATAATATGTATTAGTAGGATTAAAAACTTTTGACATGTATTATTTTTGAAATTAAAAACATGACAAAAATTCAAAGTCGGGTAAAAAACAGCCTAGTATTTTTGCGATGAAAAATGGAATTCTTTCGTGTTTTCCAAAGGCGTTCTTACGACCTGCGGATAGTGTATTTCGTCATATATGATTCTGTACTTCATGTGTTTTCCGGTTTAAATTAATTACTTAAGGATATAAATAAAATAAAAACAAAGTAACTTAATTTGACAGACAGTAGTTTGCGGCATTATGAAAACATTTTTCTGTATTTTAGTTGAAAAACATGTAACATGTATTTTTTACAGTAGTACCTATCACAAATATTGTGCACCTCGGCAATTTTTGTCTAGCTTCTGTAATACGAACTAACTCGATGATGACGTGTATACAGAGATGTTACAATAATTATGTAGATACTTATTTTTTTTAAGGGTTGGTTATCGTTATACAGTTGACTATTAGTTGCATATTCGGACAAATTCGTTTTTCATACAACGCACGAAGTTTGTACTACTGTACTATACAATGGCCCGTGAATTGTGGTGCAAGAGTAGAGCCACAAATGAGGTGGAGATAGAGAGCAGCGAATGGATCCCAACTGACCAAAGTCGGCAAGAATGGGGCCTTCATTACTGTTGTGGAGTAAAACTTCTTTATTACCCACGACGGAACGAAGAAGGTAAGCGTTTGACTTAAGAAAGAGGTTGTATGTTTGTCTGTTACCATTTTCCTCAATAACTACTGAAATGATTTCGATGCAGTTTTTTGCATTTTACTGGTGTCATTTCAGGGAAGGTTCTTAGATATTTTTACGGCCATGGCCCACCAGGGGGCGCTGCAGCAGCTAGCATAGTTTTTCCCGGGGGTACATCTTGCCCGGCACGCACTATAAAACTTCAATGTCATACCTAGTGTGGGATCAGGAGTAGGGTGAGACTGTAGGATGTTATTCAATTTTAAGTACTAATTTCCGCTCCCGGCTTCGCTAGCATGATGCCCAAATAAAAATTTGCTTATACCTCCTATAAACTGTATGTGAAAAATCATACTGATTTACAACAATCATCATCATCATCATCTTCCTGCCCTTATCCCACTCTATGTGGGCACTCTATGCACTCTATGCGGCACAGCATGTTCCTTGGATCATGCTGTAAGAGTTTTGGCTAAGGTGTTTTATGACCGGCCGCCTGCCTGACGTCAACCCTCCTTGGGAATACTTGCTTATTGTATCTCATCATGTTAATCATCACTGATTTACAACAATACAATACAATAAAATATGACTGTATTACATACATAAATATTATCACGCTCGTATCCCTAATGGGGTGGACATAGCCACAAGTAGTTATAAGAACACTTGCAGCCACTTCTGATCCAAGAGTCCCAAGATGGCGAACCATGGTGAGAGGTGATCAGCACATCGCCTATATAGATAGTCCATCATGTTGGAGAGGATTTATGACTTTATTGCAAACACGAAAATAAATACAGAAAGAAAAAACAACATAGGCATTTAGAAAAAAATACATGCACAATACAATGGGCGGCCTTACCGCTAAAAGCGAATATCTTCCATGGATGGAAATGGATCCAACCATTGGATGGACAGGATACAATTGAAAGATGAGGACGGTGACATATGTAATTGAAGGACCTACATAGGATTAAAAAGATGATTTGTTGCTACATTGTATTAGAAGGATAAACCAACAAACACACTTTTATATTTATTACTAGCTGTGCTCCGCGGTTTCACCCGCGTTTTTCTCGTTTCCGTGGAAATACCGAGATAAAATATTGCCTATATTATAGCCTCCCTCAATAAATGGACTATGGCCCATAACTCATTATTAGGTACCAACTCTTAACATCTTACACACGTGATAACTTTTAAACGAAATATCCGATTGAGATGAAACAAAAAGTATTTTACTTCTACATAAATACTCTTGATAACATAATGCTTAATTTCGATAAAGATCAATATTACGATACATATTTAACGTAGTTTTTTTTCTTCAGACGATTTAATAATTATTTTGAACACAAAATCGGTTATTGTGATTAAACCATGATAGCTAGATATTGTTCTCGCGGACTTTTTTGTAGGTCTTAATGGGATCTACAAACCCGTAGTACATCATTTTGTTCTATTGTCAATAGTTTTTGCAGCGCACGCAAAAATAGGTTTTCGATTTTACACCTTGTGTTACAAAATAGCAATTTTATTACGGATCCCTAATTTTGAAAAAAAAAACATAGCCTACAGCCTTCTTCGATAAATGGACTACCCAACACTGAAAGAATCATTCAAATCGGACCAGTAGTTCCAGAGATTAGCGCGTTCAAACAAACAAACAAACACGGCAGCTTTATAATATTATATATATACTAGCTGTGCTCCGCGGTTTCACCCGCGTTTTTCTCGTTTCCGTGGAAATGCCGAGATAAAATATTGCCTATATTATAGCCTCCCTCAATAAATGGACTATGGCCCATAACTCATTATTAGGTACCAACTCTTAACATCTTAAACACGTGATAACTTTTAAACGAAATATCCGATTGAGATGAAACAAAAAGTATTTTACTTCTACATAAATACTCTTGATAACATAATGCTTAATTTCGATAAAGATTAATATTACGATACATATTTAACGTAGTTTTTTTTTCTTCAGACGATTTAATAATTATTTTGAACACAAAATCGGTTATTCTGATTAAACCATGATAGCTAGATATATGTTCTCGCGGACTTTTTTGTAGGTCTTAATAGGATCTACAAACCCGTAGTACATCATTTTGTTCTATTGTCAATAGTTTTTGCAGCGCACGCAAAAATAGGTTTTCGATTTTACACCTTGTGTTACAAAATAGTAATTTTATTACGGATCCCTAATTTTGAAGAAAATAAAACATAGCCTATAGCCTTCCTCGATAAATGGACTACCCAACACTGAAAGAATCATTCAAATCGGACCAGTACTTCCAGAGATTAGCGCGTTCAAACAAACAAACAAACTCTGCAGCTTTATAATATTAGTATAGATATAATATAATATAATATATTAGTATAGATATTCAACATCATCTTCATCCTATATACATATTAAACTTTGCATGTTTGTCTGTTACCATTTTCCTAAAAAAACTACTGAACCGATTTCGATGCGGTTTTTTACACTATATTAGCTTCATTTTAGATAAGGTTCTCAGATGTTATAGATAAAAAAAAAATATCGTCATAGGTTTTAAAAAGTAATTGGAGTTTTTTAGTGTGAAATAAATACAATTAAAATTAAATTCGATTGAATTGATGATTGTACTCTTATTCATCTTTATGTAGATGGTCAATCTCGCAACGAGCTTTTATATCACATAAAGTTGTGTAATGTAATAAATTGATGGGTTTGATTTTATTTAAAGCTTAATTTCTTCTTTTTAAAGCTAATAAATAAAAGCTAAATATGTTTTTACTGTTAATTTATTTTTTAGTTACTATTCATATTCTTATCATTAAATCCTTTCATTTGATATTTATATCATGGGGGTGACTAAAAAAAACATAGTCCGCCATCTTTGGGAGTCCGCCATATTGGATTTAGAGTGACATCACTTAGCAATCCATACATTGTCATCCAAACTAAATGTGTCTGCAAAATTTCTAACCTAACTTCTAAAAAGGTACCTGCTTTAAAATTCAGTTTTAAGACTTGACCCAAACAAACAAACATACATTACAAGTTAAGGTAAGCGATTAAGTTCCATTATAAACTTTAAATTATCATCAGCATCCAGATTGTCTATGTCTTTTGCTGGTCATAGATCCCTTTGCTTATGTCAACATGGTCCTGTGCTAACCTAATCCATTTATAATATTAGTAGGTATTTAAGCAAATACATAGAATGCGTCCAGCGGCTTCTCTTGTCGAGCATGTTGTAAAAGTCGACTAAGGGATAGTATCCTCCCCAACATGATGGACCATCTATATGGCTGATGGACTGATCACCTGTCACCATGGTTCATCATATCCATCTTGGGACTTTGAATTACGAGTGGCTACAAGTTTTCTTATGACTACTTGTGGCTCTACCCACCCCATTAGGGCATGATAATATACATACATACAGTAGTTCAGTTTATGTAAAGTGAAGACTAAGGTGAATTCTTGCACTCACATTAAACTTTTGCTCTCGTGAGCTGTTAAGTACAGCATCAGAGGTTTATTACTGTGTAGTTTTTTTTCTAAAAACAAAAAAGTCTGGTATATCATTTCACATACTAATGCTATTCATGATACTACTTCTTTTGAACCAATGTGCTCCATCCATCTAGTGACCAGTTCTTTCAAACCAGTATGGTGAAAAGATCAAAGTACTTCTCTGCTGGACTGGGAGTAAAGAAAAAACATAGAATGCGTCCAGCTGCTTCTCTCCCCGAGCATGTCGTAAAAGTCGACTAAGGGATAGTATCCTCCAACATGATGAGATACAATGAGTAAGTATTCCCAAGGAGGGTTGACGTCAGGCAGGCGGCCGGTCATAAAACACCTTAGCCAAAACTCTGTGCCGACCCCACATAGATTGGGATAAGGACAGGAAGATGATGATGGTGAAAAGATCAAAGTGCAACTCAAAGGCTTCCCATACTTTTCAGGTTTGGTTTGGCAACAAAATCAACATTAGATAATTTTGGTACAGGACATAGGTAGGCTCACAGAACAGCAAACCAACTTTGTAGGTAGGTACCTACTATTCTCTGAATATACACATAACTGTCGGTTGACCTTGAAGTTTTATTTAATTTGCTATGGAATCAAAGTTCCTTATAAAACCAGTTTATTTGAATGGTTAATACCTACATTCGTTTTAATTATTTCCATTCACTGAAGTTGTTTCTTTCAATATTTTCTAGAGTGAAAAGTACCTAACAAATAATTTGCCTTCCTATATTTATGACAAAACTATCTGCTCTGTTAGATAAAATTAATTTAAAACTAGTTTTTTTGAAAATCTGTAGTATGTTAATTTATAAATTATTATAATAATGAAATACCTAGAAAATAGATAAGGAACTACGCTAGATAAAAGATTTTGGTTTCAGCAAATAGGAGGTTATTTACACTAGGTATGGCCTTGATACCGCAAACATATTGAAGGCTAATATATTCAAAACACTTACCGATCATATCATAGAAGCTCGGCGTGTAATTATCCATAAAATCAGATAAATAACTCATCTTCTTTGAAGAGATAACTTTTTACAAGTTCACAACAAATATTTGAATCCACTTTGAAAATCTCACAAAACTGAACCTGCAACGAATTCCGCGTGAGTAAATGTTACGAAATTATCATATCGCCCGATCAAAGATCAAATTATCGCATTGTTTACTAGATTTTTTGCAACATCAGCCAGCAGATTATTTTCTTTTCGGTCTTGCTTTGTATCTTTTGTCAACTGTCACTTTATACATTTATTTTGCTGTCATATTGACGGTGACAGTGACAAATTTACTATACGTGACTGCAATCTAAAAAAAATTAACAGCGATAAAATAATATGTATACCATTTACAAAATACCTACAAAAGCAACAGTCAGACCATTCATTGCAAACGGTTAGCTTTCAGATTTTCCAAGATCGTAACTATCTGAATGAAGTGAAGTCTTCTCATAAAAGTCAGAGAGTTCTATCAGTCAGTATGTCAGTATAGAAAAACAAATGTTTCGGGCTTTTCTACTTTATCCCTTGACCTATAATATCGATGGTATAAATAGGGTTTATTGCTCAGAACAATAAATGTTTATTGGCAGTATTGGCTTAAAAAAACAGATGTTAAAAGAGATGGTCGCAAACCTAGCGAAAAACTAATAAAAAAAGTCACTGTCATCATGAATAGGAGCAAAAAGCAAAGTGTCAATGTCAGTCATAAATATTTAGGTAATTTTCTTTATTGTAAATATTGCACCTATGTAGTTTGGTCAGGTTTTCAAAAACAGATTATTTTAAATTATAAAATGAATTTATTATAATTTTACACTGTCCAGGAGAATGTACAAATCAATAATGACGGACCGAATATACAGACGAATGATACTACGCCGCAGATGTTGCAAACGCGTGTGTATATTCGCCGTCTGCTTCACTCTTTCCTACTTCATAACCATTATTCTATTCGGCGAATTGAGGAGTCCTTCTGTAATGAGTCTCACCGATTTGGACCGTTGCCCGGCCTGCTACGGTGTATCTGTCTGTCCAGAGCTGTATTCTAACCAAATCACAGTAGATGACAGTGGGTGGTCGAGTTTTTTCAACGCAAAGAATGTGTACTACGGCTATACGAAATCGAATAGGCGGGTCGTTTTGAAGAAGCTGGCCCATGATTGGGAGTTGGAGGAGTTAGACTCGGGGCTCTGTAAAAGCTGGAATTTACGAGGCAACTGCAAACCCATGGATTTGGTGAATGGTTCAAATATTGATGAGAAGATAGTCAAGCTTGTCCAGCTTGGCAAGGTGACTGATGCTACGGCTACTCAGAAGTTGATCCTCTGCCCATATGCATATAGTATCTATGATTTTGTGCAGCCCGCATTGAACGCTAAAGCTAATAACAAATTTGATAGGATGTATATCTGGACAATGCTAAAAATTAATCCGGAACCCATCATTTTGCAGGTAAAAAATATTCTTATATTATTAAATTTTGCTAACTCATCTTTTATAAATGTACCTTAATTTCAAAATTAATGTTTTTATTATTAATATTAATACCTCAGTAACCACTTATTCAAGTTATTATTAATTTTTTACATCAAATATACAAAATAAAAACAATAACATAAAAAACTTATTATTGTTTAATCATTAATAGCCTGTATCATCCTACAGCTGGACATAGACCTACCCTAGAGTTCTCCGGGTTATGATTTCAGCTTATCCATCAAAAAATCTTAACACCTATCACAATATCAATCTTAAAACAGTAGCTGCAAGTGTTTTTATGATAACTGTGACTCTGCCCACCCCATTAGGGATACGGGTGTGATAATAAATGTATGTTTCCTGTCTTGTGGTTCCAGGTAATCCCCAAATCTCGAGGCTGGCCAGTCCCAGCATATGGA
The DNA here is from genome assembly GCA_949320045.1 of Scotopteryx bipunctaria. Classification (NCBI taxonomy): domain Eukaryota; kingdom Metazoa; phylum Arthropoda; class Insecta; order Lepidoptera; family Geometridae; genus Scotopteryx; species Scotopteryx bipunctaria. Next base: position 2,281,395 of record OX439464.1, on the reverse strand, counting down.
GGTGTCTGTGGCCGGCTGGAGCTGGTGGCATATGAAGGTTCCCCACTATCCTCCTTGCTGGACATTGAATGGCATAGGAAGCTGAAGTTTGCTCGGAAGATACTTGATGCAGCTATGGATTTCACTTACAAACATGAGAGGTAAAGTTTCAAGCTTGGTTTTCCCAGAAGATGAAAAACTTGAGTAATTTCAGTAATTTAAGTACTCAACGGAAACCAAACCAAATGAAACAAAGGACGACCTCAGTGGCGTGGTGGGCGAGTGCTCGGCTGAGATTCAAGAGGCGCAGGTTCGATTCCCGCTACGGAAGAAATGTTTGTATGTTCGGCAAATATTTCTTCCGGGTCTGGGTGTTGTAGTATTATGTATGTTATGTATTAACAAAAAAATAAAAAGTATAAAAGCATTCTATTAGCCATCTGGTGCCCATAGTACAAGCCTTGCTTAGTTTGGGGCTAGATGGCGCTGTGTGAAATGTCCGCAAATGTTTATTTATTTTTTGATAAATAATTTTTTTTTTCTAAAGGGACATGCCCCCGAATACTCAAACGCGACTCAGAGCTGAGCACGTTTCAACTCACGGTTTTTTGACAGTTTCTGATGAAAGTCTGTCAAAAAAAAATCGACATTTGAAATGTGCTCAACTTTGAGATGCGTTTGAGTATTCAGGGGATAATATTGTTAATTTACGCTTGTTCCAACATAACTTCTTTTATATACGTAGGTACTAGGTACATACATCAGTTAAGAAATGAGCTTCAATGCTACTTCAAGTCCATTCCTATAACCTGACTTTTCACTTCAGCAAAACTGGAGATACAATTTATCTAAACAAACCGTTGCGTATTTTTCGTTATTGCGGTGGAATCGCTAGTTTTAGGTATATAAACTGGACATCATAAGTTTTTACACCTTAATTTAACTATTAGTACTAGGCACTTAAAAGTTCCATAAACATGTACCTAATAAAAAAGTAGGTAAGCTTTTTAGGTTGAGTACTGACAGTTTGTTTACATAAATTGTATCTCTGAAGAAGTATTGTAGATAAACTATTGTAAGAAAAAAAATCTTTTCCAGATACCGTTTCTACCTTATGGACTGGTCAATAGACAACATAGTGGCCAATTCGAAGGACGAAATAACATTCGTAGATCTTGAGGAGTTCATCATACTCGACAAGCATATATCTCCTCTTAAGGACTTTCCGAATTGGTATGAACGATACATGAGTCCTTTTAACACACTATTTGCTATGGAAACTGCTCAAATATGCCAACACCATTTAAGTGATCACAATATATGGGCAGCCTGTCATGTTCTGGCCAACGATCACAATCCTTTGCTGTATCCTATACCGAAGAATATCAATGATACTCGGCCTTATTTTGACCGACTATTGATTGAGTGCTTACATGGTCATGACCGGTTCAGAACGGTGACAAAACTGCAACGGGTAATGGATGATATGTTGGAGGATGAGAAAGTGGTTGGGTACGGGGCAAAACCACCGGAGTAACTTTTCTGGATAAGAGACTAGACTCTCTTGTGGGAAAAAGATCTCTTGTGATCAAAATTATTTGAAAAAGGAATGCATTCAAACAAAGATGTTCCAGAGAATGTAGAATGTAAAGGTGTAATGAAAAGATTACTTTTTATTTTGGACTTTTAAACTGTTGAAGAGTAGTTGAAGAAATAAGCTGTTGAAGAGCACTGGTGGTCTAGTGGAAGCGGCCCCGCCTAACGATCCTAAGGTCGTGGGTCCAAATCCGGTCATGCCAGCGGATTTTTCTGTTCGAAAAATTTATGTGCGCTATATACTCTCAAACGGTGAAGGAAAACATGGTGAGGAAATCGGCATGTTGTAGAACATAAGCTCGAAAACATGCGTCAGGTACACAAAGGAGCCTTTGAGGCGCACTTTAAATCATTTCACCACATTGGTTTGAAAGAATAGCATGTATTTGGGCCTAGTCAGAAATGTAACAGCCCAAAGGAGTTATTTAGCATATTCGTAACGAACTAATTGTCTACCATAGGTAACCCCAAGCTTAGTATTAGGCAATCACCCAACCATTCTAAACTCCTAAATTAGTTAGCCGAAATTCTCTAGCTATATTATCCGTTATTTATATGGCCATGGCAATGTTCATTGTTCAACTCAAGAAACTATATCATCATCTTTCTGTACAATCCCAATCTATGTGAGGTGAGGTCGGCACAGCATGATCCTTGGATCATGCTGTAAGAGTTTTGGCTAAGGTGTTTTATGACCGGCCGCCTGCCTGACGTCAACCCTCCTTGGGAATACTTGCTTATTGTATCTAATCATGTTGGAGACTCAACTCGAGAAGCTATATAAATACATTAAAATAATGTCTGTGTTCAATAATGCTCTGAATCCTCTATGCACGGGTACCTATAGACTTGCTATCAAATATTTAAAAAAGCTACCACGGCCCACTCAAGTCACGTTGAGTCTATCGAATTCGCTAGACGCCACAGCCAAAAATATATAGGATTGATATTATAATAAGATCGTTAAATCGTGTGTTAATTGATTGTCTAGTGACTTTTTAGAGGCTGACTGGCTTTTAGTTGCCAGAGTTTGCTCTTGTTCGAATGCATGTTACAATGAAAAAAATTTATGTAGGTACATAAATTGACGAAATATTCACTTTTCTGTATTATTTTAAATCTTTTCTTTAATTTATATTAAAAGGTGACGAGCATAAAGTTCAGGACTAGGTTGTAACTAAATTATATTCTCAATCAATCTGTGATTTTATAGTATTGTTTTTGTTATTTTTTTTATCGATGAATTAAACAAATTACTTACAATAAATTACTTTTATTTGCACTTCTGCTCATCGACTTCACAGTCCTTTACGAATGCGAAAGTTTTAATTTGTTTGGATGTTTGTGTGTGGCTTCACGGCGTAACGCCGATATGGATCTGGTGGTCTAGAATGAGACTGGTGGTAGCGGCCTCGACTTCGGATCTTAACTGTACAGCTGGGTACTCACCTGCCGTGTAGCATGTAATGTCTGATCTGATACTGTAGCCCGCTGCGAGCCGTTCGCGCGTGGAGCGCAGTAAGCTCTCAGTGACCCGCTGAGTGGCGGTATCGCTACGAACACAAAGGCGGCTCGCACTGTGAGCTATGAGCCTCGCAGTGTGCGCGGGAGCTCGTAGCTAGCAACGCGGTGACCGTGGACGAGCCGTACACACTTGCAGGTTGATACAGTATCAGATACATTACATGCTACACGGCTATGTAGGTACCCAGCTTACTGTACCTACAGTTCATACTTTTCCAATAATAGGAAGGGGCAAACATGGAGGTTTGCCCTGCCCCTCGCAGTCTTCGCAGTTCTTCGCAGAAGAACTGTGAGGTCAGGAACTATGTTGGGTGATTTGTATTTTAATATTAGTATACTAGCTACGCCCGCGGCTTCGCTCGCGTGGTACCCGGATAAGAAATAGCCTATACACCAGCACATGTACTATGTATATTCCAAGTTCCAATCAAATCCGTTCTGTAGTTTTTGCGTGAAAGAGTAACAAACATCCACACATACAAACTTTCGCGTTCATAAAGAAGCAAAACAAAATGATAATAGGATCATAACATTTATTTACTTAGATCTTAGACACTATGTACATGATTGTGTATCTATCTATCCTTCTTTTTATGCTTAGATTTCTTCTTATCTTTCGACTTATGTTTCTTCTTCTTTTTCAACTTCTTAGCTTTAACTTCTCTTACATCAACCCAAGAATCATCAGACGAGGAACCAATAACTTGGACAGAACTATCTGCCTTATGGTCACTGTTATTAGTATTATTTTCGCCTGATTCTAGTCGACTTTTTAAGTTTTCTGGTATTTTTGGACCATATGTTTCCTCCATTGGATTTTCAGCCGGTTTTGTTTCATTTTCAACTTTTCCTGGATTGTCATTAGTTCCTTTTTCAGTTCTTCTCCAAGCGTTAATTTCATCAAAGTTTATGTTGGCGAAGATTCCTCTTGGAGGAGACGTGTTTCTTACTATATTCTTTGGAACTTCTACGAAATCTATATTGTCTACTATTTTTATTGTATTTTCCTCTGTTTTATCTTCAGTTTCGTCTTCACTGTCGCTAAGGAATATGGATTTGTAAAGGTCCATTTTATCGAACTTTTCAATGGCCTCTGTGACTTCTTTGCCTTGCTGTTTATTATTTTCTGATTCTTTTATAAAGAGTTCAGCTACGGTCATCCTTTTAAACGGATTTGTCTGGTCACTTATTTTTTCAACAGGGTCTTTATTGGTCTTGTCAGTGGTTTGAGCAGATATTTGTCGGTTTTGATCAGAACTTTGTGGATTTTGATCAGTATTATGCCGGTTTTGGTCAGAACTTTGAGGATTTTGATTGAGTGTTCGATTATTTATAGATGTATGATCTCTTTGTGATAGAGAACCGCTGAATTTGCTCTGTTCCTTGGAGAAACTGGCTTTATCATGAACTGAGGACTCCATGTAGGAAAACACTGAGTAGGACACATTGGGTTGCTCATCTTTCTTTGGCTCCAGTCTGTGAAAGAGTAAGATTAAAATTATTTTTATCCACATATTTATTTCTCTTAGTTGTTAAGTTTTTTACTTTATATTAAAAAAAAACATAAATAATATAAAAAATGTGACTATTAGATTTTACTTATTAATGAAATTACCTGGTGACGTTAGGTTCGGGCACGTTGAACCGGCGACACAGCATGGCATCCGGCCGCCACGCCACCTGCGTCCGCGTCATAACTCCGTACACGCCCTTGGCCGCGGCCGCCACCTGCTCCGGCGTAGCGGCGCCGCCGCCGGCCGCGCTTTTAGCGACCGCGGCCAGTGGGTTCACGGCGTCGTCGGCCTGCGCGGCGTGGGTAAACCTGAACCAAGTAAAGTTAACAGATTGATTATAAGAAAAAAAAACAGTCGGTCCCGGCTTTTAAGTCGTTAAGCCATGACGGAGGTCTTTAGGCGGCCTAAAAACTCCGTCACTAGAGTTGGCCACTAGCTCATACGAACATACATACATTATAAGAAGCAGATTTAAGGTAAATTATATTGACTCTACATACTCGACGGCAGATTCTGGAGGTCTACGTCAAGGGACAACTTGATCTAAGTGTCAACATATAATTTAATTAAAGAAGAAAATATACTTTAATTAATATTTAAGATTTTACAATATACAAGTCACCGTAAAATTGTAAATACGGTTAGATTATAATCTATCTCGCGAGTTTGTAAACTGATACTAGTTCAGATTGACGATTGTCAGTTTCCTTAGCAGTTTTATGTAACACAACAGCGTCTGCGTCGCTGTTGATTTTATCTTTCCAATAAAGTAAGTTCGTGTGAGCTAGTGGCCAACTCTTGTGACGGATTTTTTAGGCCTTCGTTGTGGCTTAACGACGGAGGCCTTTTATTGTCTTTCCAATAAAATGTTATTTAACATTGTGTGCAACCGCAACCGCGCCATGCGCCTGTAAACATGGCGGGAGTAGCCTGGCATAAACGGTTATTGAGTAAAATCCTACTAAAATTTTATATATGAAAATTTGTAAGGATGTGTGGATGTGACGATGTATGTTTGTGCCTCAATCACGCCCAAACGCCTGAACGGATATGAATGAAACTTAGAATATACATAATATGTGTGCTGGAATAACATATAGGCTACTTTTTAGCCGGGTACAACTCGAGCGAAGCCGCGGGCGGCAGCTAGTAGTAGATGAAATGCTAGTGAAACTTACCTGTCTCCCATAATCCCAGTAAGTGGTCTATACAGCTTCGCCGCCTGTTCAAACTCCACCATCTCCCTTTCTCGCTCCCACTCGCTAAGTCTATCATCTCCGTCCCCCTCCAGCACACCCGTCGCACAATACCTCTCATACCTCCCCTGCTTCTTAGGATTAGACATGAACGGTTTGAAAACATTCACCAACTCTTTACCGGAGTCCTTTATTGATATGAAATCTTCGGAATCCTTCTTCGCTGTCATGTCTATAACTTTCAGCGGTTCTGTCGGTTTGATAATGTCTATAATTTCTGTTGTTTCTGAAGTGGAGATGAAGTCGAGTCTGCGGTTCATGATCTTGGCAAGTAGTTCATCTTTATTTGATGGTGTTTTGGAATCGTCTTGTGTGGGTGTGGTTTTTGTTGGTGGGGCTTCGCCGAGCAGTTGGCCTCTGGCTTCGGCTGTGAGCTCATGTCGACCTAGACCTGGAAATTACAAGTGATTCAAATATGGGCAAAAGTTAAGAATGCATGTTAAAGAAAAAAATTGTAGTTATTTTCAAATGAATAAATATTTTATTATTGTTGAATAATACAAACAGCGCCATTAAGAAATGTCAAGTCAATCACTACCTTTCACCAACAAAATTAGTTGCAACATACATACATGCATATTATCACGCCCGTATGTAATCATAAGAGAATTTGATCCAAGACTCCCAATGTCCAAGTCATTTTTGTTATTTAAAATGTATTAGTAAGATCTGTTCTGACTGTCTCAGTGGCGTGGCGTCGGCTGACACAAAAGCTACATTATAAAAAGGGATTTCAGAATCTGTCATTGCTTATTAGAAGATGATTTGATTAAGATATACCTTGGTCCCGCTGAGGCGCGGTAGTCGGCTCGAAGCGCGAGCGGCGCGCGCTTCCCGCCAGAGGGGTGTAGTCGCGGGGGAGCGCGGGGGGCGGGTGCGAGGGTAAGGGGGGAAGCGGCTTCGAAGCCCTGCTGAAACCTGTCAGCACCTGCAGATAACACCAGTGATGTATTTTATATTACATTATTTTATTGTGTCTTGTAATACTGCCCTCCTAGTGAAGAACGCGGTAACTATTTCAAACATGTTTTGATACGTGAGTGAGAAGAGAATGTTGTATTTCGTTTGGCGATTAAGAACATGTATGTAACAAATGCTATATATATATATTATTTAAGAGCTAGCTCTTGTCGGTGTAACGATGAAGTTTCCTCCATTTCTCTCTCTCCAACGCGGTCTCTTTTACTTCTTTATACGACATGACAGCGACTTTCTCCTTTATCTGGCTGATATAACTAATCCTTGGTCTTCCTCTTCCTCGCTTTCCTTCTACCTTTCCTTCTATGATCGTCTTTATGAAGCTGTCATGTCGTATAAGATGTCCAAACATTTTCCCTCTTCTATTTTGTATTGTTCTTATTATGGTCCTATCCTCTTCCACTCGTTTTCAAATCTTCCAAATGCTGCGGAAGATATATTTGCAGAACATACAAACATTTCTCCCATAGCGGGAATCGAACCCGCGCCTCTTGCGTCTCAGCCAAGCACACGCCCGCTATGCTCGGTCCTCTGAGGAGATGAAGCTTGTATTATAAAATACTCAACGTGGACAAACTTGCAAGACGTTCAATTAGTAGTAGTAAAACTTACATTTACACCTTCCAATTTAGCGGGTTTGTGTGACTGTCTGTCCACGACCGGGCCGAGTGTGTAATCGTAGTGAGACATATCTTCTGTCGCATATATGTCTTCGTCGTCTGCTTCGAAGGCGCCTACGCCGAAGGCTTGCCCGCGGATCGACACCTGGAAATAACATGTATTTACTAAACAGTTCCTAAGAGGTAGGCTTATTTCTACCAGAAGTCCTACTCTCAGGAAATATTACATGTTATAAGTATAAGTATATGTCACTTGTAACAGCAAGGCCTTTTACCATCTATAGTAGATGATTTATACAGCGTCAGGAGGCATCTTTTACCTTCATAAACGGGACGCTGTAGTGCCCGGGACGAATTAAGATAGAGTAGGCTTGCCCATCACCTATTCCATCCTCTCAGCTTAGTCGGCCTTGTCCACAGGAAAGACATGGTCAATACGGAGCTAACCAAGCCGCGGGTTTCCTCACGATGTTTTCCTTCACCGTTTGAGAGTACTGGTATAGCGAACATAAATTTTTTGCACAGAAAAATCCATTGGTACACGACCGGATTTGAACCAACGACCTTAAGATCGGAAGGCGGGGTCACTACCAACTAGACCACCAGTGCTCTCAGTCGTTTATTATAATAGATGTATTTACCTTCTTTCCTTTCTCCTTCATAACAAGCCGGCTGTCCTCACCCCCCTTCTCGTACCCCCCCACTAGGTTCCCTAGCACAGAGTGTCGGCTGAGCGCGGTATACCCGAGCCCGAAGCGATCGCTCTTCTGGCTCAGGACATAAGGATCATAGTCGTCCGGCGCGAACAGAGTGTCATAGTCAACTTCAGAGTCCGAGCTGTTATCGGTGTCTTCTTTCTGAAATAATGTTATTTATTTTGAATTTATTTACAACATATTGTTTCAATATAACAGTTCAAATTAATGGTATTTTGGTTTTACAAATTTAATCATCGTTGAACTAGCAAAGGTCAATAATCTGCCCTATTGTTTTTAACTTTGATGACCACTTAGAAAAACATTTAAAGATCATTCACCATCATTATCACCTCCTTGCCCTTATCACACGGCACATGTATTTTTCTTCCACTACCCTCTATCAGCCGTCATCTCAGTATTCTATTCACTCTTACTCATTTAAACATCATTACAATTTTTTTTACTACTTATGACAATTTTGGTCAGTATAAGGTTCCATTCGAAATTTTAATATGGTCCTGTCAAGTTTACTAGCTTCCACCCGCGGCTTCGATCGCGTGATATCCGGACAAAAAGTAGCCTATATGTTATTCCAGGACACATTATGTATATTCCAAATTTCATTCAAATCCGTTCAGCCGTTACGGCGTGATTGAAGCACAAACATACATCGTCACATCCTCACAAACTTTCGCATTCATAATATTATTAGGATTAGTTAATTTGTCTATAACTACCAACTGCTACACCATGTCACTAGTTCTTTCTAACCAATGTGGTGAAAGGTGGAATGTGGCTTTAAAGTGCGCCCAAATGGCTCTTTGTACTTGAAACATGTTTTCGAACATTTTTCATTCTATCGGTTACGGTTTCCTCACGATGTTTTCCTTCAGCGTTTGAGATTACTGTTATAGCGCACATAAATTTTTCGAACAGAAAAATCATAACCGGATTTGAACTCACGGTCGAAGGGCGGGGGCCGTTACCACTAGACCTCCACCATCAGTGCTCTCTTCTTTCCATTATGTCTATAGAAACTTATTTCAACTTGAAATACTCACTGGTCTCAACTCCGGCGGCATATAACATCCGTACACTCTATGTTGTTCCTTGGCTTTCCGTTTGTCCTCCCCCCGCAGCCTTGCCCCCGCGCCCTGCCCCGGCCGCCAGCCCATCGCTTGTAGCATTCGTACAGCGGCCGTCTCGCGCACCGGACGTAACAGTTCGTCTAGCACCGGCTCGCCTGGAGACGAGATTTTGATTGTCAAAACGATCCTTTACAGATTCTTCCGAATAAACTATATTTAATGAGTGGGAACAAATTTTCATCAAATTGAAAAATCATCTAAAATTTACAAAATATAAAAAGGAATTTTCTGCCCCTAGCTGCGATGCCAATAAAAATACAAGGCTTCCGTTTGTTTTATACTGTGTGCAATAAAATTGTGTATTGTGCAATAAAATCAGATTTACTCGACATTCTATTATTAGTGACCCCCTCAAAAATTTCAAGCTGCGACCGCGCCTGTAAGCACCTGGTATAGGTCCGTCGTGGAAGGCGCGCGGGCGCGGCCGCTTCTGTCCCGAGAACTCCTGGCTGGTCTGCATCACGCGGGGCGCGATTCCAAACTCGCCGCGATCCTCTTCATCCATGAAATCTTCCGGACGCTGACTCTGCAATCACCAGTATTGTAAATGCGAAATTTTATACGTTTTAAATAAATCGCACCGTTGGTACATTCAAAAGTTCCTATACCTACAAACTTTAGAACTACCGTCAACCCCCTCTTAGAAATATTTAAAAAACATGAAACGTAATAATGCGTTTTTTATTATATAAACACGCCCGTATCCCTAACGAGGTGGGCAGAACCACAAGTAATCATAACAAAACTTGCAGCCACTTCTGATCTAAGACTCCCAAGATGGATGTGGTGAACCATGGTGACAGGTGATCAGCCCATCGCCCGTATAGGTCCATCAAGTTGGAGAGGATACTAGGTACTCCTAAGTCGACTTTTACGACATGCTAGGAGTGAGAAGCAGCTGGACGCATTCTATGTTTTTTCTTTACTCCCAGTCCAGCAGAGAATTTTTTTTATTATTTATTTTAAAGTTTATTTGTGCCGAGCAAATCTTTTTAGCAAATCTAACTAAGAAATAAAATTTTCCAAAGAAACTATACCAGCACAAATTAGATTAGCCTATATGTTATTCCAGAACCAAAACTATCTGCATTCTAAGTTTCAGCAAAATTGGTTCAGTAGTTACGGATATACATGGTAACAAACATTCACACACACAAACTTTCGCATTTATAATATTAGTGGGATATGTGTTTTTGCTATTAAATATTTCCAGAGGTTGTGTTATGTATAAGGACACTTACAGAGACAGCAGCCTTTTCCATCCGTGAGCTCTTGAAAGTCTGAGGCATCCATCCCTCCTGACTGCCGACTGTATTCCCGAAGCCAGCTGAAAAGCCTCCCGTGAACGCACCATGGAACCTCCTCCGGCCGTGGGCATCCACCGCATACTGATCAGCTGGTTCTTGGTACTTCCGCTTAGAGGGTATATCATCTGATAGAAAAAGAAAATAAATAATAAATATTAGTGGACATTTCACACAGCACCATCTAGCCCCAAACTAAGCAGTGTGTACAATTTAATTTTAATATTTTTACTTAAGTTTTTCTTTGTTTTTTTTTATTCATTTTTGTTTTTATATGATCCTAGGGATTGTCGACATCACGCGCGGAATCTCAGTACGGGGCGATAAACTAGTTATATTTGTGTTTATAATTATGTTAAGACTAGCAATATGCTAGTACTTATGATAGGTACTATCACCATTCACAAATATCACACTAACCTTCTTCATAGGGCTCGAGAGGAGTCCCGTAGCGAATAACGTTCTCATCAGAATCCGAGTCACTCATTAGAAAACTTTGCAATAAACACAGAACACAACAATTTCCAGCGGCGACAAGAGGTAAATCATTTAATTAATAATATTTTATAGATAAAAACATCATTGTATTCTAAATATTATAATCTCTGTCGGCTCCATAGATTAGTATCGGCTCTATTTGCTTGCACAGCGCAGCAAGATTTGCTGAGATCTGCAGTGTTTCCAGCGCCGCTGGCGGTCAACGTCAACGTTAATCTGGAAAAGTTCCAAACCTCGGAAAAAGTCCGTAGTAGGTATTTAAAGGTATGACGAACGGCAATAATACGTATGCGTAGCGTTTCCTCTTCCTCGAAAGTTTTTGTTTAGTGTCAGTATTGACATCTGTTTTCCCCAAAAATGTGTTGTTTTCAAGAATTGTACATTTACATCTACATTTACATAATTTACCTTTTCAAACACATGAACGTAAAAACGAACGGCACGGCGCGGCGGCCGAATGACATAAACATGAACAGTATTGTCACTGTCATGAATGTCATGTCATAGTGATTACCTAAGAACAATAAATACATACGCTAATGACGTCTAAATAAATAAATAAATAAACAATCTGAATCAAATAAAAGTTGTTAGTTTTCATATAATAAAAATGAATAGGGGAATCTAAAGCACTGAAGAAAAATGTTAAAAATAGCCAACCGACATGACACGGGAACCTAAACGCCTGTCATTTTGGCACGCGTGGTGTGATGTCATAGTCTATAATAACAAACAAACAAATGGAGTGGTTAGGTTGAAGAAGTATTGTGCTCTGCTAACAAGAACAGTGAACACTTATTTTGGTGTTCTATTTTCGACTAATACATCATCATGGAACAACCTTCTTCAATACAACAATCCAGAAAACCGCCATACAAGTTCTGCATTGTGCCTAAGTGCAGAAATACAATAAGAAATGCACCCGATAAGGTGTTTTTTTTTGTCCCAAGAGGTGTGGACATAAGGAAAAAGTGGTGTAAAATTATGAAAAGAGACATGGTATCTCCATCAACTTGTTTATATTGTTGTGAAGATCACTTTGATGTAAGTGTCCTGAACAATTTTTTTAATGTTTATTTTGCTACACTAACAAGGTTATGATGTCGACAGTTAGTAAACATTTAAACCTTGTTTGTAAAACTATGATGCAGATCTCTCTGTGGAGATAAATAATAATAAATATTTGAGGGAATTTCACACAGCGCAATCTAGCCCCGAACTAAGCAAAGCTTTTACTATGGGAACCAGATGGCTGATAGAATACTTACCTATATACTTTTTTTTTGTAAATACATAATACTACAACACCCAGACCCGGAAGAAATATTTGCAGAACATACAAACATTTCTCCTGTAGCGGGGATCGAACTTGCGCCTTTTGAGTCTCAGCCGAGGACTCGCCCACCACGCCACAGAGATAGTCAATATAATAGTGTTCTGCCAAAGGATTTAGTTTCTATCATGCTTAGTTATCCAAAAACTTACCATATTTCATACATACCAACACAGTTTAATTTCAAAAAGTCAATATTTGTAGTACCTGTGTCATTATGTGCTGCATCAACACAGTTTCTTATATATTTTATTTGTTTTTTTAGGTGGAAGAAGATACATATAATTATATGAAGTATAAAATTTTGTATTTGCAAGAAAAACAAAAAACTACACTAAGATTAAAGAAAGGTATCCTTCCTCACAAATTTCAATGTCAAAAGGATACTAAGTTGCCGCCACCACCGGTGAGGAAAGGTTTCTTAAAGAGAAATCATTTAAAAATGATAAAAGGCGCTCGATCTGGACCTCCTAAACAAAGTAAGTCGTTCATGTTATTTCTTATAAAATAAATGAAATTTTACTTCTAAATATGCAATGAAATTACAATAAAACTGACTAAATAGCTAACACTCGGACAGCAAACAATAAAAAAAGTAGGTTTGTATGAGCTAGTGGGCAATTTTTTTTAGCATACAATTATGTACTCTGTGGCATTATCTATTTTGTTGTCTTACCCCCCGAATACTCAAACGCGACTCTGAGTCAAGTTTCTGATGAAAATCTGTCAAAAAATCATCATTTGAGACATGCTCAACTTTGAGATGTGTTTGAGTATTCTGGGGATAGACTATTAAAGCACTTTTCAATATTATAGCATCACACAGTTTCTTTTTAGCATTTTGCAAAATTAATTTCTTGTTAAAAAAGAATTTATAATCAAAAATATTAATGGTGGTATAATTATGATGTACTAGAGTTTATTAAGAATATTTGACCTTCATTCGAAATACATGCATATTACCTTTTCTTTATATTATTAGAACTGTGAAGTGTCCCAGTGTAAGCACAACTATAAAAACCAGTAAGTAAGTAGAATTTTGTATTTAAAGTATTAAGTTTCGAGCTAATCCCACCACCATAAAAAGTTCTCATACAAACTTTGATACCCTGTTATGCCCCATTTTTTGAGGTATTTTTTGAAAAGCTCTAAAACACAAATGTCCAATGATTTTCTAATATAAACCCTTATAAACCAGACAAATTTTAAGTTAATCACACAGCCTGTTAAAATGTTCCCAAACAAACTTTAAAACTACCTTGCATAATTGAATACTTTTGAAAAAAAAGTGTTTTACAGAGTTTTTTGCATTGATATTTGAGCAAATTGAACCAAGAAATATTTTTTCCAAAGAACCCTGTTCTGATTCTGATTCCCTGTTTAACCCCTTTGGGGTTGATTTTCGAAAATTAAATAAGCTTTTATGTTATGCTGGAACCTAAACTATTTACACTCTAAATTTAATCAAAATTGGTTTAGTAGTTATGGAGATTTGTGGTAACAAATATTCTCACACAAATTTTGCATTTATATGGGATTTACACACACAAACTTTCGCATTTGTAATATTATTAGGATAGGAGAGGATATTAGTAGAATAAATTGTGTAATGTAATAAATTGATGGATATGATTTATGTAATATAAAATTTTCTTCTTTTTATTTGATTTACTGAGCCTGATACCTACCGAGATGGCAACACTACGCAGCGCAACAAACAATCAATCAAACAAACCTCAGGTTTTATTCTCTTTGGTCTGACTGAGCTGAGCTGAGAGCTTTTCTTGGCCGGGCCAGCCGGCTAGCGGCTGTGGTTTTTTTTTTCATCTTTCGTGTGTTGGTTAGGTTAGTTCAGTTGTTGTTTAAATATTGATAATTTGACTAAGAAAGAATAGCTAGAAAAAAACACGGGTTTGCAGTTTTTATTAGAGGTTTAGTGTGATTTGGTGTAGTAAAATAATGCCTCGAAAAAAGTCAAATCTGGGTCAGATCTCTAGAGGAGCGAGAAGAATGAAGACTTTGCGGGCGAAAGAATCTGACGAAGAAAGGCGGGCAAGGCTTAACGCTCAGCGGGCAAACTATTTATTATCTCGCGCATCAGAAACCTTCCCTGAGCGGGAGTCCCGATGGTTTTTTGATCGCGAGCGCCGTACATTATATCGCGTTGCGGAATATAACGCCAGTGCAAGAAATTCTATCGCCTCGGAAACCTTGCCTAAAAAGGAATCCTTGTTGAGCGTTGATTGTGAGCATCATACATTATCTCGGAAATCTTTAAAGAAAGGGTGTCTCGATCTACTCCTGTGAGCCATATCTGCCGTCCGATTACTAAAATGCCGTTAAGTGACATTTGTTCTTGACTTTTACGGCTGGCGCGGGCATGTTATGCAACCATGGGAATTTCATTAGATAGGTACACACGCGTCTGTTTGTTAAGGAGCTTTCCATTGCTTAAAGTTTCTTGAGGCGGGTATAATTCCTTTGTTTGTTGTAAGGGGTGGCGTGCCCGTTTCACCCACTACGTTTTCTAAGTCATCGGGTCCAATTATGCCCCTTTGTAGGTTTTGATATGTAGGTACTGGGCGAAAGCGCTTTTTTTTCTTTATCGACCAGTATGCGTCATATTTTTCTATCATATTTAAGTACTGAGATTTGGAGCCGCACGTACATCTCTATCTACATCCGTTTTGGACTTTTTCAATTCTAAAATACGGTTAAGTAACTCATTTTATATTAGGTACTGAAACACAAAAAGTTAAATAAAAAATCGCAAGATAAACTTGTATTCTAATGCAATATATACACTTCAAGCTTATAAAATACAAAACATTTTGGTATTCCAATAAAAACTGTAAGTCTTCAAAAAGTCTAGAAAACAAAATTTCTCACTTATTTGCTTGTAGCCAAAATTTTGGGTTTGTCACTTAACGGCATTTTAGAAATCGGACGGCAATTATGAGGATCGGTTTAGTAATGACAAGATTGCCATAATATCTAGCTCTAGTTATATAAATCTCCACTAGTGAGATTCATGACTAGCATGTCGGATATCACCTACATAATATCTAATCTATCATTATGCCTATGTACAGGTGGTGAAATAATCTCCTGGTCCGCAATGTCTTCAAGCGATGAGAATGCTATATTGTTATACAATTATTTAAGAAGAAGAAAACTTGCAAGGAAACCATCAAAGCTAAGAAATACTTTGAATAATAGTATGTAAACATTATTTTTTCTTATAACGGTCAAAGCTTCACTTTCCGAGCAGGTATGGCTCAAACTCAAAATGCTCTATTAATTATTATATAGACATTGAATTTACACCTCTTCATGCGACCAAGCATGGAAAATACAAAGAACCTACAAATCATGCTTGACTAATTGTAACTGCGAAGGAGGTCCGTGTTTTTGAGGTGTGCGTATGTGGGTACCTATATAGATTATATACATGCATTCCTTTGGGTGATACTCCTAAATGGCTCGATGGATTTTGACAAATGAGGTGTTGTTGGATTTGTCTAGAGATGAGTGTCATTAATCAATCAAAAGCATTAAAATAAAATAAATTAAAATTGAATACATACAATCAAATATAAGATACCTTAAAATAAAATATACACTTTATAATTTTAGGATTTTGATATCCCCTCGTAGGTAAAGGTTTACTATTTCCGAAAAACACATTATTTGATCAATAAATTAAGTATCCAGATATCCTGCTTTTTCCAGATATCATAATTCTGCAGAAAATAAAGGTTTTATTCAAAAGTAATATCATATTTTTTTTCAATTCAGAATTTCGTGCTAACGCCTGTGTCATGGCGTCTGCTCGTGACGTCACTTCTATGACTGTCAGTCAACAGTAATCAATAGTAAACAGTATGTGCTCATGCAGTAATTTTGATATATTTCGTGTTAAACATGAATTCTAAAGTGTATAAGTCCTGTGCGGTCCCCCAGTGCAATAATACATCAAAGAAAACTCCTAGAAAGTTATTTGTTTACGTTCCACACAACAAGACAACGCGACATCAGTGGCTTATTCTTGCAGGGCGAGCTCCAACATCTTTTAGTATAACTTCTCCAGTTTATTTCTGTGAAGATCATTTTAACGTGAGTTTATATACCATACTTCTAAAATCGCGTGTGCATGATGATCTTGTTTGAGGTCTAAAATATTATTTTTCTAAAACCGCGCCAAAGAAGCTGTTTCTGTATGGCTGGCTGGTCAATGTCTTATAGCACGCATGACGGACGTCACACGCATTCATTCATTACGAAAGTAAACATCTGAAAAGTACGTAAACAAGTTATAAAACAGCGCAGTTAGAGTGGATTTAAAATTTATTTGATAGAATAAAGTGTAAATGGTGTGTAGTGCCACAGTACAAATACGTCTTTAGAGAGTCCACACAAACTGTTTCTTTCTATTCCAACGAACCCCAAAAGACAAAATTAGTGGTTACAATTTAGCTTGAAGAGACCCAAAGAGCATTTTATCACGGTCAAATATTTCTATGTGTGAGGATCATTTTGAGGTAAGTAGGGTAATTATTTAACTATAAATCCTAGTTTTAGCCAAAAATATTGGTAAAAAATAATAATGACATCACTAAATACCTATCAAACTTCCTAATACGTCTTAATTTTATAATCAGCTTAAGTTGGAAGGATCCTTTTCAACCTTACATTGGACTTCAGTCAGATGATACTTTTGGCAGATGATGCTGTGCCTACTAAATTTCATTGTCAAGAGGATCACAAAAGACAGCTGTCTGAAGCTGGATCTTCTCAAGAAGTGTTCCTTAAAAGGCAAAGAATTGATCTAGTTACATAATATCTGGAAAGTGAAAGTGCTACTCAAACCCATACTGAAAGTGTACAAGAAATTATTAAGCCTATATATGTTATTTATATTACAATGTCATAAAGTAATTAAGTTTATGTTATTCACAGTTAAATGAAGAAATTAGATTTGAATGTTTGTCTTTTCAGAATTATCAAAAACTCGAAACAAAGAAATGAAATTATATATAACTGTAGAAAAAATTGTTCAAGTAACAACAAAAGCGAATAATGCATAATAGGAGAAAGGCTGTGCAAAAACGAAGACAAAATAAAAGTCTTTCTACCTTAACATTTAAAGTTTCAACATCTTGTTTTACTTCACTCTAAGTTTGAACCATGCTGTCTTCACAGTCCGGAGTTATTAAGGCAGTTATGAAAAATATTGTCCTTGAAGATCAAAATTCAAAAATACTTACTATGTGTTTAATTGACACCTTATCTTTGATGTATGTTGGGTTTCCTAAAGAATGCCATTTTTTTATTCAGTTTTTGCATAGATACATGAATATACAGCATTTTTTAACTGGGACAGTATGTTATGGGAAAATAAGAAACCAGAAGAGATACTGAAAAGTGTTTTAGGATGTGTTTGCTCTTCTTTTGTAAAAATAATTTTGGTAGGTACCTATAGTAAATTTATATGCCAAGCGCGAGTTGACCATTAAAATTGGTATTTTTGATGTTAATCGACTCATTTGTAACGATCATTTCATAGTATCGGAAGAAAAAAACCGATTTAAATCAGAAGTTGGTCCGATCATCAAAGGTGATACAGATACATTCATGCGATCATGACTATTGTGAAGATACGGATACGGAGCAAATCGAGGCGTCCACAACATGATACGGGGCTTGATACGCTGATACGGATACGGTGATCGGATCGGGAAAATGATACATATCTGGACCCGCCTTAACTTACTTCGTGTACTTTATCCAAATGCTCGATGACTTGATCATGTCATTATTGCATGTAATCCTAGATTTCCTAGGTAGGTATCCTGAATGTTTACTGTTTATCTTAATCAGTATTTTATTAATATTCCAGTTACCAGTTGATATGGTAAATTATATGGAATATCATGTGATGGGTACAGTGGCACAGGTCCGGATGGAACCAGGATGTATTCCCACGAAATTTGAATGCCAAACAGATAGAAGAAAACTAACGTCCAACACTATAGAACGACCGTATATTCATAAGAAACAATCAGGTATGAATGTGATGGCTGAGAGGATTCAAACATGTCGAACAATATTTAAATAGGGAGCGCAAGTACCCAAGGTGTCAATGAACCATGACTTGAGAAGTGCTTAACTCTGAGTCGCGTTTGAGTATTCTGGGGTGAATCTGATAATAGGTACATTTCTTAGAATCTTTTTGACATGATTCAGATTAATAAAATGAATCCATAAATCAAGTGTTTCTTTGTCATTGACATCATGCCTATTGTTTCAAATAAAATCAAAATAATTATTTCCAAATATGAGCTTATAAATAGCTTATGTCAGGTAGACTTCCATTTCGTAAGATGATGTACAGTTTTTATCAATTTCGGAAGATTTTGTTTTATTAAAACGTAGCTTCAAAAATTTGTATAGGTCCGTCTAGCTAGAATCGCGGATCGCCGCGTAGTGTATATAAGCTCGAAGCGAAAAAGATAAGTAGCCAAAAATAATAGTTTAGTACATTTAAAATAAACTAACTCATATTTTATGTGAAATCTTACTTCTTACTTACCTTCAATTGAAGATATCGAAAGTTTGTGAGGATGTTTGATCACGCCTAAACGACAGAACGGATTTGTTTGAAACTTAGAACATACATAGTATGCGTGCTGGAATAACATACTACTTTTTATCCTGGTACCACGCGAGCGAAGCCGTGAGCGGAAGCTAGTAATATATTAAAATACCTGGTCGTGTTCATTATGGTATGAAAAATCATAATTTTATGATTTTTCAGTTTTCAGTTGTCGGGTTTTAGTTTTTGAACTTCCTTTTTATTTAAATTATTTTGGGGTTAACATTACATGATAAAAAAATTTGCAGAGCCGCTTTATTTCTTTAGGTTTTATTGTTTTACATATTACCTATGACCTATGTAATATACCAAACTTATCGGGTACATGTAAGCAATAACGCGCGCAATAACTAACAATATAAATAATTTTAAAATTTGCTAATTAATACCTTTCATCTGATAGGTACCCAACAAGGCATCATTTAAACAATTTTTTTTCGTTAATGACTTTATGTCCTCTCGAGGACGCCATATTTATGTATTTATTTATTAACATAGCCTATAACCAGCGGACGATCAAGACGCTTCCAACGATACCTCATCATTTGTCAAATAATGTTAAGTAGTTTAGAAGTTATGAGTGAACAGATGAACTTGCATACATACATACCGGTAAAATCATAACCCTCTATTTCGCCGTAATCGGGTAAAAAGGACTCCTACATTTTTTACTTGGAAAAGAAAGCTTTATTCGAAAACAAGATACAATTTTCTAATAAATTTTCAAAGTTGCATGTAAAAATCTGCCTCCATGATTGTAATAATAAGTTTTGTTTGAAAATGGCTTCCTCGGAACTTGACAGTTTTCGAAGAAAAAATAACATTTTTTTAACTAACCGACTCACCTATTTTATATATTGTTACGGCTGTCACAATAGCCAATTTCTCAAGATTATCATACAATTTACCCGTAATTTCATTTAATGTCGTACAAGAACAAAATACACACAATAACTCTAAAAACTTGGTGGTCCTTTGAGAGTTAATTATCTTTCATTTGACGTACTAGGTGGCGTGGCGGGCGATTGCTCGGCAGAGACGCAAGAGGCGTGGGTTCGATTCCCGCTGCGGAAGAAATGTTTGCATGTTCTGAATATTTCTTCCGGGTCTGGGTGTTGTGGTACCATGGTACTCGTAGTTTCTGATACCCACGGCACAGGGAATCCTAGTGTGGGGTCAGGACTATGTATGGGACTGTTGGGCGTTATTTATTTCATTTATGTTCACCGGGAGCTACTTCATGACATTTTTCTTTTTGTTTCAGAGTCGAACTCCAATGGAAAGAAATTAGGTGATGAAGCTTATTTAGAACATACAGTCAAAACAGAAGCAAAAGATGACCCATTGTCACTAATTGAGAACCCTACATATACAGACAGTGAAACAGACAGTTGTGGTATAAAATCGGAGTATGATGAATCTGAAGAGGTGATATGTAAAAAAGAGAATGGCAAAGAAGAAACTACAGACTGCATAGATGATATTGATAATAAAAATATAAATAACACAGTTAAAACAATTAAAACAGAGAAAATTGAGGAAAACGATACAGACTCTGAAGAAATGATACCATACAAAGAAGTTAATACAAATATACATATCAAACATGAAATAATAGTAAAAACAGAAGCTTATGAGGAACATGGAATAGATATTGAAGAAATGCAATTAGAGTTTGCTGTTAATACAAATGACAATAAGAAATTACAAATCAAAGATGATAACGCTGATAGAAATCTTGAGACTGAATTGGTTCCCAATGCAGTAAGTTCTAGTTTTTTTTATTTTGACAGACTTTAGTATTCCCTAACCGGTCAAGTGCGAGTCGATTACACACGAAGGCATGTAAATCGTAGATGTACATACATGTTTCTTGTATGTTGTCTCACCTGTATAGGTTCCCTATTAAAATTAAGCAAAAAATACAAAATGAAATCCGTCTCTTCTATGAGGATACCCTTAATTTTATTATTAGTTTTGTACATATCAGTAAATTTCAGATTGTTTGAAAGGGAAATACACAAAAATACAATATGAATATTTCAGCAGCGGCTGAAATATTCAAAAGGCGGAAATATGCATCCTTAGGTGATAGATACATATTTATGCCTTTTGGCGTGGAAACTTTAGGACCCTGAGGTCCGGAGGCTTGGCTTCTTTTCAAGGAGATATCCAAGAAGCTAATGGATGTGATGTGACCAATGACCAAAGGGCTGGCGCTTACCTCGGACAAAGGATAAGTGTAGCTATCCAACGAGGTAACGTCGCCAGCCTTTTGGGGATCTTACCTGCGGTCGGTGATCTGAGCTCTGTTTTCTATCTGTAGGCGAACTTAGATAGAAAACTGAGCCCATTTTAATTTCTTATTATTATACCGATTACCTTAAAGTTTTTAATGTTATTGTAGTTTGTCTTTGTTTATAAATAAATACAAAAATGCTATTAACCCGTCACGCGCAAGCCTATCGCAGACATCTATTGGCCTAAATGCCTAGGAATTTTGACCTATAATTTTAATTAGGTTAGGTCACCGGAAAAATAAATTGTACGGGATTAAAATATAATTATATTTTATAAATTATACATCATTGTTTTCGTTATGAAATTCCCTAACTGCTAATGACCTCTAAATGTTTTAAAAAAACTTACTTGACGGATAATTTATTCGATTTCTTTTCAACTTCATGATTTCAAGTCAAAATCTTGACACATTTTGCCACATTTCACCAATTTACAATAGATATTCACCAAAACTAACACTATAACTTTATGACATAATATTTATGCATGATTCCATAAGTTTATTTAACTTTGAAACACAACAATTTCACTTATAATCGATTTACAAACAAAAACAAAATACGGCCGCCATATTGACAGAGATTACAATTGCCGTGGCAGCACTGACTGAGCGTTGCCATGGTAACGCGAACGGCTCACTGCTAAAGTACTGTTAGCAAAGAAATTAGGTAGGTGATTTAATTTAATTTGTTTGTGATTTTATATGGTACAAATTGAGTTAATACATAATTAGGTACATTTTACTAACTTTTATTTAGATTACAATACTTTGTCGCATTAGAAAAATTACGTACGTACAGTAAATATTACAAAATAATGGCAAAGTTTGTTGTGAAAACACTGATAAATAAAAATAACATAATGAACTGCATAAAATTTATTATAAAAAAACCTATTTAAATATACAAAAAAATTAACGTAAGGTCACAAGTACTTAAACAAAATTTATACATCTATTTATTTATTGGAGATCAAGAGCATTACTTATAAACAATAATTAACAATTTTATTTTAGTATGAAAAAGTTACAGTAAAAAAAATTAGATGAAAATTATTTGCTCAATCATCCATAATGGTAAATGGCAGGCGAGCATAGGTACCTACCGATGTACTTTGAATGTATCAGCCGATCATTTATGAAACTAGCGTAATTACATCTAATATACATCACAATTTTCAGAACTTTTAGTTAGGTAGGTACTGTCATCATCATCATTTTCCTGCCCTTATCCCACTAGGTGGGGTCGACACAACATGTTTTCTTCTTCCATGTTCTCCTATCACTCGTCATCTCAGTATTCACTCCTGTAAAATGACAAAGTTATTACAAATTAAACTTTTAACTCAACAAGTATTTATCTATCAAGATTTCATATTATAATTTAATTGACGTGTAAACACACAATTTACCAATAAATGGATTATTACTGATTATTGATCTTCTCAACTTAAAATATAATACATACTGCTGCCTTGGTGGTGACTCCACCTGAGGGTCCACATTAGGGTCAACCAGACCTAGAATAATGGCTCGACGAGCCGCAGAGGCATGACTGCAAGATCGGCGTTCTGGAGATGGCGAAACCGATCGACCACACTCTGAGCTTGCCGACCTCATGCGTTGCAATCTAAAAAAATTAACAATACTGCGCTAAAATTCGCATTGTACGTGTTGATGATGATGATTATTATGAAATTAGGGTAATGAACCAAAAGATGACAAAAACATTCCGAAATGCAAACTTATTGTTATTTTTATAATACAGTGTACTAAGTACCTAACCTAAGTATCTAACTATCTAGTAAGTACCTACAAACAAAAACAATTGTATAATTGGTATAATCAAAATAACATTTAGATCAGCTCACATTACTCAAACACGGATAGCTATTCACATACCAGATCAAATTACCAATTCTTTGTTTCCGCACACGATGTTTATGTGCCGACAGTACCTACCTACCTGTCCATAAAATGAACGCCATTTTTTTCGAAAGGTCAACAAACTAGGTACCCATACCTATGAAAAACGATTACAAACTGCTTTTGCTTATAGAAAGTACATACATGTTATATGTCAAAATATTCCTAGTGAAATTATCAGCAAATTCATGTATATTTATAACCATCTATAATAAAAAAATCTCATAATTCAAAGGAAAATAGTACACAGCATGACGACTTAGACGCAAACAAAAACTGTCTTTCAAAAGTTAGTCCACTTTTTTCATCCAAATTTTAGAACTATTTCTTATTTTATAACCTAACACGTAATCGACAATATTTTTCCAGTAAATACATATAAGAATCTTATTAGAACACTCACCTATTCTTTCTTGAAAACATTTCGTAATTTATCGCCTCAAACACAATTACTTCACGACACAACTCAGTTCCGCAAAGATGGCGTCTGTTCACCAAAACACTTATTTCTTTGTTTCTTCCGGTCTTACATTCAATCAATTTGCGTGTATCTGTTCGTAATGAACTTAGCTACAACAGACTGCAAACAAAACCAGCCAATGGGCGATAAAATAACAAAAAAAACAGTATCCAATGGAGACACGCTAGTTTGTACACCCATGTGTACGGCCGACACGCGGGGCCTTCAAATTTCTCGTACACCCGTGTGTACATAAAACATTCAAGAGGTTAAGAAAATGTGCTATAAGTCACTCGACCCATCCAATTACTGACCGTGCTTAGTGTTGCTTAGCAATGATCTATTACAAACGATAAATATTTTTTTTTCTTTTATGGGGCCCTCTTTATACTGGGTGCAGCGGAGGGTAGGTAATAGGGTCCCGTTGGCACCCTTTAAAAAATTAGGTTTCTTGATGAGGGCAAGTTAAAGGCACGTCTAAACATTTAATTAGTATTTTATTTCAGCCTACACGGAAGAGGAAAACAGCCAAAAAGGTGCTAGAAAGGAAACGGCGGTGTAATTAAAGAAGAAGCAAAAATGGTTAGTACTTATCTACCTAGGTAGATACTAGGATTCACTACTAAAACTAGTCGTGTCACTAATTCTGTCGAACCTGTGTAGTGAAAGCTTTAAAGTGCGGCTCAAATGATGCTACAACTACAACAACCCAACAATAGTAGTTGTAGTATTATGTATTACTAGCTGCCGCCCGCGGCTTCGCTCGCGTGGTACCCGGATAAAAAATAGCCTATATGTTAATCCAGTACATGTACTATGTATATTCCAAGTTTAATTCAAATCCGTTCAGCCGTTTAGGCGTGATTGAGGCACAAACATCCAAACTCACAAACTTTCGCATTTATAATATACTAGCTGCCGCCCGCGGCTTCGCTCGCGTGGTACCCGGATAAAAAATAGCCTATATGTTAATCCAGTACATGTACTATGTATATTCCAAGTTTCATTCAAATCCGTTCAGCCGTTTAGGCGTGATTGAGGCACAAACATCCAAACTCACAAACTTTCGCATTTATAATATACTAGCTGCCGCCCGCGGCTTCGCTCGCGTGGTACCCGGATAAAAAATAGCCTATATGTTAATCCAGTACATGTACTATGTATATTCCAAGTTACATTCAAATCCGTTCAGCCGTTTAGGCGTGATTGAGGCACAAACATCCAAATATCCAAACATCCAAACTCACAAACTTTCGCATTTATAATATAAGTAAGAAGTAAGATAAGTAAAGTATGTATTTACAAAAAAAAAGTATATAAGTATTCTATCAGCCATCTGGTTCCCATAGTACAAGCTTTGCTTAGTTTGGGGCTAGATGGCGCTGTGTGAAATGTCCACAAATATTTATTTATTTATAATACTTGCAGATCATGAAACAAATGATTTAATCAATTATTTCTTTCTTTTTTTCAATTAATGTTCCCGGGGCCTGAATTGAATCCACAGCTATCGCGTTCCAGGATACGCAAGTTGCCAAGCACAAAAAATAAAAAACCTGTCAAGTGCGAGTCTAATTCGCACACGAAGGGTTCCGTACCATCGTACATGTACATAAGTGTTTCTTGTATGGGGACATTATTTTTATTATTAATTGTTGTTATAGCGGCAATAGAAATACTTCTGTGAAAATTTCAACTCTCTTCCTATTACCGTTCTTGAGGTACAGCCCGCTGGCAGACGGACTGACGGACTGACAGACTGACAGTGGAGACTTAGTAATAGGGTCATGTAAATACCCTTCTGTTACAGAACCCTAAGAAACTCACCAATGAACACTACATTAGTTTTGTTTTATTTTTTTTAGATCACGAAGAAGTCATCAGAAGTTTATATTTTCGGAAGATTTACTCAGAATAATAATTTGGATTATTGAAATTGACAAATTTCACCGTTCCAGCTGTACGGCGGCGTTCAGCTCTAGCTATAAAGGACATTTAAAATTAAAAAAAGAGGCGCGGGATCGATTCCCGCTGCGGAAGAAATGTTTGCATGTTCTGTAAAGATTGGTCCGCGGGAAGGGTGAAAATCAGACTGTATTAGTTCTAGTTTTAAATTAGTTTATAATAGGTACTTTTGTCGTTTGTGTCTGTCTTCTCTTGCTCTTTTCTGTACTTCATTGTTTGTAATATGTCTTTGTGTGTGCCGAATAAATGTTATTTCTTTATTTCTTTCTTTCAAATATATCTTCCGGGTCTAGGTTTTGTGGTACCATGGTACTCGTAGTTTCTGATACCCGCGACACAGGGAATCCTAGTGTGGGGTCAGGACTATTATGTAGGTATGTGACTTGGGAGTAGTTGTTCTCGTAAAATTAAAAATAGTTCCCAGATGCTTCCTAGATGGCGCTATAACGTAACTCTAGCCAAGGCCGTACCCTAAAGCCATAAAGAAACGATCGTCTGATTTATCTTATTGTACGAAGTTTCTAGGGAGAGCATAAGTGAGGAATGCACCTCTCATGCTAGCTGCTAAGACATGAAAAGGGACCTCACGAAAAGCTGCGGGGTTCCTCACGATTTTTGCCTTCACTGTTTGAGAGTACTGGTAAGACGCACAGAAAAATACATTGGTGCACGATTGGATTTGAACCCACGACCTTAGGATCAGAAGGCGGGGTCACTATTAGATCACCGTGCTGTATATAATGTACCTACTGATACTTTCATATTATTGGTAGCCATAGTCAACTCTTGAAATTATAATGTCTATAGGTAATAATATTTTTAATACTTCAGGTTCCTTGTTTTCTAAGTTATAACTAAATTCTTAACTAGGACAAGTTGATACGTAAAGTGTACATAAAACCTTAGTAAATAATTCAAAAGATAATGTGGTTTTATTTCAAATAGTTTACCTGTTAGATAGACCTTACTGTTCTAAGGTAAACTAGATTGGTTCTTAACTAGGTCATAGTAGATAATTAGTTAAATTTCTACATGAATTTAGATTTCACGCTCGTATGCCTAACGGGGTGGGCAAAGTTACAAGTAATCTATGAAAGCAGCCACTCCTTGATTCAAAGACCCAAGACAAGATAGTTACCTACCTACGGAGAACCATGGTGATCAGCCCATCGCCCTTATGGATGGTCCATCATGTTGGAGAGGATAGGTACTATCCTTAGTCGACTTTTACGACAACATTTTGAGGATGGACGCATTCTATGTCTATTCTATTCTATTCGCGCTCAAAAGGCCTTACAGTCCAGCAGAAAAATAACAGATAATTTATTTACTTAGGTATATTGTATATTGATAAGTAGGTACTTGCTTACTAATATAAAGTGCACAGGTAGGTGTAGAAATATCTTGATCCTAAGTATATCTATCTATCTAGGTACCTATATAAAATTACTATTAATACCTACTATATAGGTACTTTGGTAAAAACACCACTGGCTACGCAATATTATGCTCACATTTTGACGTAATTATATCTACAAACGTATTATTTTTACACAATCTACAATAACATCGTCGTAGTCGTAGGTAGGTAGATGTATCTTGGAAGTGGGCGTCAATTCTTCCTCAAGGTTGTTTAAGAATGGCGGGAAACGTAGCGAAAGCTAGGTAGGTATATCCCGGGTGAAAATGACTTGGTAACAAGACATTGCCAATACCTACATTTCATTTCAGAATTTGTATACCTACTTTCAGGGTTACCAAGTGGCTAGGTAGGACAAGCTGTCAAGAGACGGGCAGTCTAGCAAGCTAAAGAATAATTGCATCGAGCGAAAAATAATCTTCAAGATTTTAGCAATACATTGCTGTTTGGATTAGAAACACGAAAAAAAATATCTTTCAAAACGTGCAATGGACATGGTGTTTGGAAGTGTCGCAATAGTGTCTGAATTATCAATAACAAGTTCAAGAGAAAAAGAGACGGCATAATACCTCAGTAGGTAGTGTAAAAGATAACGCAGCAAAACTGTTGATACAAGTGAAATGGCTAGATTGTTATTGTAAAGCATTTGAGCGAGATAGCTATAAAACTGACAGCTCTGTACGATTCTTGCAGTTGAGATTGGGTACGCATGCGTCATAGAAAATAGTCAGGCACGTATTGAAAGACAATTTCAACCTCTATTTAATGTAGGACATAATGTAAAGTGTACATAAAACCTACATACTATTGTGTAACTAGAATGAATGGATTTATACTAAATTAATAGAATATTAACTGAATTTAAACTAAAATAATTAATCTGTAATATTGGTAGAAGAATAAGAATACCTACTAAAGATTTACTAAGTCGATAAATTAAAAAAAATCGACGATGAAACTAAACAACGTAAGACAAAGCGGTAAGGTTTTCGACTATAGCCTGCCTAAACAGGGCGCAGGGAAAAAAATATTTGGCGGATCACGGTCGCCTAGCCTACACGTCAGACGCGGCACTCGATGCGGCCCTGGCAAAATACAATCAGCTGTTTGTAATGACAGTTCTGACAAACACAAAATGGTTGAAAACTAAAGTTGGCAAACAAAGAAAAGGCATCGTAATTGCGTATTTTCTCCAGAAAAACCGATTTTTTTAAGTGAAAGTTATTTAGTTTAGTTCGAGTTAAGTGTTTTGTGCATAATGTTGGATTTGGAAATCGTCCCGGAGCGCTCCCTGGGCTGCGATGCTTGGGAATTCGTACTGGGTGAGCGAAGTGCTTCTGTTTATAATCTTACGTCAATATTCTGCGCTTTAATTTGGCGGGACGCGTCTTACGCAATTATGTTTTGGTCGGTGATACATCGCAGTTCATGTTTATGGTGATATTTCCCTCAAAAATAGTCGAACACACAACAAGAATTGATTTTTCCCGGACGATGCCCGAGCCCTTTGTCTCCGCTTCGATCTCGTTGTTTTTTATTCGTTATCTTGACCGTGAAAACTCTTGGCCGTTGTTTTCATGTTTACAATGATTATTTTAATGATCTAGTTTTTTATGCAGTCATTGAACGCAAATCGCGAGTCGTAAGGGTATTTTTTTTTCAACAATGTCTTAGCAAATGATCGCCAAGACAATTGACACTTTTACCTTAGCTTTAGACAAGGTAATTGTTTCTTTAGGTATGATTCAGACGGCTGATTCAATAAAATTGATGGTTCAACAAACTAAGACTGATTTTCTTATCCTTCTTCTTTTATTATAAGTCTGAACTTTTGTCAGGATGTTTACTGTATGTTGTGGCATGGCTTAAGGGCTGAATAGTTTGAATGAAACTTTGAATATACAACATTTATGACCTGGAATAACTTAGGTATAGACTACTTTTTATCCTAGTACAATACGAGCTAAGCTATGGTCGGAAGTTAGTAATTCATAAATGTTCCATAGTAGTTTTCCACTCTATGTCCTTCAATAAACACTTAGTCTCATACTCAAGAAATGCTCACTGCTCATATAAATGGTTCTCTTGAACCAGTGTGGTGAAGCAATTAAACTGGATCAAAGGTCAACCTTTGTGGAGTGGTGAGCAAGCCCTACCTGAAAAGCAAGAGGTGCCGGTATGAAACCCGCTGCAGAAGAATAATTTTCATGTTCTGCAATATTTCTTCTGAGTCTGAATGTTGTGGTACTATGGTACTCATAGTTTCTGATACCCAGGATGCAGGACCTAGTGTGGGGTCAGAAATATGTGACTGTCGGTGTTATACACTTATTAACTGTGTTTTAAAAAGGCTTGTTTGGCACTAGCAGCGCTCTTAATACCTAGGTAATTTGAACAAAGCTGTATTCAGATATTTACATAGATAATACACCTAGACTTACTTAATAGAAGATATTGATTGTAAACACTTAAATCAGTGACAATGACTAAAGTCATTACACTCCGACTTAACAAACTTACATTTGCATGCAAACATGGCTGCAACAAGACAGCGTTGTTTGTTAAGAAGTGGTTTCAACTGCATATCTGAGTTTGTGTGCCTTATCAGTCAACGACAATGAGTTGTGTTTTAATATGTTGCATCATTTAAAAGTAATATTGTATTTTGAGAGCGCTGGTGGTCTAGTGGTAGTGCCCCGCTATCCAATCCCAAGGTTGTGGGATCAAATCCAGTCGTGCCAATGGATATTTGTGTTACATAAATTTATGTGCGCTATACCAGTACTCTCTAACGGAGAAGGAAACCTGTCATAGACAAAAAAATATATCAAAAACATGTTTCAAGTCCATGAAAGGTGCCTCTTAGAGGTGCATTTAAAATCCTTTCACTAACTAGTGACACAACTAGTAGTAGTGGTAATATTCATCATCATTATCATCCTGCCCTTATCCCACTCTATGTGGGGTCGGCACAGCATGTTCCTTCATGCTGTAAGAGTTTTGGCTAAGGTGTTTTATGACCGGCCGCCTGCCTGACGTCAACCCTCCTTGGGAATACTAACTTATTGTATCTCATCATGTTGGAGGATACTATACTATCCCTTAGTCGACTTTTACGACATGCTCGGGGAGAGAAGCAAGTAATATTGTATTTATGTTCATACTATGAACGCCTGGAACATCCATGGTGATGTTTTTTTGTACAAAATAGGCCTAAGTTTATTCTTAGCCTATTCTATCCAGTTAATCCACCCTGCTCACTAGGTATGTATACCTACTTATTCAGAGTTTGATTCGAATCCATTCAGCCGTCGAGGCATAATAAAGGCGTAAAACCTCCTCACGTCCTCACAAACTTTCCCAATTATAATATAGTAGGATGAAAAATACGTTTCGTATTGAAAGGACATTTAAGCAGAACGCCCTATTAGCAGAACGTTCTAAAAGCAAAATGTCAGCTATTCGGCAGATAGAGAGGGGTAAACGCTTTCTTGAGAGAAGACAGTTACTGGGTAAACTTAGGTAATGTAGGACGCCCTCTAGCGGAGTGACGATTTGCGAAAGGCAGGCAGAGACTGGATGCGTCAAGCCGAAGATAGGACGCGATGACACTCATTAGGGGAGGCCTATGTCCAGCATCAGGTATGCTGATGATGATGATGATGATGAAAAATAGTGTTGATGCCTACCTCCTTATCTCTGCAATCGTTCAAGTTTAATCATCGATGTAAATACGAACGACCTTGATTGTTATCATTACAAGCAACATTTAGAAAAACATGTTCCGTTCTACGTATCATGTATTTTTATCGTCAGTAAATTCCCATAGCACCATAACAAATGAGTCGCGTCGTGTAATGGGAAGAATGTCGTGACGTCAGATTAAAATTAAAAACACTTCACTTTAAATAGAGCGGGTATTTTATTTACCTATACCTATAAAATCTTTGCGTATCACTGATTTGTTTTGGCGAAAAAAAATTGTCTGTTCGGGTAACAACAATTTTCCAAAGATTTTAAATCTTTGCAATTTTCCACCCAATTTTAATAGCAGATGGATGCGTCGTGTGCAAGTTGATATGAGTAAGAAAGGGGTGAATATTAGCAGCAAATGTGCAATAAAATGCATTCCATAACTATGGTGTCACAACATAATAAGCAAATCTTCATAGCTCAATCAATGTGACCATAAAACAATTTGATATTTGAGTTTTTAAAAGGCAACTTTAAACTTCTCTGCTGGTCTGGAAGTAAAAAAAAGCATAGAACGCGTCCAGCTGCGTCTCTCCCAGAGCATGTCGTAAAAGTCGACTGAGGGATAGTTTTCTTTCCAACATGATGGGCTGATCAACTGTCACCATGGTACACCATATTCATCTTAGGACTAAATCAGAAGTGGCTGCAAGTTTCCTTATGTTTACTTGTGGCTCTGCCCACCCCATTAGGGATACGATGAATTCTGCTATTCGGTGCTGCTTGAGTACCTACCTATAATTATATACTTATAGGCGACTATGCTTAGTGAAATAAGATTTTATAAACTCAATTTCTAAAGACTACATCACCGGCTGTATATATAGCTATTCGCGTTTATTTACGCGCGAACACGCTTCCCGCGCATGCGTACTTATAAATGGTAGACGGTCAAAAAACTTTATATGATACACATGATATAAACTAACATACATTCATACATTATCACGCCCGCATCCCCAAATGGGCAGAGCCACAAGTAATCATAAGAAAACTTGCAGCCACTTCTGATCCAAGAGTTCCAAGATGGATTATGGTGAATCATGGTGACAGTTGATCAGCCCATCGCCCATATAGATTCATCATGCTGGAGAGGATACTATCCCTTAGTCGATTCTTACGACATGCTCGGGGTGAGAAGCAGCTGGACGCATTCTATGTTTTTTCTTTACTCCCAGTCCAGCCGAGAAGTATAAACCAACGCTAGCATTAATAACTCGAGCACTCTCCATGCGCCTGACGTGCCGTGGCCATGGTTCGTGCCGCGTCTGTCTTGTGGTCAGGCGCAGTCCGAAGGGGGGGTCACAGGGGACATGACTCCCCCCCACCTCCCCAAATAGTACACGTCAAATTAAAAAATCTTGTAAAAATTTACAAAAAAGCAATTTTCTGCCCCTAGCCGCAATGCCAATAAAAATAGAAGGCTTCCATTTGTTTTATAATGTGTGCAATAAAATCAGAGGATCAGAAGGCGGGGTCACTACCAACTAGACCACCAGTGCTCTCAATAAATGTATATTATCATAATTAGATGAGTCTAACGAGGTTTATTGTCTTTTTTCAGGGATGCATTTCTCCCAGTCAGTAGCGATCATACAGAGTCAAGTGGGCACGATACGAGGAGTACAAGTACTGTATAGTGATCAGGTGAGTTACCGCATTGTTACCTAGCTCTAGTTATTGTTTTGATTCTAAAAGGTGCTGCTAGATAGATCCTTTATTATTATGACCAGCCGATAATGTCATTTGAATATCTGAAGTACGAACACTTTTTGTAAGGAATATTGATAAGCAATTGACCTGATGTTCAAATGTTTGGATCACATTGTGATAAAGAACCTGTAGCCAAGTCACTTTGAGTCTAATGAAGTCGCTAGACGCTACGTCAAAAAATCTATGCAATTGAAATAAGCGATGGCAATGTCACTACTTGCCATAATCTAATATTTTTACGGCAGTGTTTGTTTTTGTTTCAAATTGCGTTGTAATAAAACATAGTTTTTTTTGTGTTTCAGAATCCATTGAACGTAGACCTAGTAATAAATATGCCACAAGACGGCGTCCGGTTAGTGTTCGACCCGGTCGCTCAACGACTCAAGATTATAGAAATCTACAATATGAAATTAGTTAAACTTAGGTATAGGTGAGTATCACTGCTTGGCCATGTTGATTATTGTATGTTTGTTGTTATTAATGTTTAATTATCTGAATTCTATTGTATATAGGTAAATGGATGTGCTTGTGAACCGTTAATTCACAAATTCACATTAATCTGGAAGAAAACTGAGCCTGTAGCCAAGTCAGTTCTTTGGTAAATTTTAGAACACTAGCTGTTGCCCGCGACTTCGTACGCGTGTAGTACATTAATTTGTTCTATAATCAATAGTTTTCGCAGCGCACGCCAAAAACTATTTTGGGTTTTCTACCTTGGGTTACAATATTGCAATTTTCTTACGGATCCCTAATATTTTTGATAATATATTATAGCCTATACCGGTCCCTGATAATGTAGCTTTCTTTTGGTGAAAGAATTTTTGAAATCGGTCCAGTAGTTTCGGAGCCTATTAGTTACAAACAAACAAAAAAATATTTCCTCTTTATAATATTGGTATGATTTACCGCAATACTGCATTTCTCTGTCTAGCTTCTAGCTTTTCCTTGGTTTTGGAAAGGCTTATGCACATAACCGTCAATCCATTATTTTATAGCATTGGTGTACTTACTTCAATTTTATTACACTGTAGCTGAGTTCAAGTCTCTATGAGTGTCTATAACCTAATGACATTTCAATGCAAATCGCTCCATGGCTTCAATGGAAAGGTCATTAGACGACATTCTGCGTTCCACGACTAAAGGTTTACATAAACTACGTCATCATAAACAGATGCCGGCACGGATATTGAACACTCCGTGAAAGAATTGAAGTTTTGAAGTTTGGTTACACAGAAAACATAGACTTAGCTCGGTTCCGTTAATAATTTAACTTTAATTTTGAAGTTCGCTCTATAGAAAGCATAAAGAGCGAACTTCAATTCAGAACATCCCTGCTCAAGTGCGAGTCTAATTCGTACACGAAGGGTACCATCGTACATGTACATAAAAGTCACTTGCCAAAAAATTGTGCAAAAAGTCACTCGACCCATCCGACATTTTGCACAATTTTTTTTGTAGTATTTCTTCTTCAAAATTGAACCTATCCTTATAATAAAACTTAACTACCTATTTACATAAACCTAACTTAAGTAACAAAACTAAAAACTCAACTCAACGGCCTCGGTGGCGTGGCGGGCGATTGCTCGGCAGAGACGCAAGAGGCGCGGGTTCGATTCCCGCTGCGGAAGAAATGTTTGTATGATCTGTAAATATTTCTTCAAGGTCTGGGTGTTGTGGTACCATGGTACTCGTAGTTTCTGATACCCACGACACAGGGAATCCTAGTGTGGGGTCAGGACTATGTATGTGACTGTTGAGTGTTATTATTATTATTTCTTTTTGAGAATGTTCAAACTGAATTAACGTTTCAGCGGCATGTGCTTCAATTCACCCGAGATCTCGCCGTCTATCGAGCAGATTGAGCACTGCTTCGGCGCGACACACCCCGGCCTCTACGACTCGCAGCGGCATCTCTTCGCGCTCAACTTCCGCGGACTATCATTCTACTTCCCCGTCGATAGCAAATTCGAGGTACAACACCCCACACTATTATATGTATGTACTAGCTGCCGCCCGCGGCTTCGCTCACGTGGTATTCGGATAAAAAATAGCCTTATCCACTTATATACTTATCCGCTTATATACTTATCTGCTTATATACTTATCTTACTTATATTATAAATGCGAAAGTTTGTGAGTTTGGATGTTTGTGCCTCAATCACGCCTAAACGGCTGAACGGATTTGAATGAAACTTGGAATATACATTGTACATGTACTGGATTAACATATAGGCTATTTTTTATCCGGATACGACGAGAGCGAAGCCGCGGGCGGCAGCTAGTATTATATAAATTTAACCGCTTTCGGACATAAAAGACTTACTTTACTAACTTTCACCTTGGTAAGATATTTAAACGCATTTTTAAGCTACTCTAAAAAACGATCTGGCATGTATCTGTACAGCTAGTGACACCCGAACTGTCACGCCACTCCTGGCGGCCTGCTGCCCTCGTAATCTCGTCTGACCATCTAACTTAAGAGGATTATATTGCTGATATTTTCTTGTAATGTTTAGTTTAACATTTCAGCCTGGCTACGCTCACGGACTGGGCTCACTCCAGTTCCCAAATGGCGGGTCTCCAGTCGTCTCACGAACCACCATCTACTACGGATCTCAACATCAGGTAAAATCGTGTGCCTAGTGTTCATTTAGTATGGGCAGGGTGACAGCAGGATAGGTGTAGCATAACAATTGGGTGAAAAAGAAACAACAGCTAAATACTATACGGTACTGACCTGACAGCTGTCACTCTACCTATGCTAGCTGACCCAAACGATCACGTTAACTTTAGCTATAATTTGTATGAACAAAGGATGATGAAAGTTGAGTGAAATTGTTTTTTATCAAGTAACTTTTCAATTCGTCTATCTTTTATGAACTATAGTATCATTTTGATCAACTCGCGGTTATTAATACTACTACTAAAGTATTTCAAATTGGGATCGGAAGGTGCGTGCCAGTGCTCTCTCGCGGTTAATATCAAAATATATTTTTTCTAACAAACGGATTTTTGTTGTTTGCAGGCAAGTAGCACAACTCCAGCTAACAGCACGGCTGTCCCGGGCCCGCTGCCCGAGCTGCCTCTCTCGTGCTACCGCCACCAGCTCCACCTGCGCCGCTGTGTGGTGCTGCGCGGAGCTGGGGCCGTGCCCGCACTTCGTCTGCACTGCTACACTGAAGGTACGTCTACTAGCAGTCGAGTTGACTCTACCGAGCTGCCTTTTTACTGCGCCGCTGTGTGGTTCTACGTGAAGCTGGGGCTGCGCCCGCACTGCGTCTGCACTGCTACACTGAAGGTACGTCTACTAGCAGTCGAGTTGACTCTACCGAGCTGCCTTTTTACTGCGCCGCTGTGTGGTTCTACGTGAAGCTGGGGCTGCGCCCGCACTTCGTCTGCACTGCTACACTGAAGGTACGTCTACTAGCAGTCGAGTTGACTCTACCGAGCTGCCTTTTTACTGCGCCGCTGTGTGGTTCTACGTGAAGCTGGGGCTGCGCCCGCACTGCGTCTGCACTGCTACACTGAAGGTACGTCTACTAGCAGTCGA
Organism: Scotopteryx bipunctaria; assembly: GCA_949320045.1. Taxonomy (NCBI): domain Eukaryota; kingdom Metazoa; phylum Arthropoda; class Insecta; order Lepidoptera; family Geometridae; genus Scotopteryx; species Scotopteryx bipunctaria. The sequence goes on along the minus strand of OX439464.1, from coordinate 2,245,206 downwards.
GTTGACTCTACCGAGCTGCCTTTTTACTGCGCCGCTGTGTGGTTCTACGTGAAGCTGGGGCTGCGCCCGCACTGCGTCTGCACTGCTACACTGAAGGTACGTCTACTAGCAGTCGAGTTGACTCTACCGAGCTGCCTTTTTACTGCGCCGCTGTGTGGTTCTACGTGAAGCTGGGGCTGCGCCCGCACTGCGTCTGCACTGCTACACTGAAGGTACGTCTACTAGCAGTCGAGTTGACTCTACCGAGCTGCCTTTTTACTGCGCCGCTGTGTGGTTCTACGTGAAGCTGGGGCTGCGCCCGCACTGCGTCTGCACTGCTACACTGAAGGTACGTCTACTAGCAGTCGAGTTGACTCTACCGAGCTGCCTTTTTACTGCGCCGCTGTGTGGTTCTACGTGAAGCTGGGGCTGCGCCCGCACTTCGTCTGCACTGCTACACTGAAGGTACGTCTACTAGCAGTCGAGTTGACTCTACCGAGCTGCCTTTTTACTGCGCCGCTGTGTGGTTCTACGTGAAGCTGGGGCTGCGCCCGCACTGCGTCTGCACTGCTACACTGAAGGTACGACTACTAGCAGCCGTGCTGCCTCCCGGCATCCAAGTATATTAGCTTGCGTGGTACCTATCTGGATAAAAAGTAGCCAAGTCCGAAAAAATAGTTTTTTCAGGTCATCAACAATGTTTATTCCAAGTTCGGACTCTCTTACAACACATTTATTTACCAGCAATCAGTAGAAATTCAGTTCTATAACCGATCAAACCTCAATTTACAGGGACAAGTCGATCTCTAGAACCTCTCCAAGTCCCGATCTGCCGTGTTATCCGCTTCGGTGACTCGTGCCAGCACGTCGCGCGCGCTCTCGGCGCGCCGGCGCGACTTTACTACAAGAGCGACGATAAGATGCGCATCCACAGGCCCACGCCTACCAGGCGCCGCCCGCCGCCGGCTAGTGACTACTTCTTCAACTACTTCACATTGGGGCTGGTGAGTTGACCTTGACCTTCATGACTTCAGATGGTCATTATGAATTCAACAAATTGCCTTTTGGGTTAGCCAGCGCACTTTCATTATCCAATTTAAAGGAACGATCAATCACTATAAGTTCAAGAGAATGCCTTTTGATTAGTAAGTGGACTTCTTAATTTTTCAATCATGAATATAACAGCGGTTAACGCAAACGAAGACAGGTATAAATTAAATATAGATTTGAAACTGATACAAATAGGTTAAACGGGATATTTTTCATAATTTGATAGTTTTAGAATTCGCCCACAATCTTGATCTTTGACGAACTATTTATAAATTGTTCATAACCATAATAGTTTAAAAAGTTATTTGTTATTATCAGTTCAACAGACTGCTATATGGACTAGCCAGCGCTCCTTCATTAACGGCGAAGTAATGGTTTGAAATGGGACGTGATGTTGTTTCCAGGACATTCTGTTCGACGCGCGCACGCATCAGGTGAAGAAGTTCGTCCTGCACACCAACTACCCGGGACATTATAACTTTAACATGTACCACCGGTGTGAATTCGAGCTTACCGTGCAGCCTGACAAGTAAGTTATTACTACTGTGTGTTACTAGTGTAGACGCCGTTTGTATTTTGTTATTTTTTAGATGTAAGTAGGTCTCTGACATTTACAAACTTAACAAGGATACACTTATAAGAAAAATTGAATGCGTCCAGCTAGTTCTCTCCCCGAGCATGTCGTAAAAGTCGATTAAGGGTTAGCATCCTCTCCAACATGATGGACCGTCTATATGGGCGATGGGCTGATCATCTGTCACCATGGTTTACCATAGCCATCCTGGGACTTTGAATCAGGAGTGGCTGCGAGTTTTCTTAATATTGTTTATACGATCAATCTATGTTTATTGTTTACACCGCTAAGGGATGGAATTCGCTGCCTGCGTCTGTGTTTCCAAAGCCATATAACCCGAAACTTTTCAAATCTCGACTGAATAGGTTGCTTCTGGGCGATCTTGTTACATCGTAGACCTACTTTGAGCTTATTCGGCTCAGATTGAGGTCAAGAGAGAGCCCAATTATATAAAAATGTTACACAACCAAAGCTTCTCTAATCCTGAAACATCTTGAATTGCTCTCAGATGCGAGACCAACTCGCTGGTGGAAAGCCGCGGCGTGGTCCAAATAACGGCGTACTCTAAGTGGGAGGGCGTCCAGCGCGCGCTGCGCGTGTGCGAGAGACCCGTGGTGCTGAACCGCGCCTCCTCCACCAACACCACCAACCCCTTTGGCTCCACCTTCTGCTACGGATACCAGGACATGATCTTTGAGGTTAGCTATAAATCCTTTATCTGCTGGACTGGGAGTAAAGAAAAAACATAAAATGCGTCCATCTGCTTCTCTCCCCGAGCATGTCGTAAAAGTCGACTAAGGAGTACCAACGTGATGGACCTATATGGGCGATGGGCTGATCACTTGTCACCATGGTTCACCATATCCATCCTGGGATTTCAATCAGGAGTGGCTGCAAGTTTTCTTACGATTACTTCGTGTCTCTCCCCACCCCATTAGGGATACGGGCGTGATAATAAGTAAGTAAGTAAGCTATAAATAAACCGGTAGAGTGCAAGTCTATTCGCACACGTAGGGTTCCGTATTGTACATGTACTTTTAATATGACTTTTCTCTATGTACTTTTTAAATCGGTAGCTTCGATGATCGTTTTTTTTTTCTTAGCCTATTATGCTTCAACTTATGCCGGTATTTTGCAATCTTCCATCACTCCTTGTCGAAGCAGTTGAGATCGTGGCGCCAAAGCCTTCTCGGTCGGCCCCGCTGTCGCTTTCCGTCAGGCACCCAAGGAGTTACGATCCTTGCCCACGATCCTTGATCGATTATGAAGTTAAAAAAATGTTTGTTCCTTTTATGATTTTATTTTATTTTTTGTTGTTATATCAGCAAATGTAGATAGATATACAGACTCTGAAAATTTCAACTCTCTACCTTCGGTACATGAGATGCAGCCCGTTGACAGACGTACGGACGGACAGCAGAGGCTTAGTAATAGGGTTAGCCGCGACGCGCAGTTGACTTTGATAGCAGCAATAATAGATCTAAAACTGGTACTAGGACATTACATTTGAGGTGAGCTATAGGATTAATCGTAGATATAGACATACAGAAAGAAAGAAAGAAATAACATTTATTTGACACACACAAAGAAAACAAATAACAAGCGGAGAAAGGTTTAAAAAAGAGGTACAGAACAGAGAGAGCGAGAGGACAGACAAAAGCGACAAAAAAACTACCTTTATCCACTAAATCTAGTCTAAAACTAATCTAAAACTACTACTCATAACATTTAACTATAAATCCTTTCCGCGAACGAGTCGGCGTTATAGTGTGATAATTCTCAGCATGTGTTACTTCCAGTCAGGTACATACATTATATCTCTAGCCACAGCTCGCTAAGATGGGATCCTAACTATTCTATTTCAGGTGATGTCAAACAACTACATCGCGTCGATAACTCTTTACCAGCCGGAGGGCACGCGGCCCAGCTACGCCGTTAACTCGATCGCGTGACGAAACCAGGTAATACAACTATTGCTATTAGTATTACAACTATTAGTATTATTAGTACTGCTATAATACTATCACCGTTATAACTAAATAGGTTCTCTTCCAAAAAAATACGCAAACAATGACATGAAAGTAATGTGACTTGCGAGACAAATAATTCCAACGTGTTATGAACTAATATTACAACTATTACTATTATAATTACTACTATTATAACTTTTTATACTATTTTATGAGAATGTTTTGCGTTTGTCTATTAGATCTCAAATCATGGTAAATATCCCATTTCAGGTACTAATAATGTTCATAACCATGATAGTTTAAAAAGTTATGTTACGAATAGTTGTAAAAGTCATAATTTTTTGTATATAGGTAACTGTCAGCAGTGTCTTCACATCCTGAATACTGGTTGAATAGAAATCTGCGTGGATCTTAATACTGCAACCCTCAAGCACCTAAGAGATACAGTATTTAAAAAAAATATGTGATAAAAAAATCTGTGAAAAAAAAACAGCAAGCGAGTGATAGATCTCAGACCATGTGTGAGTTTATTTAAATTTAGAAACAATTATGGACAGAAATAGTTTTAATTTCGAAAAAAAAAGTATTTTTAAGTCAGTTATTTTTGATTTAGTCAATTGAGTTTTTAAATTTACTTCCGTGCAAAAATATGTGGCCGATTTTTTTTTCTATTTACGTTAAAAACATTACAGATAACAAATTAATTTTCGGCACATAATTTTGCACGAAAAATCTACAATCATGACCGTTTTAAAGTGAAAATTAGAAATAAACTTGTAAATATTCGGAAGTAGTGTGGAAAACTAAAAATTGATGTATTTTTTCAAAAACTAACCGATATTTTCGGGTAAAGTGCGAAATATTTTTTAACTATGAGCACCGTTTGATAAATTTTGTATACTCTGTGTTTATTATTTTATGTAATTTTATTACGACGTGACTCCTAAATAGCACCAAATTTAAGCTAACTTTAAAATACAAAAAAATAATAGATTTTTTCAAAAAATTATGAAATTTAATATTTTAATTCAATAATTATCTTGATAAAAACAAAGGCATTTTACCATCTACTATGTATTCAGGAGTCAATATCTTATCTAATCATATGTAATTGTTGAGAAATCACAAGTGTGGTTTTATATTATCTAATATTTGGATATTAATAATTTATTTATTCATAAATCTTATATTTTTATTTGACATAGTGTTCAGTATAAGCGCAATTCTAATTTAATAGGCTAGTGTGTGAAGTGTGAGGAATGCATTGTTTGAATGGATTGTGTGTATTTCAAAATTGACACTTAAATTTATGTCACAAATTAATAATTGTAATGGTCTATTTACTGTCGTATTCTATAGAATCGCTGCTTTATTATGTAAGTAAGTCGCTGTCGTTTGCGTTAAGCCGACCCTTGAAAGGCTTCCATAATCCTACCATTATATAATCCGTCGCCTGGCACAAAAATACATATTATCACGCCTGTATCCCTAATGGGGTGGGCAGAGCTACAAGTAATCATAAGAAAACTTGCAGCTACTCCTGATTCAAAGTCCCAAGATGGATATGGTGAACCATGGTGACAGGTGATCATTCGATCGCTCATATAGATGGTCCATCATGTTGGAGAGGATACTATCCCTTAGTCGACTTTTACGACAAGCTCGGGAAGAGAAGCAGCTGAACGCATTCTATTCTATGCTTTTTCTTTACTCCCAGTCCAGCGGAGAAGTAACGCAAAAATAATGTCAAGAAAACTTATCAGGACTTTTGCTTTTTTGTGCTCGGAAGGTGACGTTATGAAACGGAGTAGTGGGCGCAGACCTACGCATTGTAGATTTGAAAGATACGGCTTGAACGACAGCGACAGGCTTACAAAATAAGGCATCTGTTTCTTAGCGGTCGAAAATCGAAACATTATAAATTTTGAAATATTTCCCTGGCAAAAAGTAAAATTTTTAATAGTTGTTTCTTATTGAATGGTCTTTCTGGTCTATTCTGTTGAACTTAGTTAACCCACAGCTGAGAAGACCTGCCTTATGCCCGGTTCCAATATTCTAAAAACGGGCAACGGATCTACCATCTACTATTTTCCCATAGCAACGTTGATTTTCTATCCAAAAAACGTATGGCGCATTTCAACAGATACCTTGCTATGTTAATACTACTAACTAGTCTTGTCACTAGTTCTTTCGAACCAGTGTGGTGAAAGGATTTAAAGTACGCCTCAAAGGCTCCTTTCGTGCACTTGACACATGTTTTCCGAACTTTTTACGGATCTATCCCCCGAATACTCAAATGCGACTCAGAGCACATCTCAAGTCACGGTTTTTTGAGAGTTTTTGATGAAAATCTGTCAAAAACTCGTCACTTGAGACGTGCTCAACTCTGAGATGCGTTTGAGTATTCGGGGGTAAGACATGTTTTTCTTTACCGTTTGAGAGTACTGGTGTGGCGAACATAAATTTGTCGAACAGAAAAATCCATTGGTGCACGACTGGATTTGAACCCACGACATTAGGATCGGCGAGGCCGCTACCACTAGACCACCAGTGCTCTCGAGTGCTCTCAGTGATATGGTTATGAACGGTCCATCGTCCGAGGAGAATATTTGAACATTTGGTATTAAAAATCGACGGAATGACGACATCTCTGGGTATTGTAAATTAATCTGACAATCCTATTATTGTAATCGAATGAAACGAAATGAAGCGAATACGTCAGTGAAGAGACCTGCCGAGTAGAAAAAATACTTTGCTTTAAAAGTGCCAATGTTTTGCGAAATTGGACTTTATGTACGTCCCAGTAAGTCATGATTTCGGAAATGAGCTTATTGGACTTCGACAGGCCAGTGGGTTGTGAAATGTACATGCTGTAAGGGATTATCACACTTAATACTCGGTGATAAGAACTATCATTGCTTGGTATTTTTGAACTGTTAAAGTCTTATTATAATAGAGGTTTCGCCATGTAAGATGAAATGCGTGAAAAACCTGGAAAAATTTTTAAAAAATCCTTTAAGGGAAATTCTTGCCCTTAAAGGATTTTTGCGATTGTTTTATTCAAGAGTAATGCTTATTTTATGAAAATTCCATACTATGTGCTATATCCATATTTAATATTATAAATGCCAAAATAACTGTCTGTTTATTACCTTTTCACGACTAAAATGTCAAACGGATTTTGATGAAATTTGGCAAGCAGTTAGATTTCATCCCGGAGAAGGACATTAGCTACTTTTTTTCAAAAATATGATATTAGGTTATATGGGATGAAGTTTGTATGGAGAACCGAGAAAACAAATGTTAAGCATTGCCGGGTGCGGTTAGTACTTGGATGGGTGACAGCACTTTTTGCACTCTATAGATTTTTTTATTAAGTTCACAAAAATGCTGAAAATCATATTCAATGCGAACAAAGGTGAGGGCAACAGCAGAAGGTAGTTAATAAATTGTGACAAGCAGGCTTTGTAAGCAAAAATATCCAAGTTCAACAATTTTCCCGCGCTTTATCTCACGTGGCGCGAACTATTACCTAATTTTAAGGATGCTTCCGTTGAAGCTAGTATAGTTTTTTATTATTGTCGCTGGCGACACTGAACCATAAAGCATAATTGAATCATGTTTTTTATCATATCGTTTTAAGTCAATTTTTAACTTTAAATACTTTGTGATTCTTGAACAGTTCAAAAATAATATAGTACGTTTAATAATAAAGCACAATGGATCACATGTGTGATTGTCGTGTGGAATAAAATGGCTGTGGTGCCATATAACGAAAAAAAAAATTAAAAAATTCGACAAATAATGGAATAAAAAAAGTATTAAATTTAAGGTGGCGCTACGCGTAGCTTCACTTTGTTGGTGTGCAAATAATCGCTAAGTTTTAAGTTGAATAAGTCAGTACCATAATTCGACTAGTTGAAATTTAAATCTTTCGTAACTTTCAAAATTATGTAAGTATTATACATAACAATATGCAATATGCACAATAGATTAAAAACTTGTATATGTCACCGTAAAAATGTAAATACGTACCGTTAGATTATAATCTATCGGAAGATTGTGAACCGTAACATATTGCTTACAATTTAACTGCTTTACCCCCGAATACTCGGACGCATCTCAGAGTTGAGCACGTTTCAAGTGACGAGTTTTTGACAGATTTCTCATCAAAAACTGTCAAAAAACCGTGACTTAAGACGTGCTCAACTCTGAGTCGCGTTTGAGTATTCGGGGGATAATTTCGTGATTTTTGAGTTTCTTAATTATCCCACTCTGAAAACATTTCCAAAGTTTTGAAACGTGTGTATCTTAAGCGACTATTATTTTTGTATCAAAAGAGTGTCAAAATTTAGGTATCTTACTTATATTATAAATGCGAAAGTTTGTGAGTTTGGATGTTTGTGCCTCAATCACGCCTAAACGGCTGAACGGATCTGAACGAAACTTAGAATATACATAGTACATGTACTGGATTAACATATAGGCTATTTTTTATCCGGGTACCACGCGAGCGAAGCCGCGGGCGGCAGCTGGTAGACAATAAAATACTGCAAATTTTCCGCGGTATATTTGCACACACAACAATATTATATTTTTTATAACGAATAGAATTACTTTCGAAGCACTGTGCCCTGTATTCGCTACGGTGTGGATCACTTACTCATAATGATTGTATGTATGTATATGCCAGCCTTTGTACTCACAAAATTTACTAATTTGGCGCACAAATACTTTGTATTGAAGATTAGAATTGAAGCACTAAATTCGTGTATTGCCTCAGTGTATCAGGCCATGGTACATTACTTAACCTACCGTATATCAGGCGCGGTCGCAGCCTGAAATTTCGGAGGGGGTCACTAATAATAGAATATGTCGAGTAAATTAGATTTTATTGCACAATATACAATTTTATTGCACACATAAAACAAATGGAAGCCTTCTATTTTTATTGGCGTTGCGGCTAGGAGCAGAAAATTGTTTTTTTTTTATATTTTGTAAATTTTTAGAAGATTTTTCAATTTGACGTGTACGAATTTGGGGGGGCATGGGCATGTCTCCTATGATCTCCCCCCTTCGGACCGCGCCTGCTGTATATAAATATTCGTTAAACTGCACCGTTTTCGTCAAGATTAAATAGATTTATTGTATACAGATCTTTTTTTTTATAATGAATCATTATTTATAAGTTGAAAATTCAAAGTTTCCAGTTAAATAAGTCAACAAAACCATTTTTACTTTTACTTCCAGTACATAGTATGTACAGTCAACTATTTTTTTTTATTACTAATCATATATTTTCTTAACATTACCACTGTTAGAAAAAAAATCAGTTAATATTTTGTCACAATCAAATTCTTTACTTATTATTAAGATGGCAATACTATAAGCATTATGCTTTTGACAGATTTTGAAAGAGGTTTCTTGTAAGTCTCAAAAAAGGGCTGGCATATAAAAATCGTATAATATAACTATAGCTTGTATATTATATGTAGTCGTGTTATATTATGCATATAGCGTTACAAACAACCCTTATGATAGTGATTAGAGGACCCACTCTCAAACGATCTAATTGTTAGATCTCACAAATATGACACAGACTTCAAGAAATACGGACTGTAATTAAATTAGTCATAAATTGTGACTAAGCAAAAATGAAAGCCGAATATGGCCTTCCATTCTTCCTGTTTGTTGAATCTGCTTCATATTTATGTATTAAATGAGAGTAATTCTTAAAAAATGTATATTTCTAGTTTGGTTACTAGATGGCGTTGTATGAATGATTAACGCCGAACAACTGGCCATCAAATCATTCATAGTTCATCTTTAATTTTCTGCATTGGTTTCATTTGGTTGATCTGTCCGTTCGCTATCTAGGAAATCTTACGAAATATGTCTTTTTTGTTAAGAAATATTCTTATTCCTTATTATATTTAAGTAGTAACAATTTCAAGAGGCATAATAAACCGAATAAAATATTTTAACTTATGCGGTTATTACTAAAAATTTACAAAAATAATTGTATAAATTTTTAGAAATAATCGCGGCTGTGTATAGAAAAGTCCTTTGCGAGGACTATGCTTTTGAGTGTTGCCAGCTAAAACAGCAAAAAAAGGACAATGAAATAGACAATTTCGTTATATATTATAAAATCGACCACATTGTTATTGTTTAGCTAAAATAGTTGAGTTTGTACTTTGATCTCAGGAAAAGATCACCGAAAATGTTTTATTAGTTTTAAAATTTGTAAATCACCTTTTATAATATTAGGCTTGGACAGTACCAAACACGTGTAACTGAACACTTCCTAAAAAGGAATTAATGAGTTGCCATAACGGAAATTGTTGAAATATATGGAACTAAACATGTGAATAAGTACATAAAAACTACCTACGTAATGCAGAATACTTGGAATTATGTAGTATTAAAACTACCTATTAATAAAATTATTACGTTAAACTGAATGTTTAACTAATGAAGAAAAAAGTAAAAAACTTAAGCGTAAAAATAGATATAAAACTTTTAACAGAGAATTCTTCGGTTAATTGCAATTAAAAAATATTTAGACTAATTGAGGACTAATTTTTAGACCTTTAATAACAATAGGTACATTCATCTAACGTTAAAACTATCTGTAAATATAATTATAACAAAATATGTAAAATGCATTACCAATACCAGATTAAAATTATAAGATAAGTAAGTACCTGAGTTTCAACACGTAAGTCAACCCCTAAAATAAAATCTGTACATAATCATTTAGTTTAAATTCGTATGGCAACTCTACGTATACAAATTGAAAAAAAAAACTAGTTCCCTACATTAAAAAATAAATAATATTTTCTTGCAATAGAATATTTTGGGCATTCATTAAAGTCTTTGTAAGTTGCACTAGCGAACGCACGCTGATGCGGCCAGACTAAGACCAAGCAGGTCAAAAACCAAGCACGCGGCTAAAAAAACATTTAAAAAAACATATCCGGTAGCTTCCTAGCGTTTGTGTTCCCGGCACGGAACTGGATCGTCTGATTGGTCCGATTGTACCGGCACAGATAACATAATACCAAGTTGTCCAGTTTACATTACAAATGGGATACCTAGCGCCATCTAGGATAGCCTAAGGATTTTTTTTTCTTTGAATGTTTCTCATTGACATAGTAAAAGATCATAGATTTTTAAGTCGATGACAAACAAGGCTGGAATGAAAAACATTTTTTTTTAATATTCTTTCTGCACGCTTTACTTTATCTTATTTGGTTTAACTTAAAAAAAATATTTTCTAATCCAAAAAAATGCTGTTTCCTTAAGTCGGCCCTTAGTATATTGAATGGTGAAAATAAAATAAATGGAATGTTCATTGTTACTAGAAACTATACAAATCTCAAAATGTGTTCATGTACCTATGGATAGCTATGGATTTAGATTGAGTCAGTCACATTGACGGCTACACTAAGTTGGGAACAAACTGAGTCCACGCTCGCAACTTCGCAACGCATTATAACATCTGCCTTCTGCCAGTAATTCTATCAGTCCTTTAGATATAACTGTCACACAGCTGTATAGAAAATGCAACAGCTGGGACCTTATTCACTATGACCAAACAAAACGAGCTATGGATTTAGATTGAGTCAGTCACATTGACGGCTACACTAAGTTAGGAACAAACTGAGTCCACGCTCGCAACTTCGCAACGCATTATAACATCTGCCCTCTGCAAGTAATTCTATCAGTCCTTTTACATATAACTGTCACACAGCTGTATAGAAAATGCAACAGCTGGGACCTTATTCACTATGACCAAACAAAACGTAACCCAGGCACGGTTTTTGAATCACCGTTTTATCCTATACTATATGACAGTTTTGTATTGCTAAAACGCAACGAGGCGCTTTACAAACAAGCTGAATCAAGTTTCGTATCGTCAGAGAATAAGGGGCCTCAACTTTTGAACTTTCAAGAAAACATGACATAAAAACATACACATAATCATGATTCGATGAGTACGTGTGCTCAGTTTGTTCCTAAGAGTAGCTTTATCGGGATTCGGAATGTCATTTACTATATCGATGATTTGTATCAAGTCACCGTTTTCACAGACCTGACCGTGACTGACAGTCACCGACCCAATCTAAACCTATTTAGTCTTGTTAAAGTAACATTCTCTTGAGTAGTTCAATTCCTTGATCACATTGTTGATAGGTAGGTAAGTAGCTACCTAACTTATTTTGTTTATTAGAAAATTGTAATATCGTCAAAATGTCAGCAATCTGTTTTATATTTCAATCGAGTGGGTACAAAAAAATGTCTCAAAAATACCAAAAAATCAATAAAGGATTTCGTACCGAACAGATCTTTTTATTCATGGGACGCTGTAGTGTCTGGGACGATTCAGTCAGCAAGTCTATTTCCGACAATGAAATCACGTTGTGATTCATAATCCAGTAGAATCATGGAATCCCGAACCATTCGTATCACATCACATCACGCCAAGGCTGATAGTGTGCACCGGCCCTTAGTCGACTTTTACCAGATGCTCGGGGAGAGAAGCAGCTGGATGCATTGTTTTTACTATGTTTTTCCTTCACTTCCAGTCCAGCTGAAAAGCAAATATTACGACGAGCAGCGCTCACTTCGCGCGGACCAATAGCGTGTCAGGGGGTGTGCGCGCCACCTGCTGGTCGCGCGAGGTAAACGCACTGCAGTTGTAGCTATTTACAATAATACATAAATCTACTTATTTTCAAGTTATCTACACTACACTACATTATTACAAGGATATCATTCCCAATATCCTTGTGAAACAATGCGCTAACATCCAGCTAATTAGTGTGTTGCCGTGTAATTGACCCCGTGGTGCTCTGCAGTGTGGTAAATGAGGTCCTATCATAGAGGCTGACTCAGACACATAACTACATACCTAATTGATATTACGAGTATAGGTGCATAGTTGTTACTAGCCACATCAGCGGCTCGCATTATACCCGTATATCTGTCACGGGCGTAGCCAGGTTTTAGTATCGCGGGGGCTTCAGTAGCCAGGTTTTAGTACCGGGAGGGGGGAGGGGGGGGGGGTGTTCAAGAAAAAAAGAAAAAAGAAGACAAGCTGTTGCCCACGACATCAATGAGATATGCCGCACGCCTGTTATTTTAATTCTATGAATGATATCTGAATTTTTGGGGGCGTTTGAACCCCCAAAACCCTCCCCCTGGCTACGCCCGTGCGTGATCTATTATTCTAGTTATTCTATAGTTCAGGAACTATCTAATAAGTACATTCAACTTGTTAGTACCTATGTACTGCTACGTTACATAATTAATTTAAATTATAAATATTTGTGACTGAATGGAAGACTTGACTTGACAATAAATGCGCAAAATTAGTCAGTGTTGTTATAGCGGCTTGTAGCGGTAATAGAGAACACTGAAAATTAAAGGGTTATTTAGTAATAGGGTTCCGTTGGCACCCTTCGTGTACGGAACCCTTATAATGTTTTGTTTGAAGTGCCTGTGACTACCCTAATTACGCATTGAAATAATCTTGAGCGGCTGGTTACTGCATTAGTTGATACCAGAGTAATATTGTTCTGTGGTTGATACCCTCGGTGGCGGCGTAGCGGGCGAGTGCTCGGCTGAGATGCAAAAGGCACGGGTTCGATTCCCGCTGCGGGAGAAATGTTTGCATTTTCTGCAAATGTCTCTTCCAAGTCTGGGTGTTGCGGTACCGTAGTACTTACTCGTAGTTTCTGATAACTACGGTATGTTGTCAGAACTAAGTAATATGTGACTTTGAGTGTTATATATTTACATATTATGTAGGTAAGTTACCTAATCTTGGTGACAAACTGACAAAACAAAACAACAATTACCAAATTAGCACCCACTAATACCAATAGAAGGTTTAGCTTATCGATACTAGGAAGGTATTAGGTATTAAATCTAAATTTCCTAATCCGCGATTGCCGTCGAATAACGGCCTTGGTTACTAACTTGTGAAATTAAATGAAATTAACTTTTATTTGGGTATCTTTTCGTGCTGATTTTATTGTTCAATAGCGTAAAATAAAGTAAGTTTTATTTGGATAAAAAGTAGCTCACCCCCGAATACTCAAACGCATCTCAAAGTTGAGCACGTCTCAAATGACGATTTTTTTTTTGACAGATTTTCATCAGAAACTGTCAAAAAACTGTGAGTTGAGACGTGCTCAACTCTGAGGCACTTACCCAATATGATTCTAGTACGTACGTACTACAAACTACTACAAAATTTTGTGCTGTCTAGTTTAGGTAGGTATTTACGAGTACAAAACGACGCGCTGCTTCTCACTATGTGCGGCTTGCGGAAGTATTTTATCCTCGGAACAATAATTCTTCCAAGATTTTATCAGCCATCTGGTGCCCAGTGTACAAGCTTTGCTTAGTTTGAGGCTAGATGGCGCTGTGTCAAATGTCCACAAATATTTATTATTTAGACTTGTTCGGGAAAGCGTGGATATTAAAAAAATAAAAATAATTGAATTTGTATTATTTAATGTTACGTATCGTATTTGTTTTGTGTGTATGTGCTAAATAAATGTTTTTCTTCTTTTTTTCTTTCAATACGGTGACCGCTTTGTGAAAGACCGTATGCCATCAAAAGTTGGTAAAAACAGCGCATTGCGACGACCCTACCCTCAGTAATTTGTAAGCTTAGGTCACACTCACAAGGCTAGAGCACTGGTGGTCTAGTGATTTTCTGTTCGAAAAAAAAAGTGTGAGCTTATTATACCCTTAAACGGTGAAGGAAAATATTGTAAGGCAAACGTCGTGGATGGAACCTAAAAGTACAAGAAAAAACCTCAAGTGTAGGTACGATAGGAGCCTTTAGAGTAGGTACCTACTGCGATATTTAAATGTTGAAAATTAACAGAAAGAAACTTATAAATAACCCTATTAATATTATAAAGGGAAAGTTTGTATGTATAATAGATGTTTGTTACTCTTTCACGCAAAAACTACGGAATGGATTTTAATGAAACTTGGAATATACATAGTACATTGTGCTGGATTAACATATACCTAGACTATTTTTTATCCGGGTACCACGCGAGCGAAGCCGCGGGTGGTAGCTAGTACAAATATAATTTGATTAATTGTAAGTTATAATTTAATACAAAATATCATAGAATATATAGGGCTATCTTTAAAGACTTGCAAACGGTCAGATAGCTCACCCTGATGCTGTTCATCAGACGGTGGAAGCGTGCCCAAGACGTTGGCCACATTGCCACGCTAATGGCAATACTGATCCGTTGATCCAAATAAGAACCAGCTCTTGGATCGAGCGATCTTTTATTAATTAGTTACCTAGGTACCTAAGTGCACTGGTGGTCTAGTTGGTAGTGACCCCGCCTTAAGATATGATCTAAGGTGGCGGGTTCAAATCCGGTCGTGTACCTTACCTGCCAATGGATTTTTCTGTGCGAAAAAATTATGTACGCTATACTAGTACTCTCAAACGATGAAGGAAAACATTGTGAGGAAACCCGCGGCTAAGTCAGCTCCGCACGTATTGACCATGTCTTTCCTGTGGACAAGGCCGACTAAGCTGAGAGGATGGAATAGGTGCTGGGCAAGCCTACTTCATCTTAATTCGTCCCGGGCACTACAACGTCCAATTTGTGAAGGTAAAAGTTGCCTTACTATTATTAGGTAGATACCTATTGTTTTAATACCTATCAATTCTACACTAGACTAAGCCAAAGACCGAGGGGCTGGTCGAGTCTCTCGACTTTAACAATATCCATTGTGTTTATAGTGTTCAAATTCTGAAGTTATTCTTTTTGTTGTTTTGAGCTTTAAAACAACAAAAAAAGATAACAATTTTAGGCGATTGTGGCTTAGATAGATAACCGTTATTATTGTTACCTTGAAGCGCTGGTGGCGTAGCTTAGACGTTCTTGATTGATCGTTGAAGTTAAGCAACGTTGTGCGCGGTCACAATTAGAATGGGTGACTGCGAGTGGTATTACGAGCTGAGCGCTTCTGTGCTTCGGAGGCCACGTTAAATTGTTGGTCCCGGCTTTTAAGTCGTTGAGTCATGACGGAGGCCTTTAGGCGGTCTAAAAACTCCGTCACAAGAGTTGGCCACTAGCTAACGAACTTAGGTACTTTTACTTTATTGTGACCTTCCCGCATTTTCACTGAGTGTAGTAAGACAGGTGTAGGTAAACTAATAATTACAGTAGATAGGTACTACTAGTATATGCTTAGGTACTTAGTACCGAGGCATCAGCGGCCTTCAATACAAAGATAAGAAACGTTGCGCAAAGCGGCCAAACGCACGTTATTGATCTACTTGGATTATTTTTAATTATCATTCATCAAGAACATACTTCTCTGCTGGACTGGGAGTAAAGAAAAAGCATAGAATGCGTCCAGCTGCTTCTCTCCCGAGCATGTCGTAAAAGTTGACTAAAGAATAGTATCCTTTTCAACATGATGAGATATCTACATCTTGGACGTTGATTCGTCCAAGGATATATAAGCAAGTATTCCCAAGGAGGGTTGACGTCTGGCAGGCGGCCGGTCATAAAACACCTTAGCCAAAACTCTTACAGCGTGATCCGAGGAACATGCTGTGCCAACCCCACATAAAGTGGGATAAGGGCAGGAAGATGATAGAGTAAGAGTTTTGGCTAAGGTGTTTTATGACTGGCCGCCTGCCTGACGTCAACCCTCCTTGAGAATACTTGCTTATTGTATCTCATCATGTTGGAGAGGATACTATCCCTTAGTTGACTTTTACATGCTCGGGGAGAGAAGCAGCTGGACGCATTCTATGTTTTTTCTTTACTCCCAGTCCAGCAAAGAAATTTACTTAGACCATATAATGTAGCTATTTGTTGTTCCCTAATAAATAAATAAAATGTTAGACAGAGCCTTTTGTGCACTTATTATGTCTACCAACGTTTTAGGCCATGTCGGTTTCCGGCTAGTGCGTCAATGTCGGTTCATTGAATCACTGAGTCGATGACGTGTCATTTAGACAACCTGCTTCTGTGAATCCATTGTTATACTGATGATCAGCGATAACGTACGCCGGTAGTTTAGAAGGCTCTTTAGTCGTCTGGCCCCGCTCGAACTGGCCCCTAGAGTTCAGTTGACCTAATGCATGTTTTGAATTGGTCAACTGGCCCCGCTTACAGAATTTGTTATTAGAATAGACAAGAAGAAAAGTGTTTCAACTTTTGTCGATTTTATCATGGATTCAAAATTTCAAAGAGGTTGCCTGAAACCATAGAGAGAAAAAAAAGAGATTGACTACGCAATAAACGAAGTACTTAGCGGCAATATAACTGTAGGCCATTGTTTAGAGGAATTAAAGTTTTAATTTTTTATATATTTTTAAGGCTGATCCTAAGGTACATTTTTTGTATATTAGTTATTAGGGACATTCAATCAAAGAGCAAGTTTTATTTTAGCATGTGATCATTAATGAAACGACTGTGATTTTTAAGTATCTATTTTAATTTTGTATTTGTATTAATATTTTAAATTTTACTTTGTATATTGTTGATTTTGAATAGTTCTGAATCACACTAAAAAACTGATTCCCAAACGTAACAAACGCCTCACATCAACTCTACTGAAAATGGGACATGAAGACCTTCGGATAATGGTGGGCAACATCACAGGACACTGTGAGTTGAATCACCACCATCTGAAAATAGGAGCAACGGAAAGCGGCCTCTGTCGTGGATGCTTCCAAGAGGATGAAACTGTGGAGCACGTGACACTCCACTGTTCCGCAACAAACGAAATAAGACAAAGCTTGGGACTGCAGACGGTCATCGAGCAATATCAGGCACCATCATCATCAACTTCGACGGCACCAACAACGGTCTCAACAACACCATCGAGGATACTGGTGCCAACATCCCAAAGTCCTTCTGCGTTACTTCAAGGAGTTGGGCTGGCTGGGGGAGGGTTAACAGGGGGGATAATCCACAATACACTCCACCGCGGGATGTCAGTGCAGATCTTTGTTCCCCTAACATTAATTAGAATAAGAATTAGTTCTGAATAAGCAAGAATATATCAAAATGCTGATTTTTAAATATTTTAATTTTATGTTGTTGATTAGTTGATTAGAATACTTCTGATAAAACATTAATCAAACGACTGTGACTTTTAAAAACTTTAATTTTATATTGTTATATATTGTTGACTTTGACTAGTTCTAAGTAAAGCAAAAGAACCCAATAAACATAAGTATCATAATTTATAACCATGGTGTTTCAATTTTGGTTATCTTGAGTACGTTTTGTACACATCTGTACACGGATTTGAATTTAGACAGTAGATTTTTTGTTCAAATTAGTAATGGGGCCAGTCGACTAAGAAAAGTAATAAATTAAATGCATTTACGTCAACCGGCCCCGTAGGGCCAGTTTTTACCGGGGCCAGTCGACTAAAGAGCCGTTTAGAAAATATGTAGATAAGTACATAGGTACCTACTCGACTTCAGCCAACCTGGGAATACAATTTATTTAAGTACTAGCGACCCGCCCCGGCTTCGCACGGGTGCAATGCCGATACTAAATATACTACAGAATGTCTTTATATACAACGTTCAGTACATTATTTTGATCTATCTCGTAGGGTTCAACTAGCGTTTGCAATGTAAGCGCAATGTGTTTATTTACAACATCACATGCTTATAACTTACAACCTCGGTGGCGTGGCGGGCGAGTGCTCGGCTGAGACGCAAGAGGCGCGGGTTCAATTCCCGCTACGGGAGAAATGTTTGTATGTTCTGCAAATATTTCTTCCGGGTCTGGGTGTTGTAGTATTATGTATTAAAAGTATGTATTTAAAAAATTCTATAGGTATTCTATCAGCCATCTGGTGCCCCTCGTATGGTGTGGACAGTGCCACAAATAATCATAAGTAATCTCTGCTATATCATTATTTGGATATCGGTTGGTTTATCGCATGATTCAGCTTATTTCCTGAAATTAATCTAAAATATGAATTATCATAATTTAGTCACTTTCAAAGTGGCTTCACAGCATTGGGGGCATTAAATATAAGTATCTCATTTTACCTCCTTATATCTAAGGGTTGTTTTGAAAAATCCTGAAACACGTATCCTTAATATTATTATAGTACCTATACAGACCGAATTTCAACAATCGCACAACGCGTTTAAAAGTTATAATAATGTGCCTTTTTTTAATACGTTATACTTTTATTAGCAGAAAGAAACTTAAAACTAATCCTACTAATATTATAAATGCGAAAGGTTGTAAGGATGTGTGGATGTGACGATGTATGTTTGTGCCTAAATCACGTCGTAACGGCTGCACGGATTTGAATGAAACTTGGAATATACATAGTATGTGTGCTGGAATAACATATAGGCTACTTTTTGCACGGTACCACGCGAGCGAAGCCGCAGGCGAAATTTGAAAAGAAACTGTCGGGCTATCTAAAGGCCGTTACAAAGGCCGTTGTACCATGTTACATTTTTACTTCAAAGTATTTTGTGTATCTTCTAAGTGCATGAAAATCTGTCTTTTTGAGAACAAAGGAATAAAAATATAGGTACTAAACTTACACATAGGTACTTATTCGGGTGCATGCAAAAATATATATAATAAGTATACTAGCTGCCGCCCCAGGCTTCGCTCGCGTTGTACCCGGATAAAAAGTAGCCTATGTTATTCCAGTGTGTCTTGATCGTGTCATAAATAAATAGTTTGACCATGAAATTAGTTTCACAAAATACTTCGTACCTACGTATTTAAACGCAAATAAAACCTCACAATTTATATATTTGGCAAACATCCTAAATTATTTTTATGATGCTGTGTTGAGTTCCTGTCAGATGAAAGGTCTGAATTAGCACATTTCAAAAATATCTATATATTCTAATAGGTACATATTTACATCGAAAACTTTAAGGTAATCAGTATAATAATAATAATAATAATAAATAAAAATGAGCTCAGTACTTATAATAAAACTGTAGGTAATTATCGATGTCTGTGCATTGATGATGTACCTAATGTTTATCATAATGACAAAAGTTATTTAAAATTAAGTGCCACCTCAATTATAGGCGCAAACCACAGTCAATTAGATGAATACAAGAATAAAATCAATTCAAAATAGATAAAATAAATTAATTTACAAGATATTTAGATAAATTTGATGAAATTCAGTAGATTATTTAAAACTGACGCACATACATGACATGAATAAAATGATGTAGATACAACTATGATTTATTGAAGTAAAAATGATGTACCTAAGCAGTAGGTATTGTTGTTGTTTCAAAGACCCGTTCTTAGAAACCAGTCCGCATAACTAATCGGGTTTTCCAACGGGTTTTCTAATCGGAAAATGTTATCACTGAAGCGTTTTCATATCGACGGCTTCGGTGACGTGCGAGCAAGTGCTTCCAGCCCCAGGTATTGGCGAAATAAAAATTCTACGTATGTTCGTATGAGGCCAACTCTAGTGACGGAGTTTTAGGCCGACTAAAGGCCTCTGTCATGGCTTTACGACTTAAAAGCAGGGAGCGACTGTTTAACGAGCCCTCCGAAGCACGGAAGCGCTCAGCTCGTAATGCCACTTGCGGTCACCCATCCCAATTTGTGACCGCGCATATGGTTGCTTAACTATAACATAGTATGTGTATTAACGATCAATCAAGAACGCCTAAGCAAGCTACGCCACGAGCGTTTTATAAAAGTTCTACAAATATTTCTTCCGCGTCTGGGTATGTATGTATGTTCGTATGAGCTAGTGGCCAACTCTAGTGACGGAGTTTTTAGGCCGCCTAAAGGCCTCCGTCATGGCTTAACTTGTCTGGGTGTTGTGGTACCATGGTAATTTTACTGTAGTTTCAGATACCTACTTATAGTTTCAGATAAGACACAGGGATTCCTAGTGTAGTGGGTTCAGAACTATGTGATTGTTGGTTGGGGTGTTAATTATACCTCCAGTCAGCAAAGAAAATTGATTGACATTAATTCTTTAGTATACTGTAGAAGTAGGAATTGTGTTTCAAAAAATATAATCGTCAAATACCTTACGTTTTTATCATGAGTCAAAAACTTTTGTAAACTTTCCATAAATCTTAACAAATATTAATGAATTTCCTTTGCTGACTGTCCTTACACAATACGTGATTTGGTTTATGACTAGATTAGGTACTTACCTAGATATGGTCAATCTTTATTGTTAAGTACCTATTATAATTTGTGTTGTGTGTGACTCAATCACGACAAAAAAGCTGAACCTATTTGGATAGTTTTAAAATAAGAGATAGTGTATAAATTTTATTCAGGTTTAGTTTTGTTTTAGACTTTTATATTTTATAGGGTTACTAGCTTAGCTGCAGCCCGCGGCTTCACTCGCGTAGTATCCGGACAAAAGGTAGCCTATATGTTATTACAGCACACATACTATGTATAATCCAAGTTTCATTAAAATTCGTTCAGCTGTAACGGCGTGATTGAGGCACAAACATACATCGTCACATCCACACATCCTTACAAACTTTCGCATTTATAATATTAGTAGGATGATTGCGAATACGATAAAAATATTGAACTTATCTATTATGGATATGCGATTGGAGAATAGATAGCCTTATTGTATGTACCTACCTATTTTTCATTATGGCATCTAAAATAATTTATACCTACTTAATTATGTTTCATTCGTTTAATGATTTATTTCTTTATTATTTGGAAGGCACTGGTGGTCTAGTTGGTAGCCCTGCCTTCCGATCCTAAGGTAGTGGGTTCAAACCTGGTCGTGTACAAAAGATTTTTGTGTGCAAGAAAAATTATGTGCGCTATTACCAGTACGCTCAAACGGCGAAGGAAAACATTGTGAGGAAACCCGCGGCTTAGTCAGCTCCGCACGTATATTTACAGTGTCTCTTCCTGTGGACAAGGCCGACTAAGCTGATATTTTATTTATTTAAAAACAAGACCACCAGTTCTCTCAAGTTACCCTGATAATAAATGAATAGTAAAAATGTTTTAGAAACAAGCTCATTTAAATTCTCTGTAGAAGAAAATCAATTTTAAATAAACAAGAATACAATGTTGTTTGTAAAGTGCCTACCTACCTAATATTTTAACATCGTGTTCTTTGATTCCATAAAAAAACATACCTAGTGTTCCCAGTTCCCGTCTCTGGAAGGCCGTCATATTGAATTTAGATTAGGAATGACGTCTTGGACGAATAAAAAGCCGAATAAACACTTATTCGTTCAGCTTAGCTAACATACCACCGAATACTCAAACGCATCTCAGAGTTGAGCAGGTCTCAAGTGACGAGTTGTTGACAGATTTTCATCAAAAACTGTCAACAAACCGTGATTTGAGACGCGTTTGAGTATTCGGGGGATAGGCTAACATGCATTGTGTCATCCAAACTAAACGTGTACCTACCATACCAATGCAAAATCTCAGCTCAATCGAGGATAACTGTTTTAAATTCAGTTGCAAGGTTTGATCGGAACAAACATACAACTTACATTGTAAGTTAAATAAAGTATTTGTAAAGGATCCTATAATGCTATTTCCAAGTTTAGGACAAGTCAAAGATTTTTCAAATCGGTTCAGCCATTGAATAAGTCGCTACCGAGTATAGTCGGGTAAACTCATGGCATGGTAGACCCACTGGTAGGTATTGTGTGGACGAAGTAGGCAGGAGAAAACATGAGGAAACCGACATGTCGTAGAACCTAAAAAAACTGGTCAAGTGTGAGTTGAATTAGCACACGAAGGGTTCCGTACCAACGTATATAAATGTTTTTTGGAGCCCCCTTTTATTTTATTTGTTGTTTAGAGAAGTACACATTCTGTGAAAATTTCAACTACCTACCTATTACGGTTTATGAGATACAGCCCGCTGACAGACGGCGGCGGCTTAGTAATAATAATAATAATAATAATAATAAGCTTTATTTCAGACTACATTAAATGAGTACAAAAATACACATTTCAGTCCATATAAAATACTAGCTGCCGCCCGCAGCTTCGCTCACGTGGTACCTGAATAAAAAGTAGCCTATGTTATTCCATGTTTCCAGCATAAATACTATGTATATTCCAAGTTTTATTTAAAACCGTTCAGCCGTTTAAGCGTGATTGAGGCACAAACATACAAACTTTTACATTTATAATTATAGTAGGACTAGCTGTTGCCCGCGACTTCGTACGCGTGTAGTACATTATTTTGTTCCAAAAACTATTTTGGGTTTTCTACCTTGGGTTACAATATTGCAATTTTCTTACGGATCCCTAATTTTTTTGAAAATATATTATAGCCTATACAGGACCCTGATAATGAAGCTTTCTATTGGTGAAAGAATTTTTAAAATCGGTCCAGTAGTTTCGGAGCGTATTCGTTACAAACAAACAAAAAAATATTTCCTCGTTATAATATTAGTATATGCAATACCTTACAGACTAACATACATAACAATAATTATGAAACTTATTTAAAAGGCGTCGGCGATGAGTGCGCGGTGTCTCGTTTCAGGCTTTGGATGAATTTTCTGAACACGATACTTCGGCCAGAACCCGGTGTCCATGTACGTAGATAGCCGATCGATCGGTATTCTCACCACAAAGGAATTAAAACTCACATTCCGGCGAGATATCGACTTTGAATATGGTAATAGGATCTCGTTCACACTCTTCGGGTACGGAACCCTAAAAAGTTCGAAAACATGTGTCAAGTGGACGAATTCGAGGCGCACTTTAAATCATTTCACAACACTGGTTCGAATTAGTATCTATCACTAGTATAGTAGAAGTGGACAGGATCATCTTAACTGATAAGCTGATAAGCGACGCATAGAGAACTCATAATAGCCACCCATGACAAGGCCCCATGTTCTGAAAGTGACCTACTTCAGGCAGCGTATTATGACTAAGGCCTTTTACTATCGTGAATGATTTATACAGCGTCAGGAGGCAACATTTTACCTACACAAATGGGACGCTGTAGTGCACGGGACGAATTAAGATGGAGTAGGCTTGCCCAGCACCTATTCCATCATCTCAGCTTAGTCGGCCTTGTCCACAGGAAAGACATGGCCAATACGTGCGGAGCTGACTAAGCCGCGGGTTTCATCACGATGTTTTCCTTCACCGTTTGAGAGTACTGGTATAGCGCACATAAATTTTTCGCACAGAAAAATCCATTGGTACCTACATGACCGGATTTGAACCCACTACCTTAAGATTAGAAGGCGGGGTCACTACCAACTAGACCACCAGTGCTCTCGCATTATTATGAAGAGTTTGACAAATCAATGTGTTTGATTTGGCAGATAGTTATACCTTTTATTAGTTCATGATTGCCTAGTATTTTCTTTTGAATAATTGAAGCTATTATTACTACCAACCTATGCAGGAAAGTACCTACCTACTTGGCATGAATAAATTATGAAAAGCTTTACAAAAATGTAAGGCTCAGATTATAATGGCTTGGCATATCCTACTAGTTCATGTTCTCCTGGTATTTTTTTCATATTAGTTCATTCGCTAAAGTTCCATGATTTCAATTTCATCTGATATTGGTAATACAGGGAAAAAGTATTCGCTATATAGTACCATCAATGGCACTAGCCAATGGTAGGTAGGTACTACTGCGAATGAACCGAAGGAAATGAACTGAAGGACATCGAAAGAGCGGCTGTTGTGTTTGTCTCTGATTTTAGGCCCGTTCAAGTACAATGCTCATGTATACAGTAGCAGTAACTAATACAATGACATCATCATCATCATCTTCCTGCCCTTATCCCACTCTATGTGGGATCGGCACAGCATATTCCTTGGATCATGCTGAGTTTTGATGACCGGTCGCCTGCCTGACGTCAACCCTCCTTGGGAATATTTGCTTATTGCATCGCATCATGTTGGAGAGGATACTATCCCTTAGTCGACTTTTACGACATGCTCGGGGAGAGAAGCAGCTGGACGCAATCTATGTTTTTTTCTTAACTCCCAGTCCAGCAAAGAAGTAACTAATACAATGTGACGCTAACATATTTGGCAATAATGTTAAATTCTTCCTGAAACGGGACTTGAACCCGACCAATTGATATCTGCCTTACCGTGACCTTACTTACCATCTGAGCTACACAGTAACTTACACACACAGTAGCTTTTGGTGATTTTTGTCCATCCCTGGTCTTCAGTCCGTGCTGATGGCCTGCCCACATTCATTTAGTTTTTGTGCGTGTTGTTAAATGTCTATGGCCTCTGATTCAAAAAGTTCCTTTCCATGGCCCTTTGACATTTATAAATTATTCCTGTTGTAATTATTGAATATCCACATATCCATGTTTGTGATCCATACGTAATACACGGCAGTATACAAGTAGGTAGGTACCTATCCAATAGTTTCTTTTTTAGCCGGATTTGTAGTCGAGTTCAAAATTTCCTTGTAGCTCCAAAATTTTCCCCAGCTGGCTGATACTCTTCTTTAAATATCATCAGTGTACCTTTTATTATATTACTAGCTGCCGCCCGTGGCTTCGCTCGCGTGGTACCCGGATAAAAAATAGCCTATAATGTTAATCCAGTACATGTACTATGTATATTCCAAGTTTCATTCAAATCCGTTCAACCGTTCAGGCGTGATTGAGGCACAAACATCCTCACAAACTTTCGCATTTATAATACTTACTAGCTGCCGCCCGCGGCTTCGCCCGCGTGTTACCCGGATGAATAATAGCCTATATGTCAATCCAGCACATTTACTATGTATATTCCAATTTCCATTAAAATCCGTTCAGTCGTTAAGGCGCGATTGAGGCACAAACATCCAAAAATCCTCACTTTCGCATTTATAATACTTATAAGTAGGAAGTAGGATTCAGCTTTTTAAGTGTTGCTTGGATATAATTAAACGTTGTAAGCATACTTATTCATAAGTGAGAATGTTTTGAAACGTTGGACAACAGCGCGCGACGTTGCCAGATGGATGACGCGCAATATGACGTATGTATGATGTATGACAGTGTATGACAGACGTGCTGCTAAACAAAAGTTACGCGTCGTTGCTCAACTTGATGAGCAAAATGTAGGACTTCCGGCAGCGAAATGGCAGAACAATATACTTGGTCAAGATCGTGGGCCGTACCTACTTGGATTAGACTAGCACGGGACCGGACCGTATTGGATGGCACAAGCGAAGGGAGACCTATGTTCAGCAGTGGGCAAAAACTGGCAGCGGATGATAAGTAGGTACATTGGGTCATGAGCATGACTCAAGTAGGTAGTAGGTATAGATTCAATTTTGTATCGATTGGGACACTGGGCTTGAACATTCTTGAATATCTAAAAGCTTGAGAGCACTTGGTCCAGTGGTAGTGACCCCGCCTTCCGATCCTAGTCGTGGACTCAAATCCGGTCTTGCACCTATGGATTTTACTATTCGAAAAATTTACGTGCGCTATCTCTCAAACGGTGAAAGAAAACGTTGTGAGAAAACCGGCATTTCGCAGAACAAAATAATCTAAAACATGTGTCAAGTGTACGAATGGAGCCTCTTTGAGGCGCACTTAAAATCCTTTTACCACACTGGTTCGAAAGAACTAGTGACACGACTAGATAGTAAGTTAGTAGTAGCCGGAAAGCAATCGTACAATCGGACCAATTAAAATGATCGTTTGCTCTCTACCGGCTCGCGTACACCTAACATCGGCCGAAGTTTGCTCGGGCGACTACGGCCGAACTCGGACGATCGAATCAAACACTTGTCTTGTAAAAGAACGCGCGTACAGGCGCGTACACAAACAACGACCGTCGTCGTCCGAATACGCCCGAAAACAGCCGATCAACCGTCGAGTCCGAACTTGTTGGGATTTCTTCTACCGGCGTTTACAAGGTAAATTGAGGGTACGTCCAATGTCGGCACAACTCAGTACACTGTCAGGCACGGTCGCAGTCGCAGCCTGAAATTTCAGAGGGGGTCACTAATAATAGAATATGTCGAGTAAATCAGATTTTATTGTACAATACACAATTTTATGGCACACATAAAACAAATGAAGCCTTCTATTTTTACTGGCATCGCGGCTAGGGGCAGAAAATTGCTTTCTTATATTTTGTAAATTTTTAGAAGATTTTTCAATTTGACGTGTACGATTTTGGGTTTGGATTTTGGGTCCCCTGTGACCCCGCCTCCCCTTCGGACCGCGCCTGTACGCCTGTTGCAGTGTAAGCACATAATACTCGTCCGGGTAGTTATGTCCGCCATCGGCCGACAAAATCAGTTTTGGTCTACGCGTACCGTACGACTTTCGGTTGTGCCAGTAAAAAGCCATTATAATAAAAGTATACAACTGAGTATCTTTAGGAATATTGTTCATTGCATTCAGTGCTTGCGATTAAACTGAAGAAATAATAAGAGTCATCAACTTTTGCTGCTGACTGTACCTTTCATACACATAGACAGTAGAAGACATCGCCCAAGGGGGGAAGAAAGTTTGTATAATCAACTTGCCCCCCCATATTGTTGAGGATGATTTTTAGAATTAGCTAAAAGTCTATTCTAATCAAGTGTCTTTTGTATTATTAAATCATCTCTAGGGGGGATGGTAGGGGGGCAGGTGGGGTCCTTACCCCCCTCGGCGACGCCCTTAGACGTAACATGGACAGTCAGTCTATCTAGTTAGGTAAAAAGTTAATGTTACTAAACTGAAGGTTATTACGTCACTAACCAGCATAAGAATAGCAGATAAAATGTGAATCATTTTTCTGCTGTTCATAGGTCATACCGCCCCTCTATAATGTTGAAATTAGCTGCATAGTAAAACACTTTTAATTATTTAAAGCCCAATACTTCCTTCTATTCGATAAGTAGGTAGTGTAAGTACTAGATTTATGGTTTTACTAGCTGTCGCCCGCGGCTTCGCTCGCGTGGTATCCGGACAAAAGTAACCTAAGTATATGTTATTCCAGCACACATACTATGTAGGTAAGTATATTCCAAATTTATTTCAAATCCGTTCAGCCGTTACGGCTTGATTGAGGCACAAACATACCTACATCATCACATCCATCCACACATCCTCACAAACTTTCGCATTTATAATATTAGTAGGATTCTTATTTTTCTGTATTTTTTGTTTTATTTTATTTTAGTATATATTTTATATTTTATTTTATTACATTATTCGTTAAATTATAGGCATACTAGCTGCCGCCCGCGTCTTCGTTCGCGTGGTACCCGGATAAAAAATAGCCCATATGATAATCCAACACATGTACTACCTATGTATATCCGAAGTTGCATTCAAATCCATTTAGCCGGTTAGGCGTGAAAGAGTAACAAACACCCATACATCCGTTCTTACAAACTTTCGCATTTACAATATTAGTAGGATTATAATTTATTTAGATTCATTGTTTAAGAATATTGAAACCATCAACAATATGTTGATGCTTTCAGTCAGTACTGTGTTCGCCTTTAATTGGCTTGTGTAATAGATAGTACCTAAGCCATTATGTTGTTTTTAGTTTTGAGTTAAGATGTTAAGCTGTTGGCGATCCTTTTTCGAATAAATCAATTATTTTTTCTTGTTAGTTTTTTATTTGTTACCCTTTACTTCCGTTCTGTGTTGTTTGTGTCTGTCAAATAAAAACGTTTTTATTCTATTCAGAACAACGTATCAACCACCCGGTATAAATTAAGACGCCTGTTAGTTTAATACCGAGCAAGTTTTGTCTCGGTTGACGGGAGACGTGGTAATGGGGAGATGTCCTTAGGAACGTCTAGTTTTCCCAGTAAGTTGCAAACATTTCAATTGACACATTTTTCACAATAAAGACATCCAAAAAGCATAGTAGAAAACAAAACTGATTCATAAAACTGCTCAACCCAGTAAGTACCTACCTACTTGACACCTAACATGTGTTTTTTTTACTAGATGGGGAAATCCGAAACCAGAAGAGTTACCTACACAAAAATAGTATTAGAAAATAATAGCTCTTTTTTTCGTGAAAACAATTTTTGGCATAGTAATTTTTTTGGCCAAACGTTAGTTGCTTGTGATAATACAAAAAAAAAATTGGTACAAATCATGGTTTGTGTTACTTCTGATAAGGTATAACATATCTGGTAGGTATAACCTATCAGATGGGGATTCCCATTTTTTTTTACAAACTTTCATCCTCTCCTCAGCCCCTTTCAAGGATGCATTTTCAAAAACCCTTTCTTAATCTATGTACCTACACTGTTATCTTACTTATATTATAAATGCGAAAGTTTGTAAGGATGTTTGGATGTTTGTGCCTCAATCACGCCTAAACGGCTGAACGGATTTGAATGAAACTTGGAATATACATAGTACATGTACTGGATTAACATATAGGCTATTTTTTATCCGGATATCACGCGAGCGAAGCCGCGGGCAGCAGCTAGTCCACCATAGTTTCACTCTAGAGCAACACGGACACTGGCAGAATTGTGATGTGATGTCACAGTAGCAAAAAAAAAAACTGAATTGAAACATAGGTAGGTACTTTAGATGTTTTGTATTTTAAGACCAGTTCTTGTTTACAACCTTCTCAGAAATCCCTTCTTGGGACCCAACAAAATCAAATAGGCTGTACAAAATCGAGTTAAAAGTAAAACAAATTTAGAATTTATATCTTAGGCTCTTTATAATTATACGTATAGATATGAGTAGTAATTGTAGTTATACTCCAGCCAAACTCAAGATATTACTACTGAACGAATGTTTCTATTATTAACATTCTCTTATATTAATTATATGTTACTGATTCGGAATACTTTCATAGAATTTCTCATTCAGTAGTAGGTAGTATCTTGAGTTTGGCTGGAGTATAGTTTAACATAGCTAAACTGAAAATGATAAGAGTAGTTTATATAATTGTCTGTATTTGGAAAAGGAACTTATTTAACACTCCCCCACTAGCAAGCTCTTTTGTTTACTGACAGCTTGCAGTAAGATAGGTAATAAAAGTAGAAAAAATACAATTCAAAATTATTCATACACAATATCTGTCATTCACTTATTTGGAAAAAGTATGACTCAAGATTCACATCATAATTTGACAAACCAACATGTCTTCAAACAATGTTTCACTTTTCACTACAGTTTACGAGTGCTTGACATGGTAATTGTAAAATTGACATTTTGTTTTGACAGATCTATAATTTAATATGTTCGATGACATCATGTTTTGGATAAAAATCGACCAACCTGTTTTACTCAAACATGTTGGGGAGACTGGCATCTGATATGCAAAATAATAATATTTATGGCATGTACCTATATTATTTACATTATTTATACAAAATTATACTAAAAATCACTGGCAGGTAAATCAATTACCAAAAATAATTAAACAAAAATAGACATTTCTTTCTAAAACAAAAGTAACAAATTGTTCATTTAATTAAATGAACTAGCTAAATAAAAACTTAAAATTATCAGTTTCAATGGAATCAGATGATTCACATTTCCTTCAACACTTCCTCGACCTGGAGGTAGAATAAACACAAGATAAACCGAAATGAACGAAAGGTGATTCATCTGATTTCCTCTACAACCTCAATCAGTCACATTCAGACAGGACTCACTCAAATTAAAGCTTTTGAGTACACAGGGTAGCTCAGAACTTGAGCTTAGGGTTGAGCTCATGGGCACGGCCACCCCAGTCCAGCCGGTAGCTGCGAGTCCGCCACGAAATCTCTGGACTGATGAGGGCGGCGGGGAGCACAAATGGAGCACAACACTCATTCCACACCCACCCCAGCAAGAACTGCACTTTTGTGAATGGAGGTGAACCATTCTGCACCGAACGAAGCATTAGCCAGTCTGATAGGAACCACACTAGAATGTGCACTAAGAAGAAGGCGAGGGGCTCCGCATTGAAGAGTTCACCAGCCGCCCACGCCGCACCTGCCCCGAGCGGCATGCACTCGCTGAGGGGCTCCAGCAGCGCCGTCGTCGGCACCATGGCTATCCGCAGCCGCGCCCACCGCGTTAGCCGCGCCTGCAGCGCTCCCACCGACCGCGTCCCACAATTCTGCAGCGCCGGCAGCGAAGCGACTCGCATTCGCCACCCGCGCGAACAAATCTCCTTCGCCATAAAGTAGTCCTCCGCCAGATAGTCGGCGAACGCGGCCAGCCCGCCCGTCTCCTCCAGCGCACAGCGCCGCACCAGAGACGACATGCCCACATGGCAGTTGATCCCGAGGAAGTCAGCCCCGAGATACATCCGCGCCTGTGCGGTGCCGAAGTAAACCTTCTCGTAGACCGCGGCGAAGCCCTCCGCGTCGCATACGAAGGGCATCTGGTGCACTATGGCCACGTCCTCCCGCATGTGCTGCACCATGTCGAGGAGCGTGTCCTCGCGCATGCGGATGCCCGCGTCGCTGATCAGCACGAGCGGGTACTTGGCCGCGAGGTACGCCGGCTGCATGTTGTTGATCTTGGGGTTGACGCCGACCTTCGCGCCGCCGACGAACAGCCTCGCGTCGATGTGCGAGTGCTTCGCTATCAGACTGTTCACCAACATCGCCGCGGGATCGTTGTCGTTCTCCACGCAGAACAAAAGCTCGTAGTTTGGATAGTCTAGAGAGAAAAATGTCTCAAGGTTGGAGAACAGGTTCGGGTCGACGCCCGTTAGCGGCTTCAAGATCGAGACGCCCGGGTAGGGCTGCTCGGGCGGCGACCGGTCCACCGCTCGGTGCAGCTTCCACTTAGAATACGACAGCGCCATCAGGTGCATTAACCACAGACACACCCAAGCTATCATAAAAAATATAGCAAAACCGTAAACGGTATACACCATAGGTATCATAATTGTAATTTTATAACGATCTCGCGTTCGGGCCGCATAATATCGACTGGTTTACGAGGGTCGCGGGCCGTGCGCTTCGATGCGATCGTAACACTGAACTGAAGCCGATTCCGCATAGGCAATGAATGACGACAGGGCTGAGCGCTTCCAATTATGATTTAACATTATATCTAGGGCGCTATCATTGTAAACACTTGTAGCTGATTATGCACACTCCACTCAATCAAAATAAATCTGTGTAACTTTGAAGAAGGAAAACGAACGAAACTCAACTCGCGCACGACCCGACCATACTTCAAACGTCACTGCCGCCAACTGAATAAAATAAAATAGGTAGGTAGGTAAAAACAAATGTCAAAGGTGATAGAAATTCTTGAAAAGATGGTCACACACGGTCCATCTTGCTGTACGTCCCGCCAAGGTCCTGGTGCTGGATGTAACACTACTCACCATTATCACCATCGTGCGCGCATCGTGACAGATGCAATCGAACGAATTAAATGAGCGGACGTGGTTTATTTATTCAAAATGCCACCAGCTTCATCAAAATGCCTAAAAATTAGAGTTCTTGTGATGAAAATAATCCCTTTTTTCTAGGTCACTGGAGACTTAGACAATATAACGTAGGTAGTGATTACTTGCTCAGTGGTAGACTATTGTGGAATTACTAGAAATTACTCTAGCCCTATGTCAAAAATAGATAGGTACACATGTTCCAGAAGGTAGATCTCTTTCTATTACAGAATAGAAACATTTATTTTCCTTCGTTCTCGCAATCGTCATGTTCGCGGTTATAGAAATGTTTGTTTTGTCTGCACTCAAACATCATTTTTACTCTATTTTACCAGATTTTACCGTAGAGATAAGCGTTTTCTCGGTATTCATGGTAAGAGAATGGCTGGATGAAAATCTGGTTGTGCGAGTTCAGCATATAATCCTACTGAAATTAAAAATGTGAAAGTTTGTGAAGATGTTTGGATGTTTGTGCCTCAATCACGCCTAAACGGCTGGACGGGTTTGAATGAAACTGGGAATATACATAAAAGGTACGTGTGCTGGAATAATATACGCTAGGGCGGCACAGCGGCGTCAAGCATATTCATGGTCGTTTTACATCGTGCATGGTCTTGGCGAGACGTACAGCAAGATTGATTGGCCGTGTTTAGAGCCTTTGTTGACAGAGGAAAAAAGAACGTTTAATTTAATTAGTAGCAAATTCGTGTTATAGGTAATACCTACTGTACGTCTTCAGCGATTTATTTAAATTAAATTGTATAAATTACAAATATTAAATAGTGCCAGGTACTGCATATAGGGAACAATAAGGAACTAATATTGTTGAAAAAAATTATCTAGTGAGTTTGTAGTTTTTGTAGATTCATAATAGGGTAAACAGAAATAGGTATTTAAGTACAATACACAGTGCGGGGGTTTGAGGGGTTATTATCAAATCAAATTATTAGGTTCACGTCGTGTGAAATCATCGGAAACGACTGTGTACGTGTCTATGGTTTTAGAAAAAAAAGGAATTCGTTCATTCATTCATTCTTTAAAAATTTGTTCGCGCCCGCGGCAAAATCAACTAAAAATTCTTCTTGGATATATTTGTGTCGACTGTCGAAGGTATTGGAAATGGAAGTAAATAATTTACTCAAGGATGTGATACATCTGAATGAGTACATTACTGCAACTCAAGATGTCTTGATCAAATACAAGAACGTTAAAGTTGCCCTAAATATCGCGACAGTTCTTACACTGAAAAAAATTCGATCCCTTGAAATCGAGGTAAGTTTTATGCAACACAAACTAGATACATCTACCTCACATTGGCTTATTTTCACTGTTTCATTTGATTCACCTGGACGATATCATGTTATAGCGTATAATAAAGAACACCATAAGTTCGATTTCAAAATACCTAACCCATACCTACACGTTCCGTAAGTTCGTGGGTAGGTAGATGCCCAATTTTTGCATCTCTTTTTGTACCTACATTTGTCACTAGGCACTTGTGCTTTCTTCTAGTATCTGAACAAATGCGACGATAACGGCGTAGCGTGCATAATTTTTGAGCGCTTGCTCGCCACACCACCATCAAAAGTATGGAGAGTTCTGGCCAAGGAGTTGGTAAACCTGCTGCAGTACTGGCTCGAAGCTATCAGGAAACACTTGGTGAATCACAGCGCTCATTGGTGGATGTTTTTGAAGCTGATCTTAAAGTTTTTAAAGGTAACTGATCTGTAGAATATTAAAAAAATGAGATAACATTTATGGCATATGCCTCCACGTATGCCATCACAGAGTCTTAATTGGTCACCAAAACTTGTAACCAACAGGAAATCCGTCTAAAAGACCCTAGCATCCCCAACATGCTGGTGGAACTCACAGCGGAGTGCCTGCTAGACCTGGCCACAGCGCCCCAGCCGGATGTGTTCCAACGGCACGAGATCCTGCACTGCCTCAACATGGTCTGTGCTGAGTCAGGGAGGGAGATACGCTTTGCTATGAGGACCAAGTTTGGAGAATATTTGTAAGTTCTTTTTTAAACGTTATCATCAGCCTATACAAGTTTACTGTTGGACATAGGCCTATAAAAGTTCTAAGACAAATTATTTTGTAATTACAATGTGAGTTAATGCAATAAAATAAGTTAATTTTAGCTGCAATCAGTAGTACCTATAAAATTAATTTCTCAATATTCTCTGTATTTATGGTCTATTCTAGCTCATTCCTTATTTACCTACTACTTAATGGAGAACAGCTTGGAGATTTAATTAGGTAAAAAATAATTAATTAATAAAACGCAAATGTTTTCTCCTACTTTAGATCTGTACTGTAATATAATTTTCGAGTTATAAAAAAAAAACATGATATCAATTTGGCACCATCTTTTAATTCTTAAGTCCTTAATTCGGCTATTATCATGGTATCTTTTTCTCTTGCACTTCCACTACCAGGACTTATACATTTTGGTATTCGCTGCTTTCATACTCATGTCAATACAATATAACAATTTAGTAAGTATATTAAATAATAAATATCCAATTACATCACCCCTGACCACACACAACAATCCACATCTCAAGAAAATGTTTTAGAAACAGTAAATTTTGTTATAATACCATGGTGTGAGTAGTATCCTACATTGATAAAAAATTAGTACATACGAATATTATATTGTCGCGACAAAAAGACGCTCAGAGAATTTTAAGTAAGTGCTTATAAATTTTTTATATCAATACGTATACATTATCCCAGTGTCATCCCGTTTTTAACAATTTTTCATCAATCCCTTTCAAACATTAAATTCATTTCAATTGTGACATAATTGACTTTTTATTATCTCCGAATGATCATGATATATAGAGAAATTTTGGTTGCATGAATCAGCTTTGGGTAGGTACCTATTTTGGGTGGTAGGTATTCTAAACTTAGCGCGCCTTAGCTGGCATAGGTGGGTCGACAACTAAAGTCTCTCCGGTCTCTTCGAAGTTCTTCACCCACTTCTTGATCATGATGATGGATGGGCAGTCCTTCAACTCCTTCAGCTTGTAATGGATCCTGAAGAGATGTTGCACCGTCACGAATGAGCCGTTGTTGAGATAGTAGTGTTTCACGCAAAACGCGCGCTGTTTTTCGGTGAACTCTTCCATATTCGCACACTATTTAAAGTATCAAAATGGCAAAAGTAATTCGGGTGTTAAATGACAGACGATTCAGGTGTATGTACCTGCGTTCGATGTCTGGAGCTTTCTGGAACAGGTAGGGTGAGTACTTAGAAGGGTGCGCGGGACGATTCGACGCACCCCTTTCCACGTGATATGCGCACGAAAGTTGAATTGAATAAGTGACCTCTAGGGGGAGAATTTATTGCCCGTTTGAGCGTTGGTCGTCTAATGTCTTGTTTATCTTTTGGCGAATTACATTAGGTTATAGTCTATTTAAGTAGGTACCTACGTACGATATAGTTTATTTATAAATTAGGCAACGCCAACAGAACAGCAGAACACATAATTCACAGATAACAGAATTCAACACATAATTCACATTGACAAATATAGGTACTTGACAAAATATAGTAGGTAGGTACTATAGAATGTGCATCAATTACAGGCATGCCACAGTATTTGTAACAAATTAGCAGACAACAGCTAGTGAAAAGAAAATTATATACCTATAATGATACTAATATTATAAAGAGGAAAGATTTTTTTGTTTGTTTGTAACGAATAGGCTCCGAAACTATAAGACCGATTTCAAAAATTCTTTCACCAATAGAAAGTTACATTATCAGGGACCAGTATAGGCTATAATATATTTTCAAGAAAATTAGGTACTTATCTGTAAGAAAATTGCAATATTGGAACCAACCTTTGTTTCTACCTGCATTGTAATTAAATTTTAGAACACAAAAGCTGTTATTGTGACTCAACTATAATAGATGGATATGTTGTGTCACGAGCTTTTTTGTAGACATTAATAAGACCTTTAAACCTGTAATACATTATTTTGTTCTATAATCAATAGTTTTCGCAGCGCACGCCAAAAACTATTTTTGGTTTTTTACCTTGGGTTACATATTGCAATTTTCTTACGGATCCCTATTTTTTTTTTAAATATATTATAGCCTATACTGGTCCCTGATAATGTAGCTTTCTATTGGTGAAAGAATTTTTGAAATCGGTCCAGTAGTTTTGGAGCCTATTCGTTACAATTTACAAACAAGCAAAAAAATATTTCCTCTTTATAATAATTAATATGAAGTAAGTTCGTATGAGCTTGTGGCCAAGTTTAGTAGTTTTTGGCGTGCGGTGCGAAAACTATAGATTATAGAACAAAATAATGTACTACACGCGTACGAAATCGCGGGCAATAGCTAGTATAATATAAACTTAATTACTAGACACCTCAGACCAAATAAAAAGAGAAGACGCCGCGCCGCGAACAACAAAAGTGAAGCTACACAAAACCGTGCTCCTGCAAGTAAACATACACGTACATACCTACACTAAAACCATGCTCATCGCTCGTAGTACGTCACGAGTCTTAATAATAGAATTATGCCTTCCTGTGTAGTGAAAACTTGTAAAAACAGCAGCAAATCACATAAAAAGTCTCACGGAATCACTTTTCACTTGTAAGTACTTCAAATAGCATCGTTTCTTAATTATTATACTATGAATTTAGGTTACTTGGAACACACAACCTTAAAACCGACACACACATAGATAAAAAGATGGCTTCACTTTTGTTGTTCGCGGCGCGGGGTCTTCTCTTTTTATTTGGTCTGAGCTAGACACTCATTTGGAATACTTGGTTGTTTTAGCGTGAAGCTGGCTCACAGCATGTTGTCATGCGCCTATCTGCCGTGCCAGTACAGCGCGGTGGAGTGCCTCATGCGCTGGCTGGTGCCGCGGCAGGAGCGCGCGCTGCGTGAGGCGGCGGCGGCGCGCTGGCTGCCACCCGACCTGTGCCCGCAGACAGCCAGGACCCTCTTCCTCACCAGCAGGTGGATGAACTTCTTCCAGGTACTTATTGCTCTCTAAAGATGTTTCAATTGGCTACAGTTTAGACCAAATAGAAATATAGGTACTTCAGCCGAACTGGAGATGTAATTTATGTGAACAAAGTGTCAGTTCTTAACCTAAAACTTACTGTTTCATTATTAGTAATCTTAGACCAAATAAAAAGAAAAGACGGCGCGCCGCGATCAACAAAAGTGAAGCCACACTAAACCGTGCTCCTGCAAGTAAACATACACGCTCACGCACCTACACTAAAACCGTGCTCAACGCTCTTGGTACGTCACGAGTCTTAATAATAGAATTATGCCTTCCTGTGTAGTGAAAACTTGTAAACTAAAAAAAAAATACTTGTAAGTACTTCAAATAACATCGTTTCTTAATTATTATACTATGAATTTTGGGTTACTTGGTACACAAAACCTCAAAACCTTGATCGCGGCGCGCCGTCTATTCTTTTTATTTGGTCTGAGTATCACAGCTAAAAAACCAACCCACATTAATAGACTTCTTTTGTTCCTGGCGTAAATGGACACATACCTAGTGTGTTGGAAATGTGTACAAAGGGCTACATTTTATTATTACAGATAAAAAATCTCATTCAAGACAAATTCAGCTCAAATCAAGAATGGCACCACAATAAAAAGAAAACTAAAATGTGTGGATATTTATGCCTCTAAAAGCCGTCACTTACATAGCTATAATATATTATTATATTATAGCAAGGCATATTACGATATATTTTCTATAGTAATCTATGAGTGACCAAGGATGCAGCTATAATATATATTATAGCACACCATACAAAAGCACAATATCCTACTAATATTATAAATGCGAAAGTTTGTGAGGATGTGACGATGTTTGTGCCTCAATCACGTCGTAACGGTTGAACGGATTTGAATGAAACTTGGAATATACATAGTATGTGTGTTGGAATAACATATAGGCTACTCTTTATCCGGGTACTACGCGAATGAAGTCGTGCGCGGAAGCTAGTATTAATATACAGTATAGCTACGTCTGTGATGACCTTAACTGTAGTTCTTCTGTTTCCCAGGATGCCAGATATTTCTTGAACGCCCTCAACGAAGGCAACGGGCTGGTTATGTCAGTGATCTGCAGAAAGCTATCCATTGGAGAGATCGTCGTTATTAATGTAAGATATTGTCTTTGTAGGAACGTTAGAATATTCACAAATCGCCGCGAATAAAAAACGCTCGCAAATCGCCAGGGTGATAACGCTCTAAAGAACAATCCTCAGATTTAATGAACTTAGAGTACACTTCATTTTGTTAATATAAATTCAGAAACAAGAAGTTATTCTAAGTTTCTGTGTGGTTTCATCACGATTTTCGTCACGAAATTAACAGTTTAGCACTGTATACAGGTGTCCCAATAAATTGTGTCAAGCGGAAGTCTAAAGATATAGCATCCTATTAAGAAAGGTAAATAAAATAGGGTACTCGAATCGAACAAAAAAAAATCGTCCTCATAAATTTTAAAAGTTTGTTTACTTTAACTACTTTGAATATTAAATTAATTTATTTAACTTTTATTTGTTTAAATATTTCTTTTATTGCGCAATGGTATCAGATCGTCCCACAATTTGGTCTTATAAAAAACAAGCATAATTATATTTTCAATAATTCGTATCTTGGTGACGTATGTATTGTAAGCCAAAGTTTGACAAAAAATACTAAAAAAATCATTATTCATCACATACATGGGGGTGATTCGGGTACTCCAAGGGGTGTTCTATCTCTGGACTTCCGATGGCGCAATTTTTTAGGACTCCCTGTATATTTCGATTCTTGAATGCCCCAGGGTACAGAGAGACAGCAATACTGGCTAGATTTCAACATGTCCGGGAAGTCGGTATCGGTGCTACTAGATCCCCGGGTCCTGGAGGCCTTAGGCGTCGCCGAGCATCGAGCCTGTGAGACCCTCGTTGTAGACCACGAGACCACAGAGACTGCAGTCTTACACAGGTATAGTTAAATCTCCCAGGGACAGTCCTAGCTAAATTTCAACACGTCCAAGTCATACAACGTGTATTATGTCTTTAAATAAAATATTTTTCATGTCATTTCAGTTATCATTTTTATTTAGGGTTCTAAAGGGACCCTATTACTTGAAATTTTCACTAAGTTTGTATTTCTATTACTATAAAAATTAAACAAATGGGTGCCCCATACAAGAGACATTGTACTATGAAGCGCTCGTGGGGTAGCTTGCTTAGACGTTCTTGATTGATCGTTGAAGTTAAGCAAAAAGAGAAGCTGCTGGACGCATTATATGTTTTTTCTTTACTCCCAGTCCAGTGAAGAAGTTACTAAACGGAACCTTAATTAAACTCGCACTTGACCGGTTCAATTGTATGTTTCAGAGAATTGCTAGGTCTGACAATATCTGTGAACACGCATCGTCCTCCGTACATTCGTCCGATTGACATAAGCGCGGGAGAATCACGCCGCATCACTATAGTGGTCAGCTCCAAAACCGATCTGAACACCTTGGATGGAGCATTGAGAAACACTTTTGGTGATAAGTACCAGGTGAAAATCTTACCGTAAATATGAGGTAATATTGACGACGTCGGTGGCGTGGCGGGTGCTCAGCTGAGACGCAAGAGGCGCGGGCTCGATTCCCGTTGCGGAAGAAATGTTTGCATTTTCTGAAAATATTTCTTCCGGTCCGAATGTTGTAAAATTACGTTTTATTATATGTATTTACAAAAAAATGTTATTCTATCGGCCATCTGGTTCCCATATTACAAGCTTTGCTTAGTTTGGGGCTAGATGGCGCTGTGTGAAATGTCCAGAAATAATTATTTATTATTAGCCCATGCTTCTCTCCCCGACCGAGCATGTCGTAAAAGTCGACTAAGGGATAGTGAGTATACACGATGGACCATCTATATGGGTGATGGGCTGATCACCTGTCACCATGGTTTACCATACCCATCTTGGGACTTTAAATCAGAAGTGGCTGCAATTTATGACCACTTGTGGCTCCGCCCATGCCCCTAAGGATACGGGCGTGATAACAGATATCCCCGCCCTTTTCCCCTTGTGATATTTCATGATTTTTCGAACCCCTTCCCCCTTTACGAACCTCACATGATTAATGGACTAGTGGTCCACTTACAGAGACGGGAAAAAAGAAATAGACATGACTGTTTGTCATATGGCCTACAAATATGTCATTAAAAAACTTGTTAACGTTAAATACAAACTCTTTATGCAAGCTCCTATTTAGTTGTTCTTCATTCAGTAATAACCTTGTGTTTTTTCACAGCGTCTTTTGGAATTGGATACAGATATGTCACAGTCTCCCCAAAGATCGTGCAATAAAAACAGGGAATTTAATTCTGTAAGTACTTATCAGAACTCTGCTCTCCCGAAGCCAAATTATTGACATAGCTTGTGTTGTTCTATACCATCGCTTCTAGATTTCAGTTGTGTAAAAGAAAGACAGGTAGTGAGACCGTGCAAAATATTAAAGTACCTAAG
Source organism: Scotopteryx bipunctaria (assembly GCA_949320045.1). NCBI lineage: Eukaryota > Metazoa > Arthropoda > Insecta > Lepidoptera > Geometridae > Scotopteryx > Scotopteryx bipunctaria. The sequence continues at coordinate 2,204,739 of OX439464.1, read as the reverse complement.
TAAGTTCGTATGAGCTAGTGGCTAACTCTTGTGACGGAGTTTTTAGGCCGCCTAAAGGCCGCCTTAGCGACTTAAAAGCCGGGACCTACGATTTGATGCTGTGCGTGGTCACAATTTGGATGGGTGACTGCAAGTGGCATTACGAGCTGAGCGCTTCCTTACTTCGGAGGGCGCAAAATATTGAAATCAAATAACACACCAAATCAAATAATTGTTAATCACAAGAAAACTACAAAATGAATAAAGAAATCTGGTTTCAACAAGTAAAGATATAGTTATTATTACCTACCTATCAAAATAAAAATCATCTGAGACTATAATATATGGGCGATGGGCTGATCATCTGTCACCATGGTTCACCATATCCATCTTGGAAGTTTTGTATCAGAAGTGGCTGCTAGTTTTCTTATGATTACTTGTGGTTCTGCACACCCCGTTAGGGAGATGCTCATACGAACACACATACATTGTGTGAAGCGGAGATATAACGTCGTTATTGTCGAAACCATTGATAGCTTTGAGGCAATCTATAGAAAATATAATTAGTATTTTATATATAAAATTGTGAGTAAAATGAATGCTATTTTTCTTGTTTCCTCCAATCAGATTTACAGATATTATGCCAGGCATTTCTATTCGAAAAATGACAATAATTTATTCCTGCCGCTAAGTATAAAAAAATACGTACGTTTTTTATCAATTTGTCTATACTTTTTCTTTAATGTTGCTCATTCATTGACTTCTGTCACACACAATTTCATTTGAGGGTAGTTAAAAAATCCTTTTATACCTATTTGTTTATTTTGTTTATGAATTGTAAATTGCTCTCAGCTGTTTGAGAATATTATCATTCTTGTGTTGTTCAGGAAGAAGATACAAGATTTTCGCATCCAGTCGAAGTTAAACGGAGAAAACACTCTGGTATAGCTTTTATTTATATTATAAATGAAAAATCTGTTTGTCGTGTCACTGATTCTATCAATTAAATACATTTTTTCATTATTAATATAAGATACGAGAGAGTAAATAATATTGCAACATTCAGCTTCTATCAGAAGGTTGTCAAATAATGCTTTGCTGTATAAAAAGCCGGTCATATTTTGACGGTTTCAATAAAATAGTATTTAAATTGATTGCAACTATAGCTCCATAAACTTTAAATTCAAGATCACACCTCATCTTGAAAAAAGCCTTAAAAGTTTACCTATTTACAAGGGGATGATCATGTTGCAACAGTATCTATTAGAAACCGTTTAAGTAATATCAACTTACCCCCGTATACTCAAACGCATCTCAAAGTTGAGCACGTCTCAATTGTCGACTTTTTGACAGATTTTCGTCAGAAACTGTCAAAAAACCGTGAAAAACGTGCTGAACTCTGAGTCGCGTTTGAGTATTCGGGGGTAAGTCTTTAATCTTTGTGTGTTAGGTAATCTTGTCTCGCAATGTTTGCATTTTGTGACTAAAATGTCCGGACCTTTATTGAAATGCCAGGCTTTTTGTGAGGACTTTTCAAATTTCTTAATGTTAACCCTAGGCGCGATCTATACATAGATAATATTCAGTCTAATGCTAATGTCATTATTTCAGGCTATATAGTGAGAAATAAGAATACCGGCGGATCTGTCTCGCCGTCTACTGTCTCGACGTCGTCTTTGCTCCAGGTAATTCTCTTTTGAACCACTAGCCCTTTGGTGGGCCGAGGATATTAATACCCAAACTTTTGTGTGGTACCCGGACAAAAAGTATGGTATAACATATTTTACTGTTTCCTCGCAAATAAGAGAAAAGTACTATACAAGTCTTGGCCGAAATAGCAATTAACGGGCTCGTTTAGTTAAAAAGGACTGCTATCGCCTCGTCCTTCCAATATTACTTCGGACGTAAATTCCTTCCGGCCTGGGCAGTACTATTATTCTTGTGTGTCAAACCTTCTCTTAAACTTTACCACTTATAAATATTAAATAGTAGGATTATTTATTTATATTTTATTACAGCTCAAAGATAAACTAGCAGCATTACCTCGGTACAAGTACGATAAAGAGCCAGTGAGCGTGTGCGCACAGCCGGCGCTGTCAAACGTCACAGAAATCACAGAGCAAGACGACCGTAGCGTCTGCACCGCGACCACCATCAAATTCCGACCTTACGGCGTATGCCATAAGAGCGTCAAACCACCCACCGACCAAAATACCTCAATTAAATCTAGAAGTGAAGGTGAAACTGTCAAACCGAAGTCTAGAGGTGGCAGGCGATTCCTGTCTCCAGTAGTCAGCGACGATAACTCCACCAGCCTTCTCTTAGTCGCGACGATAGGATCAGCTGATGATTCTGTCATCAATGAAACGGTACAGCGATTGTCCAAATCCAAAGATTTTAACGACGATAATATAGTCGACCTACTCGTCCAAGAAGCTTTGCAAGCTAAACCGAAGAGCAGGGAAGTATCTGATAGCGGTATTAATACAGATGAGAAGAAAAGCCAAGAAGAAAGTGAAGCTGTTGATGATACACCCAACGAGAGAAAGGAATTCAAAAGTAAAGTGCCTTTGAAGAAAATCTGTACAGTCGTCAGCAAATCCACGACCGACGATGAGTCTAATACAGAAGCTATAAACGAAACGCCAGCTTTTGTTAATACAAGGAAATATAAACAGAGTTCTAACGAACTTAAGAGTACTGAAAAACAAAGTTTTCACGCGAATACTATAGAAGAATTCTTTTCTCAACACATTGCTGAGAATGGAAGGGGTGAAATCGTAATAAGTCCTACGCTAGCCAAGAAAATTAATGAAACTAGTTCAGAAACAAGTGAGAATTTCGATGATAATTACTTTCTCGCAAATGAAGAGGTACATACTGACGTAGAACAGGCTATATTTAATGATATAGATGTAATTGATTGCTTGAACGATATGGTTGATAAGGTTTGCAGTGGTTTTGACAAATGCACTGAATATCTGTTCAAAGAAACTACCAAAGCTGTCGCCAAAGAAACTTTTCAATCACAGAAAGAAGCTATGGCAGATAAAAGTTATCCAACCTCTAGATCTAAGCAGTTAGAAGTTAAAAAACCAAAAAGAAACATTAAACTAAAATACAAACCCGTGAAAAAGGCTAAAGCGCGAGTGACAAAGAACACTAAGACTACTGAACAGGAAACCTCTAAGAAAATGTCAACTATTATTGAACAGAAGGAAGAAGATACTATTCTTGGAGAAATAAACCCTGGCAAAGAAAATGCGGCTGCAAATAAAAGCCCTCTAAATATATCTGAAATACTGCATGCTGAAGATATAACCATGCCAATACAAAAAAGGAAGCGAAAACTATATTCTCCTAAAAATGACATTGAGAATGATATACAAGAGTTTACTGTAGATAAAACGAGCGACGATATGCCTCTTTCAGAGATTAAACACGGCAAAAATATCAATACAACCGCTACATCCTACAAAGAGCTAGAGAAAGAACGCAAAAAATATACTCGTCGACCGAGATCTAGAAAATCTAAGAAAATCTTAGAAATGCCTTCCCCTCGCACTATAGAAATGAATTCTGTGTTCGATAGCTTAAAACAAACAGTCGAAAGTAGCGAAAAGATTACTCTAGTTGATAGAAATAAAGATATGTATAATTTTACAAGTGAGAGTGAAGATGAGGATTTTAAGAAGAAACAGGAAATAAAAAAACGCGTCAATACAACTGCTGGTACAGAGACGACCAAAAAAGGCAGAAACGCTCGTCGTGCTAAAGAAACTGACAGCTCTTATGAAGAAGCAAGTAAGGTTAAGATTGTGAAACGTAAAAAAGTAACCAAACGGGCCAACAAACGGAATTCCGAAGTAAAAGTTGTTGATTTAGTTGATGATAAAATAGACCTTATTGATCAAAGAATGAGAGAAGCTAGAGAGGAATTAAATACTTCTGTTGTATTTGAACAACATGCAAACTTAGAAATAGTAGAGTTAGAACCAGCATTTAAAGTATCTCCCCAAATGGAACAAATTTGTGATAATGATACAAAAAAGAAAGCCACCAAAAATACTCAAATAGAATCTCTACATGATAGTGCGTCCAATGATACGCTAGCATCAAAGAAAAGAACTTACAAAAGAGCTAAAAAGGCTGAAATGGAACAGAGTCATGATGACAAATCGAATGATACATTATCTAAGAATAAGGTTAACAAAAGACTGAAGAAAAGTGTTCAACTACTCACTATAAAAAAAGAAAAAGGCTTGAAAGATAAAACTTTTACAGTCGATAAGGAAGATGAAGGGACTATAAGCCCTCTACCAGGGCTAGTGGTAGAATCTATGCCCAAATACAAAGAAGACGCCAATGACTCACTGACTACTAACATGCTGCAAAAATTCAAGAGAATTTATCAAGACGGCCCTGATGTTATTAACGATTCTGTAAACACCCAGAATATGCTCTCCGATTTGGAAAGATTCAACCACAGTGCACAGAATATAACTGTAGCTGACCAGGTATATCTCGACGATTATAATGATATAAATATAGATAAAAAAGCGGCAAAGGGTAGACAACAAAGAGGAAAGAAAACTGTCCCAACAAATGCACCGAGAATGAATGCAAAGAATATTTCAAACGAACAAGTTGAAGTTACTGAAACAATAGATATCCCTGATACGAATGATCAATCAGAAAAGTCTTTTGCGAGTAATGATATAAACGCTCACGGAGACATCGACGAAGCGCCTCCGAACCCAGATACAATTAAAGAAAATCTCCAACCTAGAGAAATCCAGGACTTGGACCAGTCTATGCGAGATTACTTCACGAAACTCACTCGAGAAATACACAGGTCAACTTCTAAAGGTCGCGAGGATCGCTCTGAGGGCAAAGATGTTAACACCATTTTGCATACTGATATCGAAAAGGCAGTTGGAAAGAGTGCTATATCTCCTATTGTTTCTGTCAAACGAATGTCGTTTGAAGATATTAGTAAATGGATGCCGTCTCGTCGCACCTCGGACACTGAAAGTTATACTGAGTCTATAGTGAGACGAAACGAACAGTCGCAGAAAACAAGAACTCAAGTTAGAATAAATGAGAACAGTGCTGACACAACCCCAAAATCGACAGTACAGACTAGAAAACCCCCAGAAACATCGACGCCTGACTCTACAAAAATAAAATCCCCAATTGTGCAACTCCCAAGAATGTCATTGGAAGAATTCGAAAAATGGCTGCCGCTGCCTAAAAGTTTCGAAGCAAAGAAAACCTCTCCAAAAGAACGAAGCAATGATTTGAAACTAGTTTATAGAACACGATCTAAAACGAAAGTGAGCAACGCTAAAGAAACACAATCTATATCAAAACAGAAAGGTGAAAGCGTTCATATGAAAAAGAACGCTAAAGATGCAAAATCGAATAGAATCGAAACTGATCCAGATAGTGATTTTGATACAAATGTTAAAGACTCACGACAGCTGAGAAGCAAGGCTAAATCGCATAAAGATAAAGAACTTAACAAATTAGAAGATAATGATTCAAATGAAGCTAAGAAAATGTCTCATACGATTTTAACTTTCCCAACTCCTCTTAAAACAAGATATGCCAACGAAAACCGTGAAACTCATGACGCCTTTAATGTCTCCAAAAAAAGAACGAAAATGGTTGATAATGATTCAGAAAATTCTCCATCAAGAGACAAATCAGCTAGAAAAGCTAAGCCATCAATATCTCCTATAAAACTAGACGCATTCGAAACTAATATTAACAATACCAGTTCAGACGACGAATGCCTCAAAAAGATACGAAGCATGTTTTCAAAGACAAAGGATACAAAATATTCAAACAGAGATCAATCAAAATCGCCAGTATCACTGAAGCGAAAATCTTCATCTCCTATCCTGAGTGAGCGAAAGAAGAAATTTTTGGAGCCGAACATATTTGAAGAGCAGAAATTAAATATGCCCAACAAGATTAAAGTTTTAGAAGACGTGGTTATATCTGAGAGTGGACCTAGTGTGTCTAGCGTAAACAATTGGTTCAAGAGAGCAGGTCCTACGGGCTTTAAAGGTAAGAATCTTGTACTTTGGCATTACGTCTGCATCTGAGTGCGTATGCTGTAAATAAATCATCTGTTACGGCCTCGGTGGCGTGGCGGGCGATTGCTCGGCGGTGACGATAGAGGCGCGGGTTCAATTCCCGCTGCGGAAGAAATGTTTGCAGCATGCAAATATTTCTTCCTGGTCTGGGTGTTGTGGCACCATGGTACTCGTAGTTTCTGATACCCACGGCACGGAATCCTAGTGTGGGGTCAGGACTATGTATGTGACTGTTGGGTGTTATTTATTTATTACAAATTGCAACAAAAATACACTTTAAGATTTCACATTTGATTTTTTTATACCTAGATAATTGATTTTACGAATACAAACTTAATTTAATTCTTGCAGGTAGTACTATGTCTTACAAAGATACAATACAAAATGTTATGGAAAAATTGGATACTACGCTCGTAGAAATCAATCAAAATACGAGTAAAAAGTGAGTAGAAGACAAGCTTAATTTTGGGTCGGTCGCTTAGTTCTATGGGACTAACCCCCGAATACTCAAACGCATCTCAAAGTTGAGTACGTCTCAAATGACGTTTTTTTTTGACAGATTTTCATCAAACTGTCAAAAAACTGTAAGTTGAGACGTGCTCAACTTTGAGTCGCGTTTGAGTATTCGGGGGTAATGGGCTAGTTTTCGTTTCAATAGTCCTACCATTGAACTAGAGGGATAAAAAAGTTTTAACAGTTCTATGACGTAACAGTCCTGTAGAACAAATTTGTTATATTTTAAAATCTTATTTTTTAGGTTCGTGAACTTATTCGTTGAGACACAAAAGAACCTTTGCGAGCAAAAAAACGAGCTGCGCAATCTGTACAAACAAGTGGCTAAAGAAATGATCAGCGAGATGGTCAGGGTTATGGACGAAAAGTTCGCCGATTTGGACAAAAAGTGAGTATAAGTTTATGGCATCTTCATAATCGGCCTACATAATGTCCACTGCTGAGAGCACTGGTGGTCTAGTTGGTAGTGACCCCGCCTTCCGATCCTAAGGTCGTGGGTTCAAATCCGGTCGTGTACCAATGGGTCTTTCTGTTCGAAAAATTTATGTGCGCTATACCAGTACTTGAGAGTACTGGTATAGCGCACATAAATTGAATAAACGCAAACGGTGAAGGAAAACATTGTGAGGAAACCCGCGGCTTAGTCAGCTCCGCATGTATTGACCATGTCTTTCCTGTGGACAAGGCCGACTAAACTGAGAGGATGGAATATGTGTTGTGCAAGCCTACTCCATCTTAATTCGTCCTGGGCACTACAGCGTCCCGTTTGTGAAGGTAAAAGTTGCCTCCTGACGCTGTATAAATCATCTATAGATGGTCAAAGGCCTTAGTTAGTTAGTCCACATGTCCACTGCTGGGCTGCCTTCCCAAAACTATATTCTTCCAGGATGAATAATGTCAATGGTCCATTAGGAACAACTTCGTTTTCTGGTCTGTGGCCGCCATTCAAGATTCTAGGGAGTCTGCCCCAAATAAAGATGGGATAACGCCAGAAGAAGTAATATAATAAATAATTATAATTATTCTATGATAACAGTGATTCCTCGTATCGGATTCTATAAAAAGTAAAGTCATGTTCCATTTACAGATCGCAAGAAATGGGCAACAATTTCATGGAAAAGTTGAAGAAGCAAGCGTTTGAAATGATCAGCGAGGATTGTAAGCAGAAACGAGTTATGGTGCTACTATTAAGGGAAGACGTTCAAGCTGTAATAGACTCTATTGAGAGAAGCACTGATTCTCAGTAATTTTTTATCCGTAGCTAGTTTGCTATTTGTTTCGAGGTTTCAGATACTGGCACGGATCTAGCTACCGGACCTACATTTCCCTCTAACGGATAATTTATTACATCAAGTTACAAGAAATAAAAATGAACATTAACTGATACTGGATCTGAAGGTTTCTTGCATTTAAACTGATTGAAAGTCGAGTGGAACTATTCTTTCATAAAATATGAACTGTTATAATATTTCTTTGTTATTGTTACTATGAAGTTAGTTTCTTTTTGTTTTGTTATGTAACTAAATAGTTTATTTTTAAGTTAAAATGATTTTTTTTTTCAATAAAACAAATCTTATAATTTAAATGTTTTATTTTTATCTTACACGATTCTTAAAGCTAAATTAGAAATAAATAACCGTAAAATGTTAAGTTTCCTGTTCGTCCCACAAGCACCTTAATAGGACGATTGCAGCATACTCTGAATTTTGAATTTTCACAATTCTGCCCTCGTAATAGCAAATGCAGTACTTGCAAAATGGCGGTTTCGAGAAAAACGCGGTAATCGTATTTTTAGATATCTCTGCAGCATGTCCATATTATACAAAACTACTTTATTTGTAGTAAAAATACAATGGAAATAATTTTTTTATGTAGGTATAGATTTGCTCCTTGGAATACCATATCTGCAAAAAAGTGAAGAACTTAAAAATGTCGATTACTGCAAGTGCAATTAGTAGGGCAGAATTATACTGTGGTGTAAGGTGTTGTATTTATGAATCATCTTGCGAAGTCTGGACTTGCGCTATGTAAATCTGCTGCTGAGGCTGATGTTGACCTTGAGATGTCACCTGGAAAAAAAACCAGCCTGTGATACACGGCTCGTAGGAAGAGAAACAGCTTGTATGTATGTTTGCACGAGCTAGTGGCAAACTCTAGTGACGGAGTTTTTAGGCCGCCTAAAGGCCTCCGTCATGGCTTAACGACTTAAAAGCCGGGACCAACTGTTAAACGTGCCTCGTCGCCTGGTATTTTCTTTCGAATAATTGAAGCTACGATACTAACAAAATAATGTAAGGCTCAGTGCGCCTCAAAGGCTCCTTTCGTGCACTTGACACATCTTCGAACTTTTAAGTTCTACGACATGCCGGTTCCCTCACGATGTTTTCCTTCGCCGTTTGAGAGTACTAATATAGCTCAACATCATTTTTTAACAGAAAAATCCATTGGTGCACGACCGGATTTGAATCCACATCCTTAGGATGGGAAGGCGGGGTCCGCTACCACTAGACCGCCCGTATGTATGTATGTTCGTATGAACTAGTGGCCAACTCTAGTGACGGAGTTTTTAGGCCGCCTAAAGGCCTCCGTCATGGCTTAACGACTTAAAAGCCGGGACCGACTGTTTAACGTGCCCTCCGAACCACGGAAGCGCTCAGCTCGTAATGCCATATGCGATCACCCATCCCAATTTGTGACCGCGCATATCGTTGCTTAACTTTAACGATCAATCAAGAACGCCTAAGCAAGCTACGCCACGAGCGCTTCAACCGTGACATACCTGTATGATCTGTGGCGACTGCTGAGGCTGCGCTTGTATTATGATCGGCTGGTTGGGATTGTTCTGAACCTGTAGTCTGATCATGTTCAACTGGGCTTGGGTCAGCTGGATCTGAGACTGAAAAAAAAGAGAAAAGTTTTAAGATGGTCCTTCAAGCCGGATCTTTTTGGACTATTATGTAATGACGTCATCCTAATCTACACCTATAAAAGAGCTTAAACTGACTGACTGATTCATCATCGCCGAGCCGAAACAGCTGAAGTTAGAAAGCTGAAACTTGGAAGGTAGCTTCCTTTTATAGCAAAAGCACCCACTAACGCCCAAAATTAATAATGTATCTACTATCCAAGATTAAAATCGATCTTGGATTGCTGCATATCTTCAGATCGATCTCCTATCCGCATGCCAATAACTCAGCTCTGCTATCCCAATCTATTTTCGATGGTAGATTACCAGCGATCCTTTCCCTCTCTTACGTTCCGTTTTACATAAAATGTTTAATTTAACAACAGAATTACTTTGTGTATTATAAGAGCAAATAATTCATAAAATTGATTATCAAGTTGTAGAAAGTAATATTTATAGTTAAGAAATTGTTATTTGCCTAAAAACTTGCAGATAGGTATTGTAATTTAACATTCACGATAATTTAATAGAAAATATTTTAGCTGAAATGGAACGTTGACGGAATGGAATTTTGTTTTTGGCACTTGCTTGATATTTATTTTGTAGAAGCTGAAGGAGTTCGAGTTTGTTTCGTATCTATCGTGAATGAAAACTTGTTTAAAAACACCGTCTTTCTTTTTGAACGTTTACTGAAGTGTTGTGTGATCATTTCAACAGCATAATTTCTACAAATGGATTCAGAAATCGTAAGTACATTATTGTATTTTAACTTCTAGAGATGACGCTTAGCATTCCCGCCTAATTTGTTTATGTTATTTGTAACCATTACAATTATTTTTCAATAGGTGAAAGGCAAGCCTCTTACTAAGGAGGAGACAAAGTTTTTGCTGGAGCTCATAGAAGGGAGCAAAATTATAACTAGCAAAACCACTAACGCAACTAACAATAAATTAAAAGCTGTTGAGTGGATTCGCATTACGGAGCGATTTAACGCCACAGCTACGAATAGCCCTCGCACATGGCAGCAGCTGCGTTTAAAATGGGAAAATATGAAGAAAAATGCACGCAAACGCAGCACCAAAATAAGGATGAACCAAATTAAGGTCACATAATTTGTAATATATTATTTAGTTACTTTTAATTCATAACCTACTTTTTTCCAAAGTCTTGTTGTTTTATAACTTTCTTTTAACAGACTGGTGGTGGTCCTCCTGAATACATACCTCCAGATGACATATTGGACCGAGTAACTAGTTTACTCGGAAGTACAGTTGGTGGATTTACTGTGCTGTTTGGGGGTGACAAAGAACCCGCGGGTGTTGTTGTTGGTGGTGGTGGTGATGGTGAAGGTGGAAGTAGCGGTGATGGTTTTGCGGATGCAAGGGTCTCAGTGGTGGAGATTAGGGAATCCAATCCCGCATCAAAATCGCGATCCCGCAAGCTTGCGGGATCAAGGTCATCTATCCCGCGGATCCCGCGGGATTTGCGGGATTGATTTTAATTATTATTTTTTTTGTTTAATGTAGTTAAATAAAAGAAATAAAGACAAGTATTTTTATTATTATTATTATCAATATGAAGCAAAGTTATTACTCATATTATAAATTGAATATAATGATGTTAGATGCATAAATAATCAACTTCTTTTAAGAAACGATATAATAAGTAAAATATTTAACGTTTCATATTTAAATTTGTATTGAAAATTAAACATTATTCATTGGTTTTAGAGGCATAAAGGGGTGAATTAAGTAAACGCCTTTAATTAAGTAAAGTTAGCTTATTTTTTCTGAAAATGTTTTCGAAGAAACGATAAGGTATCTAACGTTTCATCTTTTAGATTTGATCTTATCTTGTTGCATAAATAGCCAGCGGCGGAAAAAGCACGCTCGGCTTCCACACTTGTAGGCGGAATTGACTTTACATAAGTATAAACAGTTTCCAAGTACTTCCCTCTATTCCCTCCACATTCAAAAAGTGTCATCTCACGTTTCAATATCAGATCAAGTGAATTATCTCGAGTGGGTGCACGCACTGCAGGTCTAGACTCGGGTAGCCATTCAGTACGGAGACTGCGCTCTAATTCTTCTTCTAGTGTAGGTGAAGGCTCATCAAGAAGTCTCGATAAAGGCATGTCTTCTTCATTGTCCTCAACTTGAAAAAAGATTTGTCTCGCGTACGTTAGCTAACCTTTTCACATCACAAGTAAGACGCAAATGACGCAATAACTTTCTTTGACACTTAACCGCGTGCGAAGGTAAGTCCCCGTGCGCCGTAGGGGAATCCCTAGTCATAGAGTACTTGAACTGACATTGGTTATGTTCCGTTCCGAAACAGGGTTCACACGACACAAAATAGAAATTTAAAACTTATTTAGTTGTAAGTTAAAAACTGAATCAAAATTATTTTCCATACAAATTATATATAAAAGGCACGAGTTCTATAAGAAAGTTGTTAAATCACTTACTAATGAGCTGTGCTGAGGTGTCATAAAAATAATAAGATGGTCGCCTGAGCCCATTTTTCTAAAATATATATATTTTTTCAATCCCGCAAACCTGCGGGATCCCGCGGGTGTAATCCCGCATTTCTGATACCGCAAAAAAGGTGCGGGATCCCGCGTTTGCGTGATTGGATTCCCTAGTAGAGATCAATGAAAACCCAATCATCTCAATACCAATGTCTACTGGTAATGATACTGAGATTGACAATGGTATTGAGAATGTGGTCACCAATTATAAAGTATTGGATGTTGTTGACCAAAATGTGATGACTCCAATTAACACCAAGAGGTTTACATTTAGTACACCTAGGGCAGGTAATGGCTACTTTACTGATTTTGAATTACAGTATGCACAATGGATCTAGGCATTTGTGAAGTTAGCTGTTTCGATGTGCAGTGTAACTTTTTTATACAAAATTTTCTACTACAAAGGCTAACTTCATGAATGTCTAGATACATTGTGCATACTGTACCTATATTTATTTATTAGCCATGGTGTGCATGATGCCCCTTCTTAACAAATTTTTATATTCACTAACTAAAATAGTTATAATTTGTAAGGGTTAAATTTAGGCTTTTCTTTAGCAACTCTGGTAGCAAATACTAGCAGTGACCTTCACATTTAAATAAGAAAATATGTACATACATGTTGGTAATTGTTTTTAACATAGTAGTTTATCTGTCTATGCAAGTTAAATGTTGTAACCAGTGAGTGCATTCCTATCAACCTCACATTTGCTTTGTTTTTCAGTGAAGAAGAAATTAAAGCCCGATGAAAGCAGGATGGCCAGAAATAATGCAATCACGGAATATTTTATCACTAAAAAACAATGTCTTGATAGCAAAATAAATAATATTAATTTAGAAAATGATAATTTGAAACTAATAAATTTACAGCTTTCTTTAAAAAATGAGAAACTTAGATTAGAGACAGAAAAACTTAATTTAGAATTACAGAAGTTAAAGGAGAGTTTATAAAGTATTTAGTATAGTATGTAGTTTTACTTTTAAGTGTGTGTGTATTAATTGTAATTTTATTTTGTATGGATTTTCAATGATCTGAAATAAATGAATAATAATAATAATAAAGTCTAGTATGTACCGTTTAGTTTTTAAGCTGCATGTACTTAATAAATATATAAACAAGCGCTATCCACACATTTCCGGGAAATCGTCCCTGCCGTGTTCCGTCAGGGACGGGGAAAAAATCGGTTACGTAAAAATTGTATGAACTGGTTCACACAGCTCCGTGTCAGGCGTCAGTGTCCCGGAGCACGCTCGGTCGCACGGACGCTCTGACAGTGCTATGCGATTTTTGTTAAAGTTAATGATTTATCTGCAAGTGCAACATGAATACAGAAAGGTTGATAGAACTTGTACGGCAGAATGCTATACTTTACGATCTTCGTAATCCACATTATTTGAATTCTAAGAAGAAAAATATCCAATATCCCATAGCTCACATACCCAAATACGTTTTATTTCCTGCTGATAGTGTTCTTGGTCATCTGCTTCTTCTTCATCTAGCGCTATTGCAATCATTGCCAACTCTTCTTGGTTAAACAAAGACATCGTGTTGTGTGCGTATTAGCTAACGAAACAGATTACACTGATACCGATTTCCCTGATATGTGTGAACACGGGTGACGGATGGCACGTCCCTGACGGGAACACTGAAACGATCTACTCGGAACACGGATAGCCCTGACCCGGAAATGTGTGGATAGCGCTTAAAGCGGGATTTTTCGAAATTCAACCCCAAAAGGGATGAAAACGTTTGTATGGAACTTTTTAGCGCGTGGTACGATTTGCTTGAAACTCTGTTCGGATACTATAATTGCAAAATAAATGGACACTTGTTTCAGGATTTTTCAAAACAACCCTTAAAAAGGGGTGTTATATTGGAACTTTTTAACGGGCGGTGCGAATGCCTTGAAAATCTGTTTGAAATCAAACGCCGTACGCGTTGTTGCGGGCAACAGCTAGTCACTACATAGTATAAAACAAAGTCGCTTCCCGCTGTCTGTCCCTATGTATGCTTAGATCTTTAAAACTACGCAACGGATTTTGATGCGGTTTTTTTTATAGAAAGAGTGATTCAAGAGGAAGGTTTATATGTATAATACATGCATAATATAGTAGAAAAACACTGATAATTTTAGAGGTTTATAATGTGATGTCGTAAATAAACACATTTTTGTGCGCTTACATTGAAAACGCTGGCTGAACCCTACGAGATAGATCAAAATAATGTACTACAGTATTGTACACCTTGAAAAGGTCTACAAAAAAGTCCACCCGTGCGAAGCCGGGGCAGGTCGCTAGTTATTCATAAAGCATGACGTCATTTTCTATTTGAATAATTTAATTTCATCACGGACTTTTTCTAGATTTCATAACTAGATTGGGTACCATATCGTCACTGGAAAGGCAAATTTACGTAAGCGCCAATCGAGAAAATACCGTTTGAAGTTCATTTTTTTCGTTTTTTTAATCATAACTTTCTACCTAATTATCGAATTTTGATGACGTCAACGTAAGATTTCATTCTTTTTTCATTTTCTATGTCCAGCAATTCATATTATTGTATTTGGACTGCTATTTTAGGATAATAACTCAATATGCCTATTTGGCGCCATTTTGGCGCTTACGTAATTTTGCCTTTCCAGTGACGATATGCTTACCGGTATGTTTTGTATTTCTCCGTTCGATACAACTTGATGTGATTGTACCAGCGCGACTGGATGAGGGTTGTTCGAACCGGATGCCGCCGCATTCGTCGTCTGAAATATGTAAATATATCCATACTAATATTATAAAACTCAACGAACCTATAAGATACTAGGGTCTGTACCCTAGTATCTTATAGGTTCGTTGAGTAAAATAGTCTGTTAAATGTTCCCCGTTTATTCGTTCAGTTTGATGAGTTACGTTAGCGACAGTACGCTACGACGTGGTGTCGTTGTTAGAGGTTGATTGCAACTGCCCTGCATTGGCAAGAAAACCACGCCGTGGCGTAAAACGCTGACCCGCGAGAACATGTTGGAATTTGTGCGGTTTGCACAAACCGTACAATATGTAAATATATCCTTACTAATATTATAAAAGCGAAAGTTTGGATGTTTGTTACTCTTTCACGCCTAAGCGGCTGAACGGATTTGAATGAAACTTGGAATATACATAGAACATGTGCTAGATTAACATATAGGCTATTTTTTTATCCAGGTATCACGCGAGCGAAGCCACGGGCGGCCGCTATCATTTATTATATTAATTATTATTTACTAGCTGCCGCTCGCGGCTTCGCTTGCGTGGTATCCGAATAAAAACAGCCTATATGTTAAGTCAGTACATGTACTATGTATATTCCAAGTTTCATTCAAATCCGTTCAGCCGTTTAGGCGTGATTGAGGCACAAACATCTAAACTCACAAACTTTCGCAATTATAATATAAGTAAGATTTTTAGATAACTTACCTGAACCACTTGTGCCATGGGCTGCAACACTATCTGCGGTTGTTGCGTGTTCTGTTGCAACGTGTGGTGTTGCGGAGTCGTTTGTTGAAGACACGGCTGAAATATTAAATTAAAACTAAAAATTAAATATTTGCGGACATTTCACACAGCACCATCTAGCCCCAAATTAAGCAAAGCTTGTACTATGTACCAGATGGCTGATAGAATACATAATATATACTTTTTTTGTAAATATATACTTATAATACATACTACAATACCCAGACCCAGAAGAAATATTTGCAGAGCATGCAAACATTTCTGCCGCAGCGGGAATCGAACCCGCCCGCCTCGCCACAGAGGTCGTCGTTGCCTCCTGACTCTGTATAAATGATGAATATATTATATTTATAAGTATTATGTACAAGTACGATGGTATGGAATCCTTCGTGTGCGAATTTAACTTGCGCTTGACCGACTTATATTCTGCCGTCCGATTACTAAAAGGCCGTTAAATTACACTTGTTCAAATTTGACTTTTGTGTACTGGGCGAAAGTGCTTTTTTTTCTCTATCGACCAGTATGAGTCATATTTTTCTATCATTTACAAGTACTGAGATTTGGAGCCGCACGTAAACAGCTATCTACACCCATTTTGGACTTTTTCAATTCTAAAATACGGTAAACTCATTTTACATTACTGAAACACAAAAACTTATATAAAAAATCACAAGATAAACTTGTATTCTAATGCAATATATACACTTCAAGCTTGTACAATACAAAACATTTTGGTATTTCAATAAAAACTGTAAGTCTTCAAAAAGATTAGAAAACAAAATGTCTCACGTTTTTGCTCGTAGCCAAAATTTTGGGTTTGTCACTTAGCGGCTTTTTAGAAATCGGACGGCAGTATTAATATCCGGCTTGAAGAACCATGCACACCTGTTGCGTCCTCACAGTCTGCTCCTGAGGAGTTGGCTTAGCATGAGTCCAGACGGTCTCGAACCGCGGCTTGTTCGCTTTCACCTCGTGCCGCGGCACTATGTCGATGAGGAAGTCGAACTGGTCCGACTTTGATATCGCCATCGCGATATCGTTGCGCTGAAAATAACACTGAATTAAACAGGATTCACATTTTTTTGTAGCATTATTATGGTATCCTCTATAGCGATGGGCTGATCACCTGTCACCGTGGTTCACCATATCCATCTTGAGGTTTCGAATCAGTGAACCTTTGAATCTTTGAACCACCCATCCAGATTGCCACCAACGTTGCTTAATTTTAATGATCAATCAAGAACGTCTAAGCAATACTTCTCTGCTGGACTGGGAGTAAAGAAAAAACATAGAATGCGTCCAGCTGCTTCTCTCCCCGAGCATGTCGTAAAAGTCGACTAAGAGATAGAATCCTCCAACATAATGATATACAATAAGCAAGTATTCCCAAGGAGGGTTGACGTCAGGCAGGCGGCCGGTCATAAAACACCTTAGCCAAAACTCTTACAGCGTGATCCAAGGATCATGCTGTGCCGACCAGTTTTTGTGTTTCAGTGTGAAAGACCGGTATGTACCAGCATTAATATTATCAGTATCCGGCCTTTATGACCATTTAGTGTGCGTCACGAGTATCCGGCTCGAAGGACCAATGCTTACCTGCAGTGTTCTACGCTTATTATCCTCAGTGTGGCTCCAGGCGCGAAGAGTTAGCTCGTGTATGAATATCTCGACGGCTTTAGCGAACAGAACCGGCGCTTCAGCGGATATCATTTTTACTTCCTCGTCTAGTTTCATTATTTTCTTGATACGGGCTAGCGGTAATGCTTGGGTTTTGAAGTGCTCCTGGAATGAGACATGACTTTGTACAAATAAATACAAATACAAATATTTTATTTCACAAAAATCTATGCCTACAAACTTAGTGATGCACTTCTTCCTGTGTTAGTTTACACTGTGTTACAGGAAGTAAGTCCTTCCCCAAATGAGTAACATACAGTTTGTTTAGCCAACTTAATATATTATACATTACACAGTATACACATTATATAGTACATTGTAGATCAATTAAAATTTTTGTCAAGAATCCAGCTTGAAGGACCATGCTTACTAATATATTTAAGTCCGGCTTTTAAGTCGTTAAGCCATGACGGAGGCTTTTAGGCGGCCTAAAAACTCCGTCACTAGAGTTGGCTACTAACTCATACGAACAAACATACAATACTAATATTATAAACGCGAAAGGTTGTATGTATAGATGTTTGTTACTCTTTCACGCAAAAACGGCTGAACGGATTTGAATTAAACTTGGAATATACATAGTACGTGAGCTGGATTAACATATAGGCTATTTTTTATCCGGGTATAACGCGAGCAAAACCGCGGACGGCAGCTAGTAATAAAGCATTATTTTAATGTGGTATGTAAAGTTTACAGGATTGTTGAATAAGAGGACATTCCTTATATTGTTTGACTATATTTTTGTAATAAACTAGCTTACAGGACAGGCTTTGCTCAAATTGGACTCATGTAAGCTTAATTAAAATCCGTTCAGTAATTATGGCATGATAGAAAAACCAACATCCTCACTAACTTTCGAATGTATCATATTAAGTCATACATATTATAATGCCAGTGTCCTTAATGGGGTGGGCAGAGCCACAAGTAATCATACGAAAACTTACAGCCACTCCTGATTTAAAGTACCAAGATGGATATGGTGAACCATGGTGACAGGTGATCAGCTTATCATCCATAAAGATGGTCCATCATGAAACTATTTGACTACATGACTATTTGACAACCTCGGTGGCTTGGCGGGCGAGTGCTCGACTGGGACTCAAAAGAGGCGCGTGTTCGATTCCCGCTGCGGGAGAAATGTTTGCATGTTCTGCAAATATTTATAATTTTATTTACTATTCCTTAGTCGACTTTAGGACATGCTCAGGAAGAGAAGCAACTGGACGTATTCTATGTTTTTTCTTTACTCCCAGTCCAGAGAGGTAATCATATTAGTAGGATACTTAATTTGTTACGTACAGTGGTAACATTTCTGATGTCCTCAGTGACCTTGGCCCAGAACTGCTCGAGGGTCTGCTGCGAGGTCTCGCCCTGGGCAGCCTCATCGGCCGCGACATCTCCGTCAATATCCTCAGAGTTAGATGTGCCTGCTTGGTCGCTGAAGGAAGAATGAAAAGATGAAGAATGGGGATTACAACAAAAAAAACCAGTTGCTACTTAGGCTGCGTTCTACCGTAACATCCAAGAGCCATAGAGTGAACGATCATCTGATTGGTCAGATTGTACCTACCCTCTATTGTTTATTTTTTTTGTACTTTTTGGAAGAGACTAGCTTCCATAACACAGGGAATCCTAGTGTGGGGCTAATAAACAAAAATGTATTGTGTATAGTATTTAAGTTTCATAAATAAATTATTTTGTATTGTTGATTTCAAGTTTATAGTCTATGCCTATGGGATTATCAGGAACATCCTAGCACTATCTAGGATACTGCTTATGACCTATGGCTATATGACCATACTTGCCTAGACTACCGCAGTAAAAGAAAAGTTTGTGGCTTGACAGACTGGCTGGATTTTACCCTTTGTAAACATAACTAAATACTTTTTATTTTATTTGTGATTCACCCTTGCTTTTGCCCCTTTTTTATAACCCCCTAGAACCCTCAGTAGGGTTCTTTTATTTATTTCTTATAAGTAAAAAATTATTGAGGACACAGGTAACTAAACTACCTACCTACCTAACATAAATGAGCACCTTCCATAAGGAGTTGTTATTAAACTCCACAAACTAGTTCTTTCGAACTAGTGTGGTGTAAGGATTTAAAGTGCGCCTCAAAGGCTCCTAGATATAGCAAATATTCTAATAACTACAGTACTACACCTACAATAAAGGTCTCTACTTTAAGTACTTAGGTACATATTCGTTAGGGGAATGTGGGCCAAATTATTCAATAATTAATTAGGTATTTTCTTTATTATTTACATATGATTTAAATCCATATAAAACGAATAACACCGGTAAGTGACTTTGTAAATAGAGTGCTGTGAAGTTGGGTAACAAAATATTTCTAAAGGAACTTACGCATTCACAAAGAAGCATACCGACATCTTGTGTTGAAATCGCTCGACCTCGCGACCCCGAGAAAACGCGTAAAAACACAACTATTTACTCTAAATATATTATTTACGGTATTAGAATAATAGAAACCGCGACACAAAGTTAATAAAAGCAAGGTAACCAATAATCAGGGTAATATTTGGAGATCTCCAATCACCAATTACTGTAAATGCGCCAGACACACGATTCGTCCACCGATGACCAGTCACAGCTTGACGTTTGAAGGGTTACCAACTTTTATTTGTTTTCATCATTATCTTAGTTAAACCTACCATTGGTTATAAGCAAACTTGACTTGAGTTCATTTTAACTTATTATTTTGGTTGCACTACGTTTATAATTTGTTTTTCATAATAAAAATATATTCATGGATGGAGAGAAGATCTCAGTGGCAACTTGGGCGATTTGGCATCGTATGTTTGTTATAGCACAACTTTCGAATCGTTTGATAATCCGATCGGTATGAAACTTGGTAGGTCAATAGATTGTGCTATAAAGATTTGCTGGGAAGTTGAGATCTCACTGATAATAAAAAACCCCGTACAAAAGAAAACCAATGGATTACTATTTACTACCTATTTTAGGTAGTTTTTACTTTGTTTTAAGTCCACACTCACCGGAAGTCAACAAATTGATGTCATTTGACGTCATCATGTCATCAAAATAAAATAGCGTCTTCTGCTAGGAAAATGGCGTCGGCAGAGATTCAGATAGTAAATCCATCTAATTTAGCTAAAATCGAAAGGTATTTAGTGTATTTCAACTTTAAAATCACAGTGCTTATTATAAATACGATATCGTAAACAAAAATTGAAAATTAGTGCCGTGTATATAATGAATTTGCCTGTCGGTGAAATTGTTTTCAATCGATTTTCTTTTACAGTTTTCTCAATGACCCTAGCTACAAGGAAATTATTGAGAACTCTTCGACGTTCAACTCGCGACTATGTGCCGAAAGGAGGATGCGGATGCCTTTTATCGATACACAGACCGGTAAGACGATAATATCTATTGATTTTGTTCAATTGGGTACAAGTTTGGATAGGTAACGCCCTACAATTTTGTCCATAGCTGTGTCCTTGTTCCAGTTACTGCCTAAAGATAAAACAAAACTATAAGACTACAAAATAACCTGAATTTCTTTGATTTTGTAGGTGTCGCCCAAAATCACTGCAATTTATTCATGACGAAAAGACAGCGTATGCCTGGACAGAAAGAGGGTCAGGTGTACACATACCCAGCACAGAGGTGAGATAAATAAAATATAACAGGACACATAACAAAATAGTTTTTTGAAACAAATACATGGGCTCATAAATAACATAATAAGTACACAATGATAGCTGCAGTAATTAAAAACTGTATCGCAACTATCAACGTCCACCTCCAAGACCACGGGGCATTAAGTACAAAAAAAAAATACATAAACAACTTAGTCAATGTAAATGCTGAGCAACATGCTATTTCTGAGTTGTTTATTAAATTATTAAATAGGTAGTATAAATATTTGTGGACATTTCACATAGCGCTAACTAGCCCCAAACTAAGCACAGCTTGTACTATGGGAACTAGATGGCTGATAGAATACTTTTATACATACCTTTTTTTTAGAATACATTTTAATACGTACTTGTAAAGGCTCCTACACCCAGATTGCGAAAAAATATTTTCAGAACATATTAACATTTCTCTCGAAGCGGGAATTAAACCTGCGCCTCTTTGTGTCTTATTTAAGCACTCGTCCACTACACTACTGAGGTCGATTTATTTATCCATATTTGGTAAACTCTTTTGGTTATTAATTTGACTAAGACCATGTAAAATATAATGTAGATGGCGCAAGTCTCGCCGACAGTACCTCACAATGTCATCCACCCGCTGGGGTTGGGCTGGAGCTGAGAACCCCACAGAGAATATTGGTGAGAGTGAGAACAGCTCTGGTATACCAGGAG
The DNA here is from genome assembly GCA_949320045.1 of Scotopteryx bipunctaria. NCBI lineage: Eukaryota > Metazoa > Arthropoda > Insecta > Lepidoptera > Geometridae > Scotopteryx > Scotopteryx bipunctaria. The sequence continues at coordinate 2,183,190 of OX439464.1, read as the reverse complement.
AGGTCCTGGGAGGAGAAGACAGTAGGGACGGTTCACAGACTGCTGCTAAGGATGATCCTAAGGTGAGAAATGAGAGTTGAAAACATAATGGTCAGAAATGATCACTGCTGCCAGAATGGCTAGTGAGAGTTGAGGTGAAATGTTTGGCAGTGCCACAAGTTATCATAAGAATTCTGATTCAAAGTCCCAAGATAGATATGATGAACCATGGTGACAGGTGATCAGCCCATCATCTATAAAGATGGTCCATCATGTTGAAGAGGATGCTATCCCTAAGTCGACTTTTACGACATGCTCTGGGAGACAGGCAGCTGTGCACATGCTATGTTTATTTTCAACTAATATGTTCTGCTAAAATATTATGTATATTTCTAGTTTCATTCAAATCTGTCCATCCATAATGATGTTATTGACGTGCAAACATTCTCACATCCACTCAACCTTTGTATTCACAATAAGTAGGATTTATGCGACAAACTAACTGGTAAAATTTTCAGGAATGGTTCTACGATGAGCTAGCTATGGAGGAGATGGAAACGGGAGAGGAGCCAGACCCGGAGTCAGATGAAGACTACTATGATGATACGTACGCGAACAGACGCAAGCGGCGCGGCGGCGCCACGCCCACCGGGCCCGGCTCGCGCGGCGGCCGCACGCGCAAGTCAACGCCCGACGACACGCCCGCCAAGCGTGGCCGCGCCGTGAGTACATAATGTCACTGTATTACCACAACTAGAAACAACTACTTACCAAATCACCGAAAAAGGGCCAGGTCAAGAGTACCCTAAACTGACGAGCATGCATGAGGAATCCGTCACGCTTTTTAAATTGTGTAACCCCACACCTGCAGTTCTTGGCGATGCCAACGCCGATGCCGTTCTGTTAAGGTGTTAGCGGTCGCCCTCGGCATACTTTTAACGAAGTAACATAATTTATTCTTTTGTTTTATGTCACTGTATTATTTAGGCATGTCGTAAAAGTCGACTAAGGGACAGTATCCTCCAACACGATGAGATACATTATTGTATCAACCCTCCTTGGTTGATGGGTTGATCCAGGGTTGACGTCAGGCAGGCGGCCGGTCATAAAACACCTTAGCTAAAACTCTTACAGCATGGTCCAAGGATCATGCTGTGCTGACCCCACATAGAGTGGGAGAAGGGCAGGAAGATGATGATGATTATTTTGGTATGTCACAGTCGTACTTAGGTGTGTCGAAGTTGCTTATATTGACTCTTTTATTATATTTATTGTTACTGATTGTGCAGTAGGTAAATTCTTCCACAGTACTGCTTTGACATATCTATGTTGTTTATTTTTCTTTTATTTGTTTATCCGTCCGAAAAAAAAACATTTCTCTGTTATTTCAGGGTCGCGGACGCAAGCGCGCTGGGCAAGGAACCCTCCCGTACGAAGTCCCAGGCGACGCTGAGAAGCCCTTCGGCTGCGAACGTAAGTCCAGAAGGAAGCATTAACCACTCATTTAGCTCAGGTCCCGTATGTCGTGCTTTCTCTATCTATTTATACATACTCTAGACGGTGCCACTAGAAAATTGTTTTAGAAACGTGCTGTCGTTGCGTTTTGAGAAATTTTCATTTCAGCCAGGATTCTGAGTTCCTTACACACTTGTGTGAAATATGAATACAAAAAACATCTGTATTTGTACAGACTATTATGTATTTGTACAGACTATTAGGTCGGTAGTTATTTTGGCAAGAAAATATCTGGTTCTAAATTGACAATGCTGTATGTTCTGTTGTGTTTTCTTGAGCTTAATTTGACAGCTCTAAAAGTTATAGCTCTTTCCGTTATGTCAATGTACAAGAAGGAGGCTAAAATTTTTAGGACTGTGAAATGAAGTTCAGCTTAGAAAATTGCATTACAAAATAATGGTATGATATCCTGGAACTAGTGAAATTAGGAAATAATACTATACTGTCTCAATAGACTTCACTCTATCAGTAACACAGCTTTTCTGAATTTCGTATTTATGTTCATTATTAGGTTTATCGTAATATTTTAATTACTTTTTATTAAATCTAGTTGTGTCAGATACAGATATAGTTGGTTTTTCAAAGTATTTTCGTAGAAGGAATAAATTATGGCACCTAACGTACAAAACTGATCGTGTTCTTATGATTCATAGATGTAAGTGCCCTTAAAATTATTCCCTATTCACTTAGGGTCTCCGCCCATTACACCGTTTAATAACCGGACCGTCGTCATCGTAAAAATGCCAAGAATTTGCAAATAAAAGCAATAAAAGGACAGGATTTGGCTTTGCTTTTTAGGGTTCTGTACTTGATTGCCCCCTTCGGGTACAGACAGACAGTTTTGTCTCCGCTGTACGTCCGCCTGTCTGTCCGTCCTTTCGTCTATCAGCGGGCTGTATCTCATCAAACATCTATTACCGCTACAACAACAAAAAAAAAGGTGGCCCTCTACAAGAAACATTTATGTACATGGATGGTACGGAACCCTTCATGTGCGAATTTGACTCGCACTTAATCGGTTTTTTGTGCCGGGATGATCCGGTTATTTAGCAAGGTAGTGGCTGGAGTCCTCTAGATGTTAGATCGACAACTTAGGTAGAATACAATTTGTAAATATTTGGCCCGACTTATAACTAAAATGTATAAATATACAAAGAAAGCATGGCAACTCAAAGCAGTAGGTAAACCATAGATTAGCATAGAGTAAGACTACATTCCCAATGTGCAATACGAATACATAACTAGGTTTGTATACCTCTACATTTGAATGGATTTCTCCTGGTTTTCCTTCAACTTACTCCGATGAGGTCAATACAGAGTTTGTTATTGGGCATTACACGTTGAATCTACTTCTAACGCGACCAATCATGGAAGATACAGTTAAGAAACCACCCTTGGCTATTTTCTAGGAAATTATCCTATGTTATGGGAAATGGAAATTATACTGTCACCTAAACACATCAAAAGAAAAATATGACAAGCACATTTTTTGACATAATTTTTTCTTCTAATCCCGAACCTATGTCGAAGTCGAAACTAAACTTTTTAGAGTGATACGGTAAGTGCACAATGAAAGAAATTGTAGTAAATTAATGAATAAATAAAAACTAAACCAATATTACATTGATCTTTCAAGCGTTGAGTTGAGTGAACATCGGGAAAAATCCAAGTAATAATAATGGATTTGCTCAATAATTTTGATACAAACGGACCTGAGCTTTCGAACTGTATACATATTTTGGGTTGAAATAAACATTGTTCAGTTTACAGACAGTTTATTTAGTTAGGTGAATCTTTATTACCAGTCTTCCCAAGAGTTCTACTGAGCCCGCAGAACTGTTAAGTAGGTAACATTAAAAAAAGTTTTAGTTCCTTATGGCAAACTAGATGGCGCTAGGATGTATTCTGGTGAGTTCCATAGAAGCAGACTTAAACAATAACTAGATCGCGCCACGGAAGATTATATTTAAATACAGGTATAATTGATAGAAATATGTGTAGGTATAGGCTAATTTTATCACATTCAAACACAATGTATATTGTTTTTATGAATAAAATGAAATGTGAGCAAAGATATTTACGTTCAAACTTTTCCCGCGGTTTGTCTTACATGGCGGGACCTATACCTTGAGCCTTATTCGCTTTGACCAAACGAAACTCGATGTTTCGTAACTTGTTTGTAACGTGCCTCGTCGCGTTTTTGCAATACAAAATTGACATATAGAATACGATAACACGGTGATACCACACAGATATCGTAACGACTCCGCGTTACTTATTATTTGATTATAAGTAGTGAATAAGGCCTCTTGTGTATTTGTTCATTCCTACCTCATTTTGTCTCAAAATCTTCCACAACGTCTTCTGTAATACAATCTGTCTGTAAACTGAAGAATTCGGTAAAATATATCATTATAATAAGCATCACATGGTTATAGTGAAGGGCCAATGAGTACTCGTAACGTAGTTTTATCTATATTAGAGCATTGGCAAGCAATTTGACGTTGTATTTTGTTGGTACGCTTGTTATTGTGTGTTGGTACATGGCTAATACCGCCTATTGCACGAAAGATGCCACTGTGAGGCGCAATTTTACCTTTTCGCCAAGGAGGTCTTCGTTTGCGGGTAAAAAAAACTGACTTGATACATGGCGTTGATTTCTACCCGACTCCGAAGAAGGAGGGTAATGAGTTGTTAAATTCGTCTGGACGACGTGAGGTGAGTGTCATAGGAAGTGTCAAAAATCAACATTGTGGCTGTAAGAAGCCGTTTACATTTTATTATTTTGGCTGCCTCTGTAGCTGAACCGGCTGGACGGATTTTGACGGGTATATTACAGTCGTATTTTGGTATGTCACAGTCGTAATTAGGTGTGTCACAGTCGTAATTTGGTGTGTCAAAGTTACTTGTATTGACTATTCTATTATCTTGACAGCCAACGTAGCAACACGAAATTGAATCAATCTCCTAATCCATCCAGCGCCATTTATCGAGCCAGTTTGAAATATTGTTTTTTATGTGAAACGAAACATAATTACATTATAATTACAGTTATAGTTCGTTAAAAATGTTTATAAGTTGTTTATTTGACTTCCGGTATCGGTATTCGTTCGAGTTTACTCCGCAAAATGTCTGCCGGCGCTGTACCAGCACACAGTTATTTGCGTTTGTCAGTTAGTGTCGCAAATATGCCTTTTATTGTTGTGTATGTAATAATGTATGAGTGGGAATACTTGATTAGTGAGTAAGTGAATCTCCGAGGACTGCATTCACACAAAGGATTTGTCGAACAAGCCTCAATAATAGTGCAGCCAACGCCCAAAAAAATGTATACTCGATTTTTATACTTTACCCTGTGCGAGATTAAAAGGGGAATCCCCGTTTTTTTCACTCTTTCTTCTTGCGGGGGTGAAGTGTGACACTTTTATTTTAAAGATTTGCCCCCGAATACTCAAACGCATCTCAAAGTTGAGCACGTCTCAAATGACGATATTTTGACAGATTTTCATCAGAAACTGTCAAAAAACCGTGAGTTGAGACGTGCTCAACTCTGAGTTGCGTTTAAGTATTCGGGGGTTACACTTGCTGACTGCCCGGTTTCCATATTCAACTAACGGACGACCGACGGTTGAAAGATCGCTTGACGGATAGACGGAAAGTGCATGGCGCTTTTTGACAGACGCCAATGTTGCTATGTAATCTTCCATCTATCGTCTGTTAGTATAATATACCCGGAATAATCTTTTGATTGTTCTCTTGGAGAGTTGGTCAGGAAGTGAGGTCTATGTGCCTAACCTTTGACTTTAGAGCAATCTAGAATTCCTAACTTCAGCCTAGAATAATTTGGCGTCTTAAAACTTTCGTTCTTTTATAGTGCTCAGTTCACATATCCTACAAACGGACTACGGATCGTTCATTACAATAGCAATGAAAATTTTGTATGTTTTGGTAACATAGTAAATATTTTTCTTTCTTTCTTCTAAATGTTTTCTGTCAAATAATGTTTGGCGCTATTCGACGGTTAACAACGTCGTCCGTTTTTAGAATATTGGAACCGGGCATAGATCAGTCTCGGCGTGAATGTGAAACCCGTTTAAAACTCCCTCCTTATACGAAAATCGTTTGTAAAAGGAGGGGGGGGGGGGGGAAGGGCGTAAATAAAAAAATATTATAAAAATGTAGGTTACAATTTTAAGCAACTTATATGAAATATGTTTCAGACAATTTTGGAACACTTGTAGTTGGTTTTATTTAATCTTATTTATGGAAAAGTTTGTGCATTTAGATTGATTTGTTGTTTAGGTGTTTTTAGTGTTTAAAATTCTTAAATCATGTTTTTTATTTTAAGTTTTCGACCCTGTTTTGTGTTCTCGCCCTTAAAGTGGACATGAGTTTGAATATAGTATAATTTTTACAAAATTTTAGCGAATCTAAAACTTTTTATGCATTTCTTTTCAAACATAAAAAAGCATTAATTATAATGGAAAGACATTCATAAAAAAATAACGACCTTATAGAGGGATTTGTCACAGTTCCTCTCATGTTAACGAAGAAGATGGCAACATCTTAACTATTGGATGTTTTTAAGCATATTATGCATAATAGAATGTCATCACAAACCGTCAATTACTTCACGAAGTTCAAAGTAATGAATGAATGAGAATGTTAACACCAATTTTAGTAAAAATAGTTTTAAACACTGCCACCAGTTGTACCGATCAGCGGACTAGTATAGTTTAGATTAGTTGTAGATTTAATTTTAGCGTTGATTCTCTTTGACACTTTTAAATATCATTTTTACAAGCTTTGAATAAAATTTTAAATTTTAGTTTCACATTATTAATGGCTAATCTGTGGGGCTAAAAAGTCCACTTTGAGCAATTCAGCATATAGCAATTTATTTTTCCATTTTATAGTAAATCGAAAGAGATTCGTGTAATTTTCGTAAAATGGTCCGAATTGCAGTCGAATTGTACACAATTCTGATCAGCAGAATATTCATATTTGGCTGTAAAATAGTCCGAATTTTGGTAAATCGTACGCAATTCGATTCAGCAGCGGATCAGATAGTGGCCTTTTTAACCCACCTGTTTAAATCAAGAAGGTGATCTTGTAACTCTGTTGCAATCAGATTCTGTTTGGAAACGTCAAATGGGATGGCTATTTATATATCAAAGCAATATGCAGTCGGCTAAAAAACAAGTTCAAGTTTTTATAAAGTCATTGTAACAAATTGTACATCACTACACGTCGTGTTTTATTAGCCAATCCAATTTCTTGGAAACTTGGCAGCCATGTAATATTTTTTTATTATTGGGTATATTGCTTTACTAAATTTTTAGTTTATAACTAGTACTTTTTTAAAATTGACCCGAAAACTACAGCGTCCAATTAGGCATTAAAAGGTACATTCTTGTTTTGGTTTCGTTTAAAGAGAGTCAGCGCATTGGTGGAGTCATTTGTGGCTCCACTTCATATTCTTAACTGAATATTATGAATCATTAAGTATTCTTAGCACTGATTGGTTTGTGTGTTTGACTCATGTGTCTGTGATAGTATTTATTTCATTTCCTTTTAGCACGCTCCAAGCAAACAATGTGCAATGACTAAAGTTTTCGATTTTTTAGGCCGGTATTCATGGATTCTCGAGTGTGAATTCAAATGTATAATCATAAACAAGTATTTGATGACCGCACGTTGTTAAATTTGCTTTATTTTGCTTTTCAAAATAGCTGTATTTGGTCTCACTAAACTCTCACTAAAACTTTAAATACTATTAGGACATAGGTTACCTTTTGTCTCAATAAAGTTCAATGCAGACGAATTTGCGGACAGCAGCTAGTTGAATAATTGGATTTAAGTCTGTGCTTGAGTATGGATTCATGCTTGACCATTTCTTGAGTCCTTAATCATTTCACCACAGCGACATGAGCAGCAGGTTGCTAGTATTCATATGAACTCTATTATGAGTTGTTTTGCTGAAAATTGGATAAGGTAATTTTCTTTTGCCAAATCTGACATAAAATGGCAGAATTAACCCACACTGCTGTTCATCTAGACCAATATAGGTGTAATAATTTGTCTATTTATTCAGTAATTTATAGTTTTATTGCTTGCTTTTTGCATTTCAAAGGCGCCTAGCTTTGTGTTAAATGAGTTTTATCGTTAAACTTTGGATTTGCATATTTTAAACTTAACAAATACCATGTGTGAATATTTTCGGTCTTCCATTTCCATCAAAAACAAGATTTTAAACAGAAATCTGCTGTTTTATAAAAGAGTACCTTTTGTCAAAAAATAATTTCCCATCATAATTTCAGTACCTATTCAAATGAAAATTTAGTCATTGTGAAGATATCTAAAGGTTTTGGATGAATGTTTTAAAGCGTATTTTAAAATATTTTAATCAATTTTTTAAATGTACGTTCAGATGTTGGGAGAATTCTTGTTTATGTTCGGTAATCAATTTTATCGATTATATCTGTATTATAAGGCTTAATTTTAGAGTAATTAAAAAATATGGTGTAATAGGTGCTTCGAGTGCCACAAAAATAAAAAAATAAGAAAAGTTCTGATACTAATAATATGTAGTTTTGGTCTTGATTTTTCTTGTTTTAAATTTGACAGTTTAAATTCTATTTTGTCAAAACATTCTCAAACGCTCGTTACAAAATGAATAATTCTCAACTCTGAAAAAATTTTAACAACCCAAAGCAAAATGTGGTAAATTTCTAAGCATCTTTAGAAGGATTTGCGCACCAAAGATGTGACGATTGAGTTAATCAAAATAATTTTGTAGATAAATTGGTAAGTTTATTGCATCTTTGGTGTGAAGTACGCCTTGTAGTCCTATGTAACACTGAAATAAGAAAACCATAATCTTTTATATAGGAAACTAGAAAGAAATGAGTTTGATGAAAGTGAATTTAACCTAATTAAATTTACAGTTAATTCTAGTGGATTCGATAGATTGTAAAAAGCAGTTTGAAATCAGGCGACTTTGTTATAAGGTCGACATTACATTGGCGCGCAAAACTACATTTATACTCCCACCATATTTGGACATATTTGTAGTATTTGATAAATTTTATGAAATTGTTTTGTATGAAATTTGTTAAAATCTGTTTTTCTAGACACAAACTTTTTGCCCGTCAGTGTATTATTATCACCCAAAGATTGTTATGAATTTATACAAGAAATATTTATGTTGATAAACGAATAAAATTATCCAATGTATTATTATTCTGATTTAACAAATGATTTGATTGGACTCCAAAATTGGATCTTTTTTGTGACACAAGATGACTTTACTCAGTTATTTAGATACACGGTATAATCAATATCATGAACTTGTTTACAAATTTGTTCGTGAAGGAAACACTGCTTACTGAACGGACCAAATGTGAAGACAAAATTTTCATTTTTGTGAGTAAAGTCAAACCGTGTCACAAGGGAATGTTTTCTTATTATTTTACAATCTGCGTACCCTATGGGCGGATCCATTGATTTGAAGTCATCAATCAAACTAGCCCCACGGGAGCCCGCGTCTCTAGAACCGAACAGACATCACGACGGACTGGCTTTCCAGCGAGTTTATACGAACTATTCCTAAATTAATTTCTTACGGGCCCAGTTTTGTCTGGTTTATTCGTTTTACAACCTTCAAAGCTCTTGGGGGGAAGCTTTTATCTAATTCCTGCTACCCTAGTGTTTAATTTTTTTTTTCTCTATCCAATCTATTGCAAGTCCATTGATTTTCAATTTCTGATTCAGTCTTTCAAGAAACGTTCGTATAAACTCGTAATTTGTACGTGTATTTGATTGATGACGGATAATCGGGAAGGCTGCGGCTTCGTGGTGCCTCCTCTTGCTCTGTTCTGTTGACGCGGGCTACCCCAACCCTTAAACGTTAGATAGGCGTGAACAAGGAGGAGGCATCACGGTGAGTTGAGTTTCTTTACTTTTGGGACATGGAAATTTACAGAGGTCCGAGAATATGGAAAATTTGTGACAAAATTTCCCTTTTTCAAAATTTTGACTATAAAGTTTTTTACGGCCAGGGAAAATGTAATTACATAATGTTCTTTTGTCGCATTTTCCTGACTGAAATGAAAAGAATGCTTTTTGAAAATTCAGAAATTTTCTTAGATATTTTTTCGCTGGGGTTATGACATCCGTATCTTTCCATGTCCATAAATGAATTTACCCACTCCACAACACGAACTAAACGGTCGTATCTCAAACAGTGTGCGGCGCGAAATACAAGACTCGTCCCGGCTTGACGTACCACTTCACGCACACGCACAAGGAGGCGGCGGCAGCGGCGTCCGCCAGCGGCAGCGGATCAGCGGCGGCCGCTAACTCGGACGGGGACTCCCGGGACAGCCGCGGGGGCGCCCACACCCCGCCCGTCTCCCTCGGCCCAGCGACGGAGTATCAAGACAGTTACGTCACGTTTTTGAATAACCCGGCCGGTGCGCCAACCAACGGTGAGTACTCTGTACTTCGCCGTATCATTCATTTACCTGGTGCGCTGGCGGCGGTACGAGGCACACAGGTATTGGTTCTTCCAGTCATTTGTTCACATGCCGCATTACAATGTTTAAGGTAGACTTTCGAAGTAAGCGTCAGTGGTGCCGCTTTAGTGAAATTTATTACGTATTTTTTTCCTTATTAAGGGTTCCGTACCCGGGTGCCAACGGGACCCTATTACTAAGCCACCGCTGTCCGTCCGTATCTCGCATGAACCATAATAGGTAGAGAGTTGAAATTTTCACAGAGTAAGCATTTCTATTGCCGCTATATCAACAAATAATAAAAATAAAATTAAACATATTTTTTCTTGTTGGTATACAATAAATATATTTTTTAACGTTCGTAATCGATCATTGAAGCTAAGCAACACTAGGCGCGGTCAGTAATTGGATGGGTTGAGTGACTTTTTGCACACTTTTTTTGTAGAATTGTGTATTGTTTTTAGATTAAACATTTATGGAATTGTACAAAAATAGTAATAAAATTAAAAATTAGGGGGTCACATAGAATAGACAATACATAGAAGAGACTTGTTTCATTTTGCATTTTTTGTTTTCAATAGGGAACGTTTTGCGTTTGCATTAGGTGGCATATAAGAAACATTTATGTACGTGTACGATGGTACGGAAACCTTCGTGTGCGCATTTGACTCGCACTTGATCGGTTTTATTTAATAAACAAAATGTACAACTTTTAAACCATGTCATGCGAGTGCGGTGTCAATGACCGTGGCGTTTACAATTAGATAATAGAACCTTTGTAAACTTTGTTCCCAATAAAAATATTTGATTTGATGATGCGACCAATGACGCTTTCTTCGAAAATCTACCTTTAAACTCTTAATTTAAATGTTTCCATTTGGTGACACTAGACATTTCAGTTCGACATAAAAATAAATATGTCCATTTTGTCACGACTCACGTCATGATGTTTCCATTTGGTCACATTTATACACAGAATCACACATGAAGACATTGTTTCCGGCTGGTCATATTTGAAGAGGTTGAAGGTGCTTCTAAAATACAGGTAAACGGTGTTGGGTTGCTTTGTATTTTGATGGGATTGTTAGTGCTAATTTAAAAGTCTTTGTTAAGAACGCCTGCACTAAACATTAATCTGTAATGTCACCTTTTAAGACTTAGGTCCGATTTCATTACAAACTGAACGGCGTTTAGCTCTAAACTGAATTCAAGAGCTGTTAAATTGTATGAAAACTGTGACATCTCTTGAACTCAGTTTAAAAGCTATACGCCGTTCAGTTTGAAGTGAAATCGGACCTAAATCTTAAGAGTTGACATCAAATATGTTTAGTGCAGGCGTTCATAACAAAACTTTTGAGACGTTTGATGGTGATTGCAAAACGCAAATTTTCGCAGTGAAGCCTACGGGTAAGGCTGGATTTAGTGCTCAAATGACGGAATGATGGTCAGCGTTGATGTCAATCGGAGGGAATTAACATCAATGAAAAATGTATTACAGTTCAATACATTGATATAGCTATATTTGATTAAAATCACGGGGGTGATCACGTCACTCTGTTGCAATCAGATTTGTTTGAAACAATCAAATGTGTCAGTTATTTGTATATAAATTGACATGTCTGACTTCCGACTGACAGCAATTGCTTGCTATTTGTTGCAAACAGTTTTTATTTTATTTGACAATTTCAAATAGATACTGTTTACAACAGAGTTACATGTCCAGCGCTGACCATCTTTCGAGCACTAAACCCTGCTTGGTGTCAGTGTACCCCCCCTACACTAGTGTAACAGTTTTACCCCCACAGCGCCCCCGGCTATACCCCGCCGTGTATCGCCCCCACCGCGGCCCGCGTCCGCGGACACTTCGAGTTCGGACTCTGCCCACGCGCCCCTAGTGCCGCCCTCCGTCCCCGCGCCCGCGCCCACTCCCCCCGCCGCGCCTGCAGACAAGCCGGAGGCGAGGCCGCCTGGAGGACACAGCAAGGTAGCCTTCACTGGTCTGTCTAACTTGACACGTCCCCCGCCGCGCCTGCAAAGAAGCTGGAGGCGAGGCCGCCTGAAAGACACAGCAGGGTAGCCTTCACTGGTCTGTCTAACGTCCCCCCTCTGCCATGCCTGCAGACAAGGACACCTGGAGGACACAGCAAGGTAGCCATAACTGGTCTGTTTGACTTGACACGTCCTCCTCTGTGCCTGCAGACAAGCTGGAGGCAAGGATGCCTGGAGGACACAGTATAGTAGCATTTAATGATCTGATTGACCTGCTAAGGTAGGTTTTTGGTAACGGTTTGAGCGTACATTTTTAACATGCCCAATATTTATTTACAGAAATACCTTTTTTGCTCTTAAATTTATCCAACTGAGAAATACATTGGTGTACGACTGGGTTCGAACCCCTTATCTTCAGATCCTAAGATTAGTAGGCGGGTTTACCACCAGTGCTGTGGAGTCGCGAGGTCATCGCCACAGGTCTACCAGCGTTTTGGACTCGCCTATTAAAATATACTCAATTTACAGGCCTCGCCATCGCCATATTGCGACTTCTGCCTCGGGGACGACCGTGAGAATAAAAAGACAGGCACTCCAGAACAGCTCGTCAGCTGCTCCGATTGCGGCCGCTCAGGTAACTGTAGCCACAGACTCTGCGAGAAACATAGCCATCTTGACGTTAGGCTGAATGGCGTAGTCGAGATACTAACATCTATGTCGTACTCTGCCGATGCGTTCGACACTTTTGCCACGCAGACCAAGTTGTTGAAGGATGATTATGTGAACGCTGTCTCACCACCGTCTAGACAGAGCCCTACGCTGTAAAATACGCAGATTGACTAATTTTAGCCAGTTTTTTATATATACAAGTCTAAGAGACGTCAGGCTGAATGGCGTAGTCGAGATACCTGTATGGCGTAGTCGAGATACCTTTATGTCGTACTCTGCCAATGCGTTCGACACTTGCTCTACGCAGACCAACTTACTGAAGAATTGTTATGTAATCGCTGTGTCAACCCGTCTAGACTAATACGCTTTAAAATATTATGTTGATAGACCAGCCTTCTTCATAGGTCTATGAGACGACAGACTAAACATGGTAGCGAGATACCCATACAACATTGTAGTCATCTTAAAAGAAACAAATAAGTGTAAAGCCAGTCTCTTTCACACAATCGTATGAGACAATGGTTAGCTGGCGTAGTCGAGATATTCATCTATACGACATCGTAGTCTAAAATAAACAATACAGTCATAGGAATAACAGTTTTTTTTGATTAGGGTGTTACCTCGGGGGTTTTGAAAAGTCAATGACTTCAGCAGTGTATGTATGACTTATCGTTGAGAAAAAATCTAACTATTTACTACAAACTTCTGTAAAAAAAGTAATTTGATCGTGTTGACGCATATTGCAGTATCAAATTGTACCAAATTCTTATCCTTATTGCATTATAGAGTTATTAAATTATATACATATATGTATAGAGAATACCACGTATTTGCAAATGTTTGTCCCTACCACGTGGCACTCACAGTGTGCTTTTCCTTTTACCAAAGTTATTCGGATATAGATATTATTTACATAGTTATATTATTTGGACATTCCGTAATATAGATTATAAATATATTAATCTCATTTAAGGTACTTATCTGGTAGAAAATTATAAAAAATCTATATTTTTTGCATGACCCATGTCTTTTCTATATTATAGATTAAAATTTACTGTTTTATTGTTTTACGAGTTTAAGAACCGTTGATTTTGACATAAGTATCTTTAATTACATCTATTATAAATAATATAAGATGAAAATATGTGTTTATCGTCATAAAGTTATATATTTTAAACATAGAAGTGATATTTCTATAACTATGTATATTTAGAAAGGTATATTGTTAATGAATGCCTTACCAATATAGATAGTTGTCACCTATATATATATATATATATATTGGCATTTTTAAATGTTGGTTAAATATTGACCCATTTTTAACTAAAATCTTTTAATTTAGTTATTTTAAATCGATGTAAAAGTTTTCATATAAAATATCGTTAATACCTTAACACTTTGATAAAATAATAGTTCTAATAAAATGAAAATTCAGTATGAAGTCAAGTAAATTTTTCAATGTATCTTCTAACGCCACACTATAGAAAGAGACGGTAATACAATATGGCGTCTATTCACAATGTACATAATATAAAACAATAATCATTTTTCTGCAATATTTATACATTTGAGTATATCAAGTTTTAGTGTGCATCGATGCCAAATGAAACCTTAATTTTTGGCAATTGTCTGCTTTTTGTGTTTTAAGTAATTAAGTAAGTTCGTATGAGCTAGAGGCCAACTCTTGTGACGGAGTTTTTAGGCCGCCTAAAGGCCTCCGTCATGGCTTAACGACTAAAAAGCCGGGACCGACAATTTAATGTGCCGTTCCGAAGCACGGAAGCGCTCAGCTCGTAATGCCACTTGCGGTTACCCATCCCAATTGTGACCGCGCACAACGTTGCTTAACTTTCAACGATCAATCAAGAACGTCTAAGCAAGCTACGCCACGAGCGCTTCAAGTAAAAGTGTACCTCATACTTTCGATCTTTCCTGTTCGCGAGCTCGTGTTAAAGTTTTGTGCTTTTTGCTACTAATAAATAAATAACAGTCACATACATAATCCTGACCCCAAACTAGGATTCCCTGTGTTGTGGGTATCAGAAACTACGAGTACCATTGTACCACGGTAATAAATGCATTCTTTCGACCACCAAAGAACTTATTTTACGTATTAAATGGGGAATAAAGTTTACCCACACGATGACCTACACAAATTTTGATAAATCCGGGATGTTTATAATCATTAAAATCGGTTTTATCCAAACACTGCAGCACATATTAATGCTTTTTTTTTATTTAATAAAGTCATAAGTACCATCTTGGAATTAGGATTGGTTGCAAGTTTTCTTATGATAACTTGTGGCTCTGCCCACCCCGTTAGGGATACGAACAGGCGTAATAATAAATGTATGTTCAATTTACGCCTGTTCGTTACGCGATTGGTACAGACAAGAGCTATTAGCTATTTTTATCCTAGCTTTTCTAGTCAGCATCTCCAATATCGAGTCAAACATACGGATAAGTATACGAGTAATTCATGTGGATAAGGCCGACTGAGCTAAGAGGATTGTATACGTTTCGGGCAAGCCTACTCCATCCTAAATCGTCCTGGGCAATACAGCGTCCCTTTACTGTGAGTAAAAGTTGCCTCCGGACGCTGTATAAATCATCTAACATAGATGAAAAATACGTTTTAATACATACAATAAATGCACATTAAAATCCCCGAACGGTCATTTGCGATTCCCTATGCATAGAAACTTATTACTAAGATCGAACAAGGATAAAACTGGTTAGTTAGTCTCAAGTCAGGTAGTTATATAATTGATGCCATTTATAATCTATGCTGTGTTTTTAGTCATATTTAGACCTAAACGTAAGCTTTCCTATGTTATTCTGACAAGTGTGTTCTCTCTTGGTCTCCATTCTTAAGGTACGAGTTGGCAGCGGACGACATGAGGCAGCAGCGGACGACGTGTCTCAGCGACACTACTGGTTTCTATGTATTTCTATGAAACGCGTCGTTAGCTTCGTGTCGCTAACTACGGAGGGAATTTCATAGAAATACATAGAAACCAGTAGTGTCGCTGCGACACGTCGTCTGCTGCTGCCTCATGTCGTCCGCTGCCAACTCGTACCTTTAGGTTCTTCGTCCTATCCTGTCTCATATACACCGTGTTTCCCGAGGATATACGTTAACTTAGCAAACACAACTATAGCTTTTGGTGATAAAATCTTATAAGAAAGTAGTACTTGAAAAGGCTTTGTTTGAAAGTTATTTGTAATTTTTTTATTATTGAATTTAGTTGAGTTGTGTAGTAAGGGTGATTCGGACTATGAACCCGAATAGTACAATTAAAAAGAGAATCTATCAAACTGAAATCTGCATTTAATTTTCACATACTGCTACACCAAAGTCAAAGTCAGTTTTTTTTTATTTCATAAAATCACGGCGATCACTTGGGCACGTCTTAAATCTACGTTGCATTTACACTTGTTCGTAACACGACCAAGCGTGGAAGATACAGGCAAGAAACCACGCTTGGCTATTTTCACCGGGAGAAACCAGAGAGTTAACGAAGAAGTACGATTCTTTTTGATAACGTAAATGCTAATTCGGATAAAGAGACATGCATATCGGATGTTTTACGTCAATTTATTTAATTTGACATGATAAATGTTTATTTCGATGGTCTGAACGGAGTGTCGAAGTTAATGGATATCTTTGGGAACAAGGACCGGGAACAAATCAATGTCCTGAAAAAAAGCAAATGATCAAAAGTTTTTCAAAGCACGGAACGTGACGTGCTGGTCTTATTGAGCTTAAGGTTATGGGATAGTGGTCTGAGACCTTTAAGCTTATCAACACGTAATTGATATCATCTTTTATCACATTAGTATTGTGATGTGATGAAATCGATAGCAGGCTGATTATGTAGCTTTGGTTGCAATCAGTTTATATTTGGAACCGTTATTTTGAAGCGAAGTTGTAATTTATTACAGTTTTTTGTCAAATAGCCGTCTTCATGGACAGTTTCAAATAGAAAACGACATAAACAAATATAGATAGCACTTTATGTATCAGTAAAATCAGTCGATTGACAAATGTGATGGCTAAATAGCCATGATAATTCGGTTTCAAATAGATATTGATTGCAACAGAGACACATACCCCCTGGTTGAGGCAGGCCTTGACTGAACCAATGTGGTGAAAGAGTTTTACGTCACGAAGGCTCTTTTCACGCGTAACTAAGTCATTTCAGTTGAACCCAGAGCTTACTTAGTGCCTTTATGATTACTTTGTAGAAAACTTAGCATATTCTGAGGAATAATGCTAAGATACATTATGGATGTATGCGTGGATACTTGTTATATTGTGTTTTTTAACTTGTAGATGTTTTAAAACTATACTAAATTGACCCAAAGATGTTGAACGAAATATTTTACTTATTTTAAATTGTATAAATATCTAGCAAGTTATTGATTTAAATTCTAATATCATTCCTATTGCTAATTTGTTTAGATTAGATTTAGATTTACAAAAATATATCTGTTAAGTATAAATGTTATATTATGACAATTTAAATTTTAGCCCTAGTTTTAAGTTATAAAATTCTTGTTCTTATCTGTACTTAGAAATTTTCTCTTTATTGGTGCCTTATTGTGTGCAATCCTACCTATATGTAGGTATTATGTATCATGTCTATATTTTAAAATAATAAATTATATTATATACTGTACTAGGTGTAATAAGACTACTTCCGAAAACGGAAATGTTGCTTTTAGGTCATGATTCTAAACAGAAAATATGATAAACGTGAGAACATAATGCTTTCTGTGTTCCTTTTTCGACTTTATTGATTTCTATACACGGTACATCATGAACTGATAATAAATACCTGAATTAAAGTATTAAAACGAAGCCCTTGCAGCGACCCGCCCGCTTTTGTCAGCCGTCGCATGTTCGACGTACATTGCAGGATGAGGAAACAGTTTATTTTTTTCTGAAATGAAGTATGTGTCGGGCCAAAATCTATTTTGCTTAAGCAATCTTTTAGTCTTTACCTGTAACTTCGGACATACGTTTACTAAATAGACTAGTAGATTAATTAGTTCTGGTACCAAGATGCGTAGTTCAATAAGGTGACTTACTTTGTAAGCCAGTAGCTGTCGTAGTCGCATCTAAAGGAGCTTAGTGAGTGTGTGGAAGCTTCACCATAAAATTTCATGGCTCTGTCTGTATTTTTTAGATATCTTTACCTGTAACTTCAGTAATCGGGAGATGTCTTGTTGCACCCAGTATTATTTTATCATATCTTCATATCTAATATTATTTATATTGTTATAAATACTAAATAAATAATGTGTTCTAAAGTGTGTTAGCAGCACGTTCCTTATTCGTTTTTAAGCACAATACAGTTAGCGTAATAACTCCTAGAATGAAACCTTGCCAGAGTATAAATACGAAAGCTATAAATAAATAATAGATCGAAACTTTTCGAGTTGAATGTTAGTGTTTTATCATGGTTGATATAAGTAAAGGTATAAAATACTCGTTTAAAATGTTGGCAATAGCAATATTTCTTTGTATAATACAATTCTACAATTATGAAGCCAAAATATTGTGAGGGTGTTTTTGACTTAATCATAGCGTAACCGATTCGGATGAAAGTTGCAAATAGTTTGACATCTTTTTATTCTGGTAGAACGTAAGCGAAGCTGCGGAGGGAATATACTTAAATATAGCTTTCGCCCTCGGCTTCGTTCGCGTGGTATCCGGACAAAAAGTACCCTATATGTTATTCCAGCGCAAACACCATGTACATTCCCGGTTTCATTCAAATCCGTTCGGCCGTTACGCCGTGATTGAGGCACAAACATACATCGTCACATCCTCACAAACTTTCGCATTTCAAATTAAGTAGACTTAGGATTTTATTTCGCACTAATGTCATAATGTTAAGAAATGTATCGACCAAAGCGAAGCAGTATTTATGTATATGAGCTTGCGTAGTGGAGTCTGCAACTCTTTGGTGGTTGCATTCCTTCACTTTCGAAGCGAGCGTCTGTGACGCCGCGTTATTGACGAGTTGTGCTGCGTTAGTGACGCCGCGACGGAGCTACCACAATTTGTGTGAAGTCATTCTAGCGTAGTGACAATTACGCGGTGAATCTTACTAACATTATAAACGAGAAAGTTTGTATGTACGGATGTTTGTTACTCTTTCACGCGAAAACTACTAAACGGATTTGAATGAAACTTGGAACATACATAGTACATGTGTTGTATTAACATGTAGGCTATTTTTTATCCGGGTACCATATATTATCGTAGTAGCTTTGTCGTCGTCACTGAAAGCCACTAAAGCTTGTATCGAAAGTGTACCTAGAGGTACCTACATATCTAAGTGCATATTATACACAAGAAAAGTGTCGTACGAGAGGGCTTATTAAATTGTTACTTGAGATTTATGTACGTGTCCTAACACGAGCACTATTTAACGAGCTATTGCTGTTGTTAGCCGCAACGCTAGTTGGTAAGACCCAAGTCATTGTTTCAACCAATTTTGTGAAGTTTTTAATCAATTTTGTGAATTTTCAACCAATTTTGTGAAGTTTCTACCCAACTTTGTGAAGTGTCAACCAATTTTGTGAAGTTTCAACCAATTTTGTGAAGGTCTCAAACCACAACATATAATGTGTAGGAGTTTATTTAGTACAAACGCATTTTACTAATAGGTCTGTGTCAAATGGACAGTGTAAAATGGAGTTTGGACGTGGCTCTGACTACCTTTTTGGAACTCAAAAATTTTAAATAAAATAACTCTGAAAAATCTTAATCTAAAATGTCTGCCGCATAGTCGACATTAGCGAGTCTGTTTTGAATCGGTAGAATGTTATGTGGTATTTTTGGCAAGATTTCGGACTAGTTCCTAAAGATGAAAGAAAACTAACTGACCGTGTAAAATCAGCCTTAGAAGGCTAGCTTTGTGGTTTTATTTATTTTCATTGTGGTTTAAGTCCTTTCTATTACAATTTAAGTTATTTTTTTTTGACATACAAAACCAAAGTATTGTGAATGCAAGTTTGGAAGTGCAACAACTACCCAAAGATAGAAAAAGAACTGTTGTATGTTTATATTTTATTCCATGTTATGAGTAAGGTTTGGCGCAGACTAGGCGGGAATGTTCGAGCGTTTTTGCACCAGAATATCGTTGGAAAACTACACTAGGTCATAACTTTAGACGTCTTTATCGCAAGTTCGAAAGGATGCTAGGTTTACTTGAATTTTTAACTATACTAGGTTTTCAGTTAATTGACTGCACCTTATTTGTAGTTGAACTATAGAATTACGCCTGTTTGTCGTGTCGCCTGATATCTAGTCCCGCATAAGCACGTATTCAACAATACTCAAGCGTGACTCATTCAAGTATACAAGAACGTTGACATTGAAAACTGTACCAAAAAATTATGCTTGTGTCTTTCACGCTTGAGCAATGTTTTTGAATACAAGCTAAAGACACTTATAAAGATCTTTTAACAATTCGACAAGGGTCGAATGCACTTTTATTATTCGATATTTTTATATCAAAACGCTCGAGTATTCATTGCCCAGTGTGCGCTGGCTCTTAGAACAAGTTACATACCATTATTATAAAAAAATGTATACAGTGTTTTAATTTTAATTAAAAAATGAATTATTAAATTGAATTGTTTGATTTAGTTGTGCTGAAAAATAGTGAATGGCACTTCCATACTACATGAATATACTTTGTATTTTGTATTTTTAAATGTTTTTATTATGTTTTTATTTTTTATTTCACTATTGTTCGGCACATGGCGTTCTACCCTTTATTTCTTGTGATCTTATGAATCTGTGTAACGAAGGAGATAGAAGACATCAAGGTAAGATTGTTATGTGCCTTACAATAGTCCTTATTATAAGTCGAAATTTCAATAATCTACGAGTATTTTAAGAAAATGGAAGTCTGGTACTTTTTTGTAAATTAGTTCCATAATGTAGGCATTCCGTACGGAATGCCCAGAAATAGCATGACCCAAAGGTGATGCGATCTAGATATCTAGATACCACAAATGGTGCAGGTTCGATTCCCGCCTCAGATCCATTTGTTTAAATACTTTGAAATTCATTCAAAATCATCATCATCATCTTCCTGCCTACTGTATGTTCTCTTCTTCCATTCCCTTCTGTCAACCGCCATCTCTGTACTCACCCCTTTCTTACCCATGTCCTCTTTTGGCCTACCTCTACCTCTAAATTCATCCACATTTATATTCATAACTCTTCACAATAAGGCTATCCGTCATGACAAGTCCATACCACGCTAACCTATTACTCCTCAACCTTATTTGTGGACATTTCACATAGCGCCATCTAGCCCCAAACTAAGCAGAAGGGAACCAGATGGCTGATAGAATACTTATATATTTTTTTTTGTAAGCTATATCTTTCAAAACTTTGACGCAGTAACAATCAGCCCCCTTATTCTCGATGGCCAAACGAAACTTGACAGCTCGTAACT
The DNA here is from genome assembly GCA_949320045.1 of Scotopteryx bipunctaria. Classification (NCBI taxonomy): domain Eukaryota; kingdom Metazoa; phylum Arthropoda; class Insecta; order Lepidoptera; family Geometridae; genus Scotopteryx; species Scotopteryx bipunctaria. The sequence goes on along the minus strand of OX439464.1, from coordinate 2,162,036 downwards.
TACGCGCCGCGTCGTGTTTTTGCAATACAAAATTGTCATAGAATACGATAACACGGTGATTCCATAAACGTGGCCATGTTACGTTTTGTTTGGACATCGAGAATACCGAGGCAGATGTTGATTCTTAGCCATAACCTGCATTTGATAGATGTAATGTAATGCGTTGTTCGGTCGCAGGTCACCCGACGTGCCTGCAGTTCACGGACAACATGATAGTGTCCGTTCGTAAATACCGCTGGCAGTGTATCGAGTGTAAATGTTGCTCCATCTGCGGGAACAGCGATAACGACGTGAGTACTCGCCTTTATATTTACCTACTAGCTCAGACCAAATAAAAAAGAGAAGACGGCGCGCCGCGAACAACAAAAGTGAAGCCACACAAAACCGTGCTCCTGCAAGTAAAAATACACGCTCACGCACACACCTACACTAAAACCATGCTCATCGCTCTTAGTACGTCACGGGTCTTAAAAATAGAATAATACAATGCAATACAATACAATACAACTTTATTGTAAAACACAATAATGTCTTCCTGTGTAGTGAAAATTTATAGTAAAAATAGCAGCAAATCACATAAAAAGTCTCACGGAATCACTTTTCACTTGTAAGTACTTCAAATAACATCGTTTCTTAATTATTATACTATGAATTTTAGGTTACTTGGAACAAAAGCCTCAAAACCTACGACACACAGATAGATAAAAAGGTGGCTTCACTGTTGTTGTTCGCGGCGCGCCGTCTTTTCATTTTATTTGGTCTGAGCCTACTAGCTGACCCTGCGAACTTCGTATCGCCTTACAATTCATAATGCAAATTTTCAAATTATATTATCATGTCAGTATCCCTGATGGGGTGGACAAGTCCCAAGACGGATATAGTGAACCATGGTGACAGGTGATCAGCCCAGCGCCCTTATAGATGGTCCGTGATTTTGGGGAGGATACTATGCTTTAGTCGACTTTTACGGCATGCTCGGGGAGAAAAGCAGCTGGACGCATTGTATGTTTTTTTTACTCCCAGTCCAGATGTTTTATTAGGTAGTTAATCTGCTATTCGGGGCGGAGACAAATCCAACCAATCAAAAATCATGAAATCGGTCTGGACACGATGGTTTTAGCCTTTTAAGAGGGCCGGCAAACCATGATCTCTTGTTGACCGAATGTTCTTCTTCAGGATCAGCTTTTGTTCTGCGACGACTGCGACCGCGGCTACCATATGTACTGCCTGGCGCCGCCGCTGGAGACTCCTCCTGAGGGCTCCTGGTCCTGCAAACTCTGCATACACCAGTTCCACACCAAGTGACCGCTCACGTCAGTACAACATTATGTATTAGTAAAACTACCGCCTTACCTTTGAAACTGTTTTACTTGCGCGCAGTTAGTTAGCTGACTCCGCCTTTTGTCCTCTTATTTTGACCATGTCCTCTTTGATTATGTCCTCTTATTTTGACCATGTAGTAGAAGTAGATGATTTATACAGCGTCAGGAGGCAGCTTTTACCTTCACTAACGGGACGCTGTAGTGCCCGGGACGAATTAAGATGGAGTAGGCTTGCCCAGCACCTATTCCATCCTCTCAGCTTAGTCGGCCTTGTCCACAGGAAAGACATGGTCAATACGTGCGGAGCTGACTAAGCCGCGGGTTTTCTCACGATGTTTTCCTTCACCGTTTGAGAGTACTGGTATAGCGCACATAAAAATCCATTGGTTCACGACCACATTTGATCCCACGACCTTAGGATCGGAAGGTGGGGTCACTACCAACTAAACCACCAGTGCTGGTATTTATACTACTGATATCATAATCATCTACTCTAGATGGTAAAAGACCTTTGTTTTTTTAAATACTAGCGTGAATAATAATATAATTTTGTTTCAGTGTCGATGGAGAGTGAAAGAGACGGATAGATAGCGTTAACGAATTCGCGAGGGCCGTTTGTACAATCAGGTTAACAGGTGTATCTTGTCATTTTATTAAGGTTTTATTGAACTATGTAACAGTGTTGCCATAGATTTTAGTGAGGGCGGAGTTGGGTGTGGCCTAAAAAGTTGCCAGTTTAAGAATGCCATATTTTGCTATCAGTGGGGTTAAAAAAGCCACTGTGAGCAATTAATTTTTTGATTATATAGCAAATCCTATGTGATTTCTGTAGTTTTTGTAAAATGGTCCGAATCGTAGGCGAATTGTACGCAATTGGATTCAGCAGCCTTTTTAACCCACCTGACCCCTAAATATAATGATTTTTATTGTGATATACATATATACACATGATTTCAGACAGAACAGTAATGATTGAATAACAAAGAATATAAGCTTTAACCCCCGAATACTCAAATGCGACTCAGAGTTGAGCACGTCTCAACTCACGGTTTTTTGACAGTTTCTGATGAAAATCTGTCTAAAAAAAAACGTTATTTGAGACGTGCTAAACTTTGAGATGAGTTTGAGTATTCGGGGGTTAGAGTCTATTTTTCGCACTGAGTAAGATGCACTCATGGGCTTGAATTTGGATAATGGATTTTCGTAATGTTTTATTTTACGAAAGAAAAGTAAATAAATTCCTAAAACAATAAGCAATCACTCATGTGAGCTAATATTCCTTTAAACCTTTTCCCGCGAGTTGCATCTATCGTAGCGTGAATTATACTTGCTTACTCTAAATAAGGGGTCTAGAATAGCATTCAATATTAAACGCACATAGATAAGATACTCTTATTCATAAAGCAACACCCAACTCCTTCATTTCGTCGTATGTTATTGCGTAAAACTCTTTGAAAGCTCATTTTATTACGTCTTTGTCTGTTACGCATCTGTTTGTCTGTTCAATTATGATTATTTAATAGAATAGATTGCGGCCATTTTGAAATTATAATCATGTGTCATTGTTAAAAAAATATTAAGGAGATCGAAGCCATTGTTGTGTTTTTGTATCTATTCAAATCTAACTATAGCTCGCTGTATTGCCAATGGTTTATAATCATAGTCTACGGATATTTAATTTAAACTTAAAATATCTAAAGAGCCTGTTAAAAATACAGAAAATTATGAACAGGGCTCTTTCAAAACATGCATGGTTTCAGACCTGTATGTGAATTTAATTGTATTTTTTTTTTATTGACACTTCTCTGCTGGAGCAAATAAAAAACAAAACGCGTCCAGCTTCTCACCCCGAGCATGTCGTAGAAGTCGACTAAGGGATAGTATCCTCTCCAACATGATGAACCACCTATATGGGCGATGGGCTGATCACCTGTCAATATGGTTCACCGTATCCATCCTGGGACGTTGAACTTGTGGCTCTGCCCACCATATTAGGGATACTGGTGTGATATGTATGTGTGATAATGTACATTGTCCATTGTGATGTAATAACAAATAAATAAATAAATATTTGTGAACATTTCACACAGATAGAATACTTATATACTTATTTTAGGCTGATAGAATGCTTATATACTTATTTTTTTGTAAATACATACTTATAATACATAATACAACACCCAGACCCGGAAGAAATATTTGCAGAATATACAAACATTTCTCCCATCGCGGGAATCGAACCCGCGCCTCTTGCGTCTCACCTGAGCACTCGCCCGCCACGCCACTGAGGTCGTCAAAATACTAGATACCTACACACAAAGTAAATAGATCGTTGTAATTCGCAAATTTTTTGGCTTAATCTTTTAAGTTTAGAGTTTCGTAAATAAATAATTATATTGGGCGGATGAACAGATGCGTACTTCGCTCTACCTCTGCCGGTGCTTGGTTTAGTATTTTCTTTATTTATTTCGTAATTCACCCTCAGGCACGCGATTTATTGTAATACGATATTCATAAATACGCCCCACTGCTGGGGCCTGGCGCGGTCCGAAGGGCGGGGTCACAGGGGACATGACCCCACCCCCCCTAAAATCATACACGTCAAATTGAAAAATCTTCTAAAAATTTACAAAATTAAAAAAAAAAAACAATTTTCTGCCCCTAGCCGCGATGACAATAAAAAAGGCTTCCATTTGTTTTATAATGCGTGCAAAAAAATTGTGTATTGTGCAATAAAATCTGATTTACTCGACATATTCCCCCTCCAAATTTACAGGCTGCGACCGCACCTGGCTGGGGCAAGGCCTGCCCTTATTCCTTCCATTCTGAAAATAACGTTGGTTCCTTCTGCATATAAGTATAATGCCTCTTAGGTCCTTCAAAACACAAACGTCTAACGAAGACGCTAGACGCTACGGCAAAAAATGACATAACGAGCACTTATGGTAAGAGCTTGATAAACAGACCTAAGAAGTATTTTTTGTGCAGTTGTAACCAACACATATACTGATTTTGATTATACAAGTACTATTAGATACATAGAAAATTCAACTTTGCTCTAAAGTTGAATTTCTATTGGCAAAAATATACCTTTGAGGATATAGTTGTACAGTGTTTATTTATGAATATCGCATTGCATTCTCGACTCTATGACATTACACATTGTAAAATACGTACCCATACGTAATCTTATCACTCTTCATCTTGTACATTTGATGCGAAATCAGTTTGTAATATTGTATTAACAGAAATAATCTTACAACGAATACAAGTATTTATATATACAATTTACAAAAAAAAGAAAAGAAACATTCGGGCTATCTAGTTTTAGATAAAAACAGTTGCAAACTTTCTACGAATTGAAGACTTTGATTTTATAGAGTAAACTTATTCGGCCTTATTATAAACAAGATTTGAAGAGGTTGAAACCAAGACTTTCTGGGGCCTTATTCCAAACCAAACAAAACATAACGCGGGCACGTTTGTGGAATCACCGTGTTATCGTATTCTATAATGACAGTTTTAATTTGTAATAAGAACACATTTTGAAAACCTAATCCTAGTCCAAGTAGGTTTACAGCTGTCAATGTCCTGTCAATCCCTGTTTTGGAAGTTTATTTGGAATTTCGAATTCACGTAGTGAACCCCATGGTATTAGAGTAACTTGTTCAAAACCCTGATATTCCTATAGTCAATCAGTTATGGTCTGTAACATCTAAAAGAAGATTTAAGAGGCGTCCGAGGTCAATACGCTACGTTTGTGACTTGTAAGCTACCAGCTACCACCGTATTTCAAATAAGATAAATAAATTATTATAGATTGATTTAAATACGTCACTTCGTCCGACAGAGACAACACTCCGGGTCTCTTTCTAAAGCCCCATAATATACCTACCTTCTTGAACTAATTGATATAATCCTACCAAATTCATAGTAGTGATATTCGTATATTACAATAATACAAACTGATTTCGTTACTTTTACTAAGCTTCAACTGCATTTAGGATATAATAATTATGTCTTGAGTATACCATGGAAGTGGTCTAACAAAATTATTACAGAACACGGTCACTCATAATGCGTGAATTTGCTTTTAAAATATATGAATCAAACGTCAAAGCTCTTAATAACTTAAGCGACACAACTGTACTGAACTGACGTAGCGTGACAGTTGTCACGTGACAATGTGACAGTGTCACGTGACAATATGACAGTGTCATTGTGATTTTGTTATAAATGTCAGTTCAGTACATTATTGTCGGCCGTTCGATATATGGAATGAAGGATTCGTAGAAGTAGCTGCGTACTGACTGACTTCAGACTCGCGAGTTGAGGCTCCCGAGGCAAACGTTCAAATATAATGATTTGGAGTTTTCTGTTCTGTCTAAAATTATTCGACAAAAAATAAGTACAACTACAGTTTTGAGAAATTTTAGTACCAGTGAATAAAATTTCTCTAAAATTCAGAAAATATGACTGATATATGAAAATTGTTCATATTAAATTCGACAGCTGAAGGAACAATGATTTTGGTAGACCACAGTTAGGTATTATGTAATTAAAGTAAATAAGTACATTAGGTATAATCGATGACGGTCTACACAATGTGTGACATTGTTAAAAACATTATCAGTTTTAAGGTTTTTATTTTTTTTACTAATAGCCAGCCTAGACTGGACTGTTCTGAAACTGTACTCAAAGTGAATCTAGACTTGAAGTAACTAAATAAGGACAACATTCTGACAGTGTCATCTTTCATCCCGTTCACAGTAGAGGTAGACAAATGTGTGGAACTTCATGGAACTTCACACATTTGTGAAGTCTAAATACAATATCTTTATTAACAGAAATAAACTTACAGCTAATACAAATATAATTTACAATACAAAAGAAACAGTCGGGCTATCTAAAGGCCGTTGCAAACGGTCTATAGATAGCTCACCTGATCCAGCTCATCAGACGGTGGAAGCGTGCCCAAGACGCTGGCCGCATTGCCACGCTGAATGGCAATACTGATCCGTTGAGCCAAATAAGAACCAGCTCTTGGATCGCGCATCGCTTCGACCAGACCCCTGAAAGAATTTTGAAAACGTTTTGGCACCTGTTTTTTTTTTCAGTTAGTGGATTATGAAAAATATTTTATGTTAGTGACTTAGTTCATTGAATTCATGTCGAAAACTATGTCCAGATTCAGTTTGAGTGTAGTCCGATACGGTCGAAGGTCTTCGTGGCTTCTGAAAAGTCCAGTGGTGGAAGGCAATTAATAGTGCGCCTGCAGAAGGCTCATGCGCTAATCCAACGATTTTAAGTTTAGTTCGCTCATTCACTCGAGAAGCATTCCAAATCATTTTCGGTGACTTCCATTTTGTGACAATTTCAATGTATTTGTTGATGTTTATAAAATAGTGCAGTTATTACTTATTATCAGAAGTAGATGTTTCGGAATTAAGGAATTATTCCCGAAAAGTCTATATATTAGATTATTATTATGAGCCCTCTTAGGTCCCACTACTGGGCAAAGGCATCATTGGCCATTATCTTTCAAACTTGTCGAGTTCATCTCGCCATCTATTAATTATAGTATCCTTACTAATATTATAAACGCGAAAGTTTGTATGTATGGATGTTTGTTACTCTTTCACGCCTGAACGGCTGAACGGATTTGAATGAAACTTGAATATACATAGTTCATGTGCTGGATTAATACATAGGTTTATTTTTATCCGGGTACCACGCGAGCGAAGCCGCGGGCGGCAGCTAGTTTATAATATAGTAGGATTCCTAATACATTACTTAATGTGTTTCTAAGATATTTTGCCCATACATTGTTTTGTAAACTTTAAAACTAGTTTGATAAATCGTTTCCTAAAGCCGAATCACATCGACTTCTGATTCTGAATGCACAATACGCTCAGCGGATCTAGGCATTCGTGAAGTTAGCCGTTTCGATGCGCAGTAAACAATTTAGTATGTAAAAGCTGCATTGCGCATCACAAACAGCTAACTTCACGAATGTTTAGATCCGCTGATAGTATTGTACATAGCCGTTTGTGTAGTCTTAAATATGTCGCTGTTATATTAAGTCTTGAAACAAAACAATGGAAAAATAAAAATTCTGTTAATTTTGTAAGGAATGAAAAATGTGTGAATTGTTTAGGTATCAGATGCGACTTAACTGTATCCGTTTGTAGCAATAATTGCAACATAAAAAATATACAGTCCTGACTAGACTACTGTCAGATTCCTATATTCTACTGACGGACGACGGATCGTTCATTAGCAACTTACGACTTTGCGATAGTCATCAATGATCCGTCGCTCGTTAAAAGAATCCGGGCGTAGGATTTCCCCGTAGTGGGTATCAGAAACTACGGCCCGTATCCAAAAGCTCTTCAAATAATAGATTATAAAGACAAAAATTTGGAATATGTATTTTTTTTTGCTTGTCTTATTCCTTGCTTTACGGAAGCTTGAGTTAAATGTTAAAATGTGAAATTTCATTAGTGCAAACGATGGTATCACAACATTGGCAGAATAAACATTATTAGCATTTGTAACGGGATTACTTTACCATGATTCGATGTTAAACTTTTATCCTGTAGCGGGAACTGAACCCACTTGCGTACGGGCTCCGTTTAATCTTACTTCTTATATTATAAAATTGAAAAGTTTTAGTTTGCTTGAAATTACCGGCGTAGTACTAACTTTACCTGTGCTGCCATCTATTGCAAATATAAATGTGACATGACACTGAATTACAATACACTCAAGCATGAAGCCCAGAAAAGAGAAGCAAAAGTTTCTAGTATATTTATTGCTTTTTATATAACGCTAGTGGGCGGAGAGCCTAAGTCGCATCTGTTAACGTTAGTATATAACGCAACATTGTTAGTAAAGCTGTGATCAATCTAGGTGGTTGTGAGTAGGGGGGGTTTTACATGTTTCTGAATGTTTTTTTTTAGTAATATTAGTATTTTGCTGTAACCTATCGAACAATGCCTGCTACTTGCGCTGTGTATATACTTTTGTATGAATTTAATCATGTTTTTGATGGACAGTGCTTCCAGACTCTTATGTGAAATACATATGAGTAGAACGCATGTTAGGTGGGTAGGCAGAGGTCACGGATATCCATTTGCTACGGTCCTGACTTATTACTATTGATGTTTTATTCACTCTTATTTCATTCTTCATGCATGAAGAATCAATTATTGAATAGACAAAATATTTTTGTTATCAACACACGAGGCACAATATTCTTACGAATATGGTAAGGTAACAAAAATGGCCGCCACTTTGCATTTGTTATGTTTATACAACTTGTTATATTTTAATAAGTGTATATTCTACAAATATGTAGAAAAAATGAGTATCGTGAGAATGTATACTCTATTTATTTTTTAACTTAAGTCCAAAAATTTAATACTTCCAGTAAAGCCAATAATGGGTTTATTCGACCGTCTTTTGAGATTATTGCTTTATTGTATTAATTGATCTGGAAGCACTTTACACCTTATGTTCGTTACTATGAAGGCGATTATTGAATGTAAAATAATTTTATCATCATGCCTTTATAAGTTTTATATATTTCTGGTCGCTCTCTGACACTAAACGAAATATAGGTATGGTAAAGCTTGCACAATGTACATTTTTAATCAACTGATGCTGTATAAAATTGTCTTTAAAATATAAAACTTGCCCTTAATTTGTGTAAAACCTTCAATTTACTTGTCTACCGGGACTCAAAGCCAGTTTGCGCCGAATGAAGCAATAACTACGCCATAGTTGACGCTGGCAAAGAAAATTGGGGAATCTCTTAGTATTTCGACCTTTCTTTCGAAGGAAGAAAGAAAAAGGAAGAAGGCAAAGCGAAGCAAAACGCATTTTAATATGTGTACCAGTGGCGCCGCCGTTTATTTTAAAATAATTTTCTTTGCCAGCGAATTAATTTAATTTAATTCTTTTATGGTATAAAAGTATTAAATATAATTATTTTTCTATTAAGGAAGATGAAAAAGTAATATGTCAGATCTATATAAGATGAATTTAATTTTCGGAATTATGACATTACCCCCGAATACTCAAACGCATCTCGGAGTTGAACACGTCTCAAGTGACGAGTTTTTGACAGATTTTCATCAGAAACTCAAAAAACCGTGAGTTGAAACGTGCTCAACTCTGAGTCTGGTTTGAGTATTCAGGGGTAAAAGTGTTTATGCCGAGAGCGACAGTATTGAATTAGTTTTGTAAATTTTAAGTCCATCCTGTAATGTGTGTCATACTACTTGTGGTGACGTAAGAATAAATCGAAATGATGTAAGCCTGGCTTTTGATTTTAGTATATAAGTTAGTTACTCCTATAGCGAGAAGGGAAAGTTATTTTCACGCAGTAAAAACCCCTTCTATAATCCGAATTATGAATTCTGATCGTGAGAATTTAAAAGACTACAAAAATAATTAAAGTTTTTAACTAAATATTAAGCTCAGTGGGATTGGGCGGGTCATGTCAGCCGGATGGCTCCCGACAGGTGGGCTATCATCACCACAGCCTGGACACCGGAGGAACAAAGGCGTCGGGGTCGGCCGAGGAAGAGGATGGTGGGAGAAGGCTCAGGATAGGGATGTCTGGAAGTGTTTGGGAGACCTTTGCCCAGCAGTGGAACGAAATGGGTTGTAAAGAAAACTAAATATTTATTTAGTTACTCCTTGAAAATTAGACGGAAGGAATTATACTTCGATTTACAATAATTAAATTCATAAATATTACATTCGTAAACATTAGTAGTGTTGTTAAATAAATAAATAACACCCAAATTGCATATACATAGTTATCGACTCCACATTAAGATTACCTGTATCGTAGCTCGTATTTTCAAAGCATAGCAGGGGATAATTTACAAATAAATCGTAAGACCTGTCGTATTGTTGGATCAGAATGTTGGGTAACCAAAGGGACAGATGAAAGAAGACTGCATGCAACGGAGATGAGAATGTTGAGATGGATGTGTGGAGTGACGAGAATGGATAAAATACGGAATTAATATATTAGAGGAAGTTTGAAAGTAGCGCCTGTGACGGAAAAGTTGAGGAGCAATCGATTAGCATGGTATGGGCATGTCATTAGCAAGGGATGAACGTCATGTGACATGAAGAATGTTAGATATGAAAGTGGATGATACAAGGGTAGAGGTCTACCTCTACCCTTGTATCTTGTATTTGGTCTACCAAAGAAGAGATGGATGGATTGCGTGAATGATGATATGAGTAAGAAAGGAGTGAATACTGAAATGACGGCTGATAGAGGGGAATGGAAGAAGAAAATACAAGTCAAAGTCAAAGTTAAAAATTTTTATTCCATAAAATCACGGGGATTACTTGGACACGTCTTAAATCTACGTTGCATTTACACTTGTTCGCCCCACCCCGGGACGTCAGTGCAGATCTTTGTTCCCCTAACTTTAAATTAGAATGAGGTAGGTTACCTAGTGGCGCGACATATCTGATGAAAGCAAGGCGTTGAAAGTTCGGCTGAATACGCTCGCAATGTTTTTAAGTAACCTATAACTAAGGCCTTTTACCATCTATAGTACCTAAATGATTTATAAAGTGTCAGGAGGCAACTTTTACCTTCACAAACGGGACGCTCTAGTGCCCGGGACAAATTAAGATGGAGTAGGCTTGGCTTGCCCAGCACCTATTCCATCCTCTCAGCTTAGTCGGCCTTGTCCACAGGAAAGACATGGTCAATACGTGCGGAGCTGACTAAGCCGCGGGTTTCCTCACGATGTTTTCCTTCACCACACCTTAGGATCGGAAGGCGGGGTCACTACCAACTAGACCACTAGTGCTCTCTAGCCTATGACCTTATGACACATTAGCCAAAACGACGTGGCAATTAAGACACATTGCAAGCGTATTCAGCCAAATTTTCCACACCGTAATTTCAGCATATATATCTACTCAAAGGTATCAAGATAATAAAAAGCAATATAATAATTAACTAAACATTTATTTATCGGAACTTTCACTAATTTGTATCTAAACCAAACATCTGTTTTGGCGTTAAATATTTATATTTCTATAGCTAAAATTGCACGTTCTACGCTACGAACTAAGCACATAGGTATTTTAAATATTTTCTACTTCAACAGACCTAGAACAGGAAATACGCAAAACTTACAGAAATGTGACATTAAAATGTGACTGCAAAGTATTTTCTATTAAAACATATCATGATAAGTATACATATAGAGTTAAATTAATAAAAGTATTTCTGATTTTATTTAACGAATGTATAGTTAATATTTTTTGAAGTATCAGATAATATTAAGTGATTCGTAAATGTCACGATTCTGTCAGTTTTAAAATTATATAATATAAACTTTTAAGATCACTTCGAAATATAATATCACTGGATACAAGACAACATAAATTTGAAGTAAAAGTCTAAGTAACATTTTTATATTATCATTATAGCTTAACGTAAAGTAACAATAATTATAATATTATATCTGCTAAGGCTCTGCCAATTAAATTGTGATTTTGTTAGACTATGTCATGGTTCAATAGTATTTATAAATTAAATTAAAACAAAACTTTATATCCTACTATATTATAAATGTGAAAGTTTATGAGGATGTTTGGATGTTTGTGCCTCAATCACGCCTAAACGGCTGAACGGATTTGAATGAAACTTGGAATATACACAATAGAATAACATATAGGCTACTTTTTATCAGAGTACAACGCGAGAGAAGCCGCGGGTGGCAGCTAGTCTTTCTATAGAAACAAAAAATAATATATAATTTAACGTTTAAATTCAGATTAAATAATATTTTGACATACAACAAACTCTATAAAACAAAAACTCAATAAGTACAGATATAATTATGAATTTTAACAACTTTTATATTTAAACTGTACACAACAAACTACTCGAATGGTATCATAAATAGTATAAACATAATTTTCATAATTTCTTTATATATATTTTTATAATATTAAAAAAGACACAGTAATTATACTTGTTTTATATACACTCCTAAAAATGTCACAATCATTTGTGACGTTTTATTTAAATAATATAACATTTTCATAAAATAATTTATTATAAACATTGGAAGACATTTCGATTTTGTTGTTAAATTATTGGTTATAAAAATAAACTTTAAACTAAAGAAACAATATTTTTTAGATCGTTTCAATTATAACTTATGATTATCTTAATGTAATATACTTTTTTTTAACTTTGGACTAAGTAATTATTTACCTAGGTTAGATTAAATTCTATGGGTCTTCCCACTACGCTGTTTATTAACCATCACAGCCCCTTTACAAAGCAAAGTTAAGATCTGTCAAGATCTGTCAAATTTTACGCCTAACTTTGTTGTGTATGGACAGTGACGGTATCTATGGAACGGTGTTATGGGCGAAGACCGTAAGTAGGTAGTAAATAATAATCATATGGAGTTATTTCTAAAATTCCTGTAAAACAAGGGGGCTTTCAGCTTTTTAAGTAATCTTATTGTCATGACCAAGAAATTCTGATATTTTTTGGACCTGTGTACTTTTACTATACTATATAGTAGGTACACTATAACTATGCTTCGATGTTATTAAAATTGGCGTCTATTATTTTACTTATTTCTATATGTTTCGTTAAGTTTTTTACTAAACAACTTTTGAGAGAACATTCTTTAAAGAACTTTCAAGTCAATAGTTTTTTACATAAAAATAATTAAACTTAACTTTTCATAAAATTTTAGTTCGTCTTACTAATAAAGCGACTAATACTAAATTATGCCTTTCTCGAGCCAATAGCGTAGATACCTACCGTTCTTCACTTAACTTTCGTTAAATACGAACGTCTCTTATTTGTTCACAGTAAACTCACTGTAATGAATGACTATTATTAAGCCAGCGACGGAAGCACCAAAACGAAATGGAAGAAGGCCGTTTAAAAATGACTATATTAAATACATACATACATAATATCATGCCCGTATCCCTAATGGGGTGGGCAGAGCAACAAATAATCATAAGAAAATATGCAACCATACATATATTTTATCAACTATACTATTATTAAAAATAGCTTTTAATTGTCAACTAAAATATTTAAGCTAGTATAATTTTTAAGTGCATGAAAATAAGAACGTTTGTATTTTACGAAATGTTAATTGAAATAAAAGAATCACCACAGATATTTCAATTTACGTCTACTGGCCATTTTCTGGGCAAGAGTATAACAAAACACTTTTATAATTTAACTAATAACTAAATAGGACATTAATAACTTAGCTTACTTAAATTAGATGTGAGCAAATACCACAAATGATGAGTTCTTAAGCACATCTGCTAGTTTTATTTTTAGCTGTTAAGTAATATCCTCAAGTGTTTAATACGTCTAAACTTAAAAATTATGGCATATTTATTTATGGTTATGTACAGTCAGAAGTTTCAGTTTTCGCTAATTCAAACTCAACTTTTTGGCTGTACTACCCTTGATGAAAACTAAAACTAATTGAGCTTCGGTTAACTACCGTCTAAGTTAACATACGATAGATATATTTGGTTTAAACTCAACAAAATTATCAGCAACAGCACCTGTATAACACTGTATTCGTTGTTTGTAGAGGAAAATAATAATTGTGCGATTTTTTCGTTGGAATTGAATTTTTTTCTTGTAGAAACCTTTCTCTTTTTTTTATAACATTCTACAAAATATAGCTAGGCTGAGACCTAGTATTTTAAAAGAGCAATTAATAAGCTGATATAAATAATTGTAAAATTTAGGAAATTTTAAACTTAACATCATTATCATTATAACATCTGACAAAACATTTGATAATATAAATAAATCTATACATATATGTCGTCGTTAACGTATACATGAGAGTAGAATATAGTCGATATGATTTTAAAGACAATGTTGAATAGTGTAAATAAAATTACTTAGTTGACCATGAAGATAGGCCATTCAGGGCAAGCGGCTGGTGGGGGAATGGGGATCGGGGAGCCACCATTCACTGACATCACTTCAGGCATCTGAAACAAAATTTAATTCTCATCTATAGAATTTAAAATAGATATGTAACCTATATTCAAGCCAAAGTTGATATAGAATTGGAAAGTTTTTGATGAAAATCTGTCAAAAACTCGTCACTTGAAACGTGCTCAACTCTGAGATGCGTTTGAGTATTCGGGGGTAAGTGTTATAATTATTAATAAGTATCTATACTTACAATAGGTTGAGGGTGGTGCGGCTGGTGGTAGTAATGCGCTGGCGACACTGGGGGCGTCGGGTACCCCCAGTAAACCAGCGGAGGCGGCAAGGTGGGCCCCATCGCAGGGTAGTAGTACGTTAGGGGACCTGCGACATAAAATACACTGTTAACAATTTATCTAGATCTACATAAAACTTTGCACTTTACGTAGCTAAGTAGGTTGGTACATAAAAAAGTGTTAACATAAAAACTGATGAAATAACTACCTACCTACTTAATAATAAGATAGATAGGTAATCGAATAATGAAAAATAATTTAATTTGTTATTTTGTTTCACTTTGATATTTATAATGTCAGAAATTAATGTATTAATGTGCAGACGATTCACAAAGTTATTTTGAATAGATTTTTAGTATATGATATGACTACCTGCTTTTTTGGAAACTGTCCATGAACATCAATCCATCATAATCCAATGATAACACTGATTCAATAATCAATATCCCAATATTTTCCATGCATTTGTTAGTCACACTAATATAACTTTATGACAATAATCAATTATGAATATGTTTAGGTTTTTCAATTTTAATACAATCAAAGTAGGATAGGTATTATAAATGTAGGTGTTCCAATAATGAACATTCGTGACCCTCCCATCCTAAAGAGAACCCAATTATACCAAAATATATACTAACTATTATTTATAAAAATACACGGTTTTTCATTAATATGTTTAGGGACACCTTGTTATGCTATATCCGCATATAAGTAATATACCTATAGATTAATAACAGAAATACTCAGCTCCAAGGCCTAGTGCTAGGAAGCTAACTTTGCTAACGTCGAACGATACGAATACGTACACAATGTAAGAGTTATAAGGCATAGAAGTCAAAGAAGTCAAAGTAAATTTTAGTAAAATATTTTAGTAGGTATACTATTACTTATAAGAATGTAATGTTTAGTTTTACAAAAAATCAGTACCAATGCGAATAATTATTAGCACGTGATACTAAATTATTGAAAAAATTGAGTTTACTAAGATTGTGTCTAATTTAAATTATTTTACATGACATACTTACAATTTCCAAAAAAAAAACACATAAATTCGCGTCAAATTCAAATAATTTTTAGCACGTGATACTAAATTATTACTAAATCATTGAAAAAATTTGAGTTTACAAAGATTGTGACTAAGTAAATTATTTTACATGACATAGGTACTTACAAAAAATTAAGAACTGTATTTTTCTTATGCCATGCCTTATAACGCTGTGTAATATTAAAAACAAGATGAACACTCACCAGGGTCTCAGAGCATTAACAGTCCACCAAAGCAGTGCAAATACAGACCAATACTCTGTTACACACGACGCCGCCGCTGCCCACACCAAGCTGCGGACTCTAAACGCTTGCTAGTAACCCTAGTACAGCACCCATTGCGACCTCAACTTAACTGCTTGGGGATCTATCAGACAGAAGGCGTTCGCGCGTTCAAGCGGTCAATTTTGCGCTCGTGCTAATGACCACAAAATTAATAATTCGTCTTCTGATGAAGAATAATCGTCACGAAACATGGACACAGTAGTGGTAACGTGTAGACCGTCCAACAGCGGGGTTCGTGGGCTACTGCACGCTCACGCAGAACGTGAACGCAACGGAACGCATGAACGCGTGACCGCCTTCTGTCTGATAGATCCCTTAAAGCCGAACAGGCCAGATTGTTTAGTAACTTAACTAAAAGAAAATTTAACAATAATTAAGTTAAAAATGTTGACTTATAATAAATAATTTTAAACGTTGCTTTTACTTTTTATGCCTAATTTATTAAATGAAGTAGATATTTTGCATAAAGTTACGAGCTTATCAAAAGTTGAGGGCGCAAAAATAATAAAATAAATGCAATAAATTCAAGAATAAGAAGATATTTATGTGATCCCAGAACAATGAAGAAAGTACTTACTTTGTTATAGTTGATTGTGGCACTAACATACACCTTAGGACCTTACCCATGATCGTTCAAGCACAAAAACTGGTTCTTTCTACGACACACTAAGCTGTCCCATAGACGTTTTCTTTCACCTGTAGTTTCCATGCATTGAAAGCGGAATTATGTAGGTCCTACTGGCTGGGGCATTGTCTTAAGTTCTTCGAAAGTAATTCAAGTTCTTTTTCCTAAGTAGATTCTTCATAGTTACTGTAGTATAAACTTTTTAAAAAGACGTAGAAAAATAATGAAGTAAATATTTAGTCACTACAAAAGTGATATAAATTTTAAAAACTTTTAGTTAAAGTATTTGTCTCGTCTAAGGCCTATGGAAACTAAATGTACATTTGCCTAAGGCCTCTGGAACCTTAATGTATGCCTCTTTAGATCTATTTCTTGAATTACTTCCGATTTAAGCCCCAACCCTTGTTAAATGTCGAAGCTAAGTGCTTTGAAGAAACCGTAGACGTTCACTTGTCATGAGTTTGTACAAGTCCCATACATGTAACATAACTTAGGTTAAAAGCTGTTAGGGAAAGGGATGATTGTGCGTATTGTATCTAGATGTACATTGTGAAGGAAAGTTATACTAATAATGAGTGTTGGTGAGTTCTTATTGAAGTCTTACCCATTATTATCCCTCTGGTTTTATGTCTTCTTACTTTTACTTTGTTTCAACAAACATAATCTAATGGTCACCCCTCAATACTTATATCTTATTAGTGAGCTGTCATTTATTATTGTTTTAGTCTTATTATTAATATTTTCGTATTGCTAGTTATGTTTTATGTTTCATGGTTCAATCGTCATTATTATTGTCATAATAACATGTTGTACTTACTAATCTAACCTTTGGTGGTTCACAAAAACATACCTACCTACAATATTTTCTAAATACACCCTTTTAGATACGGTTCTAAAGTATACAGACGAAGTACCTATTCTAATTTTATTAACTCACCGTGTATATCTTTCCCAACCACCCAGAAATGTAATATGAAGAGTTAGTACACATATACGGACAATACTGTAGAAATAAGCATTAGTTAGTACACCCTCCTTCACAAGTAACTTAAATTAATCTACAAATATATAATAGATACGATAGCACAACCACAGACCATATAAAACACGCCTTGTTATTCTAACACGTAAATTACTGATTTATTTTAAGTTAAAAGTAAAATTAATCAACTAAAAGAACTGTAAATCTAGAGAAATAAACAGTTTAATTCCTAATCAATCAAATGTTCGAAAAGTTCCGACTATCGAGTTATGTTGATTCAATTTTAAAATGAAAACAAAACTCAACACTTTGTAACATTAAAACAATGCAATAAATTGTGACCCCAAAAAAGTAACGCTTAAATGTACGAATTCCTCACACCACATCCTCCAGTCACTAAAATGCCAGATATTTCAATAAAATTTAGTAACTTCAGCAACCTACCCGTTTTTGCCAAATAATTTTATGTTACTGGGTATGTAATAACATTATAAGTCAAACTCAATTTTTTGTCTGAGTTTCTTACTTCATTAGTGGTAGTTTTAACTTATTAATGGTATAAGTACATTATACTTTGTATTTAGTTGAGTAACATACTTACAAATAATTGTCGGGTCGAGTCTTTTGTGTATTTTCCTACATTTTATTGACAGTCCTAAAAATGTTGGCGTCCGTTTCTTATACATTGAGATAATAGGGATTGCTATATTTTTAGAGCTATCAAGTTAAGTTTAGGAATATACATAACAGAATCGACCTGACCACATTTTATAAAAAAATTATAAAGGTTAAGTTTTTGCAAAAATAATTTATTTCAGTTTAATCTAACACCTAAAGTGCGAATTCTGGAATAATTAAGAAATTATTGAAATATGGTAGATATCATGCGCTAAAAGTTATTGAAATACCAGTCTTTAGATATTGAGACATAAAAAAGAAAGCTTATAACTTCATAGTCAAGAGCATAGGAAAAGAGCATAAATAAAGCTGTGAGAAAGACATCAATGACTGGAGGAAGAATATACTAGACAAAGCTAGGTTCAATTTACCGATTACAAAATATTAAACAAATTTACAGTCCAAAATCAAAAGGCAGCATTATTAACTAAACTTTCGTTAAAAGTATTAAAATTTGTTTAGTAACTGAATTTTATTAAAACAATGTTTTAAGTAAGCTTGCCATGGTAATATCACAGCTGTCATTTAATTCCGGACGGTAGTTAATATGACTAACTGTTGTATCCGGTCGCGTGTGCTGTGGAAAACGCTAGTTTAAGTACAAAAAGCTATAAAAAACAGTTCATGCAACAAATTCCTTGGACAAAGCACATGCTACCATCCTTTTAGGAGAAACAGTTTAACTACCCACAATTTGACGGAGATTATACCATGAGTCTGTATTTTACGATATTTTTAAAGTGCAAACTTACCGTTACCCGCTTGAATCATGCAATTTTCCAAAACACAACCCGCTCGGATACACCATCGTACAATCAGTTCTTGACCAAAATGAACACAAAATTCATTTTTATGTATACTACACATTGAAAAAGCAATTTCATAGGTAAGCTTGTGTACAACGTTTAAAAGATAACTATGTAATTGCTTAGTCAAAACAACTTAACCAGGAATTTGACTGCAGTTCACGACATTTTAAAGTATCGATTTAAGACTGCAGATTCGACTGCAGTCAAAAAACTGGAAAATATAAGAGTCTGCTTTGAACAAATTACACCGATATCAGTTAGATAATAATAATCAGAATGACAGAACAAAGATTAGCCATTACACCGTGTTTGTGACTGAAGCCCCATAAACCTAGTTGTGAAATATTGAGACGATGGCAACACCATAAAACAATGAAGTTAACTTAAATTATTCTATCCATAAACTTGTCACCCAATTTTAAAAATATATTTTCCGAGTATTTTAAGTACTTCCTGGTGCATTTTGAGCAATTTTTTTCGATAATATATTTTCAAAATTGTTTATAATAATATTGAAGTAGACAATGACTACTATATGTGGTGTGAGGTTGGTATAATTGACATGGCGTTAAGCTAGGTGGAATGCATTGTTAGGTGCCTATCATTACCAGAATTTCAGGGTCAGGATGGGAATTGAATGGGAATATGTTGCCAACGGACTTAACCTACTCATAAAGTGCAATAATGCAAACAAAAACAACACAATAAACTTACCTACCTATATAAAGTGTATATTTAACAACACAATAAGTGAATTGTACTGAAAAAACGCAGTGATTTCAAAGTACTATTCAATTTTCAGACTAAATCAGCCTTGAAAATCATTAAAAATCATGGAAATCATTGTCTTTTAACATGGAATGTCTATGATTAAAACTCACAGCGATAATTTTAAATTTGATACTAACCTTACTTAACAACCGCAGTTTCACTAAACAATAGTACTTATTTAGTAAAATATGAGAGTTTAACAACTTTAAAGTCAATATAAATTCAACAATAAGTTTTAAGTATAATCTTAGTCTAATGGAATATCTGGAGCTGCTCAATAATTGCCTTTTTTAATATAAAATTTAAGTAACTTTCATCGATTTTTTATTAACCACAAAAGTGATTTTATATCATCATTATAAAAAGGTGTTTTTTTAGTAAATTCATAAATGAAATAATTATCCAAAATGTATAGAAGGCACAACGTAGCTATTTAAAGCTTATTGTCATATATTTTACCCTGTTTTATGTTTTAGTTGCCGAATAGCTTATTCTTCTTCAAGCATTAACATTTATTACACTATAAGTAAAGTACAAGTATTAAAAAATTCTTAATATTTGTTAAATGGAAATCTTACTTAAAAAAAACACTTAATTTAAGTACCGCAATCTGATTTTGGCAGGTACTCTCACGCGCTATCCTATTATTGTCATAAGTTCAAATATTTAACCATTGTATGATCGAAAATAACATCGTATAAAATAAATAAGTCTACTGTCTTTCCGCGTCTTTTCAGCTACTTTTAAGTATTTTTATGCCAAAAAACTTGCCGAACCCTTAAACTCCGGGATAGTACGGATAAGTGGGGAACATAGACAACGGGAAGGGGCTGCCCATAGACGCCATAGAGCCTGGCATAGCCGCGGACAGCGCAGCCCCGTAGCCAGCCGGCAAAGCTGTAGGCACTGCGGTCGGCAACGAATAACTGTTAGCATAAGTCGATAGCATCGGACTAGTGTTTGCGTAAGAGAAAATCGGCGAAGAAGTACCGTAAGATAGTACCGGAAGCGACATCGGCATAGATATTTGGGGTATATATTGACGTTTCGCAGCGGTCGCTTCCGGGGTGAACGCGCGGTCGTAGCTCCGTTTGGTTGGCAGC
Source organism: Scotopteryx bipunctaria (assembly GCA_949320045.1). Taxonomy (NCBI): domain Eukaryota; kingdom Metazoa; phylum Arthropoda; class Insecta; order Lepidoptera; family Geometridae; genus Scotopteryx; species Scotopteryx bipunctaria. The sequence continues at coordinate 2,141,130 of OX439464.1, read as the reverse complement.
ATTGGTAGCTGCTGCATGTATTGTGGGGACGGGGAACGGAGAGACGCGTATGTTGGCAACATTGGGAGCATGGGTGGACGTAAGGAAGCCAGGAGGAGGTTCTCGTGTTGTCTCGCGAGGAGGCTCTGGTGAGCTATGTGTTGTGCCAGCAGGCGGGGCGCGGGGGCCGCGGGGGGCGGGGGAGACATCAACGTACCGGGGGAGAGCACCTTGGGTGAGGTGGCGGGAGTCACGCCGCCGGTCAGGACCAAGTTCATGTCTTCGCCGGAACATTGGAACACCTGCAAAGAAGTTTATTTGAAGGTTCAGCTGAAATGATTATTCGATTAGTCACCAGCAATGCCTTCATCTAAAACGTCCTGAGCATTACAGCATCCCTTTAGTGTAGGTAAAAGTTCTCCTGACGCTGTATAAATTTAGTATTCGCCAATCAAATTGAATGGAGAAGTTTTTAGTGGGAAGTAGGTGATAACCGAAAATTATGTAAAACCTCGATAATTCCAGTTTCATAAATTCATTGCTTCCAACAACACGCCGGTGCATCGTATTTTGATGGTGTGAAGTATTTTTTACATTCCCTTGCCTTGCATTGTGTCATAACATTGAAGTAACATTATTTTGCGGTAATACCTAACACCATTGTTATATTAATATCCTCACCTCAATATACCGCTGCTTCTTGCCGAAGGTCATATATCTATGGTGCTTCTGCTGAGCGCAGAGGAAGGCGCTGGCTTCGCTGTCCATCTGAATGAAAGCTTCGCCACTGGGGTGTCCCTGTGCGTTGTACACCATGTGCACGCCTTGAACAACTATGTTCTTTGCAAACTCATCCAGGAATGTAAGGATGTGCTCCACCTGAAAAGCAGCAATTAGGACTATAGACTGGCTGAAACTGGATGCGTCAAACCAAAGGGGAGGCCTATTTCCAGCCAGGCGCGGTCCGAAGGGGGAGGGGGTCACAGGGGACGTGACAGCTTCTTATCTAGTCGTGTCACAAGTTATTTTGAACCAGTGTGGTGAAAAGATTTAAGGTGCGCTTCAATGGCGTTAAAACTTTTAAGTAGGATGTCTATCTAGTTGCATTAATAAACGAACATTAATTTGGTGGTATCATTAGATAGATCATTATTATAAATATGATGTATCAACTAATAAGTTAGTAAGTCTATGTATTTTCTTATCAAAGTAAATGATGATCTCATATCCATGGTTCACCATATCCATCTTAGAAGTTTAAATCAGAAGTGGCTGCAAATTTTCTTATGTTTACTTGTGGCTCTGCCCACCCCGTTAGGAATATGAGCCTGATAATAATGTATGTATGATGATCAAACATAGTTCCAAAACAATGTTGTAAAATGTAAACTAACCCACTATACGCATTCGTTTCGATGTTATAATAAATCACAGAATTCACTACATTTTAGCGCAAGTTTCTGCTCAATAACGCATTTGCAATACTTTTTTCCTGAAGGAGCCATCAACAAACGCTGACCACGCGAGCGAAGCTGTGGGCAGAAGCTAGTGTCATACCTGAGCTTCATAGGGCAGGCCGCGGAGTCGCACGCAGTCCTTAGCTGTGCCCGAGGTGATGACGTGTTGGGGCACCAACGCCACCGGCAGAAGCCCCTCGGCCGGCGCCGGCGCCGCCGCCGGGGTGCTGTTCTGGCTAGTACGCGTCTCCAGAGACCGGTTCAGAACCTGACAATACAAAAAATACATTTCAAAATTACTCTTTTTCATCTACGTTTCCGATGACGACGTCATGGATAGGACGAAGTGGAGGAGTGTGAGGAAGGCTGACCCCACCACCATGTGGGATAAATAGTCGGGAAGAGAAAGAGAAGCCCTTGTTTTTGTCAGCGATGCATTAATGCTCTTTTTACTTCTCACTTAATCTGGTCAACTTAAACTGCTCTCGATTAATTTAATTACCATTTTAAAACAATAAGTAAATAGAAAAGTAATCGGTATCGTTGTTTTTAAAGTGTTAAAAGATTTAAATAAATAAAAAAATGCTTACATAAGTGTTTTTAAACTAATTAGGTATGTAGATTACCAACTTAATAGTTACTAAACTCTTGTTAAACAAAATTCAAAACTAATCAGGTACCTAAGTCAGAACTTATTTCTTACTAAACTCTTGCTAAGGAAGTTTTAAAAGAGAATTTTAAAACAAAGAGAAATGAACAACATAACATTATTTATCAAAAATATCATGCAAGATGCAATCTACATGCATACTAAGATATATTTGTTACATGATTCATGTAATTTAGTTTAAAATTGCTATGTACACGCAAACTCACCTCGACGTTCAAGGGCAAGCTAGGAACATAAAAATATCATAAACAACTATTGGTGAACAGTACCTATATAGCTCGCGCGATGTAAAAAAAACCTCGGGAAAAAGTTTGAACGTGGACCCTGTTTTGATTGTTTTATCAATTATTCAAGTGTAATGTTTTATTAATACAAAAATATTAATATACTAGCTTTATCCCGCGGCTTCCCTTGCATGGTATCCGGACAAAAAGTAGCCTATATGTTATTCCAGCACACATACTATGTATATTCCAAGTTTCATTAAAATCCGTACAGTCGTTACGGTGTGATTGAGGCACAAACATACATCGTCATCGAAAATCCCTCCTTAAGTTCAATATTTTTATGTTGTGCAATTAAGTATTAACCTCGTTTTTTACTCGTATCATCATTCACGCAATCCATGCATTCTTTGGTCTATCTCTTCCCTTGTATCCATCCACTTATGAAAAATAATTAATATAAAACACTTTTGTGAGCAAAAATATACCTACACGTCCAAATTTTTTATCGTAGTTTTTCTTACATAGCGTGAACTGTAGGTAGGTAACCCTTCGTCATTTTACTGATAAGTTTTACGACGGTAGGCATTCTTGGATACCTATATTTTAGATTTACATTCTAACATTCGCCCACGGCTTTGTTCGCGTGGTATCCGGACAAAAAGTAGCGTTATTATTCCAGCACATATAGGTACTATGTATATTCCAAGTTTCATTCAAATCCGTTCAACCATTACGTCGCGATTGAGGCGCAAACATACATCATCTCAAACTCTTGCATTTATAAGTAGGACGATATCTAAAAGTTTGACGATCTCTTTAGGACCTTCGACCCCGATAAGGGTGTGTACCTACTCGGCTGAGTCTCTTCCAACGACTCAGAGCCATCAAATTGTCCCGTCCAGGCACAAATAGATATGAATTTGACAACTACCTTTGGGCTGGGACGGTGACAATCCTATTACGGAACGTAAGGTCGCGGAGATATTGAAACGCAAATGTGTGCTGTCCCCGCGTTGAGACAAATGTTGGTTTCTTTCAGGTCTGAACGCTGTTCATGTAAATTAGGGGTAGTTTTAACCTGACAGAAATAGAGGAAAAAATAACTGTAACCCAGTTATTTTTATTTGCTGCTGCACGAACGAAAACGCTGACATAACATAATAACACACCACCCAACAGTCACATACATAGTCATGACCCCACACTAGGATTCCCTGTGTCGTGGGTATCAGAAACTACAAGTACCATTGTACCACAACACCCAGACCCGGAAGAAATATTTACAGAACATGCAAACATTTCTTCCGCAGCGGGAATCGAACCCGCGCCTCTTGCGTCTCTGCCGAGCAATCGCCCGCCAAGCCACCGAGGCCGCAATTAAGAATACTTGGCTAATCTAGCTATCGATATAAGAACTCTTATGTAGATAACTAAGTAACTAGATTATTTTATAGTTTTCGATAACTTCATGATAAAATAATCGTAACCCCGTTATTTTTATTTGCTGCCGCACGAATAATACGAACTTCTGATCGTTCCAAGATACCTACGTTTATCATACCTGTTGAACCTCGGCAGTGGTGGTCAGAAAAAGCTCTATATACCGAGCTCCGATTAGCTTCCTGTGCTAGGAGAGTGTCGTCGCGTCGCACGAATAGCACGAACTTTTAATCGTTCCTAATTCCCTATATTTACCAACATACCTGTTGAACCTCGGCAGTGGTGGACCGGAACAGCTCAATATACCGGGCCCCGATCAGCTTCCTGTGTCGGGAGAGTGCCTTGGGCGCATCGTCTTCCTTCGAGAAGAGTACGAAAGCGTCGCCCGTAGCGCGGCCATCGGCCCGTCGCACGAAGAGCACGCCGTCCGTGCCGTCCAGCACTTGCACTGGGTCGTCGCCGGTCGTGAAAAAGTCCAACTGGAAGAGGGAATGAAGAATATGTAATAATCCCCTCAGAGAAGAATACTTTTTAAACAATTAATTCTCTGTCGCTCGTTGATGGCGTTCTATCGGAAAACCAGTTTTTTTATTGCTCCTTATTTTTGTTGGTTTTAATGTCATTCACACTGTTGCACAATGTCATACGCATCTTTTAGTAAACATATAATTTTGCGGTATTCATTTTTAGTACCTAGGTACATTATGTAATGAATCACATACGATCTTACTAAGGTATACTTCTAGGACTATTCTGCTACGTTGCCGGCTGCTATTATTGAGTTGTTGATGAGTCTTTCAACTTCATAAACATTTAGCAAATGTATATTCAACATCCAAAGGAAACTCAATTTCCTATTGAATTCTGACAAAATGTTTATATAATATTTAAATTAATATACTATAGGATAAAAACCAGGTACAACTGGAATCAGTGCAGCAAGATTAGACCTGGAAAGTAGACAGTTTACTTACGACTTGCTTAGGCGTGGCGTCGTAGGGCAGCCCCCGCATTCGTACGATGACCTGCGCCCCTCGGGAGAGGAAGGCCGCCGCCTCGCAGGTGGCGCCCCCCGCCACGGACAGGAAGTCATCTCCACTGGCGCGGTACACCTGGACGGAATTTGATATTGAACACTCAGACCAAATAAAAAGAAAAGACCCCGCGCCGCGAACAACAAAAGTGAAGCCACCTTTTTATCTATGCGTGTGTCGGTTTTAAGGTTGTGTGTTCCAAGTAACCTAAATTCATAGTATAATAATTAAGAAACGATGCTATTTGAAGTACTTACAAGTGAAAAGTGATTCCGTGAGTCTTTTTATGTGATTTGCTGCTGTTTTTACAGGTTTTCACTACACAGGAAGGCATAGTTCTATTTTCAAGACTCGTGACGTACTAAGAGCGATGAGCATGGTTTTAGTGTAGGTGTGTGCGTGAGCGTGTATGTTTACTTGCAGCAGCACGGTTTTGTGTGGCTTCACTTTTGTTGTTCGCGGCGCGGCGTCTTCTATTTTTATTTGGTCTGAGATTGAACAAAATTGGACGTTGGAATCGTGCGCTACGGTGGTGTTGTCTAAATTACACAAATAATCTCTAAAAGGATATAACATCAGGGCCTGTGCAGATTATTTCGAAATAGGTAATGCATAATGCACATGAATAAATAATTGTGGACATTTTACACAGCGCCATCTAGCCTTAAACTAAGCAAAGCTTGTACTATGGGAACTAGATGCCTGATAGAATACTTATATACTTTTTTTTGTAAATACATACTTACAATATATAATACTAAAACACCCAGACCCAGAAGAAATATTTGCAGAACATACAAACATTTCTACCGTAGCGGGGCTCGAACCCGCGCCTCTTGCGTCTCGGCCGAACACCCGAACACTACACGAACACGGATAAAAAATAGCCTACATGTTGATCCAGTACATTATTAATGAAATATATTTATTTAGAACACAGTTACAAAGACAAACTACAAACTGCAGTACATGTACTATGTATATTCCAAGTTTCATTCAAATCCGTTCAGCCGTATAGGCGTGATTGAGGCACAAACATCCAAACATCCAAATATCCTCACAAACTTTCGCATTTATAATATAAGTAAGATAAGGTAGATAGAAGATAGATGCAGTTACCTCGATATACCGAGGGCCGATATGATGCTTGTGTCGTTTGAGTGCCATGTCGCGGTGCTCCTGGGATATGAACCTCACCAGCGCCTCACCGTTTCGTCTCCCTTGTGGCGACAAGCACAGAGCTACGCCACCCCTATGACGATAAGCATACCTTAAAAACCATGAACTAAAACAATTTGAGAGCACTGGTGGTCTAGTTGGTAGTGACCCCGCCTTCTGATCCTAAGGTGGGTTCAAATCCGGTCGTGTACCAATAGATTTTTCTGTGTGAAAAATTTACACAGTACTCTCAAACGGTGAAGGTAAACATCGTGAGGAAACCCGCGGCTTAGTTAGCTCCGCACGTATTGACCATGTCTTTCCTGGACGAGGCCGACTAAGCTGAGAGGATGGAATAGATGCTGGGCAAGCCTACTCCATCTTAATTCGTCCCGGGCACTGCAGCGTCCCGTTTGTGAAGGTAAAAGTTGCCTCCTGACGCTGTATAAATCATCTACTATAGATGGTAAAAACATAATTTATTTAGAAACATGATAAGTTTTAAAAGTCGACTAAGGGATAGTATCCTCTCCAACATGATGAGATACAATAAGCAAGTATTCCCAAGGAGGGTTGACGTCAGGCAGGCGGCCGGTTATAAAACACCTTAGCCAAAACTCTTACACCATGATCCAATGGATCATGCTGTAAGTGCCGACCCCACATAGAGTGGGATAAGGGCAGGAAAATGATGATGATGACAAGTAATGCAACTTTAATAACATTAAGTAAGTAAGTTCGTATGAGCTAGTGGCAAACTCTAGTGACGGAGTTTTTAGGCCGCCTAAAGGCGTCCGTCATGGCTTAACAACTTGAAAGCCGGGACCGACAATTACAGTCAAAACAATTGCAACACATTGAAAACTCCAATTATAGGTAAGTAGGTACTTAGCTACACACATTCCAACTATACCTAATTGTGTTTCGAAAAAGCGAACGCGTTTAAATCTTTTGTATTAAGTAATTGTATCTATTTTTTTAACTTATCACTTTATCTATTAAAAAAAAACCGCATCAAAATCCGTTGCGTAATTTTAAAGATCTAAGCATAGGTACAGACAGCGGGAAGCGACTTTGTTTTATACTATGTAGTGAAGTAAGTAGTAAGATTTACTCACTTGGCAACATTGAGCCCCCTGAAGAACTTGGCGATGTCCTGGTCTGAAGACTGCCACGGCAGGCCCCTCGCTCGAACTATGCAGTTTCCGTCTATCTCATCGTCTTTTGAGCTGGAACAAAACAAGCAGAATATCATCATGAACCGATCATGAACTAGTGGTAAAAGGATTTAAAGTGCGCCTTAAAAGCTCCTTTCGTGCACTTGAATCATGTTTCCGAACTCTTTAGGTTTTACGACATAATGGTTTCCTGACAATGTGTTCCTTCACCGTTTGAGAGGTGGTGCACAACTTTGAACCTGTAACCTTAGGATCAAAGGCTACACTACCGCTAGACCAGTACTCTTTGTCAACTATCATCTTGTTTATTCATCATCATCTTTCTGCCTTTATCCCACTTTATGTGAGGACGGCACAGCATGTTCTCTTCTTTAATTCCCTTCTGTCAGATGCCATGGTAGAATTAAGACGTGTCCAAGTGATCCCCGTGATTTTGTGGAATAAAAAGATTTTGACTTCGACTTCGACATCTTTGCCCTCACTTTTTAACCATATCATCTTTTACACGTAAATACGTAGTTATAAGTTTTTCTTGTTTTTTTTATACATTTTTGTTTTTATATGGGTGATGTGGTCGCAAAAGCGACAAAGCCCTTAAAAAAACTTTTAAACCTTTTCTTTTACCTCTAGGTACCTCTACATCTTAGACATAACTCGGTACTGCAGACAGTCAACGAGAATTATACGGAATCCCTTTCGACCCCATCTACACCACCAACAGCCTCAACACCGTCGAGGATACTGGAACACTGCTGCCAACATCCCAAAGTCCTCCGGTACTTCAAGGAGTTGTGCTGGCTGGGGGAGGGTTAGCAGGGGGATAATGCACAATACACCCCACCGCGGAACATCAGTGCAGATCTTTGTTCCCTTCTAAATCCATCTACATTTATTGACGGCCTCGGTGGCGTGGCGGGTGATTGCTCGGTAGAGACGCAAGAGGCGCGGGTTCGATTCCCGCTGCGGAAGAAATGTTTGCATGATCTGTAAATATTTCTTCCGGGTGTGGGTGTTGTGGTACGATGGTACTCGTAGTTTCTGATACCCACGACACAGGGAATCATAGTGTGGGGTCAGGACTATGTATGTGACTGTTGGGTGTTATTTAATTGTTATTATTATTTATACAGAATTCTCTTCCCAACATGACTTTCTTGACGCAACTATCATCTTGTTCATTGGGTATATCTTATTACTGTACTCGCAATCAACGTATGTATTTATAAATCGTTTATCTCCAACAGTTCACGACCTAGACCCGCGCCCAGCAAAACACTGTCAATGGAAAATACTACTCTTCCTATAACCGTCATACTTTGAGACATGTATTTTAAGGATCTTCTATGCCCGGTTCCTATACTAAACGGACTACGGATCGTTAATTACTATACTATATATATATATATACGAGGTCGTAGCCTGAAATTTTGAAGGGGGTCACTAATAAAAGAATATGTCAAGTAAATAAGATTAAATTGCACACATTATAAAACAAATGGAAGCCTTCTATGTTTATTGGCATCGCGGCTAGGTCCAGAAAATAGATTTTTTTATATTTTGTACATTTTTAGAAGGTTCTTTAAATTGACGTGTACGATTGGGGGGGGGGGCATGTCCCAAAACTAGCATCACCTAATCCATCCTTTCACTGTATCACTAACCATCTGTTACTAACCCATATTACCCAATAAATGGATTGAATTGAATTGAAGTCGTTGCATTTTGGTAAACACTCCTGTATTTGGGGTAATATCCATGATCTTAACTCCCTCACAAACTTTCTGTTGAATATCATTAGTAAGATGATTTTGAAGTGCGACACGTCTATTTATTACGTCATAGGTCTAAGGTACCATTGTGTGAGACGTGTGAACAGTCTCACCTATATAGGTACATGCAGTAGATACAGGACAGACGAACGGACGACTGAGAATCAAAACATGACCGCACAATCAATGTTGTGTCACTTTTGTCATGCCACACGTTAATTATTATAGCTTAGGGTACCCGTCAACTACCCCGATGGATAACCGGACTTTCACTCTACCTATACACAAAATAAAATCGTAGTTACCCCGCCTTCCGATCCTAAGATGGTGGGTTCAAATTCAGTCGTGTACCAATGGATTTTTCTGTGCGAAAAAATTATGTGCTCTATACCGGTACTCTGAAACGGTGAAGGAAAACATCGTGAGGAAACCCGCGGCTTAGTCAGCTTGACGTATTGACCATGTCTTTCCTGTGGACAAAGCCTACTAAGCTGAGAGGATGTATGCATAAGGAATGTAATGAGAGTGAATGAAGCGAAAGAAGTATGTCAAGATCGTAGCAAATGGTGATCCGTGATATCTCCCTACGCCTATGGGAAACAGGCTTGATTTTATGTATGTGTTAGGTTCATGAGATACAGCCCGCTGACAGACTGACGGACGGACAGCGGAGGCTTAGTAATAGGGTCCCGTTGGCACCCTTCGGTTAAGGAAACCTAAAAACAATATTGTTGAAATATTTTATAATAAGACTGCACGTAATTTTTATCCACCACTGCCATGTTTTAAGGCTATCTATAAAAAAGGATTATCTAATGAAAATAAATATATAGGTAATCTTAGGGCACTTTATCGTGGTCTGGTTGGCTTGTTATCATACATTGTCATCAATTAGTGTGATAAGAAGTAGTTACACCTGGATAAAAACAAAATATTATAAGTATTAATATTTTGCATTGATTGTTGATTGATATTCTGTGATCACACGGATCACGCGTGGTACTTGGATAAGAAGTAGCTTATATGTTATTCCGGATCAGAATATATTCAAAGTATCATTGAAATATATTCAGCTGTTATTGAGGCACAAACATCTTTAATATCATCACAAAATTTTGAATCAAAATAATAATAGTATTCAAATACCATTGTGTTTTAAGTATTTTAAATGATATTAAACAAAAAAAGTATTTATTTATAACAGATACGTACATATTATCACGCCCGTTTACATAACTGGAACATACTGGAACGCCTGCGGTTCGATTCCTGGCTAGGGATATTGATTTTTCAAAAATCCAACGTTGCAGTTGTAGTTTTCATCAAAATAGCCAGTACTTTACGCTATTCCTCGAAATTTCGTATTTGTGCATGCTCAATTTAAAAATTCACAATGTTATAGTATATAGATAGTGATGTGATAATTCAAGAAATTGGTAAAATTTAAGAATAATAAGCAAAAACATAAGTTACAAGAAGTTTTGTTACAAAAAGGCTTTAACTCAGTATAGCTACGCTAGTGATATTATTTATTCTGTGGTTTAGCGCTAATCTTCCATGAGAATTAAAAACGATTTATTTTTAAACATTATTTTTATTCAAAAACGCGGGTAGGTATTTGATAATTTTGGTCACAATTTTACCTACTAACGCCGTGAACCACAGATTGTAAAAAAACATTATTAGAAAGGTAGAGCTACTATAATAAACACCATTGTCTGTCAACGCTTATTAGGGTTCCGTACCCGAAGGGTGCCAACGGGACCCTATTAATAAGCCACCGCTGTCCGTCAGTCTGTCCGCCTGTCAGCGGGCTGTATCTCATGAACCATAAGAGGCAGTTGAAATTTACACAAGAGTGTGTATTTCTATTGCCGCTATAAGTAACAACAAATATAAAAATAAAATAAAAGGGTGCCCCACATATAAGAAACATTTATGTTCATTTATGTACGGAACCCTTCGTGTACGAATTCGACTCACACTTGACCGGTTTTTTGAAAGACAAGAGGTTTCAAGTTACGAATGAAGTAGTAAACAGCAATTCTGTGAAATCCTTTCGCCCACGTCAGCAAAGCAATTCGACAGATTGTTATTTCAGGTTATTTCATACCAACAACAAGCATTTATTTAAAGAAACAAAAAGTCCGATTTCGTGGAATTTAGATTAGCATATTTGTCATATCAGTTTTGTTGACTCGTGATGCTGATGATGATGAACTTTTAATCTAAGTCGTAGCTCATTGAAAATGGCTTCATTATTTTAACTCTTCATCATTTAAAGACATATTGGATATTTTTATTTTTAGACTTTATTGTTGTAATTATCATAAATCATTTATTTGTCTGTGAACCTAGGTACATAATAGGTGTTAGGTTAAACAAATTAGACCTCTAGATTCTGACAGTAGGCCGTAAAGTTACACAGATTTTCATATTTTGAATCACTTACCCCCGAATACTCAAACGCGACTCAGAGTTGAAAACGTCTCAACTCACGGTTTTTTGACAGTTTCTAATGAAAATCCGTCAAAAAATCGTCATTTGAGACATGAGCAACTCTGAGTCGCGTTTGAGTATTCGTGGGTTAATAAGTATGTTGTCCGCTTATTAAAATTCTTACTGACTTGACACATGCTTCGTTAGTTTGTCAATTAATTTTCTTTTAAACAAAACTTCTTATCTTGAGGCGTGACGTGATAATCGATTAATGCCGACTCTGATTAAAAAAGTCTTACAAATGGGTATTTCAAACGGCTGGACTGGGAGTAAAGAAAAAAACATAGAATGCGTCCAGCTGCTTCTCTCCCCTCGTAAAAGTCGACTAAGGGATAGTATCCTCTCCAACATGATGAGATACAATAAGCAAGTATTCCCAAGGAGGGCTGACGTCAGGCAGGCGGCCGGTCATAAAACACCTTAGCCAAAACTCTTACAGCATGGTCCAATGATCATGCTGTGCCGACCCCACATGGAGTGGGATAAGGGCAGGAAGATGATGATGATGATGATGAAACGGCTGGACGGATATTGACAAATGAGATGTCGTTGGATTTGTCTGGACGAGGATGACGAGTGTCATAGGCTATTTATAGTATCAAAAAGTCCATGGCGGCTGTATGAAGCCGTTTACAATTTATTCCTTTTGCTGCCTCTGTAGCCGAAACGGCTGGACGGATTTTGACAAATGCTCATTGATATTACAACATCCAGGCGGAAGAAATATTTAAGAAAATGCTAAATTTTCTGCCGCAGCGGGAAACGAACCCGCGCTTCTTGCGTCTCAGCCACGCCACCGAGGCCGTCTACAGAGTATACTTGCAACTCGGTAGGTACTTTAAATAAACTAAGACCACAAGCATGGCCGTGTTCTTATCATAATGTCTCTAGGTACCTACGTAAGCAAACTCACGATTGAACTTATACGTCTTTTTAGCTTATTCAGTTGAATCTACACTAATATTATAAAGAGGAAAACTTTGTTTGTTTGTTTGTACTGAATAGGCTCAAAAACTACTGGACCGATTTTAAAAATTCTTTCACCATTCGAAAGCTACATTATCCACGAGTAACATAGGCTATATTTTATTTTGGAAAAAAATAGGGTTCCGTAAGATATTTGGGTTTTTCGGACACAAGGTGTAAAAAATCAACCAGAAAAGTTACTTATTTTGCGTACGCTGCCTAAACTATAAAAGATAGAACCATAAAATGTTCTAATTAATTGTAGATCTTATAAATATCTACAAAAAAGTCCGCGACACACTATACCCATCTATGTCGAGTGAGGCACAGCAACCATTTTTTTATTTAAAAATCTTGAATTTTTTTTGGACTACATTTAAACGCGTTTATTTTACTCATGCTATTAATCCTTATCAAAATAAATGATCCCTTAAAATAAAGTACAAGTTTATTTTGTGACACATTGATAGTGAAATTGTTGTAAAACTAGAATGCGTCAAAGAGGGTAGACGTCAGGCAGGCGGCCGGTCATAAAACACCTTAGCCAAAACTCTTACAGCATGATCCAAGGATCATGCTGTGCCGACCCCACATAGAGTGGGATAAGGGCAGGAAGATGATGAGTAGATGATTTATACAGCGTCGGGAGGCAAATTTTACCTTCACAAACGGGACGCTGTAGTGCCCGGGACGAATTAAGATTAGAGAGAAATCCATGTTTCACGTATGTTTTGATCTAGGTCTCAGGAAAATTTCAGATAACATTTACTTTGATAGGTAGGTAATAGTTTGAAACCAGTTTTTTGATTTATTTTGTAATTTTCTTGTAATTACCAATAAGTTGATTTCTTTCCTTTATACATCCGAAATCCGTAGCGACCTCTTTCAATACGATCCAAATCTGTTAAGACGCGATCGTCTCGCGACAGTGACCTCTTTATTCGGAATTAAGAACCTAAAAAGTTCGAAAACAGGTGTCAAATGCACGAAGTGACTCTTTAAGGGGGCAACTTTAAATCCACACTGGTATGAAAGAAACTGGTGAAATGAATTGAGGGTTCAAATTTGTATTACTCGATCCAAGAGAAGGAACGAAAACGATTGTAAATGTACTTACAAGTAGTTGTTGATAACAAATGTAGGTATTTCATTACGTTTGTGATAGCTAACACATGCGTCGATTTCAAGACACCTCCAATATGATGCAAGAAAAATACTGACATGTTACCTCCTACTAATATGAAATTAAGAGTTTTTTGTGGCTTAAATCACGCTTTAACAAAGTATTTTACTGAAACTTTAAATACTTTGATAGACAAAGAATAAAAGTCAACGAAATTGTGTGTAGAAGTAAGTTCAAGAATAACTTATAGTACAAGAAATCACGATGTAATACGAACTTCTTAGAAACCAAGAAGCGATGGAAATACCATCATCCCTGTATAAACTAATCGTAAAGTTATCACCTCTCACCTCGTTATCGCAAGTCGTCGAGTCGATAACACAAGAGCTCCGAAAGCACACTTATCACAAGGCAAACAGTCAAACACTTAGAACGCAGCCCCAGGAGTCCTTATCGCGTTTTTATTACACTACGATTTATTTTTCGTAACTTGTAACTTGCTGACGTCCGCTCCGCGCGGCGGCCGAGGAAGGAATGCGGGGAGGTGACGCCTTGGTGACGATTTTGCGCGTGCGCATGGTTTGTGTTTTGTGATTTGAGATTAGCCTGGGTTTTGAAGTAACTTGTTAGTTAAAATAAACAAAAGGAAATGTAAAAGGTTCTTAGCATAGCTGGTAAAGTTAGCACTTTAAATATGGCGTGGACCTAACCTAATCATTATTACGGACACATGTGACCAAGTTATTGCTGACCCAGGGTGTCGAATTTCATTTTGACCATACGTAGGTAGGTTACTACATTTATACCTGTACACGTGGTAGATTTTGCAATAGCCTAAGTATGCAGATACTTACGTTAACTCAATTTCGTTAACTTAGTTTTTAGGGTTACGTACCCAAAGGGTGCAACGGGACCCTATTACTAAGCCTCGCAGTCCGTCTGTCCGTCCGTCTGTCTGTCAGTGGGCTGTATCTCATGAACGGTAATAGAAAGTTGAAATTTTCAGTGTGTAGTAGGTATTTTCTAAAAAAGTGGACCCCATACTAGAAACATTTTTTAATGTACGATGGTACGGAACCCTTCGCAGGCGCGGTCGCAGTATGAAATATGGGGGGGGGGTCACTAACAATAGAATTATGTCGAGTAAATCAAATTTTATTGCACATATTATAAAATAAATAGAAGCCTTCTATTTTTGTTGGCATCGCGGATAGGGGCTGAAAGTTTTGGCTATTGGGGGGGGGGGGTCATGTACCCTGTGATCCCCCCCCCCCTTCAGAATGCGCCTGACCCTTCGTGTGCGAATTCGACTCGCACTTGATCGGTTTTATTTGATATAGGTAGTCCGGTAGGTACCTATGAAGTTATAAATAGACTTTCCCACACATTACATATGTATTACATAGGTACTTACTACTCGTATACATAGAAGTTCATGGAACTTTTTGCAATAAAACTCTGTAACTCACAGTTCCATAATAAATAACCTCTAAATTTATCTACATACAGCGTTAGGAGACAAATTTTGCCTACACTAACAGGACGCTGTTTCGTCTAGAACGATTTTTATCATCATCGTCATCATTTTGGATCGATCGCAACCACTGTTGGGATAATTTTTAGATGGGAAAAATATGCTTACTGAGGGATGTGTCACGTGTCAGTTATAATATTTATGCTTCTGACTACCCCATTTTAATATGTTATCTTTATGCATCTTTAAAGCTTGAAAATCTTAAAGCATGTCTACCGTGACAGGCATTTTTTTGTAAAAATAAAATATGTCGGTAATGATAAAATCGCTGATTAATTAGTAGGCAAGTAATCTGATTTAGTGAATGCACAGTTATAATGTATGTAGGTATATGACTATAGTAGGTAGGTTACAGGTGATTATAGATAAGCCTCTTTCTTTGGTTACCAGGTAAATAGGCAATAGGTTATAATGTGTACTAATGCCCGGTTCTAATATTCTACAACGGCGAATCGTTCATGGCCATATCAAGGTTGATATTTGTAAAAAACGTACCTACCATACATTTTTTGCTATTTGCACAACATGATAGAATACTGTACCTTTAATTTTACTTCTTACTTATTTTGTGAGGATGTTTGAATGTTTGTGATTGTAATCACGCCTAAACGACTAAATGGATTTGAATGAAACTTGGAATATACACAGTACATGTGCTGGATTAACATATAGGTTATTTTTCATCCGGGTACCACGCGGGCGAAGCCGCGGGCGCGGCAGCTAGTAGGCTATACTTTTGACATTTTGGCCATTGAACATTTGGTTATTTGGACGTATATCGAGCAGAGATCCTTTCCCAAAAATGTCCTAATCCTCAAGTTCTTAGCAACAAGTCTATTCTCTACCTAGTAATTTTGTTCTCTTTGCCTTCATTCATTAAAACAATAGGCATTAGTAGAAAAAAACAGCTTGAAACACGTGCTTGCAACATGTGCCGAACTAAAGCTGATGTTTCTGAGAAGCAGTGGCCGTAAAATAGCAGCTGTAATAACGATCGAAGTAAAGATCTATTGTTTAATGGAAATGACGGGTAATAATAAAGGCTTACCGCTGAATACTCAAACGCGACTCAGAGTCGAGCACGTCTCAGGTCAAGGTTTTTTTGAGAGTTTTGATGAAAATCTGTCTAAAATTCGTTACTTGAGACGTGCTTAACTCTGAGATGCGCTTGAGTATTCGGGGGTAAGGGTATCTAATATAAAGGAAAAGAAGTCTTTATGGCGCACTTTGAAGTTTAAACACTTTTCGCAATTGTTAAAAAAGAGGACCTTGGTTGCGTGGCGGGCGAGTGCTCGCCTGAGACGCAAGAGGCGCGGGTTCGATTCCCACTACGGGAGAAATGTTTGTATGTTCTGCAAATATTTATTCCGGGCCTGGGTGTTGTAGTATTTATAATATGTATTTACCAAAAAATAAAGTATAACGTATTCTATCAGCCATCTGGTGCCCATAGTACAAGCTTTACTTAGTTTGGGGCTAGATGGCGTTGTGTGAAATGTCCACAAATATTTATTTATTTACTTTCACCACAATCGAAAGAACTTGTGACAACGAGTTAGTGAAATTAGTACCAGTCTAACTTTTATAATATTTTAAAAGCTTTTATTTAACTTCAATATAATTATGTTGGTTCGGGTCAAATCTTGAAACTGAATTTTAAATAAGTTATCTTAAGCCGATTGAGCTGAAATATTGCATAGATGTTTTGTTTGGATGACAATTTATGGTTAGCTAAGTGACGTCATTCTAAATCCAATATGGCGGTTTCCAAAAATGGCGGACTAAGTTTTTTTATGCCACCCATAATATGGATGTCAAATGAAAGGGTTTGCTAGAAGAATACGAAGAATAAATCACTTTTATTAAAATGCTCTAAAAAGAAGAAAATCATCATCATCAATTTATCCATACTAATATTTATAAATGCGAAAGTAACTCTGTCTGTCTGTCTGTCCGTTACTTATTCACGTTTTAACTGCTGAACAGATTTTAGTGAAATTTGACAAGGAAGTAGATTCTTTCCCGGGGAAGTACATAGGCTACTTTTTATCCTGTAAAAGGATTACGAAATGGAAAAAGGATGACCAAGATAAAGCATAAATACTTCTTAGACATACATTTTGGATCTCCTTGTCTAATATCATCTAAATTTGTTTAGCAGTTTAGACGGGAAAAGGTAACAGACAGACAGACAGAGCAACTTCCGCATTTATAATATTAGTATGGGTGACAAATAGCGGCAGCAGTATGTAGAAAACGTCAATATTTGCATTTTTTGTTATTATTGCTGACAAAGCTATTACTAGGTAAAGTCATCGTTTTATTTGAATACTACTTACTAGTCGTGTCACTATTATTTAATCAGTTTGGTGTAAGGATTTAAAGTGCATCTCAAAGGCTCCTTATATTCACTTGACACTGTTTTCTTACGATGTTTTCCTTCACTGTTTGAGAGTACGGTAATAGCGCACCTACATTTTTCGAATGGAAAAATCCATTGCTGCACGACCGGATTTGAACCCACGACCTTAGGATCGGAAAGCGGGCCCGCTATCACTAGACCACCAGTGTTCTCAAACCTAAGGATTAAAGAGGTGGTGGTGAAAGTACCTACCAAAGAGGATGGTATAACAAATGATAAGTACCTAAGTACATTAAATATGACCGAGTTACATGGTAACAGATATTCACACACACAGAAAATATCGCATTTATAATATTAGTAGGATATGACGGCCTCGGTGGCGTAGCGGGCGATTGCTCGGCAGAGACGCAAGAGGCGCGGGTTCGATTTCCGCTGCGGAAGAAATGTTTACATGTTCTGCAAATATTTCTTCCAGGTCTGGGTGTTGTTGGTACTCATAGTTTCTGATACTCACAACACAGAGAATCTTAGTGTGGGGTCAGGACTATGTATGTGACTGTTGGGTTGTTTTTTTTTATATATACATATTACATGTGCTGGAATAGCATTTACTTACTGTTTCTTTTATCCTGGTTTTAAACAAGCGAAGTCGTGGGCAGAAGCGAGTAACAAATATAATTTTAACCGCAAAGACGTAGGTATTACGGAACCACAGTGAACATTGAAATGGCGTGACCTCTTGAGCAGCGATTTGAAGTAATGATACTCGGATAATGACATTATTAGACCCTCCGCAAGGTCGCCAGAGGACAAACAACAGATTATCAGATGACCACAGGCACAGATTGTGGTAGTCAGCTGGTGTTCTCCATGTACGAGATCAAATTTTAATAAGAATAAAATGTCCGGTTTTTTCAAATAACATCAAAAATATAAGTATAAATAAATACACACTCCAGCGATACTTTATATTCGCTCTAAGTAAGATATTAAAATTAAAATTACTGGTAGGGGAACAAAGATCTACACTGAGTACTGACGTCCCGCGGTGGGTTGTATTGTGTATTATCCCCCTGCTAGCCCTCCCCCAGCCAGCACAACTCCTTGAAGTACCGGAGAAGGACTTTGGGATGTTGGCAGCAGTGTTCCAGTATCCTCGATGGTGTTGAGGCTGTTGGTGGTGTAGATGAGGTCGAAGGTGATGCCGTATAATTTTCGATGACTTTAAAACATTCTAAAACGTTTCGTTTCAGTCATCCCGTGAGCGCGATTGTTGCAACGCGTTCGAAACGACAGGAAAATAAACCGATCAAGTGCGAGTCGAATTCGCACACTAAGGGTTCCGTATTGTACCTAAATATTTTTTTCTTGTATGGGGTACACTTTTACTTTTATTATTCGTTGTTATAGCAGTAATAGAAATACACACTCATTTCAACTCTCTACCTATTACGGTTCATGACAATACCTACCACCCGCTGATAGACGGACGGGCGGACAGACAGCGGAGGGTCCCGTTGGCACCCTTCGGGTATGGAACCCTAAAAATTACGCGGTTAACTCCCGAATACTCAAACGCGACTCAGAGTTGAGCACGTCTCTAGTCACGGTTTTTTGATAGTTTTTGATGAAAATCTGCCAAAAACTCGTCACTTGAGACGTGCTCAACTCTGAGATGCGTTTGAGTATTCGGGGGTAAGTCCCGTCATAATCTTTAATATGCTAACATCTCGCGAAAGCTTAAGAAGTACTTGCTATTCTAAACACATTCCGGGACTCATTTTCTCGCACTGAACTAGCGATGTTTATTATGAGCTGTGGTAATTAGTTTTGACTTTAGCAAGATGGAGAATTTTAAAAAGATTCTTGTTGTTATTCCACTCTCTACCTATTACGGTTCATGAGATACAGTCCGCTGACAGACGGACGGACAGCGAAAGCTTAGTAATAGGGTCTAATTGGCACCCTTCGGCGGGTATGGAAACAAAAAAAATGAGGCCACATTGAAGAGCAAGCTAAAATAATGATTGCTTTTTATTTCCATAAGACTTTAAACATCGTACCTAGGTCGTATCACGTAAGAAAAGTGCTAAAGGATAAATACTATCAAGTTACTCACCAAATTCCAGTTTCTAAAACTAAGTCGACAGTCTCGGGGATTTCTAACCGGAAACCTGTAAATAATAAAACAAACTCTTTAATCATAGCATCAAGTATTGAAATAAACAAAAGGCTATTATTATCCTGAATTTAGACAGAGTTTGACTTATTCGTATGCTATCATCTTCAAGAAGAGAGTCCTGTTTAGACACGCTTTGAGGCCAAGAGCTTACTCATAATGAATGGGCATGGTCAGTGACGGATTAAGACTACTTGATGCCCTAAGCAATCCATGCTTTTTTTGTTGTGGTTTTTGGTGACGTGAGAGTGAGACGTGATGCCCTAAGGACGGATTTTTTTGTGCTTCTTCTGGTGCCCCCTTAGACGTGATGCCCTAGGCAATTGCTTGGGTTAATCCGTCACTGGACATAGTGCCCTTTCTGCAATTAGCCATTCATACATAAAATTACTACGTGGCTCGCGGTGAGCACGTTCATAAATCGCATCGAAGAAAAACGCTCGCAGAGCGTCAGTGTGATAACGATTATAGAATCTCAGCTCACTGTCCTTTCGAAAGTTTTTTTTACCAGTGTGTATTTCTCTGCTGGACTGGGAGTAAAGAAAAAACATAAAATGCGTCCAGCTGCTTCTCACCCCGAGCATGTCGTAAGAGTCGACTAAGGGATAGTATCCTCTCCAACATAATGAATCTATATGGGCGATGGGCTGATCACCTGTCACCATGGTTCATCATATCTATCTTGGAACTCTTGGATCAGATGTGGCTGCAAGTTTTCTCATGATTACTTGCGGCTCTGCCCACCCCATTAGGGACACGGGCGTGATAGTATGTAGGTATGTATGTATGTATGTATGTATGTATGTGTCCAGTCTAAGCCCTTGATTTTTTTCTAATTAGTAGGTAACAAAGGTTGAGTAAGGAGTGTCCTTATATGGAAAAGAGAATGGGAAAAAGCATCACAGGGCTAGTTGCTAAACAAATATGAAAAGGCGCTTACCGTCAGAAATTATCCTTTGTATCACACTTGCCATGTCTTTTACTTCAGCGGCGTAGAAGTTATCACCCGTGTATGGCGCTATACCTAAATCTGTATAAATGTATAGGAAATAATTATTTATTATAATATATTTGCAAAAGACAAACTACAATAACATTAAATCTTCTTCTTTAGCCATTTGTTGCCCATTTCTTGACGTAGGCCTCTCCCAGTACTCTCCATGACTTTCGGTCCACTGCTTTTGGCATCCAATTTTGGCCCGCATGCTTCCTAATATCGTCAACTTATCGTGTCGGTGGGCGGCCTCGTGGTCTTTTGTCTGCCCATGGTCTCCACTCAATTAATCGTCGTCTCAATTAAATACTTTAAGGTAATCGGTATAAGAAATGAAAATGAGCTGAGTTTTCTATCTAAGTTCGCATATAGAAAGAAAATAGAGCTCAGATCACCGACCGCAGGTAAGGTCCCCAAAAGTCTGACGACGTTACCTCGTTGGATAGCTATACTTATCCTTTGACCGAGGTAAGCTTCGATCAATCGAAGGAGGTAACCGCCAGCCCATATAGGAAATATATAGGATTATTTGTTACGGAACCTATGCGCTAACTAGATAAATTGTCTGTGTACTTCTTTTTAATTTAGTCCCTACTGAACCTAATAAATTAGACGATTCATATTCATACTTTTTTATCTAATACCTAAATATATTGTCATGAAAATGATTAGTGTTGCAAGAACCAATTTTCATAATTCTTAAATTTACAAAATATCTCGAAATTTGAAATTCAGACGTTGGATAAAGGTTCTGTGCCTAATTAATTTAGTAATAAAATTAGTCATTTGTTACGTAAAAAAAACAGTATTTCCAGCTATCAGCCTTTTGTGTAAAGAGATTGAGTTTATAGTTTTGTTACATAAGTTAGGTTTATGTAAGTAGTTAAGTTTTATTATAAGTACAGATTAAATTTTTCAAGTTTTTTTTTTAAATTTATTTTTGTTATTTGGGTGATGTGGTCGCAAAGCGACCAAACAAAAACAAACTATCAGCCATCACATCAAAGGATACAAGTTAACATATCGTGCAGCGACTGTGGATGGTCCGGGGGGGGAGGCGGGGGTGGTGCAGGCGCGCGGGGGGGCGCCACCGCCCGCAATGTATACGCGCGTACATACTCCTTACGGATGTCGTGGAAACGAGCGTAGTACGTCGGAAGGCTGATGTCTTTGCTGCAAGCTTCGGGGTGCAGACATTGTCTGGAATAGAAAAAACATTGCAAGTTAATAAACTGGTGGTCTAGTTGGTAGTGACCCCGCCTTCCGATCCTAAGATCGTGGGTTTAATGGATTTTTCTGGCTATTAAGTTTAGGTATTGTTTCCCTTGCGTAGGTACGGTTCGCGGTTGTGTTTTCGCATTAGTAGAAGAGATGGGATGGGTGACCGCAAGTGGCATTACGAGCTGAGCGCTTCCGTGCTTCGGAGGGCACGTTAAACATTCGGTCCCGGCTTTTAAGTCGTTAAGCCATGACAGAGGCCTTTAGGCGGCCTAAAAACTCCGTCACTAGAGTTGGCCACTAGCTCATACGAACATACATACATAGTAGAAGAGAAACAATATTTTATGAACACTGCTCTGCTGGACTGGAAAAGAAAAATCATAGAATGCGTCCAGCTGCTTCTCTCCCCGAGCATGTCGAAAAATTCGACTAAGGGATAGTATCTTCCCTCTCCAACATGATGGACCACCTTTGAGGGCGATGGGCAGATCACCTGTCACCATGGTTCACCATATCCTTCTTAGGACTTTAAATCAGAAGTGGCCGCAAGTTTTGTTGTGTTTACTAAACTTGTGGCTCTGCCCACCCCATTAGGGATACGGGCGTGATAATATATGTTTATGTAAGTTTGTTAAATGCCTTTAAGACCCTGTTTTTAATTAAAGCTATAAGAAAAATATCAACCTACAGTAGGGTAATTTAAGTAAGTAGGTTTAAATAAATTTTAAGCTTATTTGCATACGAACCAAAAGTTTAAAATATTTAATATCCCTTTGAAAACCTACAAAAGTAATTTTATATTATAATATTTTTTAATGAACTTCTGATCTTCAGATTACATATTTTTAACATTCATAATACCATGCCTGTTTCCCCTAGGGGTAGGCAGAGACCACGGATTTCCATTTGCTATGGTCTTGACATATTTTTTCACTTTTTTCACTCTCATTTCATACTTCATGCACGCTCGTCTGTTTTTTACATAAATAAATAAATATTGCTAGATATTTTTACACAGCGCCATCTAGCTCCAAACTTAGCAAAGCTATGTGCTATGGGAACCAGATGACTGATAGAATAATTATATATTTAGAATAATTATATACCTTTTTTATACATACTGATAGATATACTTTTTATTGCTTATAACAAATGGAAATAATAAATAAATAATAAATAACACCCAACAGTCACATACATAGTCCTGACCCCACACTAGGATTCCCTGTGTCGTGGGTATCAGAAACTACGAGTACCATGGTACCACAACGCCCAGACCCGGAAGAAATACTTACAGATCATGCAAACATTTCTTCCGCAGCGGGAATCGAACCCGCGCCTCTTGCGTCGCAACCTAGCACTCGCCCGCCACGCCACCGAGGTCGTCAAATATCAGAATATCATGGTTGAAGATTTCTTGTGGCACTGCCAACCCTATAAGGGATGCGACCGTGATAATACTATACCTATTGTATGAGTGAGTGGCCTTTGAACTTAATGGGTTAATATATTTATGATTCCGCATTTTGAACTAAATAATGTATGAAAAGGTAATCTGGCATCGGGCTCGTTTTCATTGACATACGGTATAAATTAGTATACATTATACCTACCATGCATATTAAACATGTCAACCTACATAATATTTAAAGGGAATAAGTAATTTATGTATGGTATAAGAACCTAAAGACGCCATCCATCATTGTATTTTATTTTCTGTTATTTGCCCCGTTTCAGTAAAGCTTTTCATCTTAGCTTTATTTACATTGAATAAATCAATTCGCTTCTTTTTTGGCTGCCTGTTGACATGAAGTACAACAGTGAGTTCAGATTTCTGATCAAATATAGCACAAAATCACCTAAAGTTTGTTTTTTCTTTTCATTGCTATTATTAAAACAGTAAGCCGGATTTGAGTACCTTATTAAACGAAGTTAATTCGTGGTTTCGACGTCGATTTTTCATTATCTAACAGAACGGTGGCATATTTTTTTAACGTTCAACTTTTGACAGATTTAGAGCAGTTTTTATAAACGACTTCCTTTATGGTTGACCAACAAAAAGTACAAACATATTATGACCGCCGATCTACCGATCTTCCTTGTAACCAAGAAAACACATACTACAAACAACAAGTTATAATAGAAAAACATATAAACAAAGGTTAAAAGGGACACGAAAAGACAGAATACCACAGATCATCAGTGTCAAGATCTGATAAGTTCTTTTTTATATTTCGACAAAGAGGTACCTAAGTACCTACAGCAAGATGGGGACACAAGGGACATGACCCCCCCCCCCCCCAAATCGTACATGTCAAATTGAAAAATCTTCTAAAAATTTTCAAAATATAAAAACGCAATTTTGTGCCTATAGCCGCGATGCTAATAAAAATAGAAGGCTTCCATTTGTTTTATAATGTGTGCAATGAAATGGTATTGTGCAATAAAATCTGATTTACTCGACATATTCTATTATAAGTGACCCCCTCCAAAATTTCAGGCCGCGACCGCGCCTGGACTGTAATGACTATCATTCTTTCATTCATGATGATGAAAAAATATAGTAGTTACTAAATAATGACCTAAGCACCTACTAAAAACCTGCCTATTTTGTACAAAGGTCTCAATGAAAACAGACGCCATTATGACTACCGGATGCATTACAGATTGGTATCGTGAATGACAGTCATTTAACATTTCAATACTATCATATTGAACTTGAGTATAAGTACATAATCTAAAGGGACACTATCTATGATCTATTGCATTATGTATTGCATTTTGTATCTCTGGATCTTGGTTTTAAGCTTAAAAATAACACGAGTGTTAAATACTTTTTTATCTGGATCTGTTTTTGTGAAAAAAGTCTTACTCAGGGTTAGATGGCGCCTCTTATGCTCGTATATCTTTATTATGCACTAGCTGCCGCCCGCGGCTTCGCTCGCGTGGTATCCGGATAAAAAATAGCCTATATGTTTATCCAGTATATGTATTATGTATATTCCAAGTTTCATTCAAATCCGTTCAGCCGTTTAGGCGTTATTGAGGCACAAACATCCAAACATCCAAACTCACAAACTTTCGCATTTATAATATAAGTAAGATTGTTTTTATATCAAACAATTTATGGCGCCGTCCAATAACGTTGATAAGGAAACCGGGCATAACCCCCGAATACTCAAACGCGACTCAGAGTTGAGCACGTCTCAACTCACGGTTTTTTGACAGTTTCTGATGAAAATCTGTCAAAAAGTTGTCATTTGGGACGTGCTCAACTTTGAGATGCATTTGAGTAATCGGGGGTTAGTCCCGTTATAAGTTAGTATGTGATAAAGTACCTGAGTGGGGGCTGGCCATCTGTCACCAGTCTGAAGAGAGGCGAGTGGGGGTCCACTTGTAGAGATCTCACGAAGTCATCAAACTGAAACGTAGAAACAGACTATAAATATAACCAAAAAATTTTTTTTATTCAATTTCAATTTTTTTGCAAAAATTGTTAAAAGTAACAATGTAGGTAGATATTAAATTAAGGTCCTCCCTTATCAGCTAGAGTCAGACAAGCATGATATTATACAAAATTAAATAAGACATGTCAAAACAGAGAAAATAAAATGTAATTAATAAATCCTCAATTCATTTAGAATTTGTCATTCAAGAATTCGTCAGCGCTATAGTAAAAATTTTCTTGGAGTAATTTTTTTAACTCAAGTTAGTGAAGTCTAATATTGACTTGACAAATACTTAACAATCAGATATTTGCATAACTACACAATGCTACCAATTATGTTGTGAGTAGGGTTAGGTACCATTTAGAAAGAAAATTCCTGACAAAAAGCCTGACATATCAATAAAAGTCTGGATATTTTAGTCACAAAATACAAACATTGCAAGACAAGACTTAATACTTTATTTGAGATGAATGAGAAGTTAACAAACAAAGATTAAATAGTAGCTTTCGCCCGCGGCTTCGCTCACGTAATATCAGGACAAAAGTAGCCTATGTGTTATATAAATATAACGTCTGAAAAACAGGAAAAAGCTTTTGTATCCACGGGTAAACTTTTCCTGCATTATTTTTACGTTTGTTCCACAAGTGGGGTAAGGGCCGGGAGATGATGATGATGACACCGGAAATGTATTCTTCATCAAGCTCGGAAATTAGTATGTAGCTATCAAACACTTAGATACGAGGTGATCGACGTATTTATAGTAAAATATGACCTCATGATGAAAACCTACTGGCATTGGATAAAATAATCATTAAATATCGTCACGGTTTTTTTAGTCATAATTTTAACTGTGTAGTAAATTCTGTTCTGCTTTTTTCTAAATTTAATTTAACAGACGTCAACCCTCCTTGGGAATACTTGCTCATTGTATCTCATCATGTTGGAGGATACTATCCCTTAGTCGACTTTTACGACATGCTCGGGGAGGGAAGCAGTTGGACGCATTCTGTTTTTTCTTTACTCCCAGTACAGCAGAGAAGTAATATAACCAATATAAAATGCCAAAATATTCAATATGGCAGTTATAGCACACTTAAATCTACGCTGTTATTTATTTTCTCAATATATTTTACCAGCTTCCGCCTGTGGCTTCGCATACGTTATACTCGCATAAAAAGTAGTTTATATGTTATTCCAGCACACGTACTATGTATAATTCAAGTTTAAACCAAATCCGTTCAGCCGTTACGGCGTGATTGAGGCACAATTTTTTACATCTTATTAATATTATATACGAGAAAGTTTGTATGTATGGATGTTTGTCACTCTTTCACGCAAAAACTACTGAACGGATTTGAATGAAACTTGGAATATACATTGTACATGTACTGGATTGACACATAGGCTATTTTTTATCTGGATACCACGCGAGCGAAGCCGCGGGCGGCAGCTAGTTTATAATATTAGTAGGATTTCCCGATGTCTTTAATTCCATGTTCCTGTATTCAAGAAACTATCATAACGTTGATATCCGTTAAAAAGCTCCAAACATTTTTAACAGAAAACCATAGCTATGATAATGTTTTGTCCGTCGCCAGTTAGTTGAATATAGTAGTAAGCGGGCGTAAATACAATTGTTTATACCAACACAGCTACAAAGCTCACATCTAATATATAATTTGAAATAATGAACGGATAATTACGCTCGATAAAAACACGGATTGTTGCAAATAACATGGTAGACAGACTCAGGATGCAAATTCACGCCACGTAGGAAGAATAAATAAGTAACACCCAACAGTCACACATAGTTCTGACCCCACACTAGGATTCCCTGTGTCGTGGGTATCAGAAACTACGAGTACCATGGTACCACAACACCCAGACCCGGAAGAAATATCTACAGATCATGCAAACATTACTTCTGCAGCGGGAATCGACCGCGCCTCTTGCGTCTCTGCCGAGCAATCACCCGCCACGCCACCGAGGCCGTCAATGGAAAAGTTTAGTACCGGTAATACAGGCTTTGCAAATATTTTATCACGAAATTATAATCCCAAAATAATTTAATAAATAAATATAAAGTTGAAAAATTAAGACTCAACTACTCAAAAATCACGCTCTAAAAGGTATAAAACAAGAAAAAATAGTCTCATCTGAAATTGATTTGTAGTCAGAGAAGAGTATGCCACCTACTAAGGCCTTTTACCATCTATAGTAGATGATTTATACAGCGTCAGGAGGCAATGTTTACCCTCACAAACGATGTAGTGCCCGGGACGAATTAAGATGGCGTAGGCTTGCTTAGCACCTATTCCATCCTCTCAGCTTAGTCGGCCATGTCCACAGGAAAGACTTGGACAATACGTGCGGAGCTGACTGAGCCGCGGGCTTCCTCACGATGTTTTCCTTCACCGTTTGAGAGTGCTGATATAGCGTCTTCATCTGTATTCGTCTAAATGGTGCAGTCATCAATAGGGTAAGTCAGTTTAAGTACTTAGGGCACTTGCTGACCGAGGCCTTAAAAGATGACAGCGATATAGAGAGAGAAAGGAGGGCGCTCGCCGTCAGGGGTAACATGCTCGCTCGCCGCTTCGCTAGCTGCAGCGCTGATGTCAAAAATACTTTGTTTAAAGCATACTGTTTAGGTATGTATACCTGTCAACTATGGTCCAACTACTCGAGGAAATCCATCAGCGTCATAAGAGTCCAGTATAATAATGCATACCGGGCTCTTATGAAACTGCCGAGATACTGTAGCGCGTCGAGCATGTTCTCCCTGGCGGGGGTGCCGGACTTCTTTGCGATTATAAGAACCCGCATTGCAGCCTTTTGGAATCGTCTAGGGCGCTCCAATAATTCTATCCTGAGGGCTGTGTTTGATTTCCTACCCAATCCAATTTACAAGCATTGGATATCTGTACATTTGGAAAGAAATAGGAAATAGGTAGGTACTACCTGCTTATTTCTTGTTTTTGTCCAGATGGACAGAATGGATGACCCGTAAGAGTTGACCAGATTAAGATTATTTTAATCTATTTTTAATTTTTTTTTAATCTGTTTCAAATTTTGCGTTTTATTTTTATTTTTAATGTGTGATATGGGCCTATGTATATTTTAATGTGCCTGAAATAAATGAATTTTATTTTATTTTTATTTTATTTATTTATAGCGCACATAAATTTTTCGCTCAGAAAAATCCATTGGTACACGAGCGGACTTGAACCCACGACCTTAGGACCAGAAGGTGGCCATCTACCCTAGTAGTAAACGATCATAAACCACAATCGGATCCAGTAGTCGGGTTTTAGTTTTTGAACTTACTTTTTATTAACTCCCGATGTGTGTATTTGTGGGTCTGTCTGTGGCATCATAGCTCCTGAAGGGATGAACGATTTTGATACGGGTTTTTCTATTTGAAAGCTGATGTGATCTAGATGGTTCTTAGCTATAATTTATGAAGATTAGTTCATGCATTTGAAGATCATCAGTCCATTTCCTTCATGACAAAATGATCTTATCAATTTTCTTCACTTACCAAGACAGATTTATTTGAAACTGTTTTAATTTTTTAATTTAATATTATATTTATTATCACACTAATTTATAAATGCAATGAGTGACTGTTTGGGCACACTTTAAATCCTTTCACCACACTGGTTCGAAAGAACTAGTGACACAACTAGATAATGAGGTAATTCGATTCATTCCCGCATTTATAAATACGAGTTAAAACTAAACTAGTAAGTACAATTTTTTTTCAAACGACAAATATATTAATGTAGTTCGAAGTCGAAGTACATACTTCACTTTAAGTATACTTCAGTCAAACCGGAGATACAATTTATGTAAACAAACGCGTATTTTTCGTTATTACGTTGAAATCACTTTAGTTTAAGGTAAATAAACCACGCAACACACGTTTTTACACCTTAATTTAAATATTAGTACTACTAAAAAGTTCCATAAACATGTAATGAAAAAGTAAGCTTTAGGTTAAGTATGGGCGGTTTGTTACATAAATTTGTATCTCCAGTTTGGCTGAAATATAATGTAATTCCGGGTACTTATAAAAAGTAATGTTTTTCCGCACCGTTCGAGTGCATTCCTAGCATTCAGAGAAGGCAGACACACTGACTGGGATGTGAGAACCTGTTCCTAACAGTAAAGGCCGCGGGTTCGACGCCCGGACGCGGGAAAACATTTGCCGTACAATTTGAGATTAACCGTTGTGACAGTTAGCGGGGAAAGTCGGGGAGTTATAGTGTTGTATTTTGGTTAAAATTAGTGCAAAAGTTGACAAATAATTCTTTTTTTCGTAACGATTATGTTTATGACATAAAGTTTTAAGTCGACTAAGGGATAGTATCCTCCAACATGATGAGATACGATAAGCAAGTATTCCCAAGGAGGGTTGACGTCAGGCAGGCGGCCGGTCATAAAACACCTTAGCCAAAACTCTTACAGCATGATCCAAGGATCATGCTGTGCCGACCCAACTATAGAGTGGGATAAGGGCAGGAAGATGATGATGTTTATGTTTATGACATAGCAAAATTTAAAAAGTGAATGGTTCTTTATTTTTTTTATGGTTAGGTACCTACCTACGTTTTATAGATGTCAGTTTTAATACAAAATCACATTTTCAAATTCATCAGAGAAAATTCATCTGATTTCAAAGACGTTCCAAATTGATGGGTGACGCATCGTTTCTAGACAGATACAAGTATTTTAGGTAAACCCATTGTTCTTTGCGGAGAAAAACATATTTTGACAAGTGCACAAAAACTGGGCATGTAATTACTCATTTCAATGCAAACTCTGCATAGAAGGTCGACGGCAAACAGGTTTGGGACGAATGGAGGGCGAGACTTTAAACCCTGAATGACAATAGCTCTTAATCGTTAAGAACCATTATTTCTAGGGTTCCATGCAAAGGGTACCAATGGGACCCTATGTTCTGCTATTTTGGCTGCAATTTTCACAGAGTGTGTATTTCTATTGCCGCTACAACAACAAATAAAATAAGATAAAAAAATAAAAGAGGGCCTTTTACTTCCACAAACGGGACGCTGTAGTGCCCGAGACGAATTAAGATGGAGTAGCCTTGCTCAGCATCTATTCCATCCTCTCAGCTTAGTCGGCCTTGTCCACAGGAAAGACATGGTCAATACGTGCGGAGCTGACTAAGCCGCGGGTTTCCTCAAGATGGTTTTCCTTCACCGTTTGAGAGTACTGGTATAGCGAACATAAATTCTGCGCACAGAAAAATCCATTGGTACACGACCGGATTTGAACCCACGACCATAGGATCGGAAGGCGGGGTCACTACCAACTAGACCACCAGTGTTCTCAGCTTAGTAATGATATAAAAATATTTATTTTAAAAATAAACGTCTAAGTCTTGACGTAATGTATAAAGAATGACGTCAAGAAATCTATGACGGTGGTCAAAACTTCGTTCCGTCTTCTACCATTTTAAGATTTCTAGTAATGTACCAATTCTAACTAACTACTTTTAATAAAGTATTATTTTTTGAACATTAGCTGTATCAAGACAGAATTTCTAAAACTACGGTATAGTTTTCAAAGCTGTGTTATTTTTGACATTATTGAATAGTTTGGTCAATTGGTTATCTGCCAAAGAGCGTCATACGTAGCTTGCTTAGACGTTCTTGATTGATAGTTAAAGTTAAGCAACGTTGTGCTTGGTTACAACTTGGATGGGTGACTGCAAGAGGCATTACGAGCTGAGCGCTTCCGTGCTTCGGAGGGCACGTTAAATTGTCGGTCCCGGCTTTTAAGTCGTTAAGCCATTACGGAGGCCTTAAGGCGGCCTAAAAACTCCGTCACTAGAGTTGGCCACTAGCTCATACGAACTCACTCACTCAACCATATGTCTTAGAAGCATGATACTTGGAGGGATGTACAGGAATTCCCAAAATTCAACTCCTAGAGGACGCAGAAGATTAAATTTTTGAAAAAAGAGTTGGCCACTAGCTCATACGAAATTACTTTGGCAAAAAACTTGCGTTGAATATATGGATCGGGCATAATAGTAGGTAGGTACAATTGAACCTGTCTTAATAAAAGGTCCCAAAAGCAAAACTCGACCAGCAGCTTTCTCGTCACATCCGGTTTGCATTCGCTTGTAACTCGTGGTTCTGAGTGAATTTCGGCCATTTTTAAGGTTCCGTACTCGATGGGTGCCCAACGAGACCCTATTACCTCCGACCGTCCGTCTGTCCGTCTGTCAGCGGGCTGTACCTCATGAACCGTAATGGAGTATAATAACCGTAGAGAGTTAGAATTTTCAGTGTTCTATTGCCGCTATAACGACAAATAATAAAACTAAATAATAAAATAGGGCCCCTAAAAACTAATAACGAAACTAAAAATAAATATCTTTTAATTATTACCAGAAGCGAACGCCCCAAATGCTAACTGCTTCCAGTAAACTTGTCCTGCAGTGTTGGTTTTTAGTGCTGCTCAATAAATATGTGTAATGCTTAATTTACGATGGTACGGAACCTTTCATGTGCGAATTCGACTCGCACTTGACGGGTTTTTTTAATGTGTTCTGTAGAATTTTCCAATAGGTATTTCCATATTTCGTAGAACACGCAACTTTACGTCAGCAGTTGATTTACATCGTTCCTATCGTTTTACAAATTTCGTATTATTTTCCACTCACTGTTGCCCGCGACATCATTGAATATGATATCGTCACTGGAAAGGCAAATTTACGTAAGCGCCAATCGAGAAAAAGCCGTTTGAAGTTAATTTTTTCCGTTTTTTTAATCATAACTTTCTACCTAATTATCGAATTTTGATGACGTCAACGTAAGATTTCATTCTTTTTTCATTTTCTATGTCCAGCAATTCATATTATTGTATTTGGACTGCTATTTTAGGATAATAACTCAATATGCCTATTTGGCGCAATTTTGGCGCTTACGTAATTTTGCCTTTCCAGTGACGATATTGTTCAACACAATTTACATTGTTTAGGTGTGCGCTCATAGTGTTATGTTACAAACCAGATCAAAACTGGATTTTAGTTATATAAATAAATAAAAATAAATAAAATAAGTAAATAATAAAATAAGTAATAAAAAAATAATGCCTGGAAGAGATCGCTCTTAGCGATAAGGCCGCCCATTGTAAATCTCATTGTTCTCTTGTGCCTATTTTGTTTACTTTTAATTTTATCCGATGTGTTTTACAATAAAGTTGTATTGTATTGTATTGTATTGTATTGTATTGTATTGTATTGTATTGTATTGTAAATAACACCCAACAGTCACATACATACATAGTCCTGACCCCACACTAGGATTCCCTGTGTCGTGGGTATCAGAAACTACGAGTACCATGCTACCACAACACCCAGACCCGGAAGAAATATTTACAGAACATACAAACATTTCTTCCGCAGCGGGAATCGAACCCGCGTCTCTTGCGTCTCTGCAGAGCAATCGCCCGCCACGCCACCGAGGCCGTCAATTTGTTTATTCTTTTTTTCTTTGTAACGTGTGGTGACTTAGTGAGTGCTTAAATAAATAAATAAATAAAAGAAGTTGAACTTGATAAAAAAAAATCTTGTGCAAAAAAAGGTGCAAAAAGTGCGGTCACCCATCCAAGTACTGACCGCACCCAGCAATGCTTAACATTTGTTATCTCGGTTCCCCATATGAACTTTCATGCCTTTTATCACCCACTTTATGTGTATTTTTGAAAAAAGTAGCCTATTTTCTTCTCCGGCATGCAACCTATCTGTTTGCCAAAGGTAACAGACATACAGACAGAGTTACTTTCACATTTATAATATTACTAGCTGTTGCCTGCGACTTCGTCTGTATTGATTTTCATGACAAAATTCATCCTAGGTATGTCCTTCCCTAAGATGTTATCTATATCCCTGCTAAATTTAATGAAAACCTGTAAAGCGGTTTAGGCGTCAAAAGGTAACAGACAGACATGGTTACTTCCGCATTTATAATGTTAATATGGATAGTATAGACTTTTAAGGCGCTCATTTCAGTTTGTAACCCCACTTCCTCACCCCAAGATTTACGATAACACGCATTGAAACAACCAGAAAAAATTACACAAATTAATTGATTCGTGTAAATCTATAGAACAGAACACTCAAGGTAGTCGGCGATGCTAGCTCCCTCTATGAAAGAACGGGGGAACTACGTTACAAATACGTTTTCGTGTGGTCTGTTCTGTAGTTTAATATTTTCAAACAGGTTTTAGTTTCAGTCTATTATAAACATAAACATAACATTACAGTTATTCTAAATAGTCATATTTACAGACCCTTAATAAATCAAATGTTTGAAATAAAAATGGGAAAAAATTACAAAAATATCTTTAAAAACAATATGTGCAAGAAACAAAAACAACTTAAAACCATATAGTTAAACAGTATACCTATTTCATAAACGAAGTTGATTTGCTGTTTTGAGGGTATTTCCATTCGTCGCAGGATTGCACACGCAACTACAACGTCAGTTGTTGTTGCGTTGCTGGTAAAGAATGCCTTGGTTGTCATGCTATGTCTGAATTATTATTGTTTTGCAAACTTTCATGGTAACTACTTCACATTAAGTGGCCTTTGGAGAAGGATGTCATTCAGTTACAAATAACATTGCAAGTTGACGTTGCATGACGACCTCGGTGGCTTGGTGAGCGAGCGCTCGGCTGATACGCAAGAGGCGCGGTTTCGATTCCCGCAGCGGGAGAAATGTTTGTATGTTCTGCAAATCTTTCTTCCGTTTCTGGGTGTTGTAATTATGTATTATAGGTATGTATTTAAAAAAAAAGTCTATATAAGTGTTCTATCAGCAATCTGGTTTCCATAGTGCAAGCTTTGCTTAGTTTGGGGCTAGATGGCGCTGATGGCGCTGTGTGAAATTTCCACAAATATTTATTATTATTAGTTTAATCTCAATCCGTGCCAAAGTTCGTGAGGTTGCTTGGATATTATCGGATTTAAATATATTTAAGTAGAAAAAAAATGTCACAAAAGATTGCCTTGAAGTAATTTTTAACCGCCGCTTATAAAGGGGCATGGACAAATTTGAATGGATCTTGGTTTCAAATTATTTCCTCATGACCAGTATCTTTAGCCTAATAAAATAAATCAATAAGTGACTAAAACCATGAATACGTACAAACAAACATAACACTTATAAAACTAATACAGTGAAGGGCGTAGGGCACTTTGAATACTCGTCTGACCACTCATTGATGCATGGTGGAGGCACCTAACTGTTTAAATTATTGCATGTTAATGTATGTAAATATATCACTAAATGTTACGTCCGTTGTTTGTTTTTAAATAGGAACAATTTTTTATTTCAGTTTAATGGTATTCTTATAACTAATTAATTTTATGCGTTATCGGTTGTCTGTTAGATATGTCCAAAGACTTTATAACTGGACTTTTTTATTGACTCTTTAAATCTAGAGTAGAAATACTAAAATCGTCCATACATACTAAAGGTTACGGATAAAGTAAAGTACTCCGATAGTTGTAACAAACAGAAGAAGCAAAACATTTCTTACTTATGGATAAAAGAGTATGGACAATATTGGTCTGAAATTATTTTTTATCATATCTACTTCATCCCAATGCTAGACCAAAGTCTCTGAGATTTCTCCCACCACCCTTTTAAATTAATTTTATATTAATTAAAAGGAGGATATATTATGCTTAGCAATAGGTACAGTCGTAAGCTTGTTTACATTTTTTACCGTAGAATTTTCTGGTGTTTGTAATAGCTACTATAACATAAGTTTATTTGATCACGTACAGCGCGCAACAGCCGTGACCGTTGACCGCGTGTATATTATCTGCTAGTTCTGCTACGATTCTAGACAAGCTGTTATTAACTTTGATCCTGACCAATGATGTGCTTAATCACTCTGTTAATATTCAAATTACTATTTAATCGTACCTAAAGGTAAATAGATTTATTATGATACGTGGCATTTTATGCATGAGGTATTAAATATCTAGATAGAATTGAGATTATTATGTTTACACAAAAAACTCAAGGCATTTACTTATTTAGTATGTACCTACTAGACTATTTATACATAATTAAGAGATAAGTTTGATTGCACTGAAGAGACGCACTGTAGTGTCGAGCACAAAAATCTAATTAAGTAATAGTAGGTTCAATATTACACTAAAGGTATTTAAGCAGGTTTCGTAGCATAGTAGCTTTGTGCTAAAATTGGTCAGCCTCCTTTATTTTTCGTTTTTCAAATCTTCCCAATGCTTCTTTATTACCTACTCACAAATTTTAGATTATAATTTTATTGTGATTTCATTACGTTTACAAGATTATTACCAAACAAACATAGCAACACAGTTGTTTAAAATAAATGTTTCGACTACAATATACTCTGGTCAAACACGTTAAGAGTTATAGCATGAAAAAAGTATCTTTAACCGACTTAAAAAATGAGAGAGAGCGTTTTCTATACTTTTTATGTTGTTCATATAGTATTATTATAATTATTTCATATTATATTTTGTTGGATTTGTCAATTTTACTGAAATATGACGATTATACCTAGTTCCCTGTTATTGAGAAATAAACGTTTTGAACCATAAATACAGAAGATTTTTATTTGAGTTTTGAAATAATATTTAATCCTAGATATATTATAACCATTTACATCATAAGTAGTCGATCAGTTAGTCAGAGAAGGCTATATTTGAAGTGTTTACGGATTTCACAGAAGTTCAAGTTTCCTTTTGCGTTCTAAATGCTGACCTCAGCATAATCTGGTCATAGACCTCAATACTTAAAAGGATTTTATCAATCTGTATGGTAGTATAGATTTCAACCTTTTACCCTGCGGCTACATTACAGAACCTAAGTAACCTGGAGTTCGATAATGTG
This sequence comes from Scotopteryx bipunctaria, assembly GCA_949320045.1. Taxonomy (NCBI): domain Eukaryota; kingdom Metazoa; phylum Arthropoda; class Insecta; order Lepidoptera; family Geometridae; genus Scotopteryx; species Scotopteryx bipunctaria. The sequence goes on along the minus strand of OX439464.1, from coordinate 2,104,963 downwards.
GTCTGCGAGATTTCATAAGAATTCATATTTTTCTCTGCTGGACTGGGAGTAAAGAAAAAACATAGAATGCGTCCAGCTGCTTCTCTCTCCGAGCATGTCGTAAAAGTCGACTAAGGAGTACCTACCTAGTATCCTCTCCAACTTGATGGACATATTATGGGCGATGGGCTCACCTGTCACAATGGTTCACTATATCCATATTGACAGTCTTGGATTAGAAGTGGCTGCAAGTTTTGTTATGTTTACTTGCGGTTCTGCCCACCCCATTAGGAATACGGACGTGATAGATAATATGTATGTATCATAATAACCTACCTAAAGAATTCTAAAATTATTTTAGTTATATTCGTTCGACGCATTCGGCTCGAATAAGTGTGTTTCTGCCTTTAGTGGTGTTGTAAGTTTACTTCTGATAATAAATAAGAAAAACACAATTATAAACAATCACCCATGAAATGGTCAAAATTATATGAAAGAGGAAGTTGGCGCAGTTTGATATCGATATGCAAATCAGATCGGTTGAAAAAGTCTGAAAAAAATAATAAAAACATTCATATTATTATTTTAACTGATTTTTATCTTTAATTTACGTCAATCAAATGCACACAAGGTTTTTTACGGAAAAACCTTGAAAAATCATTTTACCGGAAAATCAAATTGAACTGGACTTTATTTGTAGTCAAACTTTATTAAACAAAAAAATATAAATTATTTTATTACCCCGCCTATACCTACTCACTTTTAAATTACTTTTATTGTTAAAATAAATGGTATAATTTATTAAATTGTTGTTGTTAATTTTAGTTTAATTTCAATAATACGTATGAGCTAGTGGCCAACTCTTGTGACGGAGTTTTTAGGCCGCCTAAAGGTCTTCGTCATTGCTTAAAACGACAAAAACAACAAAAACTCGACAGCATACGACTTTAGGTAAAAGATGATTTTGCCAGATTAAATTTTTTGACACTTTATTTAGCCTATGACACTCTCGACATTCAGACGAATCCAACGACACCTCATTTGTCAAAATCCGTCTAACCGTTTGGACTACAGCTTCTGCTAAAGGAATACACTTTACCCATATACAATGTATATGGGTAAAAGTGTATTCCTTTAGCTTGTGTTTGGTGTAAACGGGTTTGGGATGTATGTATATTATATATACATACATCCCAAACACATTATCCTCCTTCTTATCGGGTAAAAATAGGGTTATGGGTTAACTGCGTCTCCATGGACGTTTTTACGGGTGTAAATTCTGCCCTAGGTACTAATCGCACTCGCAGTAATCGTCTTTTTGGGTGTTTAATTTTTTTACAGAAATGGTATTTTCAAGGGGCTAAATCTATACCTACATAAAAAAAATTCATTATATTTTTTACTATAAGTATATGACATTGACTTGCTGCAGAGATATCTAAAAATTATGATTACCGCGTTTTTCTCCAAACCGCCATTTTGCAAGTACTGCATTTGCGATACCTATTACGAGGGCAGACTTGTGCCTTTGACAGAAAATTTGCCCTCCTAGTGAAGAACGCAGTAACTACGTCAAACATATTTTGATACGTGAGTGAGAAAAGAATATTGTGTTTTGCTAGGCGATTCCGAATATGTATCTAACTAATTTTTGACAGAAATGCTTGTTAATGCGTTCGTCACTAGGAGGGCAGAAATGAGGCAAGGTGCAGGTTCAATTACCTGTTGCACAACTATGTCTAAGGGCTGTCCGGTCTGCAGTTCGTCTGACGGTCGTCTCGTCGGTCGTACTGCATATTCACGCTCTCCGATTATCTGAAACAAATAAAAAAATATTAATTTCATCACTTTATTTAGTAACTAGCAACCCGCCCCAGCTTCGCACGGGGATAAACGACTAATACGAAAATATACGACTTCCTTCCTTCCTTATTAATGAAAGAATTTTTGAAATCGGTCCAGTAGTTTCGGAGCCGCACGCCAAAAACTATTTTGGGTTTTCTACCTTCGGTTACAATATTGCGAATTTCTTACGGATCCCTAATCTTTTTGAAAATCTATTATAACCTATACTGGACCCTGATAATGTAGCTTTCTATTGGTGAAAGAATTTTTGAAATCGGTCCAGTAGTTTTGGAGCCTATTCGTTACAAACAAAAAAATCTTTCCTCTTTATAATATTAGTATAGATGTAGAGACTTAGTTGACATTCATAATGTATTTACATTCTGTTTATTTGATCGAAGCCTTTTTACCATTCTATAGTAGGTAGATGATTTATACAGCGTCAGGAGGCAACTTTTCACCTTCACAAACGGGACGCTGTAGTGCCCGGGACGAATTAAGATGGAGTAGGCTTGCCCAGCACCTATTCCATCCTCTCAGCTTAGTCGGCCTTGTCCTCAGTAAAGACATGGTTAATGCGGAGCTGACTGATGTTTTCCTTCACCGTTTGAGAGTACTGGTATAAATAGTGCGCATACATTTTTCGCACGGGAAAATCCATTGGTGCATGACCAGGTTTGAACCCACGACCTTAGGATCGGAAGGCGGGGCCAACTAGAACACCAGTGCTCTACGATTAGTAGTATTACTTCTTATTGTATTGTTGACAGGGAGAATGGCTAAAAGTAAAACTCTTGCAATTATCTTATAAAAGGATTAAAAATACATTTATCTTATCAAAATTCGAGGGCTAACAACGCATCACACTCATCTTACCTACCTATTTACAAATGGTTTTTGTGTGTGTGTATATAATTATCTCTCACGATAAAGGCCATAAAATAGTTGATTCTGGGAATTCCTAGAATTCCGAATTCTAGTATTAAAATGGCTGTTCATGTGGGTTAAAAAGGGCACTTTATCTGATCTGCTGCTGAATTGAATTTACGTACGATTTATAATTATTTATTTTAGATAAAATCGATCCATAATTATGTCAATAATATACAATACACAAATGAAAGAGGATGAAATGGGAATACATATTCTAAAGTAATTTAATATAATAAAAATAAATAATAATTTCTTATTCTCGCTATGATGCATAGATATCCAGTGACGTTGATCAAAATTCCGACCATTTTACGGCCAAATATGAATCTGCTGCTGAATCAAATTGCGTACTATTCACCTATTATGTTTCGGACCGTTTTACGATTACAGAAATCGCTTATGATTCGCTATAAAATCGAAAAATGAATTGCTTGTCGAAAAATGACTGGGAGTTAAGAAATAACATAGAATGCGTCCAGCTGCTTCTCACCCCGAGCATGTCGTAAAAGTCGACTAAGAGATAGTATCCTCTCCAACATGATGGACCATCTATGTATAAGAGCACAGGCTGATCACCTGTCACCATGGTTCTCCATACCCAGAAGCGCTCGTGGGGTAGCTTGCTTAGACGGGTTAAGCAAGAACGCGTTCTTGATTGCTCGTTGAAGTTAAGCAACGTTGTGTGCGGTCACAATTTGGATGTGTGACAGCAAGTGGCATTACGAGCTGAGCGCTTCCGTGCTTCGGAGGGCACGTCAAATTGTCGTTCCCTGCTTTTAAGTCGTTAAGCCACGACAGAGGCCTTTAGGCGGCCTAAAAACTCCATCACAAGAGTTGGCCACTAGCTTATACGATCTTGCTTACTTTTACCATATCCATCTTGGGGTTTTATCTTTATTATTAGAGATTAAGCGAACTTACCCTAAGTGAAGTTCTATCCAAATTATACGATTTTGCTTCGTCCGAGAGATTAGGTCCCTCCCAACCCTACGACCCCCTACTTGTGTGAAATATTAGGGTTTCAGTTGCAGGCTTTTAACTAAATGAGTTGCAGACGAGCGGTAGGCCGGAGAAAAAATATGTCTACGGAGCAGAATTTCTGCTTTCAACTATGTGGTCAAAGGCGATACCTAGACGTATACTACAAATGTACTAATCTCGAAGGACGAAGCAAAATGAATGTATAATATAGGTATGTATTGTGTTTACAAAGTGTGCACAATCAGGTACAGCTAATTAGACAAGTAACAAGACGGTGATACCTCATTAGACACAAATGAAATCTGTTTACGACTGTACGTCTATGTCAGTTGATTGCAACAGAAAATTGTCCAACTCACCTACTTCAATTTGCCATCCTATTTTAAACTTTATATCAACGGAACATGGTTGGTTTTAGTTGGGTTGTTAAGGTGATTATTTTTTGATGGCGTGCGGTTTGTTTAAGCTTTTGGCAAAGTATTTTATAGCCGCAAAACAATGAGAATATTAATAGCTTAGCTCGTTGCGTGAATGAATGGCAAAGAATACGTTGTTATACAAGTTTTTGCTGAAAATATATTTTAAATACTAGCTGCTGCCCGCGGCTTCGCTTCGTTTTACCCGGATAAAACCTAGCCTATATGTTATTCCAGCATACGCATTATGTATATTCCAAGTTTCATTCAAATTCGTTACACACATCCTTACATCTTCACAAACTTTCGCATTTATGATAATAGTAGGATTACGCGATGTCATTACTGTTTCTATCTCATTTTTTTATGGTGAAATGTTATTGTCTCTTTCTTTTTTATGGCGAAATAATTGATACTTAGGTAACTGTCAAATCTGTCAGTTGAACATCGCGTGTTCCGTTCTCTGTTCCCAATGTCTGCTTTCTCTTTTTATGGCCCAATGTCAATGGTTTTTCTTGGGCATTAGCCCATTAAACACTGCCATGTATTCTGCAAAGCATTTTCTAAATAGGATATTTTCTACATACACATTTATGTGTGTGTGTGTGTGTGTGTGTAATGTTTGTTACCCAAGTATCTCCGTAACTACTAAATTTTACTCACAGTTACAAAGACAAACTACAAGAACATTAAAAACTTTAAGGTAATCGGTATAATAATAAGAAATAAAAATTAGCTCAGTTTTCTATCTAAGTTCGCCTACAGATAGAAAACAGAGCTCAGATCACCAACCAAAATTTAAAATGTAAATAGTTTAGGTACTTGTTGGAATAACAACAGGCAAATTTAATTTGAAAAAAGGGGTTAAACGCTGGTAAAGTTTCTCTGGAAAAATATTTCTTGATACGATTCGCTTAAAACTTGGAACAAATCTTATCTTACTTATATTATAAATGCGAAAGTTTGTGAGGTTTTGTGAAGTTCTAAAGATCGTAAGGAACCTTTTTAATGGGCGGTGCTATGAGTACAAAATTACTGGACATGTGTTTCAGAGTTTAAAAAAAACATCAAAGAAGGTCAAAATGGGGCGTCAAAGTTTGTGTAGGTACGCTGGACAGTGCGATTGGCTCGAAACTTGATTATGATAGGATATTTTAAATACAAACTCAATGGACACGTGTTACAGAGTTTTTCAAAATAACCCTCAAAAAGGGTTAAAATGGAGTGTTAAAATTTACACCACGTGAGCGAAACCGCGCTAGTTTTGTTTTTAAACGCGACCTTCATCTCACAGATTTGACAGTTATGTATCATGAATCATTTCGCCGTTATAAGAAAGAGACAAAAACCATTTCACCATGAAAAGAGTGAGATAGAAAATCAGTTGTCATTGTGCTATTTTGTTTAAGGATACGTCCCAGAACAACCCACTCGATCGTTTCTAATTTCAGACTGGGACGTGCTGAGTTCGGCCAATCAGATTACAATGCGATTAGGTAAGCGAGGATCAGCCAATCACGTGATGGGAACGATTAAACAATAATGGCGGCAATAACGCGGGAATCAGACTTTAAACTTTTGCTTTTTATAAAATGTACGAGCTAAGCTAAGCCGTTTTTTTGTAGGTTATATTTTGACTCATAATTAGGTAATTTTATTAGTTATTGTTAGACCGATTTGAAGATAACACCCGGTTCTAATATTCTACTATCGGACGACAAATCGTTCATTACCATAGCAACGTTTTTTGACAAAAAATAATTAATAAACATTTGTGGTTATTAAATTTGTGGACATTTACAGCGCCATCTAGCCTAAACTAAATAAACAAAGCTTGTACTATGGGCACCAGATGGCTGATAGAATACATAAAATACTTCTTTTAGTAAACACTTGATCCTTGATCTATGGAAATAAGATGCAAGTCATTCTGAATAACAAATTTTAACCAAAGATTTTTTTGTTTGTATGTTTTAATGAGCAAAAAGTTTTTATGTTAACTTAGCTTAAATTGATTTGATCATAGGAACACTAACTGAATATAATTTTAATTATTTCCTCAAGTTAAGCTCTTAATGCACAAAACCTTGATCAGAAAAATATTACTACTGAGTAAGTAACTACTTAATTAAAAATAACATAAATTTTCCGTTACTAATAATCGTTTATCAAACTTTGGTACAATATTTTGCAAGCGGAGTCCAAACATTCCCTACTTCCTTTATTTCATAACTAGCTTCCGTACGCTTTTTCACTCGCTTGGTATATAGAAAAAATGCCTAAGTATATGCTATAACAAGTACCGTGTTACAAGTTTCATTCAAATCGATTCAGCTACGCTTAGATTGAGGCACAAATATACATCCTCAATTCCCCAATTTCTCGGGAACCCATGGTTTTATTTCAAAATAGTTTGATTTCAGGAGTTGCCATATGGCAGGGAGTCCAATACAGGTACTTTTGTTTCCCTGGCAATGTCCTTTCGTGTAGTTCTGTGTAGTTATATGTTAGTAGGAAGTAGGATTGTCTGTCCCAGTATATGCAACGGTGGGTCACGATAGTGGTGTACCAGTTTTGACAAAAGCTTCTATGTAACCAAAATAGCGCTAAGACAATACAACTGTCAGAATATTATTGCAAGGGAAAATCAACTTTGTTGTTTTATGACGTGCAAATGAATTTCAACCTTAGGTTGGTCGACTTTTGGCCGACCGCACTGCATGTCATAGCCAAAACGCAATGCAGAATACACATAGATAAAATCACTCCTGACTCCCAAAATTGATAATATCAATTTTGGGACTTTGAATCAGGAGTGACCATATGGTGAACCAAGGTGACAGATGATCAGCCCATCCCCCATAGGTACAGATGGTCCATCGTGTTGGAGAGGATACTATCCCTTAGTCGACTTTTACTACATGCTCGGGGAGACAAGGAGCTAGAAGCATTTTACGTTTTTCCAGCAGAGAAATAGTATAGGTCTTATTTTAAAATTATTACTTTTACAAAAATGGTGGTCGTACACAGGTATTGTGAGTGGAATTGCGACTTCATTGTATGTAAAGTAAAGGTCGTGACACACATTGCGTATGCGCCGGTCAGAAGTCACCGACAATGCCGGAATGGCTGACGTATTATTAGTAAGCTAATTAAACTTAACTTTTAGGTATTGAAAATGACGGGCTCAGTGGCGTGGCGGGCGATTGCTCGGCAGAGATGCAAGAGGCGCGGGTTCGATTCCCGCTGCGGAAGAAATGTTTGCATGATCTGTAAATATTTCTTCCGGGTCTGGGTGTTGTGGTACCATGGTACTCGTAGTTTCTGATACCCACGACACAGGGAGGACTATGATATATGACTGGTTATATAAAAATCAATAAGCAATTTTCTGCAATCAACGCACAGGCTAAACTATTGAAACTAGAAAGCTGAAATTTGAAAAGTATCTTACTTCCATTTTAAATCATGACTATCATATCAGTTTATTTAAAATCATGCAAATTTCAGCAAATTTTAGCAGGTGGTTTTGCTATAAATATGTGGTTTTGTCATTTATAGCACACACGGCGGGAATTTTTCGAAATTCATCCCCTAAACGGGAAAACCCTTGCTATTTATAAATCATAATATTGAAGTGTCTTATAAAAAATCTATTTTTCGACGTGTCTCTGAAAACTCGACTTTTCGACGTGTCTCAATATGTGCGTCAATATAGAATAAGAAATGTGAAATCGTGTTTGTACGTAAAAAAGTAAAAAAGTAAAAAGTAAAGATAATTTAGAGACCGCATAGTGACATAGTCACTTTTTATCCGGATATGCGAGCAAAGCCAAGTCAGTAAGCTTCGTTTTAAAGTAGGTACTACAACTAGTCGTGTCGTGATACTAGTCAAACCAGTGTGGTGAAAGGATATAAAACGCCCCAAATGCCCCCTTCGTGCAATTGACGCAAAGTTTTCTAATTAAAAACGGTTGAAATTAACAAGTCAAATTTTGTGATTCCATTTTGATAAGTGTCAGTTTTCAGAAGCTGATTTCTTGTCCTTGCCATTGTAGTTACCTACTCACTATCCCACAGTTTTATTCTTCTAAAAGGATTCATTGTTTATTTATAATGCCTACATAATTATTATAATAATTCAACAAAAAAGACCTTTTTTACTGATGATGCTTTGATAAGTGTCTAATCAAGTAAGTGTTTATAAATAATGTTCTTTGCAATCAAGGAACTTATAGAAGTCAATCAATCGAATTGCTATCAATGTAATTGCAGCTACTCCTGATTCAAAGTCCCAAGATGGATACGGTGAACCATGGTGACAGGTGATCAGCCCGTCGCCCATATAGACGGTCCATCATGTTGGAGAGGATAATATCCCTTAGAAGATGCAAAAAGCAAGAGGAAACCTGTGCGATTATACTTCTAAGACAGTCGACATGAAATAAAACTCTAAAGATTTGCTAAGCCAACAGTTACAGCCTCGAAAAAAAAATCTGACGACCACGACCGATCTGTCAAGAGTACAACGATTGAGAAGAAGAAACCGTTTCTTCTTCTAAAGGATTATTAAACTAACTAAGGCCTTTTACCATCTATAGTAGACGATTTATACAGCGTCAGGAGGCAACTTTTACCTTCACAAAAAGGACGCTATAGTGCCCGGGACGAATTAAGATGGAGTAGGCTTACCCGGCACTTATTCCATCCTCTCAGCTTAGTCGACCTTGTCCACAGGAAAGACATGGTCAACGTGCGGAGCTGACTAAGCCGCGGGTTTCCTCACGATTCTCAACGATAATTTCACAACATTCGAAAGACCATGTACTACGCCAATTCACATTACGGTTTATAAGTGTAGGTAATAGCAATTTGCGGTCTGTATTTATGGCGAACGATCAATTCTTCAATATGCTGGATATTAAAAGCCTTTTTGATAATGGCGATGGCGAAGGCGATGATGATACTCGGAAAATACTTATAAAAGCCCAGTAACATCTAGAAACCTTCCTACTGAACGTAATTAGTAACGTAAAATAGCAAAGCGTGGTTTCTTGCCTGTATCTTCCACGCTTGGTCGCGTTACGAACAGGTGTAAATGCAACTTAGATTTAAGACGTGTCCAAGTGATCCCCGTGATTTTATGGAATAGAAATTGTTGACTTTGACTTTGACTTTGAATCACCAATGCAAGTATTGTAACGATTTGTTTAGGTACCTAACCTATGCACATTTCGTAACGTGGTATCGTGCTATATTCGATACGAATCATACGCTGATCTGGCATCAGCATGTGCCTAAACGAAAACAAAAGTATGCAATGTGTGCTCCATCGAATATCCATCAATCAGCGAACAAAATTATCTACTTTTATACTCTTTCTCTCGGGTTCATCTTACGTGGCGCTAACTATACCTATAAGTATATACTGCATAGCAAGTTGATGCCTCCGTCGACCAAGCACGTTCTTGAAGACCCCGATGACGGGATCGCCTCTGCTAACGCGGGAAGAAGCCCCCCATCACGCCGACGCAGGTTAAACTAGCTTACATCACAGCACACTGACACGGAGTCAACGTTTTCATTCTCGCTCGCCTCCTCTGGATGCAGCCGTTCATTCAATACTCAGAAGCCCAAGCCAAGTTTTGGATGTAAGTGATGCCCTTGCTAGCTACCCCAAAAACCTTCTCCGTGTCGCGCCCGCTGTGCTCACCCAAGCCCGGTGACTCTGCCAGCGGTCATCTGCGACTCCCAGCATTTATCATCATCATCTTCCTGCCCTCACCCCACTCTACTTGGGGACGGCACAGAGTTTTGGCTAAGGTGTTTTATGACCGGCCGCCTGCCTGACGTCAACCCTCCTTGGGAATACTTGCTTATTGTATCTCATCATGTTGGAGGATACTATCCCTTAGTCGACTTTTACGATATGCTCGGGGAGAGAAAAACATTTATATCGTTCGAAAAAAAGTCCAACAAACTACCAGTGACACGAAAAACATCATCACGAACAGTGTTATTGACCGAAGTCTAGAAACTAAACCGCTATGCAAATACTATATCCATATTTATAGATTTTAGTATTAATGACTAGATGAATGTATTTTAATAGCCTATGACTGTAAACTTTCCTATTTCCGAAAAACAAATCTTGATCCTTTAGGGCTGGGCTAATCATCTGTCATCATGGTTCACCATATCCATCTTGGGACTTTAAATCAGAAGCGGATGCAAGTTTACTAATGATTATTCGTGGTTTTGCCCTCCCCATTAGGGATACGGGCGTGATAATTATATCTATGTGGACAATTTGCTGGTCTAGTCACTTCCTCCTCACAGCTTGTTCAGAATTGTCCACAGGAAAGACATAGTCAACAAGGCGCGGGAAGCATCACGAAGGTTTTTTCACCGTTTTGGACACATGATTGCAAATAAATTTATGTGGTAGATATGCCGTAATATCGAAGAAAAATTATCACGACAGAATTAAGAAGTCGATTGACGTCAGGCAGGCGGCCGGTCATAAAACACCTTAGCCAAAACTCTTACAGCATGATCCAAGAAACATGCTGTGCCGACCCCACATAGAGTGGGATAAGGGCAGGAAGATGATGATGATGATTATTTAAGAAGTGGATTATACAGGTATGGCGAGCAAAGACTCTCATGTCTCTGGAGCAAATAATACATGCGCCAGCCGCCTAGGAGATTTTAAAGTAACTCGTGTAAAAACGACCACACTTTCGTTACCTGGGGATAAAGATTGAGAGCACTGGTGATCTAGAGGTAGTGAACGGCTTCCAGTAAGGTCGAGGGTTCGAATCCGGTCGTGCACTATGGATTTTAAGGTATGTGCGCTATTCCAGTAATCTTAAAAGGGCAAGGAAAACGTCATAAGGAAACCGGCATGTTGTAGGTAGAACAAAAAAGATATCGAAAAACGTATCAAGTACACAAAAGTAGCCTTTATGAGACGGACTTTACTCCTTTCAAAACTTTATTAACAGAAAGAAACTTACTACTATTACAAATGTAATTTACAAAATACAAAAGAAACAGTCGGGCTATCTAAAGGCCGTTGCAAACAGTCTATAGATAGCTCACCAGCTCATCAGACGGTGGAAGCGTGCCCAAGACGTTGGCCGCATTGCCACGCTGAATGACAATACTGATCTAATACTTCTTTCATCACACTGGTTCGAAAGAATTAGTGACACGATTAGTAACAGTATCTGAAGATTGCGCTATAAAAGATGGCTAGTCATTTCCTACGTATCTCATGTCCTTGTGGTATTGTGTTGGTGGTGGAATACCCCATGTTTTATGTGTAAGTTTTTTCCAACAACGTCAATGAAGTTGCTAAATAAATCCGGTGACTAAAAAAAGCAAGGCCTTTTACCATCTATAGTAGATGATTTATATAGCGTCAGGAGGCAACTTTTACCTTCACAAACGGGACGCTGCAGTGCCCGGGACGAATTAAGATGGAGTAGGCTTGCCCAGCACCTATTCCATCCTCTCAGCTTAGTCGGCCTTGTCCACAGGATAAAAATAACAAATACTCTAGATTTCATTATTAACAAGACATTTATATTTTGTTGTATTTTATGGACTTGTTGTCTGAAATAAAGTTTTTTATAACTATATATTATTATTTAATTTTGGGTTTCCTTTTTATTTCTTCTATCTAATTCACTTTAAAAATCCTTTACCACAGCAACGAAAAATCGCCACCATTTTTTTCTACGCTCTATTATTATATCTTCACAGCTGTATTTATTTGTTAAATAAACTTTAAATTAAATCAAACCCAATAAATTTATGACATTACACAACTTATCCTACTAATATTATAAATGCGAAAGTTTGTGTGGATGTGACGATGTATGTTTGTGCCTCAATCACATCGTAACGGCTGAACGGATTTAAATGAAACTTGGAATATATAATAATACCTACATGTGCTGCAATAACATTAGGCTATTTTTATCCGGGTATCACGCGAGCGAAGCCGCTGGCGTCAGCTAGCATGATAGTTATACATTTTGTCACGAGATTTACACAAGATAAACAAGAGTACATACAATGTTGTTCATAAAATAGATAAACCTCGCGGAAAGATTTTTTATCATACAAGTTGTGTTATTTAATAATTTGATAGGTTTGATTAAATTAAAAGCTTTTTCTTCTTTTTAGAGCAGTTAAATAAAAGCTTTAGAAATATTGTTTGAAGCGCTCGCTCGGTAGCTTGCTTAGACTTTCTTGATTGATCGTTGAAGTTAAGCAACGTTGTGCGCGGTCACAATTGGGATGGGTGACCGCAAGTGGCATTACGAGCTGAGCGCTTCCGTGCTTCGGGGGCACGGTAAATTGTCGGTCCCGGCTTTTAAGTCGTTAAGTCACGACGGAGGCTTTTCGACGGCCAAAAACTCACAAGAGTTGGCCACTAGCTCTTACGAACTTACTTTTACTTTTTACAAATAATTTTTTTGTTGTAAATATAAGTACCTACAATACTATATATAATTGCGTGTTTTTACAAATACTCTACCAAGGCCTCAAGCAATTTTAAGGCCACCCAAATAATTATGATTTATGGACAAAATTGCATAATTTCTACATAGAAGTACGTAATGGTCAAATGGCATTTGTTAATGTTCATTTGATTTACAAAACACGGCCCCAAAAGGGTAACCGCAGTATTTTTAACGTAAGTATTTGGTTTGGTTTTGACATATCCAAATGCTGACGTAGACATAATTAAATTCGCCAGCCTGTTTTCGACGACCTCGGTGGTGAGGTGGGCGAGTGTTCGGCTAAGACGCAAGAGGCGCGGGTTCGATTCCCGCTACGGGAGCAATGTTTGTATGTTCTGCAAATATTCCTTCCGGGTCTGGGTGTTGAAGTAGGTATTATGTATTATAAGTGTGAGTTTACAAAAAAAAGTATATAAGTTTTCTATCAGCCATCTGGTTCCCATTGTAAAAGCTTTGCTTAGTTTGGGGCTAGATGGCGCTGTGTGGAATATACAAAAATATTTATTTATTAATTTTGTAGACCTTACCTACGATCGGTGATCCGAACTGTCTCCGTGCAGATGACCTTGGATAGGAAATTAAGTTCGTTTTCATTTCTTATTTATTAGTTAAAAGTGTTAATAGTTTTGTTTATGAATATAATATGTTTTTGAAATTGAATTCTTTTATTTTTCCTCATTCGACAGCCTCGCAACACGATTATGACGTACTAGAAAAGTGAATATCGTAATGTTGAAACATAAACAGTAGGTATACAAGATGGCTTCACAAACAATAGAAGAGTTCAGTCAATAGGCTGACTGCAAGGGTCATCTTGGCTTCAAGGAAGCGCTATAAATAGAAGTGACAAACCATAGATACAGTGTACTGTAGAGTTATTAAAAAAAAGCAGAAAATTAAATATCCATTCTAGTATTACTTATTTTTATTACCCCAGAATACTCAAACGCATCTTAAAGTTGAGCACGTTTCAAATGACAATTTTTTGACAGATTTTCATCAGAAACTGTATAAAAACCGTAAGTTGAGACGTGCTCAACTCTGAGTCGCGTTTGAGTATTCGGGGGTTAGACGACCTCGGTGGCGTGGCGGGTGAATGCTCGAAATTCAACCCCTAAAGGGGTAAAAAGGTGTGAAAACGTTTGTATGGAACTTTTTAACGCGTGTTGCGAATGGCTTAAAACTCGGTTTGAAATCTAACACGTACGAAGTCGCGAGCAACAGCTAGTTTTATATATTATATTAGTTAATAGTGTAGATGCAGATCTCCCTGAAAAAAAATCCTGGCGGCACCCATGTTTCATGTAGAAAATTATGTACCTATTATATTATGGGCGATGGGCTGATCACCTGTCGCCATGGTTCACCATATCCATCTTGGGAGTTTGAATCAGGAGTGGCTGTTAGTTTTCTTATGACTCTGCCCACCCCATTGAGTATACGATCGTGATAATGTGTACTTATGAACTTTTTGTAAAAAAAAACTGTCAAGTGCGAGTCAATTCGTACACGAAGTGTTCCGTACCATCGTACATAGACTTTTTAATATGACTTTTACTCTGTGGACTTTTTAAATAGCCAGCTTCGATGATCGATTACGAACGTAAAAAAAAGTTTCTTGTATTTTTCTTTGTTTGTTGTTAAAGCGGCAACAGAAAACCACATTCTGTGTTTCAAGTCTATGCCTATTACGGTTACGGAACTTATTACGGAACCCCAAAAAATACAACACAAATACAACATAACTTTATTGTAAAAAACACATCAAATAAAATTAAAATAAAAACAAAATAGGCACGTAATATAATAACTAAAACACTTAAAACAAAAATGATTATACCTAATAGAGGATTGAAGTTTTCTGAAGTTGTAGGACAACTTCGCTGCTTCCATTTTACATCATATTTTATTATAATAATAATTGTTTAACAGGTATGCAACATGTGCAGGTTAAACAATATCATCAATTAGCTTGAGTACTTGGATAAGCTCGTTAAGTAATAAATATTATATGACGACCTTGGTGGCGTGGCGGGCAAACGCTCAGTTGAGACGCAAGGGGCGCGTGTTCGATTCCCGCTGCGGGAGAAATGTTTGCATGTTCTGCACATATTTACTTTGAGAAAAATCATCCTCACTATTTTAGACGTATACGAACTACGCCTTTGGTAAACACGTTCAAAGTTAGCGCGATTGCCTTTTGCAGAACTTAAAGAACACCCACTTTTTCAACGTCTCACAATTAGGTTTTTCATTCAAATAAATAAATATTTAGGGCATATCACACAGCACCATCTAGCCCCAAACTAAGCAAAGCTTGTATTATGGGAACCAGATACTTACTTATATACTTTTTTTTGTAAATACATACTTATACTTATAATACTACAACACCCAGACCCGGAAGAAATATTTGCAGAGCATGCAAACATTTCTCCCGCAACGGGAATCGAACCCGCGCCTCTTGCGTCTCAGCCGAGCACTCGTCCGCCTCGCCACAGAGGTCGCCAAAAATTAAATAAGTCGTCAAAAAAATTAGTTAAATTAAGAGACAATTTTTTTTCCAAGAAGGCTGTGATATTTCCACCTCTTTAAAGATAAATCGGTTGTCCTACTTTTGCGATTTTAAGTTCTGTATATGGTCATATTGGAGATCTTCGAGGTTGGCGAAACTAATTATAGCTGTTTTATTTAAGGAAAGTAGTTTAAAGGTCTCCTCCCACCAGTCCGTTCCGTGAATTCGGCTCAAAAAAGCATAGGAATTTTTGCAAGCAAGTTTCTTACTGGACTTTTCTTAAGACTGTAGTAGACTGCTATAGGCTGATAATGATGATGATTACTACCCTCAAATGGTGAAAGAAAACATCGCAAGTACCTATTATGTTCCAAATTTAAATTATATTACTATTTTTTTTGAAACTATTAGGAGTTGTCAATTAAGGTCAGGTTTTTATAACAATATTTCCGAATACAGGTTTTTGTTTAATTTACAACAGGTACTATTGAAAGGACGTCCAACCAAATTAAGTTTATTGAGTTGCCTTTGATCTTTTGGTTCATAATGTTTTATAAGTTCTACAAGGTGTACCAAGACTTCTTCCGAAAACTCAAGTTAAATCTACCTTAGACCTTGGCTTAATCCATTACATAGTATTGATGTACCTATATCCTTTTCAGTTTTTTCGCCACCTTTCAAAGTGGTCCACAGATTTAACCAAGATTTAGAAACTGTAGATATCTTTTTAAACCTCGTTTAACGACCTCGGTAGCTGAGACGAAAAAGGCGTGGGTTCGATTGCCGCTGCGGGAGAAATGTTTGCATGCCCTGGAAACATTTCTTCCAGGTCTGGGTGTTGCAATATTATGTTATAAGTATGTATTTACAAAAAAAAATATATAAGTATTCTATCAGCCATCTGGTTCCCATAGTACAAGCTTTGCTTAGTTTGGGGCTAGATGGCGCTGTGTAAAATACAAACTCTTTTAATTCTGTTTTTTAAGCCACCCACCCAGGTTAAACAGTTCGCAAATTCCTTTAACCGATTTCAAACTATCACGTTTACAAACATTATTAGCAGTTTATTGATTTCTAACAGTTTCACACTTCACGGGAGCGCAAAATATCAGAAAACTCAAAAATCATGGCAGTCCCGTTTCAGTCTGTTAACCACTTTAAATCAATGATTAAGCCGTTGGTGAACAGCTAGATAATCACCGGTTATATTGTAATGGCAGTTAATTATATTGACAGTTGACACTAGGATCACGGTGGAGCCTTGACTCTTAATGACAGGTCTGCAGTAAACTTAGCGTTGTAAACAGTCTTAATTAGTACTGTGTTACAGTGTAGTTATCTGGGAGTGGAATTTGTATTTCAAATTGACGATGAAAATGCACATAATGCCAGCCTACTTGTAAAGTAAGTTCGTATGAGCTAGTGGCCAACTCTTGTGACGGAGTTTTTAGGCTTCCGTCTTGGCTTAACGACTTAAAAGCCGGGACCGACAATTTAACGTGCCCTCCGAAGCACGGAAGCGCTCAGCTCGATGTCTTGGTCACCTATCCCAATTGTGACCACGCACAACATTGCTTAACGTCAACGATCAGTCAAGAACGTCTAAGCAAGCTACGCCACGAGCGCTTCTTGTTGTAAACGTCACACATGACAGAACTGACAGTTGCAAATTCTTCCACACTTCTCTTAAAAACCTGTTTTCAATGGCGTACGGTTCTTTTTTAAGAAGTTAAGGAGTGGCTACCTTTTATTCAAGCACAGTTATTGGACTGTATTTATTTACACAGATGTTTTGTGAAGGTGTCTACTTTAAATAACACAAGTGAAATGCTGTGGGAGAGCCGGATAGTGTTTTCTTAAGTAAATAACTTTAAATTATCTTAATAATTTACTAAAGAAAAGGTTGGATTGTGTGAGAAGTGAGTACAGAAATGGCGGGTGACAGAGAGGAATGTAAAAAGAGAACATGCTGCGTAACCATAGGCTAACTAAGGCCTTTGCTATCTATAAGATGATTTATACAGAGTCAGGAGGCAACTTTTGCCTACACTGTAGTGCCCGGTACGAATTTAGATGGAGCAGGCTTGCCCAGCACCTATACCATCCTCTCAGCTTAGTCGGCCTACACAAGAAAGACATGGTCAATACATGCGGAGCTGACTAAACCGCGGGTTTCCTCAGGAGGTTTTCCTTTACCATTTGGGAGTACCTACTGGTTTAGCGGACATATTTTTTTCGAACTGAAACATCCATTGGTACACGACCGGATTTGAACCTGCAACCTTAGGATCAGAAGGGGGTGCTACTACTAGACCACCAGTGCTCTCTAACTAACTATAAGTACCTGTCTAAGTATTAAAAGCTGTAAGTGAAACTTAGTTACATTGACTTCGTCGAACATAGCAGTCAGGCAAACAATCGACTTAGCCGATTGTATAGTTAAACAATTAACAAACACTAGGAATAGCTATTATTTACCTATTTATAGAAATTACTTACTCATATCTTACATTTTCTGTTTTAACTATTTTTGGGGCTTCTTTATACTTTGGACTTGACAATGTATGTTTATTGAAAATAAAAAATACATTTTTTTTTCTTATAATGGAACATAGGCAACACTGAACTAATAAAACAATTTAAAGTCAAATTATAATAACATAATTAAAGTTATTCATAATCAAACAATTTCTATCAATGCTTATTTGACTATTTGACGGCCTGATGACGGCCTAATGACGGCCTCGGTGGCGTGGCGGGCGATTGCTCGGCAGAGACGCAAGAGGCGAGGGTTCGATTCCCGCTGCGGAAGAAATGTTTGCATGTTCTGCAAATATTTCTTCCGGGTCTGGGTGTTGTGGTACCATGGTACTCTAGCGTGGGGTCAGGATTATGTATGTGACTGTTGGGTGTTATTTATTTATTTATTTGAACCTGCAAAGAAGGATTTTAATGTTTTAAGGATGTGCATTCTTTTATCTGAAGCTGTGGTCCAAACGGCAGGACAGATTTTAACAAATCGTGTCGTTGGATTCGTCTGAATGACGTGAATGTCATGGGCTATATAAAATGCCAAACAATTCAATATGGCGTCTGTAAGAAACCGTTTTCTATTGGTTCCTTGGAGATTCATTCAATTCATTCAAATCACTTAAATTAAAATGTAAAATTCATTATCATCATTATACCTTATAAATTCTACACAGTCGAGTTTTCTTTGAAATAAAGACTTGTTATTAATTTTTTTGATACATCGAGGAACATTATAACATTAAAACGACTGGCCATTATTTTTCTATTTATAGATAACTAGCTTTCGCCCGCGGCTTCGCTCGCGTGGTATCCGGACGAAAAGTAGCCTATATGTTATTCCAGCACACATACTACCTATGCACATTCCAAGTTTCATTGAAATCCGTTCAGCTGTTACGGTGTGATTGAGGCACAAACATACATCGTCACATCCACACATCATCACAAACTTTCACATTTATAAATATATTAGTAGGATACCCGTAACCACAGCCATATTTTCTATAAATAAACTATTTTAAAGGTCTACTTTGACATTTTACATCAAGGAACAACATAACATCGGATTAAACAAAAACTATTGATAATTTTACACGAAAACAACAACTCGCCTTGACGCAATAGGACAAAAACTTAACCAGATGAAACTAGTTTACAAACTGGATTCCAGTTATTTATCTCCGGGACGAAAAGCGTCTATCAATTAGGTTTTATGCTAGTGAGCATAACTGGGCATCTGTTATATCCATGTTTTATATTATGTAGGTACCTAGTTTATATGCAAATAAAATAAAACATCAGCCCCTAAGTAGGTAGTACAAGTTTTTTGTATAGTGAATTGTTGGGAGATCTTGTATAAACAAAGGTCTTTTACCATTAGGTATATTAGATGATTTATACAGTGTCAGGAGGCAACTTTTACCTTCACTAACGGGACGCTGTAGTGCCCGGGACGAATTAAAATAGAGTAGGTGTGCCCAGCACCAGCTATTCCTATTTCCTATTATATATAGAAATAAAGACTTTATTTGTTATAGGTACCACGTGAGCGAAGCCGGGAGCTAATGCTAGTAAATAACATTGCTAAACTTAATATGGCCACTTATTGCTACGTAAACTCAAACACGCTTCAGGTGTAAATTATGTAATCTAAATATATAAAACTTATGTTACTGACTGACAATCATCGCACACCTGCTACTACTAGTTCTATCGAACCAGTGAGGTGAAAGGAAGTGCGCCTCAAAGGCACCTTTTGTGCAATAGACACATTATTTGACGACATTATCATTCTCCTCATGCCATGTTTTCAAATCTTTTTTATAGCCTACATTCCGGTTTTCTTACAGTCAGTCCTTGGGAGTCCAGCTTCTCTCCCCGAGCATGTCGTAAAAGTCGACTAAGGGATAGTATCCTCCAACATGAGATACAATAAGCAAGTATTCCCAAGGAGGGTTGACGTCAGGCAGGCGGCCGGTCATAAAACACCTCAGCCAAAACTCTTACAGCATGATCCAAGGTTCATGCTGTGCCGACCCCATATAGAGTGGGATAAGGGCAGGAAGATGATGATGATTCCGGTTTCCTTACGATATTTTCATTCACGATGATGACCTAGAAGCATGAAACTTGGAACCCCTCATGCGATGTAGGAATGAAGAATTACCGAAATAAATAAAAACTCTTAAAGGACGCAGCAGGGAGAAGTTTGTATGAAAAAAAAAACGCGAACAAAGTCGCGGGGAGTTCATATAGCTTTGTTATATAATGACAGGCCAAGTTGTGACTTCCTCTAACATGACAAATTACTATGGGTCATTACATTTAATAAATAAATATTTGTGGACATTTCATACTGCGCCATCTAGCCCCAAACTAAGCAAAGCTTGTACTATGGGAACCAGATGATAGATTCATACTTTCTTTTTTTTTGTAAATACATACTACAACACCCAGACCCGGAAGAAATATTTGCAGAACATACAAACATTTCTCCCGTAGCGGGAATCGAACCCGCGCCTCTTGCGTCTCAGCCGAGCACTGGCCACGCCACCGAGGTCGTCCGAGGTCGTCAATTTAATAGAAGAGTTTGTCCAACTTTGTTGGTTGTCCCACAAGTAAGTTCGTATGAGCTAGTGGCCAAATCTTGTGACGGAGTTTTTAAGCCGCCTAAAGGCCTTATGGCTTAAAGACTTATACTGAGGTAAGATGGGGCATCAGAGTGGGACAAGAAACAAAACTGGAGCCGCGGCTGAAACAGCCAAACTCCCGAATACTCAAACGCATCTCAGAGTTGAGCACGTCTCAAATCGCGGTTTTTTGACAGATTTTGATGAAAATCTGTCAAAAAGACGTGCTCAACTCTGAGATGCGTTTGAGTATTCGGGGGAAAAACGCCAAGCGACGTAAATATTGAGTTCTCTCGAGGGGCTATATGTTTGCGCCACCATTAGGGACCGTCTACAAAGGCTTTTAAAAAAATTATTGCTTTGTTAGTTAACGCCGCAGGTGAAGAGGGCTGGCTCATTCCTAGCGCAAAGAATTTCATTCATACCTACAACGCGGGAAAGCAACCAGTGCTCTTGGAACCTTGCCAAATAGTATTTTTTTTGTTTATTTGACTTTATTTCTTTAATTTACTGCAGATGAGACTTTATTAACAGAAAGAAACTTACAACTAATACAAATATGATTTACAAAACAAAAGAAACAGTTGGGCTATGTAATGGCCGTTGCAAACGGTCTATAGATAGCTCACCTGATCCAGCTCATCAGACGGTGGCAGCGTGCCCAAGACTCTGACAGCATTGCCACGCTGAATGGCAATACTGATCCCTTGACCAAAAACTGTAACTAGCTGACCCCGCGAACTTCGTACTGCCTTAGAATCGGTCGCTCAGTTAGGACGTGCCTCACCTGAAGCAAACTCGCAAAATGTGAACAGGCACCTGCCTCGACATCCTAGCAAAACTACTCCGCCATTCAGTACCTACGCAGCTATTTACTTTGGAAATTACGTTCAAAATAGTGCGATTGCCCCACAGACGTTACAATAATAAATTAGCTACCATCATCATCATCTTCCTGCTCTTATCCCACTCTATGTGGGGTTGGCACAGCATGATCCAAGGATCAGTAAGAGTTTTGGCTAAGGTGTTTTATGACCGGCCGCCTGCCTGACGTCAACCCTCCTTGGGAATACTTGCTTACTGTATCTCATCATGTTGAAGGATACTATCCCTTAATCGACTTTTACGACATGCTCGGGGAGAGAAGCAGCTGGACGCATTCTATGTTTTTTCTTTACTCCCAGTCCAGCAGAGAAGTTCCAGAATAATAAATTAGCTACCAATAACATTGAAAAATAGATTTAGGATTACATGGACGTAATCTAATCAGTTTGTACCTACCTTATAATTTTTTTTTTATCAGCAGGATTATCTCCTCACAAGCATTTTCTGATTTGCAATAGGTAGACAAAACTCAAAATAATTCTGATAAAAAATACAATTAAGTTTCACAAAAGAAGTCCCGAAGCGAAATTCTATGGCAATTTCCGTGTCACGAGAAATTGCCATAGAATAATTATGTTTAGTACCGCCGATGTCCGCGGGACTTTCGTGATAAGCACTCAATGTGTCATGATTCATGAATGAAGGCTACCGACAGTAAAATCTGTGGCCTCCTATTGGGCAAACTCATCGAACATTGGCAAACTACATTTAAAATAACTAGTTGAAGCGTTGACTAGAAAGAATGTGTCATCAAATTTCTGACTGACTGACCAGAAAGAAGCATGGCACTTTTAAACTCTCTTTTTTGGAGTTTGGGTACAATAAAAAAAATATTTATAGGTAAGTACAATTGACAAATGATTTCTTGAGTAACTAAAATATATTCTTAATATACATCTAATGTGTTTTTGTTTATAATTTTTTTTGACAAAATAATCAAACGAAGTATCTATCCATTAAGATTCATGTTATTTTTAGTGATGTCAATTTTTGAAAAATATGTAAACCTTCCTCATTAATTTGTTATGTAGGTAACCATATTTTTTATAATTAAAATATTTCTTATCTTATATACCTAAATAGCAGTAATCATTTTAAAGTGCCAAGGTAACTTTTTACAGCGGGTCCCGAGGAAGTTGGAGGCGAACAAAACCCAGGAAAAGATGGCGAGATTCAATTCATTTATTCATTCATAATTATAACACTAACAGTACAAAAACCAAAGCGTTATAAATAAATTTGTCAAATAATAATCATCATCATATACCTACATGTTTAAAAGTATTTACAATTTGAATATAATTTAATGTAAAAATAAAATTTAAAGAGATGTTCTGTAAGCGTCTTAATCCAAAACTTTTCCTTCACTTTCCATTCTTAGTTCCTTACTTTCATCCAAAACGTTTCGTTTCACTCAGACTAGAATTATCTTTTTATAATCTCATAAATAAACGTTTTTTTGCTTTCACATTGGCAGGCACTTCTAAACAAGTGACAAAACGCAAACGGTTATCAGCTTATCAATGCGATCGCTAGCTCAGATGATACCATGAGCTGTTATCATTGTTATCAACACTGTGAACATAATCTTATTGACAGTTCAGCTGTGTGAATTTGTTAGGCTCGGTCATTGTCCCCTGTGAGATTTGCTTAGAACTGACTAACTTCTTCTACTACTAAGTAAATTCGTATAAACTAGAGGCCAACCCTTGTGACGGAGATTTAGACCGCCTAAAGGCCTCCGTCGTGGCTTAACTACTTAAAAGCCGGGACCAACAATTCAACGTGCCCTCCGAAGCACGGAAGCGCTCAGTTCGTAATGCCACTTGCAGTCAAATAAGTACATAATGCAAATTGTCATCGCGCACAACGTTGCTTAACTTCAACGATCAATCAAAAACGTCTAAGCAAGCTACGCCACGAGCGCTTCAACTACTACAAGTAACTTCTTCTAAAAACCTGCATAAAACTAGGGGAATAAAACTTCATCTACCCGCTGAGCCCTGGAGAATTCAAATTATAGAAATACCTTTCTTATTGTCCTCTACTACACCATAAGAGGAATAAATACACCCCGCATTTCGTGCTTCTAAGTTATAAGAAAAATATGATATATGTAGTATCATTAAAGTAAAATTGAGTAATAATTTAAGTACACACAGTTACAAAGACACTACAATAACATTAAAAACTTTAAGGTAATCGGTATAATAATAAGAAATAAAAATGAGCTCAGTTTTCTATCTAAGTTCGCCTACAGATAGAAAACAGAGCTCAGATCAATGTAGTCATTAATATCATAATGTATATTAGTCAACTTACTTATTTCGTCATCTTGCTACAAATATGCTAATTGGATGTTAATTAGAACACTGGAATGATTAAAATGTCTTTTGTGCATGCAATTACAACGCTACTAACCTGACAGTTCTTCAGAAATTCATTACCTATTCCTTTTATTGCAAGAATGAATATTTAATATGCTAAAAACCTTTGACGACCTCGGTGGCGTAGCGGGCGAGTGCTCGGCTGAGACGCAAGAGACGCGGGTTCGATTCCCGCTGCGGAAGAAATGTTTGCATGTTCTGCAAATATTTCTTTCGGGTCTGGATGTTGTGGTTGTTGTGGTACCATAGTACTCGTAGATTCTGATACCCGCGACACAGGGAATCCTAGTTGTGGGGTCAAACCTTCCCTCTACTACAACAAACATTTCAAAACCAAATTCAGCTAAATCGGCCCAGCCATTCTCGAGTTTTAGCTAGACAAACGAACAGCAATTGATTTTTATATAATATATACTTACTTAAATTATTTATTTCATCATCATCTTCCTGCCCTTATCCCACTTTATGTGGGGTCGGCACAGCATGATCCTTGGATCATGCTGTAAGAGTTTTGCTAGTGTTTTATGACCGGCCGCCTGCCTGACGTAAACCCTCCTTGGGAATACTTGCTTATCGTATCTCATCATGTTGGAGGATACTATCCCTTAGTCGACTTTTACGACATGCTTGGGGAGAGTAGCAGCTGGACGCATTTTATGTTTTTTCTTTACTCCCAGTCCAGCAGAGAAGTTTTATTTACATAACACAAAAAGTGCCATATATACATATTTTGTGTTTGGCCATCCGTTGTCCATCAGCCATTGTGCGTTGTCCGTTAGATGGCTATAGGAACAGTCTGAATCGACGTTATTGGTCAGTGGTAGTGATGGGACTCGAAACACATTTGATTCGAATGATTCGAATGATGACAGTTAAAACTCAATTCGAATGTGATTTTATGTTGATTCGAATCATCGCTTGATTCGAATGGTCGAGTTGATTCGAATCTACGATCTGATTCGAATTAATTTCTTCCTTTTATCTGTTACGCGAGTAGGTCTATCGATGGTTAATTGGAGAGACCTACGTCATGCAGTGGACTGTTATAGGCTGATGATGATAATGATTCAAAAATGTATCTTAGTGTTTTTTTGTTTATTTATAAGTATCTATTGTTCGAATCATCGTATCGATTCGTATTGATTCGAATCATAATATCGATTCGAATCATCAATCAATTCGAATCAAGGGATAATTCGAGTCATGATTCGATTTTTTTCTGGATGATTCGAGTTGATTCGAATATTCATTTTCGATTCGAGTCCCATCACTAGTCAGTGGTTATAAGGCTGTGGTGTCAACGCCCGGGACATGGTAACACGGAAATAGAAGGTTACGTCAGGCACGTTACATGCTTGTATTCAGTTTTTATATAAATTAGGTACTTTTGCAAATATTACTTGCAAAATAATCATGTGAATTATGAGTATATATCGTTAATCCATATAATCTCATCCACTCGTTAATCCTAGCAATATTATAAACTCGAAAGTTTGTATGTATGAATGTTTGTTACTCTTTCACGCAAAAACTACTGAACGGATTTAAATGAAACTTGGAATATACATAGAACATGTACTGGATTAACATATAGGCTATTTTTTATCCGGGTACCACGCTATATAAATGTGAAAGTATATAATACCATTATAAATGTGAAAGTAACTGCCTGTCTGTTACTTTTTCACGCCTAAACTGCAGAAGAGATTTTAATGAAATCAAAGGATAGGACATAGGCTACTTTTTATCCTGTAAAACAATCCCAAAGTGGGGAAAGGATGTAAAAGTATAATGCATAAATACTTTTTAGACATTAATTTCTGACAAGACAGTTATTATGACATTTATTAAATTTTGATAATTGACAATGTCATTCATATCAATCGTGTCATCAGGGGTTCTTATTGTTCCGAGGGGCTCTCTTTTTCTGGTAGGACTGTAGATAAGGGCTATGATTTTTGATTTGTTGGATTTGTCTCCGTCCCGAATAGCAGATACATAATAAAACATTTAAACGTTTATAAACATTTAAGATATTTAACTACATAATAAAACAATTGAAAATTTGCATTACTAATTCTAAGGCTGTACGAAGTTCGCGGGGTCAGCTAGGCTAAAATATAAAACTGATTGACTGAGCGTTCCTGACTGACTGACAGTCAACAGCAACACACAGCAAACCATCAGTCCCAGAAGCATGAACTTAAGATGTAATTCCTCTTAAGATGCAGTAAGGAATTTCCGAAATTCAAGTCCTAGATGACGAAGCGGGAAGATGAAGTTTTGTAAAAAAAAAACTCAACACTGACAACATTGTAGGGCGTTCTGCTAACTATTGAAAATGTTCCAATATTAGATATACTCCTAAAACTTAGTCTTAGATCTACAGAGGCACGGAATTTCTCTACGCACAAAACGTATAGTAGCGATTTTCTCTTCTGTAGATCCATAGTAATTTGACAGTAGGTATTTGTTTGATATCACATAGAACAGGTGTGGCCAATTTGCTTAGGGCTGCGTTCACTCAGAAAATAATGACTCATAAGATCGACTTAATTTTATTGTGGGTCTAATTCAAAAAACATGGTTTATTGTGAAAAGAACGAGGCACTATTCCTCTCTTTCTATCGAGTAAGTCTGTCTCGTATGGCGCGAAATGTATGTATGAAAGAGTCCGATCGACTAAGTCCGCCGATGTACGCTTCGTAAAGTGCAAAATCCGCCTGGCCTGCTTTCGCGATTAACCGGCGATCGACTTGTTGGGCACCCCTGACGTATGACGTAAAAAGAAAAAAAAACAGGTTTTAGAGGTTCTGTATTGGCAAACAAAAGCATAGTTCATTTCTGCGTAAGTCTAAAGTCCATATCTAGTAGGCACATACAATCTTGATCATTTAATCTTTGCTTTCTTTCTCAAAATATGCGTTATAAAAACCAGTTATGTTGGTATTTAATATAGTTGGTGTATGGTTTCGACGACCTCGGTGGCGTAGCGGGCGAGTGCTCGGCTGAGACGTAAGAGGCGCGGTTTCGATTCCCGCTACGGGAGAAATGTTTGTTCTGCAAATATTTCTTCCGAGTCTGGGTGTTGTAGTATTATGTATTTAGTATGCATTTACAAAAAAAAGGTATACAAGCATTCTATCAGCCATCTGGTTCCCATAGTACAAGCTTTGCTTAGTTTTGGGCTAGATGAAAAGGGGATAGAAATGCCCACAAATATCTATTATTTATAATCTTTATGCCTAGAAAATAAATTAGTATATTGGACATGTGAAATTTTATGAATGTTAGAATCCGAAGGTTTTCTAAAAACAAAACACTAATCAAAATAAAATACACAAAATCCAGATAGATATATTTAACGATAACGAGTAGAATAGATAACAATATTACATTAGTGTCTATTTTATCTGTACATAATGTACATAAACACGATATACTGACCGACTGACATAGGTAAGCTAAAATTGAAAGTTTCAATGTTAGTCAATTTATTGTTTATTTGATCTAAGATTTTTTGTCAGTACACGTCTGTTAAAAATACTATTCACAATGTTTTTTTAAAGGGCCACACTTTTTTTTTACAGTATGTTTTTGATTGTAAATATTTTCGTACAGCCACTTAGACAAGACTTCAAATAATTGCGCTCTCTCGAGTTTTATTGTTGTACTTGTAACAACTTAATTACCAACAAGATTATGGTTGCTGTAAATGTTTATGATATCCAGAGTTCTCAGGGGAACAATGTCTTGAAGCGCTCGTGGCGTAGTTTGCTTAGATGTTCTTAATTGATCGTTGAAGTTAAGCAACGTTGCGCGCGGTCACAATTCGGATAGGTCTGAACAACTCTTGTGACTGAGTTTTTAGGCCGCCTAAAGGCCCCCGTCATGGCTTAACGACTTAAAGCCGGACCCCACTATTTAACGTGCCCTCCGAAGTACGGAAGTGCTCAGCTCGTAATGCCACTTGCGGTCATCCATCCAAATTGTGACCGCGCACAACGTTGCTTAACTTCAACAATCAATGAAGAAAGTCTAAGCTACCTACGTCACGAGCGCTAAAATAATAAGTGTTGCCATGTTAGTTAATAGTCAGAAATCATATTGGCGGTTTTGCTAATTTTTCTGGCTACTAATGGCATTTTTCTACTAACTCATTTAATCTTAGTCTGTGGCCATTTTATTATATCTTACGAAGACACATTTTATTGTGCACGAGTATAGCGAACCATTAACGGAGTGACAGGTATAGCATTATGATCCGTCACGGGATAGACAAAGACAAAACATTTGCCAAATCCCGTTAACGTCTCACCTTTTTATGCTTTCAGTGATGCCATGGTTGAGTATTGCTACATTGGTCTATTTTATTTTCTGTACTTGATTATGAAAAAATTATTTGCTTTACCGCCATCTTAAAGTCAGCAATTCTTGGACATGTTATCTTTTGCCAATCCAGGTACATCAAGTTACCTAAATATCGCGATTTTGTTTTGTTATATACCGACTAGGTAATTTGTTTATCTATGATAGAAAAACGTATATTTTTTAAATTAATGCCCGCTTATAAGTGACTATGGCATCATTCAATTAAAGATTGTTTTTCTAAAGAATCGTGGGGCTTTAGTAGGTATCATTCTAAAAGTTCCGGGAAATAAAAAGTAAACGATTTAGGAGATAGCCACATAACTAAATATAGAAAACAGGTTATATTGTTTCTAAGCGTTGCCATCCCAGAAATACGCATAGCTAATGCTTTTAGTTTCTAAATGGACGGATCCATAGCTATCGGGGTCAAGTACCTACCTTAGCTGTCCGATTATTTATTCATTTGTAGCTGAATTTCCATTATATTCACCCGTCGCTGCTTTCAGGTTATTATTTATGTGTTTTAGGTTATCATTTACTTCTGTATTTATGTTCATTTAGGTATTTATTTCAGGTTATTATTTATGTTTTTTAGATTATCATTTACTTCTGTATGTTCATTTAGGTATTTATCTTAGCTTATCAGTCTTCAATTTTGATAATTTCAAAGGTTAAAAATCGAAATTAACACATAATTATTATCAGTTAAGACTTGGACTTTGATTTTCTAAGAAATTGCAAGTAATCGCCATCATTATTCGCATTCTTCTCTAATTCTATTGTTTACTGTTTCACGAGTCTTATTATTATGGTTACTATTTCAAATCTTTATACCTGTAGAACCTATTCTGTAAACATTTCAACCTCTTCTGTGAACCTTTTAAAATTGTCAGTATCTCTATGTCCCTGAAACAAATATATGTATTTGATCTGGTAATTGTAGTGCCATTGTTATCAAAGTTTCTGCTTATCATTGGCAGTTTCAGGGTCAGGCCTGAAATTTGTCATTTCACCGATAGATATTTGCGAGCTTACCTGGTTAGTGAGTACGTCGACAACAACAAACGCGAGATAGACGATCTCCTCCTCGTCCGAGCCGAGCGCGGCGCCCCCCAGCCCCGCCGTGCGCACATGCAATGCGCACACCCAGCCACCGCTAATCATCGCGCCATGCAACAATACACTCCGAAACAAACCTTCCGCACAACACTCCACTTTCTAACAGTAAAGTACCAAAACCACTCCGTCGCGCTATGTCACTAAATCCGAATTTTCTTGTCTCTGAACGCGTCCAAAGCACTTTTTAGAAACCCGACGGTTACACAACCTGCGTGCTGCGCGGCCGCTGTTTTACCGCTATTCGTCTACGTAAGCCGTTTCCGCTGTAGGTGAAAATCTAGAATTAACTCACATTATTGGTTACACGAATGCCTACAAATGAGTTCAGTGATTGAAAAGCTTTGGGTCGCCACCGATTCCTTTGAATAAGTCTTGTAGCACAACTTCACTTTGCACGCTTGAAAACAACTGGTTGTCTGGTCTGTTTTTGTTGTAGCGTCCGTTTTGATGGAATATTTTTGGAATTAAAATAGGGAGGACAGCTCGACACGAGCGTGTCTGTCGGATCGGTGGATCGACTGCCGCCGCTTGCCTGCCCCCCTGTTGACACTGCGCAGGTAGCGCCAGGTGAGCGACGACGCGACGTTGCCAAACCGGGCATTATCAATGATGAGATAGCTTCTACCACATCGTTTCGAAATTCACGCACCGCTACCGCCAGGTAAACGCCTATGTTCAATTCTAAATTCAAAATTCCCTTCCGAGTCTTCGATGAGCAGTGCGCGCGTTTTGAGTATCGAGACCGATCGGTCAGTGTCTCCGACTAGTTCCGACTCTAACTTCGACGTATCATAATTTTAGAAAAATGCGAATATGACATTATTGTTGCTGGCATCAAAACACATTGCGTTTGCAGTTTGACGACCTCGTTTGTGCAATTTAGAGAAAGGAGAAATAGTTTGTGT
Source organism: Scotopteryx bipunctaria (assembly GCA_949320045.1). NCBI lineage: Eukaryota > Metazoa > Arthropoda > Insecta > Lepidoptera > Geometridae > Scotopteryx > Scotopteryx bipunctaria. The sequence continues at coordinate 2,074,928 of OX439464.1, read as the reverse complement.
TATATGCGATTGTTTTGAGCTCGATTTGTTGCTGTGTTCATTCCATAAGCAAGGTCGATTTAGCGATACTTTTACGTTTTTGTGATATTTCATTTCATTGCTGGCCTAGTACTAAGCAATTTAAAACTTGTAGATTGCTTCTATAGTAAAAAAAGCCATGATTAGATATTTTATTTTAGCGTTTAGTTCAATCGAGTCAACTTAACATCCGCATTGATGTTTGATCGGATATTTCGAGTTTACGGTTAAGTAAATAGTTATACCAACCATGATGATTTTTAATACAAATACTACTAAACTACTACCTACAACATCTTAAGTATATAAACTATGATGACGCGGATGATAGTTAAAAATATGAATGATAGAGTTTAAAGTATTTGAACATTTAAAGTAGTAGACGCATTTTGTCCGCATGTATGTACTATGTATATTCCAAGTTTCATTCTAATCCGTTTAGCCGTTTAGGCGTGATTGAGGCACAAACATACAAACATCCTCACCAACTTTCACATAATAGGATTATGTATTAAATATTTACAAAAAAATATAAACCTACTTAAGTATTCTTTCAGACATCTGGTTCCCATAGCTTTGCTTAGTTTGGGGCTAGATGATGCTGTGATAAATGTCCACAAATATTTATTTAATATTCTTCTTCTTCTTCCTGCCCTTATCCTACTCTATGTGAGGTCGGCACAGCATGTTCCTTGGATCATGCTGTAAGAGTTTTGGCTAAGGTGTTTTATGACCGGCCGCCTGCCTGACGTCAACCCTCCTTGGGAATACTTGCTTATTGTATCTCATCGTGTTGGAGGATACTATCCCTTAGTCGACTTATTATTTATTTACTATTATTATTTATATTTAGACAAATCTAAGAAGTAAACAAAACATGATCAATCCAACAATTCTTAAAAACTGAGGTACCTACTGCCACTTTAAATAAGTTTAAACACTGGCCTATACTAAGAATTTTGAAATATAATTAAAGTTAATTTGTAAGTATATCAGGTTGGACCTGCTAAGATCACTATCAGTAGTACCTGCCTACATTATTTAGAAGCATTGCATTTGACGGCATATGTACCTACTAATGCCCGGTTCTAATATTCTACCTACAAACGGACAACGGATAGTTCAAAATACCACCGTTTTTCTGTCAAATAATCTAAGGAGTTTTTCCGACAGATAATAACAGTGCATTGTATTGAGCATTTGTGGTCTAGTTGGTAGTGACTCCGCCTTCCGATCCTGAGGTGGTGGGGTCAAATCTGGTCGTGTACCAATGGATTTTTCTGTGCGAAAAATTTATATGCGCTATACTAGTAATCTCAAACGGTGAAGGAAAACATATTGAGGAAACCCGCGGCTTAGTCGGCTCCGTACGTATTAACCATTAGCTGTTGCCCGCGACTTCGTACGCGTGTAGTATATTATTTTGTTCTATAATCAATAGTTTTCGCAGCGCACGCCAAAAACTATTTTGGGTTTTCTACCTTGGGTTACAATATTGCAATTTTCTTACGGATCCCTAATTTTTTTGAAAATATATTATAAACTATACTGGTTCCTGATAATGTAGCTTTCTATTGGTGAAAGAATTTTGGAAATCGGTCCAGTAGTTTCGGAGCCTATTCGTTACAAACAAACAAAAAAATCTTTCCTCTTTATAATATTAGTATGATGTCTTTCCTGTGGACAAGGCCGACTAAGCTGAGAGGATGGAATAGGTGCTGGGCAAGCCTACTCCATCTTAATTCGTCCCGGGCACTACAGCGTCCCGTTTGTGAAGGTAAAAGTTACCTCCTGACGCTGTATAAATCATCTACTAGTAAAAGGCCTTTATAATAATATGGTAATGAACGACCCGTCGTCCGTTAGTAGAACATTGGAACCGGGCATAAGACTTAGTAAATGTTTACCGACGAATAGTGGTTAGGATTAGCATGTTACGAGTTCACGGCCGAAGTAGGTTTTTTGGTATCACCAGTTTTTGACACTTGCCGTTTTTGTAAAGAAGTTGATTTGCTGATATATTTGTTGCGTAGGTCCTTGTTTAGTATCAGTAATGCCGTCCAAATGAAGTAAACAAAATGATATGTGGTGACCTCGGTGGCGTGGCGGGCGAGTGCTCGGCTGAGACGCAAGAGGCGCGGGTTCGATTCCCGCTAGGAGAGAAATGTTTGTATGTTCTGCAAATATTTCTTCTTGCCTTTAGGCGGCCTAAAAACTCCGTCACAAGAGTTGGCCACTAGCTGATACGAACTTACTTAATTACTTTGTAAGTGTACAGAACATTACTTTCAAAATGGTGTCAGTGTCAATAAACATTAACCTACGCAATAAAAAACTCAAAAATCATGCAATTGATGAACGGATTTTTAGTTTTTGCCTGTATTTATTTACGAGTATTATATCTACCTAATGCTAATTTATAGAAGTTGGTACCTGCTGATGTTTAAATAAATAAATATTTGTGGACATTTCACACAGCGTCATCTAGCCCCAAACTAAGCTGTACTATGGGAACCGGTGGCTGATAGAATACTCTTATATACCCTTTTTTTGTAAATACATACTTATACTTATGTATAATACTACAACACCCAGACCCGGAAGAGATATTTGCAGAACATACCAACATTTCTCCCGTAGCGGGGATCGAATCCGTGCCTCTTGCGTCTCAGCCGAGCACTCGCCCACCACGCCACAGAGGTCATTAGTAATTTATTACAAGAGGGAAATTCGGTTATGCGCGTTGAAATCTTTTGTTGCGAGAAACTTACGTCTCATTTTATAATGGATGAAGTTGTGTCGCGAAGTTCAAATATATACATACATATTGTCACACTCGTATCCCTAATATGGGGCGGGCAGAGCCACAAGTAAACATAAGACAACTCGCAGCCACTTCTGATTTAAAACTCCTAAGATGGATATGGTGAACCGTGGTGACAGGTGATCAGCCCATCGCACATATTTATATTTATACTAGCTGCCGCCTGCGGCTTCGCTCGCGTGGTATCCGGATAAAAAATAGCCTATATGTTAATCCAGTACATTTTCTATGTATATTCCAAGTTTCATTCAAATCCGTTCAGCCGTTTAGGCGTGACTGAGGTACAAACATCCAAACATCCAAACTCACAAACTTTCGCATTTATAATGACGTAAGATTTATCGAAGTTCAAATATTTTTCCACAAAAAGGATCCACCTACTAGTATTAAGAAGTAATTTAGCTACAATCGCAAACCATTTTCTAAATCCTACAAGTTTGTGAGGATGTTTGTATGTTTGTACCTCAATCACGCCTAAACGGCTGAACGGATTTGAATGAATCTTGGAATATACATAGTACATGTGCTGGATTAACATATAGGCTATTTTTCGTCCAGGTACCACGCGAGCGAAGCCGTGGGCGGCAGCTAGTATATACAATTATCACGCCCAAAAGGGTGTAATCCACAAGTATTCATAAGAAAACTTGCAGCCACTCCTGATTAAAAATCCCAAGATAGATATGATGAACCATGATGACAGGTGATCCTGTCCAACATAATGGACCATCTTGATGATGGATATAGATGGTCCATCATGTTGGACAGGATACTATCACTTAGTCGACTAATGGTCGACTATTAAGACATGCTCGGGGAGAGAAGCAGCTGGAAGCATTCTATATTTTTTTTACTTCCAGTCCAGCAAAGAAGTATACCAGTTTCTATTATCTTTCATTTAATCTACGTTTTAAATAGCCTACGGAACCTCCTAACCTCGCATATAATCACACTTACCACGTTCCTAAGTGCTGACCCCCCGACCCTCCATATTACATTTGGGGTTCAATGCTGTGTCATTATTCACAACTAACTACTTTACCTACCTTCCGCTTTGAAAGTGACTGGTAACTGAACCAAGGTTGATGATTTTGACTTTTTAACCCCAAAGCTTCAAGGTTTCGTAAAAAAACATATTTTATTTAATATTAGATCTTTTAGATTATATTTAGATTGATGGAGCTATCCTATTATATATAGGTGAAGCGCTGATCACCTGGGTTCACCATATCCATCTAGGGACTCTTGGATCAGTACCTAATAAGTAATAATAAGTAATAAGTAACACTCAACAGTCGCATACATAGTCCTGACCCCACACTAGGATTCCCTGTGTCGTGGGTATCAGAAACTACGAGTACCATGGTACCACAACACCCAGACCCGGAAGAAATATTTGCAGAACATGCAAACATTTCTTCCGCAGCGGGAATCGAACCCGCGCCTCTTGCGTCTCCGCCGAGCAATCGCCCGCCACGCCACCGAGGCCGTCAATGAATGAGTGGCTGCAAGTTTTCTTATGATTACTTGTGGCTCTGCCCACTCCTTTAGGAATACGGGTGTGTTAATATGTATGTATTGTATTTAGATAAACATAGAATTAAATTAAATAGAATTACTTTTGCAGTTGTCATTTGTTTTATGTGCGTGTAATGTTTTTATTCCAAATAAAATTTTTGAATTAAAAAAAAACTCAATTACACAAATAATTTTGATCATTCAGTAAGGTTTAAAGGGCGGCTGCATTCCCGTTGTATGGCCAAAGAAATACTTTGTGTTAAGAATGAGCTAGCCCTCATACAACTGGAGTTTATTAACATTTAATTTTATTTGTATTTGCTTCTTTCAGTTATCTAATATTGTTAAATTGAAAAGAGCTCCCTTATGGTCGATGCGATACGGTTTCCTACTTCTATAAACGACATGACAGTTACTTTCTCTTTTATCTGGCTCATGTATTTTATCCTTGGTCTTCCTCTTCTTGCTTTCCTTCTATGATGTTCTTTAAAAAGCTGTCATGGCGTATGAGATGATAGAAAGGGAAAAAACTCTTTACAAAAACAAGGGTGTGTAAATGCAACGCAGATTTAAGACGTGTCCAAGTGATCCCAGTGATTTCGGAATAAAAAAAATTGACTTTGACTTTGAAGTCTTTGAATTTACGCCTTCTTAACGTTTAAGATTTGAAGATCATCTGAAAATGATTCACAGAAATAATAAGCTTAGGTACCTACCTACCTTATTTTTTTTTAATTATAATAATGATGAGAAGCCGCCGCGGATAGTACATTATCAACTCATTGTCTCAAACCTTGAGTTGCCAAATTAAACAATGTCATGCGCAAGTTGAAGTTTTGTAAACATACAAAATATTATATTTTTAATGATTACCTACCAAAAGTAATGTAATTTATACTGGACAATCTAGGTAGGTAATAATTGTTGCGTATATTTGTACTTGTTCTATATAATATTTACTTATTTTGATAATAAATGAGATCTTTTGTATACGTAATCAAAAACGCAACTAATCATCAAATCTGTACCTTCATTATGTATCTAATGAAGGAATTTACATACATTTATAAAATCACGCCTGTTTTAGGGGTATTTTAATAAATTGAATAGGTACTACTACTACTAGTGACATCTTTCGTTTCCATTACTTACTCATTACATTAGTATAAGTACAGTAGTACCACAAATTCTGCGCGCTTCGGCAATTTTCGTTTAGAAATACGAACTAACGCGCTGATGATAGTAGCAGGGAGATATTACAATAATAAACAAATATTTGTTGACATTTCACACAGCGCCATCTAGCCCTAAACTAAGCAAAGCTTGTAATATGGATGCTTGATGGCTGATAGAGTGTAATTTATGCTCAGATCGAATAAAATAATTATTTTCTTTGATCTGAGAATTTATGTAGGTACTTATTTTTGTTTAGGGGTTGGTTCAGTTATTTTATTAATTTTACTTTCGAATAAATTCGGTTTTCATACAAAGCACGAAGTTTACCGAGGCGCACAATATTTGTGATACTACTGTAAATTATTATGCAAATAAATCTTGGAGTTATGAAGTTTTTTTTTCAGTTTCAAGTTTCTTGGCAGAATGACAATTTGTATGCACCGCCCATTCCCGCGATTGGCGCGTTCATTATAAAATCCAAGATGGACGCCTTCGTTGGGCTCGCTTCAGGTTACGCATTTACGATAAAGAACTATTTTCGAAGCAGATTTGCTGTTCAGAAAACAGGTCATCATGTTGTAAGCTGGTTTTCAGCTAAACCAGTGCAGGAAGCTTATTTTATTTGGGTACCTATATAAAATTTGTAGTCATTTCACCCGTAATAGGTACTGCTTTTAAGTAGGTAGGTACCTACCTACTTTGAATCGAATGACTGATAGGTAGGTACTTACTTCTACGGTTCCTGTGTAACCGTCTACTACAATAGATAGGTACTGTAGGTAGGTACCTACCTAAATAATTTTCCCATCCATAAACCGTTCATCGCGTGTTAACCTAGAAACGAGCGATCTGGATTATATCGCATAAACAAACTATTATCCAGTTCAATTTGCTGTATCGAAGTGTAGAACTGTAATTATTTGTGTAATGGCCGCCATCCTATCTGTTATTTTAGTATTTAGCCATTCACAACGCCATTTTGTGTTCAGGTGAAATCAGAAGTAGGCTCAAGGCGTAACCGATGATTTGTTAAAATTATTTGTTATCAGTATTGATTCAAAGCCAAGCAGCCACTCCCGATTTAAAGTTCCAAGTTGGATAATTATGGTGAACTATGGTGACGGGTAAATCAGCCCTTCGCCCATATAATAATATGGTCCATCATATTGGAGAGAATAATCCCTTTAGTCGAATTTTACGACATCGGGCAGAGTTTTTTCTTTAGGTAGGTAGGTACTCCCACTCCAGCAGAGAAGTATAACAAATTATCCCAGAATACAGAAGACAAACAAAACCGGACAAGTACGAGTCGAATTCGCGCACGAAGGGTTCTATGGGGCCTCCTTTTCTTTTATTTAATTTTTATTATTTGTTGTTATATTGTTTGGTATTTTCATAATGTATACTTTACTAGCTGTGACCAGCAACGTTGTATGCGCAACAAAAGCGTCAGTTAGAGGCCCTTGCTCACAGGCCTGTAAGAAAAAGAGAGCTGACCCGATTGATATGAATGATATTGTCAATTGTCAAGATTTTATAAATGTCAAAATGAACTGTCTTGTTAGAAATTAATGTCTAAGAAGGATTTATGCGTTATATTGTTTATCATTTTTCCATTTTGGGATCGTTTCACAGGATAAAAAGTAGCCTATGTCCTTCCCCGGGATGGAATCTATCTCTTTGCCAAATATTATCAAAATTTGTTCAGCAGTTTAGGCCTGAAAAGGTAACGGACACACAGACAGAGAGTACTTTCGCATTTATAATATTCGTTCGTATCTCAGAACAATAAATATTCGTATGGATGTCATTTAATATGATGGCATCTCCTTGATCGCAACCTTCTTCCAAGATACATAGTAACGCAGAGATTATATGGATTTGCCCTCAGAACATTATTGTTCTGAGGATTTGCCTCAGGATTTGCGCAATATTATAGGTAGTAGTAATCTGTGGAGCAAGACGTCAAGACTTTTCTTTTTCACCACGTGGCCAGCATCAAACTGTTCATGTAGGTTGTATACCTACCTTTCTCCGTGCTTTGCCCTTTCCGCATACGCATGTAGCATAATTTAAAAATATATTCGACGATGCATGACCCGACCGGTTCCCTTCCTCGTTATGCCTCACGTATTTTTTGGAGTTCCATCGGTTTGTTGTTGTTTTAAAGTTTACTCTTTTGGGAAGGCGATAGTAGATTTATTTTAAACTATACCTAGTCTTTCATTAATTTATTATCTTTTGCAGTTAGTCTTAAATGACGGAAATATGGCGTCTCGAGTGACGGAAGACTTTTTAACAATAAAGTAAATTTATTGCAACATTGTCTCAGACTATTCACCTGCCCGAAAGGGAAAACAATAAAATAATAATTAAATTATCTTTTTAGCCAATAAAGTAAGAAATAGACTTAAAGGAAACCTTGCAGAGCATTTCATGTCTCAGTAGGTAAGTACCTACCTACATAATAAGTAGGTACATCAAGATCGTGTAGGTATAAATACATAAAGAACCCAATACACACTGGACCGCTCACACCCTTGCCTGTTTAATCGAAGCTTTTTGTTTTATCTTTAGGAAAGTTTTGCCATTTAATTTTTGAAATCATATCGCTCCGAGATTGTGATATATCTGGTAAAAAAGTTGCTTACAAATTGAAAAAATCAAATGCATTATAATAGGTATGGTATAGGTAAGCCAAATCTTTCTAAAATTTCGTAGGTAGGTAGAACATAATTCGCGCCTAGTAATAAACCAGCAGGGAAAATCTTTTTATAGTTGCATGTTCATCGCATCTGATGCCTTATCTATTACTACTAACTAATAACCTAATAAGTATCAACTAGTCTGAATTAAAATATGGGTGATATATATAATCGCAGACCGAAAAAATAGTAAAAAAAGTATTCACATAGAGAATCTGACGACCGACGTTAAAATATCGTTACAAAGGTGGTCAGTATGCGAGGTATTTCCCGCCAAGATTATAACCTAGCAGGAAATCCACTTTTTCTAATCGACGGTGGACGCACTGCACATGGCTAGGTAATTATGACAAACATAGATCATAATTACAAGAGTTCAATGATGTGTTCAGTCTCAAATGACTGGGCATACCATTGAACTCCTTTTTCTAATGATAATCATCATTCATTCTAAGTACTTACCTAGTACCTACATAACTAGTATACTACTTGTCTGATTTGTATATTGCTTTGCACATTACTATATACTCGTGGCGTTTTATTTATTTGTTTGTGGATGATTGCACAAAAAATTGGGACAAGAAATATTTTTCTTATCCGAATTTTTCACCAGGAACATTATTATAAATATAGTTTTTTTTATACAATACAGTGATCATTTAGTATGGGACAGTTAAGTTATGTAAGCTATTAATTTATGATTGAAAACAAGTTTTTTTAAGAATGTTAATTATTTGAAAATTGCCGCCAAATAATATTGCCAGTAAAAAATCAGAGCACTATGTAATAAACTTCTATTAATAATCCCATTTTTAGTGTTTTATGGACCTGTATGATATTTTTCTTATCCTAATAGATAATTACTTGAGTTGTACATATTTTTAAATCCTTTTTTCTAGTATTTCCATTGTGTCATCACTCTGATGTCAATGTCGAACCGCATTTATTTTTAGTGGCAACTCTACCTGGTGACAGGTGTTTACGCGCCAAACAACAATGGTTAATCGTTTGGCAAAATAACGTTTGATAAATTCTATTTTACTCGTTTTTCGATACATTTTCACAGTTATTTTACTCAAAACTATCGTGGATTGAATCTGATATTGATTATTTACTGTTTCTATCATAAACCATGTCACACCCGTAACATTTTCGTCGTAAAAACCTCTGCAAAGTAGACCTTGCCGCGCTTACAGAGTTGTGCTGTATTGTATTTTTTGCGTTTCTGATACATGGACACAAAATCCAGCTTCAAAAACATGGCTGCGACGACTCCTCGGCGGTCCTCGCGGATGCCTCATAACCACACGCCGAAGTTATCGGATCGTAAGAAGGGGTTATTTCAGTGTGATTCGGAACTGCCGCGGGAGTCACTGACGAAGCATCGTAAGCTTCCGGTGGTGGATAGCGAGAGTGATAGTGAGGACTGTGACCTTGGCATCATCAGCACCTTGGACTCCAGCTCAGATGAGAACGATCACAGCACCCCTAAAACCCCCGAAAGAAACCTTTGGCGTAAGCGTCCTTACTTATCCATCATAGTTTTTAATTTCAATTACCAGCTTCCTTCGGCGGCTTCATTTGCGTGTTGTCAAAATAAAAAGGCCTATTAACCTGAAGAACTCATTAGGTATATCCCAAGTTTTATACAAACCCATTCAGCTGTTCCGGTGTGTTTGAAGCTCAAACATCCCCACAGATCCTTATAAACTAGATTTATTATACATACTAGGAAAAACTAAGTTATTATCATGCTTGTATCCCTAATGGGGTGGACAGAACCATAAGTTATCATTAGAAAACTTGCAGCCACTCCTGATTCAAAGTCCTAAGATGGATATGGTGAACCATGGTGACAGGTGATCTACTCATTGCACATATAGATGGTCCATCATGTTCAAAAACTATCCCGTAGTTGACTTTTACAACATGCTTGAGGAGAAAAGCAGCTGGATGCATTCTGTTTTTTCTTTACTCCCAGTCTAGCAAAGATGTAGATAGATAAACTTGAGATTGTCATATATGTGTTCCAACTATTAGTAAAATAAAAATGCTTTGTGTATAGATAGTCTTCAGGCCCAACAAGTCTACAAAGTCTATATAACACCTCATTTTAATGTAATTACATACTTATAATGTACAACAGCACCCTACTACTAAGGCCTTTTACCGTCTATAGTAGATGATTTTTACAGCGTCAGGAGGCAACTTTTACCTTCACAAATGGGACGGTGTAGTGCCCGGGACGAATTAAGATGGATTAGGCTTACCCAGCACCTACTTCATCCTCTCAGCTTAGTCGGCCTTGTCCACAGGAAAGACATAGTCAATATGTGCGGAGCTGACTAAGCTGCGGGTTTCCACACAATGTATTCCTTCACCGTTTAAGAGAATTGGTATAGCGCACAGAAAAATCCATTGGTACACAACCGGATTTGAACCAACATCCTTAGGAAGGTGAGGTCACTACCAACTAGACCACCAGTGCTTCTACTACAACACCCAGTCACAGAACAAACATCTATTTTTATTATATAAATGTTTGTCCTGGGGAGAAATCAAACCTACAACGCAACACTGAAGATACTACCAACTGAGCTATGAGGCCTGTCCATCAATAAACTATTGCTGTTTTAGGAACAATCATGCAACATAAAGTAGAATAATTTAAGGACAAGTACTAAGAAAGATCACCTGTCACCATAGTTCGCCATATTCATCTTAGGACTTTAAATCAGAACTGGCTGCAAGTTTTCTTATGTTAACTTGTGGCTCTGCCTACCTCGTTAGGGATGCAGGTGTGATAATAATTATGTATGTATATACCAAGAAAGAGGCCTTTGCCCAGCAGTAAATAAATAATAATAATATTACAAAGTAAGAGGGGCTCTCAAACATCACTTTTATTAGATGTTGATGACCTCTTTTGTTTATAAGATTGGCCTAAATTCCTCAGTACAGCTGCTGATTTGTCAATTTTAGGTCATATTTTGATGTTAATTGGTCCATGATTTTATTGTTCCTGCTATTGATTACTAGCTGTCGCCCGCGGCTTTGCTCGCGTTGTACCTCGTTAAAAAGTAGCATTATAATGTTATTCCTGCACACATGTTATGTATATACCAAGTTTCATTTAAATTCGTGCAGCCGTTTAGGCGTGATTGAGGCACAAACATCTAAACATCCTCAAAAACTTTCGCATTTATAATATACTAGATTTCGCCCGCGGATTCGCTCGCGTGGTGTCCAAACAAAAAGTAGCCTGTATGTAATTCCATCATTCATACTATGTATATTTCAAGTTTCATTAAAATCCGTTCAGTCGTTACGGCGTGATTGTGGCACAAGCATCCATTGTCTCGTCACATCCACACATCCTCACAAACTTTTGCATTTATAATAATTAGTAGGAAGTAGAAATACCACTACTAGTTTTTACCCCAACTAAGCAAAGCTGGTACTATGGGAACTAGATGGCTGATGGAATATATTTAAATACTTTTGAGAACTGGTGATCTAGTTGTAGCGGCCCCGCCTTCCGATCCTAAGGTCGTGGGTTCAAATCCGGTTACACCAATGGATTTTTCTATTGTATGTATGTATGCCTAAAGGCCTCCGTCAAGGCTTAACGTCTTAAAAGCCGGGACCGACTGTTTAACGTGCCCTCCGAAGCACGGAAGCGCTCAGCTCGTAATACCACTTGCGGTCACCTATCCCAATTTGTGACCACGCATATCGTTGCTTAACTTCAACAATCAATCAAGAACGTCTAAGCAAGCTACGCCACGAGCGCTTCTTCATTTCTTTCTTCATTTTTCTATTCATAGTACTTATGCGCGCTATACCAGTACATACTCTTAAACGGTGAAAAAAAAACATTGTGAGGAAACCGTCATGTTGTAGAACCTAAATATTTCGAAAATACATAATTATGTGTCAAGTGCAAAGGAGCCTTTGAGGCACACTTTAAATCCTTTCACCACATTTGTTCTAGAGAACTAGTGACATGACTAGTGGCAGTAGTATATGCTTTTTTTATTGTAAATACCTATAATGCACCCAGATATCTTGTTAATCACATTAATATAAGTATCCTCCCCAACATGATGGACCATCTATATGGGCGATGGGCTGATCACCTGTCACCATGGTTCACCATATCCTTTTTTGGGACTTTGAATCAGGAGTGACTGCAAGTTTTCATATGACTACTTGTGGCTCTGCCCATCCCATTAGGGATACGCGCGTTATAATATACATACATACAAATTAAACATTTGACCAAGTCAGTCTTGGTCACTTCATATAATGAAGTCTGGCTATGTATTGACTGTTTTTTACTACATCATTTACTTCTATATCTACTAGTTAACCTTACAGTGTACAGCAACTTGAAGTAGACACTTTAGTTTTTATTTTATACAAAAACTCCACTCAAATCTTAAATTGCCCTTGCATTCAATGATAAATAACTGGTTTCACTCACAAACAATATTTAAAAGTGCTTATGATACAAAAACATGGTGAACTAAAATAAGTAAGTTCGTATGAGCTAGTGGCCAACTCTTGAGACGGAGTTTTTAGGCCGCCTAAAGGCCTCCGTCATGGCTTAACGACTTAAAAGCCGGGACCGACAACTTAACGTGCCCTCCGAAGCACGGAAGCGCTCAGCTCGTAATGCCACTTGCGGTCACCCATCCCAATTGTGACCGCGCACAACGTTGCTTAACTTCAACGATCAATCAAGAACGTCTAAACGCCATGAGCAAATAATAGGCAGTTACAGTCACATGTATTAACCAATCCTTTGTATTTAAATGATGTAAAATTAAAAACAAAACAAATTAACTTAAGTTTCATAATTAATTGAAATATCCTTTTGTTAAGTAAACTATTATTTATGCAGATGAGACAAGAAGCCAGACCCGGAGGTTCCTCAAAGAAAACAATGATTTGAAGAACTTCATCAAATCACCCTTCACACTGAAGAAATACCAGAACAGATACTCATACCCGGACTCAAGATGCTCAGGGTCTGTCTCCACGCCGGTGACTCCTCACCTCCAGAACCACCCTGGTACACCTTCATCGACCCACTCCTGCACCAGTGTTCATACCACATCATCCACTTCAAGTCGAGCTCGGAAAAGCCTGGCCAGCCTCATCGCAGACACAGAAAGCTGCAGCAGTTCACTTAAAGACTTGAACTTTGACACTGACTCCGGAACTGACTCTAAAGAAAATACCCCAACCAAGGCCATAAGACGTTCCAACCGCACCTTAAAACTCACTCCGAAATTCCAAAGCTTTAAAGGTATCCTACTTGAACAAAAGAAGAACATTTCTCCAAAACCAATAGGAATATCTCCAATGAAAAACGCAGTTGTGTGTCTCACTAAAATGGACATGAGTAGCATGATATCACCAAGCCAGATATTGAAGACCCCTCAGAATACAACCGAGGCAGATTCGCCTCCAAAAATTAGTCATAATAGGAGATCCGTTGTCGAAATCGCTGAAAGTCCAGAGTCCACTTGTGACAGCGAGAAAAGCTACAAGCGGCTACGCAATGAGAGTATCACGGAAACTGGACCTAGTTCAAAATACCCCAGATTAGAGGGAGCACCAAAAGCTCGCTTATCTCTCTTCAGCAGTGACCGGCTTAAAGAAATACTATCGCATACCATCAACACCAAATCATTCTATGGTAAAGCGAACCCAGAACTCAACACAGATGTGACAACCAAATTATCTAACGCTATAGAAGTGAGCACCAACCATCACAGGAAATTTCATTCGCACACAAGCAAGCGTAAACGTAAACCGGGCCAGATAAACTTGGGGGTTAGACACAGGATTCGGAAGCCTAAGCAGAAGAGTAATATATCAGTGAAATCTACAGGGAAGTCCAGTATGGGAAACAATTCAGTTATGAATTCTACCATGAATTCGACTATGAATTCTACTGTGAATTCGACGAATTCGACCGTAACGAATGATGCGTCTATGTACAGCCAGAACTCCTCACAGGATTTGGGCAATGGTGAGTTATTTTAAGTCTACTCTTTAAAGCGTAATAACTCCAAAGCCCGCCCCTTTCAGACTTTATGTGGGGTTGACATAACATCGTCACTGGAAAGGCAAATTTACGTAAGCGCCAATCGAGAAAAAGCCGTTTGAAGTTCATTTTTTTCGTTTTTTTAATCATAACTTTCTACCTAATTATCGAATTTTGATGACGTCAACGTAAGATTTCATACATTTTTCATTTTCTATGTCCAGCAATTCATATTATTGTATTTGGACAGCTATTTTAGGATAATAACTCAATATGCCTATTTGGCACCATTTTGGCGCTTACGTAATTTTGCCTTTCCAGTGACGACATGTATTATTTTTCCATTTCAAACTCAACACACTTCTTTCTCACTACCTATCATCTATTCTACAGTCCGTCCATATTTGTTTAGTCCATCTCTTCCCACATATCCTGGCACATTCATTTCATACTTTCGTCTCATATACATAATTATTTATCTTTGGGAATCCGCAAAAAAACTTACAATCGAGTTATTTACAAATATTTCCTCCACAGACAAACACGACCTATTCGACAAGGAGAAGCAAACAATAGAAGCACTTCTCAGCCAATGGGAAGAAGAGGATTTACCCGAATCGGAAATTACTTACACCAAGCCCAAAGAGCTACCCTGCTTTAACAGCGCGCTCATAGAGGAAACAAACCAGATTTTCGCTCCTATTACTGCGGTTCAAGTCACATCTGCCTCTATACCACAAGACACAGAGGCTGTCATTGTAGAATTGGGGAGTAAAGCTCAAATTACACAAGAAATGACCATGACAACGTGTCACAATGATATGACTATCGCAAATACGACTCTGCCTCAAAATATAACGACTATAGCGCAGAATGGGATGACTCTGCCTCAAAATGTGACGACTATGTCTCAAAATGTGGCGACTCTGCCTCAGAATGACACGACTATGTCTCCTGTAACAGAAGGTCTGCAAGATGTGGTGATGACTGATGTAGACAGCCATGCAGCTAACCATGGCTCCGCGAAGAATGCACAGTTCTTACCAGTGGAAGGTGGATATATCCTCGTGGAAGAGAATGGTGTTCCAGGTAAATATCGACAACTATCCTACTACCCTTATAAATGCGAAAATTTGTGTGTTAGTTTGTTCCCTTTTTAGGGTTCCGTACATGGAAGTTCCAACGGGATCCTATTACTAAACCTTCGCTGCCCGCCCGTCGGTCAGCAGGCAGTATTTGGAAAACCCGCCATATGTTAATAAACATCACGTGATTAATGGACGACCCCTAGGTGGAGGGATCTGCTGCTGGTAGCAGAATGCGTCAGGCCGGATATAGGGCGCGATGCTGGTCATTAGGGGAGCCCTATCATCATCATCATCATCAACATCATCTTCCTGACCTTATCCCACTCTATGTGGGGTCGGCAGTTTTGGCTAAGGGGTTTTGGCTGACGTTAACCATGCTTGGGAATACTTCCTTATTCTATCTCAACATTTTGGAGAGGATACTATCCCTTAGTCGACTTTTACGACATGCTCGGGGAGAGAAGCAGCTGGACGCATTCTATGTTTTTCGTTTACTCCCAGTCCAGCGAAGAAGTTAGGGGAGCCCTATATCCTGTAGTAATTAAAAATGACATGATTTCAGAGCAAGAAGTTTTACCAGATTTAGACGAGATCGAGCGAGAACTGAAGATGTTAGACGAGCAAATACTGAAGATGGCGCAGACCAATAACATTAATGCAGAAGCAGTGCTCGCCTCCACTGAAATTGTCGTCGACGGTAAGTCTCCCAATCCCTGTCCATAACCGGACCGGATTCATATGGATCAGAAATACAATTCTAATTCATGTTAGGGGAACAAATCTGCACTGACGTCTCACGGTGGGGTGTATTGTGCATTATCCCCCTGCTAACCCTCCCCCAGCCAGCCCAGCTCCTTCAAGTACCGGAGAAGGACTTTGGGATGTTGGCAGCAGTGCTCCAGTATCCTCAATGGTGTTGAAGCTGATGGTTGTGTTGATGAGGTCGATGGTGATGCCATATAAATGAAATGCAAATCTTACTAATATTAATGCGAAAATTTGTGAGGATTGACGATGTTTGTGCCTCAATCACGCCATAACGGCTGAACGGATTTGAATGAAACTTGGAACACACATAGTATGTGTGCTGAAATAACATATAGGCCACCCTTTGTCCGGGTACCACGCGAGCGAAGACGCGGCAGCTAGTAAACAAACCTCTCGCCATAAACGCATACACCTCCGTTCTGTCGTGGGTACTTCACTTCTTACCCGAAGGGTACCAAAGGGACCCCATCACTAAGCCTCGGCTGTCCGTCCTGTCAGCGGGCTGTATCTCATGAACCGTTAATAAGTAAATTTTCATTATGTATTTCTATTGCCGCTATAGAAACACTGAGAGCACTAGTGGTTTAGTTGGTAGTGATCCCGCCTTTCGATCCTAAGGTCGTGGGTTCTGACCCGGTCGTGTACCAATTTATTTTTCTGTGCGAAAAATTTATGTGCGCTATACCAATACTCTCAAACGGTGGAGGAGAACATCGTGAGGAAACCCGCAGCTTAGTGAGCTCCGTACGTATTGACCATGTCTTTTCTGTGGACAAGGCCGACTAAGCTGAGAGGATGGAATAGTTGCTGGGCAAGCCTATTCTATTTTAATTCGTCCCGGGCACTACAGCGTCTCGTTTGTGAAGGTAAAAGTTGCCTCCTGAAGCTGTATAAATCATCTACTATAGATGGTAAAAGGCCTTAGGTATAGAAACAACTATAGGGAAAATTTACTACTAGTTTATAAAATATCGATATTTATGTTTTCAGAAGCAACAAAGATAAGAGAAGTGGCCGATGAGAAGTCCAAGCTGTTCCCGATATTCAGTAAACCCAACCCCGGCGTGGCCACTCCCCCTTCTAAAGGTAAAATTAATAATAATAATAATAATATTTTTTCTCAAAATAAATATTTGTAGACATTTTACACAGCGCCGTCTAGCCCTAAACTAAGCAAAGCTTGTACTATGGGAACCAGATGGCTGATAGAATACTTATATACTTTTGTTTGTAAATACATGCTTACATAATACTACAACACCCCGGAAGAAATATTTGCAGAACATACAAACATTTCTCACGTAATCGAACCCGCGCCTTTTGTGTCTCAGCCGACCACTCGCCCGCCATTCCACCGAGGTCAAATATACAGCAACTTATAATCATAACTTAACTTCATCATCATCATCTTCCTGCCCTTATCCCACTCTATGTGGGATATAAGAATTTTGGCTAAGGTGTTCTATAATCATAACTTACTTTACAGGTGAGAAAACTAGTAAGAAAGCTCTTCTAAAGACTGGTGTCGACCAGTACGTCATCGACGCGGGGCAGAAGCAGTTCGGAGCCTCGCAGTGTGCCGAATGCGGCACCATCTACCAGGTCAGCTGTCCACTAATCCTATCAAATCTTATCACTACATAGTATAAAACAAAGTCGCTTTCCGCTGTCTGTCTGTCCCTATGTGTGCTTAGATCTTTAAAACTACGCAACGGATTTTGATGCGGTGTTTTTTAATAGATAAAGTGATTCAAGAGGAAGGTTTATATGTATAATACATGCATAATATACTAGAGGAACACTGATAACTTTCCAGATGCTTCTCTCCCCGAGCATGTCGTAAAAGTCGACTAAGGGATAGTATCCTCCAAAATGATGGACCACCTATATGGGCGATGGGCTGATCACCTGTCACCATTGTTCACCATTTCCATCTTACGATTTTAAATCAAAAGTGGCTGCAAGTTTTTATGTTTACTTGTCGCTCTGCCTACCCCATTAGGGATATGGGCGTGATAATTATGTATGTATGTATTTTACACCTTAAAAAGATCTACAAAAAAGTCCACGATGGTACATGTCTATCCCCTTGCGAAGCCGGGGCGGGTCTCTAGTTTTATAATATAAGCTCAGACCAAATAAAAAAAGACCCCGCGCTGCGAACAACAAAAGTGAAGCCACCTTTTTATCTATGTGTGTGTCGAAGGTTTTAAGGTTGTGTGTTCCAAGTAACCTAAATTCATAGTATAATAATTAAGAAACGATGCTATTTGAAGTACTTACAAGTGAAAAGTGATTCCGTGAGACTTTATGTGATTTGCTGCTGTTTTTACAAGTTTTCACTACACAGGAAGGCATAATTCTATTTTCAAGACTCGTGACGTACTAAGAGCGATGAGCATGGTTTTAGTGTAGGTGTGTGCGTGAGCGTGTATGTTTACTTGCAGGAGCACGGTTTTGTGTGGCTTCACTTTTGTTGTTCGCGGCGCGGCGTCTTCTCTTTTTATTTGGTCTGAGAATATAAGTATGAATGTGTTTTACAGATTGGCGATCCTCAAGACGAGCACGATCACCTGGTCTACCACAATGCTACTGACGTGCTCAGGTTCAATGTGAGTTCTGGCAAATTATTCATCATCAAGAAGCGCTCGTGGCGTAGCTCGCTTAGACGTTCTTGATTGATCGTTGAAGTTAAGCAGCGTTGCGCGCGGTCAAAATTTGGATGGGTGACCGCAAGTGGCATTACGAGCTGAGCGCTTCCGTGCTTCGGAGGGCTTGTTAAATTGTCGATCCCGGCTTTTAAGTCGTTAAGCCATGACGGAGGCCTTTAGGCGGCCTAAAAACTCCGTCGCAAGAGTTGGCCACTAGCTCATACGAACTTACTTATTATTCATTATTTCCCTGGTGATTTTTACTTTCTGTAGAAACGACATGTATTATTCTTCCATTTCCCTCTATCAGAAGGTCATCTCAACATTCACTCCTGTGACTCTTTGTGAAATGTCCATCATCATCATCATCATCGTCTACAATCACATCAATGTTCACAAATATCTATTTATTAGCTTATTTTCACGACGACCTCGCTGGCGTGGCTGGCAAGTGCTCGGCTGAGACGCAAGAGACGCGGGTTCGATTCCCGCTACGGGTGAAATGTTTGTATATTCTTCAAATATTTCTTCCGGGTCTGGGAGTAATTATGTGTTTACAAAAAAAGTATCTAAGTATTCTATCAGCCAGCTGGTGTCCATAGTACAAGCTTTGCTTATTTTTGGCGCTGTGAGAAATATCCATAATTATTTTTTTATATTATTCCAGGGTTGGAAAGAAGAGTGCGTGATAGAGCGCTCGGCTGAGTGGCGCTGCATCCGTGTCCGCGGCGGGGAATCGAACTGGCGCCGCGTGGAGACTCTACTGCGCCGAGTGATCCACCCACAGCTCGGATACGATGGCCCGTTGAATAACACAAACGTGCACAGTATGACTGTGAGTTATCTATCTATACTAATTATTATAAAGAGAAATATTTTTTTGTTTGTAACGAATATGCTCCGAAACTACTGAACCGATTAAAAATACTCTTTCCCCAGTAGATAGCTACATTATTACGGAATAACATAGGCTATAATTTATTTGTAAAAAAATTAGGGATTCTTACTAAAACTCCAATAATGTAACCAGAGGTGTAAAAAATTTACCTAAAAAATCCTAATTTGTTCCCGTCCGAAGCCGGGGCGGGCTGCTAGTACTTAATATAAAAAACCGGCCAAGTGCGAGTTGAATTCGCACAGAAATGGTTCCTTACCATCGTACATGTAATTTTCAATATGACTTTTGTGACCGTCAGTCTGTCAGCGGGCTGTATCTCATGAACCGCAATAGGTAGAGTTGAAATTTTCACGGAATGTGTATTTTTATTGCCGCTACTACAACAAATAATAAAATAAATAAATAAAAGGGGGCCCCATACAAGAAACTTTCTCACTTAAAGGACATTAAGGTAAAAGTCATATTGAAAATGTACTTTTACGAAGTATGATGTACGATGGTACGGAACCCTTCGTGTGAATTTGTCTCACACTTGACATGTTTTATTCATCTTGGATCAGCTGTTACTTGTTATTAAGTCAAACAAAAACCATCGCATTTACATAATCACCATGATCTTACAATGAAACTTCCTTTGTTCCAGGCCTACCTATGCATCGTGAAGAAGCAGATTGTGGGTTGTCTGATAGCAGAGACGAAGACGAGGGCATACAAGCTGATCCCGGGCGAGCCAGACTGTTGCAGCGTAGAAGATTACCCAGTCAAGTGAGTTATTTCACCACATAGGCTCATACGTAGACTACCACTTATTGGGGCACTAGTTCTTTCGAACCAGTGTGAGGAAAGGATTTAAGGAGCTGTTCTAATGCATTAATATAGTCGAGCTTTGTAAATAAATTATCTATTAAAAGTACCAATAGCGAAGACCTCTGTGGGCGATTGTCCGGCTGAACGTTAGAGGTGCGGATTCGATCCCCGTGGCAGGAAAAAATATTTGCAGAACATGTGAACATTTCTTCCCGGTCTGAGGTTTCGTGCCGTGGTACTCGTAATTTCCGGTACTCACTACAAGAAAAACCAGTTTGAAGTTGGAAATATGTATTCAATTGTGTGACATTTATTTTAGCCTGTTTTTGTTTTTCACCTGCCATCATGGTTCACCATATCCATCTTGGGACTTTGAATCAGATGTGGCTGCAAGTTTTTTATGACTATTTGTGGCTCTGCCCACTCCATCAGGGATACGGGAGTGATAATATACATACATTTAGTCTATTGGAACTTGGATGTTATTTATTAAATCTCCACAGATGCGGCATATCGCGGCTATGGACGCACATAAACCACCGCCGGCGCGGCATTGCTCGTCGCCTTTTGGACTGCGCGCGCGCGTCCTTCCTCTACGGCGACGCGCTAAAGACTGAGCATATTGCGTTCAGCGCGCCCACCGCCGCCGGGAAGGAGTTTGCTACCAAGTACTGCGGGACCGAGAACTTTTATGTTTACCTCGATTGATAAGAGCATGAAAACGTAGTGTGGGATAGGAATGAGTGTATTAGAATGTACCTGCTTCTTTGAGGTTGTCGCGAAATTGTTTGAATGATTTCTATCCTAACTTCTCTGCTGGACTGGGAGTAAAGGAAAAACAGAATGCGTCCAGCTGCTTTTTACCCCGAGCATGTCATAAGAGTCGACTAAGGGATAGTATTTTCTCCAACATGATGGACCATCTATATGGGCGATGGGTTGATCACCTGTCACCATGGTTCAACATCCATCTTGGGACTTTTGGTTCAGGAGATGCTGCGAGTGTTCTTGTAATTACTTGTGGCTCTGCCCACCCCGTTAGGGATACAAGCGTGATAATAATATATATGTATTTCTATCGTATCTTATGCCTATCCTACATTAACGTATGTCCATTTTAAGGTTGCTTTTATAATGTTTGTGTGCTTTTTTTGCCAGAGCACATTTTGTGGCATACAAATGTGTGATCCGTGGCATTTTAAATGCTTTATAAAAATACTCAATTTAAGCTAAAATTGCATGGTCATTCGAACTGTAGCGTATTTAGCAATTGCCAGTATTCGTATCCCGCAATTTTTTATTGGATATTAAAAATATTTTTGATACAAAATCGTGTTCGGTTTGTGATTTCTAAGAAAAATGTCATTGTGGAGAAGTTTTATAGATTTATAAGAAATTACCGACTGATATCGAAGGGCAAATCCCGGCTGAAAAAACATAACTACTAAGTCTTTTTAACCTTTTTCGAGTATTTCACTGATTTTGGAATATGCTAGTAGGTATTTTGTTTTGTTTGAAATTATTTTGATGATTTTTAAATATTTTTTTAGTGGCCAAAGTGGGCTAAATGGCATACAAAATAATATCCAATTCAAATATCTGTAGTTCAAAATATTATGCGCGACTACACATCCTAGTATTTCTCTGAAAGATCCACAAGGGAGACCTTTGCCCAACGGTGGGACGAAATGTCTCTGCACATTGTCTGAATCTCTAATCTAAAAGGTATTCAAATATATTTGAACTGGGTAAGTCTATTTGTTTATTAATGTCGCTACACATCTGCTAAAAGTTCCACGATGTGCCACGTCATTTGCGAGCATATTTAGCCGAACTTTAATTAAACAGATGTGATAAAAAATGGTCGATGCGGTATGCTGTTTAGTCTAAGCCAGGGGTCTCCAAACTACGGCCCGCGGGCCAAATCCGGCCCGCCAGTGCCATCAATCCGGCCCGCGACAGCCAATGTCTTATTAAAATACAAAAAAAGCTTGTTTGCTTAGATCGCACACTGCGACTAGTCTAAAAATGTAGGGCAGTTTTCTCGTGGTCCTACTATGTCGTCCTATTAGTAAGACCACGAGGGAGACCAGTTTCTGTTCGTCCTACTATGACATATAGAGCTGTAATAATTTATTTACACCACCTGTATATAATTAACTAGAGGTCGCCCCGTGCGCGGGCTGCAAACAGTCCGCGAGTGACGGAAAGATTTCTGTAGGAAAAAAAAGAAAACATTTGGCATCAGCGACCTTAAAAACTTTCTGAACCAAAACTTTACTCTCCATACCATTCTTTAAACGATTCGACCAAACAATAGGAAAATTAAAACTGTGGATCTTGATCATTATGGCCCTAACCTCAGAATACTCAAACGCGACTCAGAGTTGAGCACGTCTCAACTCACGGTTTCTTGATAGTTTCTGATGAAAATCTGTCAAAAAAAAAATCGTCATTTGAGACGTGCTCAACTTTGAGATGCGTTTGAGTATTCGGAGGTAAGGTTTCAATGTTTGGCGACCCCTGCTCTAAGCCATAATGTCGTGTATATTATAAAGTTAAATACTTAACAAGGCATGCTATTTTAAGTTAGATGTATTTGGAATTGTAAGTTTTTATTTTATAAAAAGACAGTGCCAATGTTGAAGTGCCTCAATTTTACAATTAGACTATAATAATGATAATTTTTGATGACTTTTTTAAGGAACTATTTTTAGAAATAATGTTTAAATTGTTACACAGTCATTTGAATAATGTTTTAAGTACTTTATAGTAAATAGGTACCTCATTTAAATGCGGACTCTTAGAACTATAAGATTTTTATTCATTTTACTAAGAAAAAAATTATATATTTGCAGTTTCATTACTTTAGATTATCTTCTAAATCCTTTGTAACATACTGGTCTGGCATTTCTTGTAAGGCTCCTGACTGACTGTGTTTGATTGTAGAACAATCAAATTCAACAAATTGTTTATTGTTTTGTGCAAATTTTCTAGTTTCTTAGAGTTCGCTGTTATCTTAGCTCTCTGAATGGTCAGTTCTACAGTACGCTTATATTTATAACAAGATAAGATAAAAAAATGGGTCCAAAAAGGACCAAAATGTTTCTAGTTTTAAGTGGTTATGAAATAAGATTTTCATTTACATAGAGATTTCACGGGGAAATAGTCAATTTCGAACCCTACATTCAAAATATCAACAAAGACAATGGAAAAATGTCTTAATTCATATTTTTTGATACATTTACGTATATTTATGTAAGTGAAACTTGTGCTCGGTCACTAGTGGAGTGTCCATGATCTGAACTTATTATATTTTGCAAGTTTTCCTGAAATTATACATTCCTATATTATAAAAAAATGTACTTACTTTTTCACTTGCTTTTTTATTTCTTGACTTTAGCCTGCCGATATTGCCGTATGGCAACCCAAAGATTTGTACCTTATGTATTGCCATAAGCATGTAAATAATATTTATTTCTTGTACATGTTTGAGACTCGCATACCCCACATTCTTTGTTCTTTTCGAAGTGTTGAAGTGTGTTCTTTGGTTTTTTATAATAAACATTGATTTTTGTAAAATACTTTCATTTTATTTATGCAATAGGTAGGGTTAGTCAATGAACAAATGAAGCGCTCGTGGCGTAGCTTGCTTAGGCGTTCTTGATTGATTGTTGAAGTTAAGCAACGTTGTGCGCGGTCACAAATTGGATTGGTGACCGCAAGTAGCATTACGAGCTGAGCGCTTCCGTGCTTCGAAAGGCACGCTAAACAGTCGGTCCCGACTTTTAAGTCGTTAAGCCATGACGGAAGCCTTTAGGCGGCCTAAAATATCCGTCATTAAAGTTGGCCACTAGCTCATACGAACATACTACGGCCTTTTACCATCTATAGTAGATGATTTATACAGCGTCAGGGGCCCTATTCACGATGACCAAACAAAACGAGACGCGGGAAAACGTGTGGAATTACCGTGTTATCGTATTCTGCACTGCATGATGTGACAATGTCAGATTTCATAAACGACAGTAGGCGCGAGACGAGGCTCGTTTTGAATTGTCAAAATTACATGCTTCAATATTGCGTGTTTTGCTAAAACTAGGTTGTGTTTTTACTAATTATGTAAATAAATTAGTCTTCTTTAAACTATTTAATAGCAGAATAGATTATTTGTACAATAAATAATATAATCTAGGTACCATTGAATAATATCCCTAATAAATGATGTGGTAAATAAGTGAAATAACCTAACCCTAGTGTACAGAATAATTATTACTCCCGGAGCCCTAGTGCACAAAAGGAGCTTTTGAGGTGCATTTTGAATCTTTTCACCACGCAGGGTTCGAAAGAACTAGGGGCTAGTAGTAGTTGTAGTAGGTACTAACCTAACCTAACAAATAGCTCTTTTATTGTGAATGCAAAAGTTTGTGAAGATGTGACGATGCTTGTGACTCATAATTTAATTCTAAATGGCTGCACGGATTGAGTGAAACTTGGGATATGCATAGTATGTGTGCTGGAATAACATTAGGCTACTTTTTATCCTGGCAATAGGCGAGCGAAGCCGCAGGCGGCAGGTAGTACTTAATAAGTTAAAGAAAAGTGAGCATTTTTGTGTTTTATGGTTTTAATGCATTTATTTAACATAATATAACTGTCATGAGCTGCCCCTCCTAATGTAGCACATGAGTAGGTATGCCTTTAAGCCTCTGTTGCAAATCTGAAACGAGGCAGAAATCATTGTTATTGTTTTTATAGGTAGGTACATACTTTCATGTTTTTGGAAATAAAGATTATATTCTACTAATATAATGAAAGTGAAAGTTTTTTCAAAGAATCTAATAAAATTAATAGTTGATTAAATATTACCCTTGTTTGATTTAATTCCTCTCTTGTTCGGAGGTAGGAAATTTGATGTAGGTTGGCATCATTCAAGGCATTCACCGCTTACTCTATGCAGAGGCTTACAGGTGCTAACCAAAAGTTTCCCACTGGCTTTTGATAGCTACTGGTGATCAGGAAATTGAGGGTTGTAAGTATCTGGAAAAATACAGTAAATATAGTAGGTTTCAGTCTAACCTAATACCTAACCTAGGTACCATTTTATTATTGTTCAATAAATTAAGTTTATTGACCGCAAGTGGCATTGCGAGCTGAGTGCCTCAGTGCTTCGGAGGGCACGTTAAATTTTGGTCCCGGCTTTTAAGTCGTTAAGCCATGACGGAGGCCTTTAGGCGGCCTAAAAACTCCGTCACTAGAGTTGGCCACTAGCTCATACGAACATACATACCATACATAATAGGTATCTATTTACTTACTTATTCATATCAAGTGCCTATCAAGAAAAAGCAGGCAATTTGTGGTACAATACTGTCAACGGATCTAGGCACTCGTGAAGTTAGCCGTTTCGAGCAGTAGACAGTATGAAAAAACTTCACTGCGCATGTCAAACTGCTAACTTCACCAGTGTCAAGATCCGTTGACTGTACTGTACTCGCAGTTTCTGATACCCAAGACACATAATCGTAGTGTCCCTCTGTATTGTGGGTCATGTTTGTATGTGAATTTAGAGAGTTCTATATTAAAAAAAATCAACATTTTTATGACACAATTTTCCCAAATTGAACCATGTAGGCTCAGACCAAATAAAAAGAAAAGACCCCGCGCCGCGAACAACAAAAGTGAAGCCGCCATTTTATCTATGTGTGTGTCGAAGGTTTTAAGGTTGTGTGTTCCAAGTAACCTAAATTCACAGTATAATAATTAAGAAACGATGCTATTTGAAGCACTTACAAGTGAAAAGTGATTCCGTGAGACTTTTTATGTGATTTGCTGCTGTTTTTACAAGTTTTCACTACACAGGAAGGCATAATTCTATTTTTAAGACTCGTGACGTACTAAGAGCGATGAGCATGGTTTTAGTGTAGGTGTGTGCGTGAGCGTGTATGTTTACTTGCAGGAGCACGGTTTTGTGTGGCTTCACTTTTGTTGTTCGCGGCGCGGCGTTTACTCTTTTTATTTGGTCTGAGCATGTAGGTAAGTAGTTGTGTTTTATAGTAAACAAGTCATACCTGATTAAATCAGCTGGAAGAAGGTGTGGTTGTTCAGGAGTTTCCTGAAATAAGATATAATATCTGATGAGTTTCAAATCTAATAAAGTAAACAAACTATATCTCAGTCTTATTAATCATAGGTTTGGAATTGTTTGTTTGCTTCTATTCTAAGGACAAGTCAGTCTTTTTTTAAATCTTAATTAGTATGATGGATCACTAGAGTCTCTTCCTCATGAGCTCCTCCTCCTCCTGGCTCATCTGCACAGGCAGCAGCGCGCGGATCTGGCACAATCCCACCTACAACTTTGCACCTCCAACTTAGTCTTACGTATATTCTTGATCTAAATAGGAATGATGGCTCACCAGAGTCTCTTCCTCATGAGCTCCTCCTCCTCCTGGCTCATCTGCACACGCAGCAGCGCGCGGATCTGGCTCAGCCCCACCCACATCTCCGCTACATCCAGCTTCGTCTTCGCGTTTATCACATAAGTCTTCTCGAGAGCACGGATCAGTTCGCCAACAGCGTCGTACTGACGGACTAGGAGACTGGAAGGAAGAAATATATTATTATTATCATTAGGAGTCTGTAATATATCTGCCAGTTTCATCATGTTACATGAATTAACATATAAATAGTGTAAAACATAAATGGCAACGAAGATACATTTTTTTTTTGTTTGGTACCCGGAACAGAGATGTGAGTAAAATTACCTGAACATTTCTCTGACGAGTTTGGGCGTCTCGATCTGCGACTCCTCGGCCCAACTGACAATAGTGCCGATCAGGACTTTACGGAACTTCTCTTCTGGAGTCTTCTTTGCCGGTTCTTCTATGGCCTGTAGGTACAATAAATAAATAAATAGCACCCAACAGTCACATACATAGTCCTGACCCCACATTAGGATTCCCTGTGTCGTGGGTATCAGAAACTACGAGTACCATGCTACCACAACACCCAGACCCGGAACAAATATTTACAGATCATGCAATTTCTTCCGCAGCGGAAATCGAACCCGCGCCTCTTGCGCCTCTGCCGAGTAATCGCCCGCCACGCCACCGAGGCCGTCAAATTATTATAAGACACTTTTATAATAAAAATTACTGTAGATTCTAGTTTTTTTTTTGCACTAGTACTGAACCTTTCGTGTGCGGATCCAACTCGCACTTGACATTTTTTTTTTTAATAATACTTTCACTTATTCTAGTTCTCTTTCAACTATAATTAACCTTTCACACCTTCAACTCTTTCTAGTTCTAAAGACTTTCGCTCCATAGATAAATGTTTTCCAAGAAATTCCAAATGTTATTTACGTTATGATTAGTAATAGTTACCTCAGACAGTGGCTCTTGCAGAGCGTTGAGAGACACATGCACCATGAGGCTCTCGTGGATCTCGTTCATCCTGACGATGAGCTCCTCGCCACAAGGACAATTCTCCTTCCAAGATTCTTCTTCCTGGTCCATGTGCTTGAAGCCTGTAAAAACATCACAATTACCTAGTAGATTTCGTAAAAGGCCTAACCTCATACTCAAACGCATCTCAAAATTGAGCACGTCTCAAATGACGATTTTTTGACAGATTATCATCAGAAACTGTCAAAAAACCGTGAGTTGAGACGTGCTCAACTCTGAGTCGCGTTTGAGTATTCGGGGGTAAGACAAGTAGGTATATAGTTGAGCTCGAGGCTTAGGACAAGTATATAGTCAAGTTTACTCCTTTTACTCCATTTACTCTTTTCTAAACTAGTAACACCTACCAGGTAGGTCCTACCTATTACTCAATTAACCTTTTGTTAGGGTTTCTAAAATGTATAGCGAATTATGTATGTTGTTTTACCATTATATTATAATTATATAAAAATCGAAGAACTATTATTTAGTAACTATTATTAGTGTAACAGTTTTATAAAATATATAAAACTGTTACACTCAAAACTTAAGTAGGTATCATGCTTCTTCCTCAGAATGTCCTTCCAAACTCATATCTCGTTACAAGTTTCAAAAAATAGCTCCCCGATTTGGTGGCAAAACGCTTATCCAATCACAGCCCGAGCGGCTCTGTGATTGGCTAGCGTCATTGTTGCAAAACTTCAGACCAATCGTGGGGCTTAACAATAGAAGTGTAAATTAAAAAAATACAATAAAAATGAATTAATCCTACTGATATAAGCTTCCCATAATTTAAAATATCAATTATGCCAATCAAATACTTATTATATACATACCTAATATAAAACAACCTTGTCCTCGTGGTGTTAATCACCGGAAATGACATCTTATAAATACAATTGAAAAACTTTCCTACATTAAAATAATAGTTCTTCGATTTTTATATAATTATAATGGTAAAACAACATACATAATTCGCTATACATTTTAGAAACCCTAACACTTTGAATTTATAATAAAAGCGTCCATTTTAATTGCGGGTTCCTATCAGACGGAATAGGAAAAAATAAGACAACAATGTTTTTATGAAACAAAGTATTAATAATCAGTCTTTTATAAATAAACTATATAATATCTACTAAAAAACAGCATAGAAAATCACAATCTTTTAAACAAATTTTTAACCGTATTCTGGTAATAATTTATAGAAACTACTCAAAATAAAATTAGTCCTAAAAAAAAACAGGAATACAAATATCTACGAATATTTAATTTTATCTACATAATCATTATAGGAACTATCTTATTTTTTTTTAGTGTAAAGTTCCGTAAATTAATATCCTGATTTTAGATGTTAGTTAAATTAATATAAAAGTCAATTTATGATTTTAATGTAAGTCACTGAACGACTACCGGTACGACATCGCCGCCATCTTGTTGTTTACGAAGGATTTGTATAAAAGCGCTCAGCCTGTCGTATCGGGCCGCTTTGCGTGTTTCGACATCGTGCTGATAACTTGTGTCTGAGTAAGTACCTATATCGTATTAATACATTAGTGTTCTGTGGGTAGGTACGTACTCTAAACACAAGTTATCAGTACGACGGTAATGTACATTACCTAGGTTAGTTACATTATATTTTAATGTGTTAATTCGATATTGCTATCTTTGCTGCCTATGCGATCTTTGCTGCCTATGCGATCTTTGCTGCCTATGCGATCTTTGCTGCCTATGCTATCTTTGCTGCCTATGCGATCTTTGCTGCCTATGCGATCTTTGCTGCCTATGCGATCTTTGCTGCCTATGCGATCTTTGCTGCCTATGCGATCTTTGCTGCCTATGCGATCTTTGCTGCCTTTGCTACCTTCCTAAACCATCTCTAGAAGTCTCTAGAAGTTAGCGAGCGAAGCGAGCCAAATTTTTTAACTCAATGTAGTTTTAAACCATTTCTAGAAGTCTCTAAAAGTTAGCGAGCGAAGCGAGCTTCAAACCAATGCGAGCGAAGCGAGCCGAAATTTTTAACTTAATGTAGCTTAAAACCATCTCTAGAAGTCTCTAGAAGTTAGCGAGCGAAGCGAGCTTCAAACCAATGCGAGCGAAGCGAGCCGAAATTCTTAACTCAATGTAGCTTTAAACCATCTCTAGAAATCTTTAGAAACTAGCGAGCGAAGCGAGCTTCAAACCAATGCGAGCGAAGCGAGCCAAATTTTTTAACTCAATGTAGTTTTAAACCTTTTCTGGAAGCCTCTAGAAGTTAGCGAGCGAAGCGAGCCGAAATTTTTAACTTAATGTAGCTTTAAACCATCTGTAGAAGTCTCTAGAAGTTAGCGAGCGAAGCGAGCTTCAAACCAATGCGAGCGAAGCGAGCCAAATTTTTTAACTCAATGTAGTTTTAAACCATTTCTAGAAGTCTCTAAAAGTTAGCGAGCGAAGCGAGCTTCAAACCAATGCGAGCGAAGCGAGCCGAAATTTTTAACTTAATGTAGCTTAAAACCATCTCTAGAAGTCTCTAGAAGTTAGCGAGCGAAGCGAGCTTCAAACCAATGCGAGCGAAGCGAGCCGAAATTCTTAACTCAATGTAGCTTTAAACCATCTCTAGAAATCTTTAGAAACTAGCGAGCGAAGCGAGCTTCAAACCAATGCGAGCGAAGCGAGCCAAATTTTTTAACTCAATGTAGTTTTAAACCTTTTCTGGAAGCCTCTAGAAGTTAGCGAGCGAAGCGAGCCGAAATTTTTAACTTAATGTAGCTTTAAACCATCTGTAGAAGTCTCTAGAAGTTAGCGAGCGAAGCGAGCTTCAAACCAATGCGAGCGAAGCGAGCCAAATTTTTTAACTCAATGTAGTTTTAAACCATTTCTAGAAGTCTCTAAAAGTTAGCGAGCGAAGCAAGCTTCAAACCAATGCGAGCGAAGCGAGCCGAAATTTTTAACTTAATGTAGCTTTAAACCATCTCTAGAAGTCTCTAGAAGTTAGCGAGCGAAGCGAGCTTCAAACCAATGCGAGCGAAGCGAGCCGAAATTCTTAACTCAATGTAGCTTTAAACCATCTCTTGAAGTCTTTAGAAGCTAGCGAGCGAAGCGAGCTTCAAACCAATGCGATCGAAGCGAGCCAAATTTTTTAACTCAATGTAGTTTTAAACCATTTCTGGAAGCCTCTAGAAGTTAGCGAGCGAAGCGAGCCGAAATTTTTAACTTAATGTAGCTTTAAACCATCTCTAGAAGTCTCTAGAGGTTAGCGAGCGAAGCGAGCTTCAAACCAATGCGAGCGAAGCGAGCCGAAATTCTTAACTCAATGTAGCTTTAAACCATCTCTAGAAGTCTTTAGAAGCTAGCGAGCGAAGCGAGCTGCAAACCAATGCGAGCGAAGCGAGCCGAAATTTTTAACTCAATGTAGCTTTAAACCATCTCTAGAAGTCTCTAGAAGTTAGCGAGCGAAGCGAGCTTCAAACCAATGCGAGCGAAGCGAGCCGAAATTTTTAACTTAATGTAGCTTTAAATCATCTCTAGAAGTCTCTAGAAGTTAGCGAGCGAAGCGAGCTTCAAACAAATGCGAGCGAAGCGAGCCAAATTTTTTAACTCAATGTAGTTTTAAACCATTTCTAGAAGTCTCTAAAAGTTAGCGAGCGAAGCGAGCTTCAAACCAATGCGAGCGAAGCGAGCCGAATTTTTTTACTTAATGTAAACATCCAAACATCCAAACTCACAAACTTTCGCATTTATAATATAAGTAAGAAGTAAGATTTTACATCCCTAATACATTTAGTTGAATGTCCAGGGTAATAAAATTTAATGACTTTTATGTTGCAGAAACGGATGAAATTATCGCGCAGTTATTTGTCAGTTGACTCAAATTGCGTCCACTTGTCAGTATGCCTCATAACAAGAGGATTTATACACCACACTAGTTTCGACGATGTAGATTGTGTGCTTATTTACCTACTATAGACTTCGACTTTGAAACAAGACGAGACACTTACCTTAAAACTGAGTTCATCTGTTCTCTGGGCGGACAGCGGAATTCCCTGGTCTTCTTGGCAGCCACGGCGTTCGGCAAATCTGACTGCTTGATTTCTTGGTAACGTCTGAAAGCAAGAAAAATATGCGTACATAATATTTAATCAGTTCAAGCTAGTATTATTGTTTCTGGTGGCCACAAGCATTGATTGATTGGGTTAGATTCCCGCTGCGGGAGTATTCTATTAGCCATCTGGCTCCCTTTGCTTAGTTGGGGGCTAGATGGTGCTGTATGATAATGTCCTCAAATATTTATATTTATACTAGCTGCCTCTCGCGTCTTTGCTCGCGTAGTAGGTACCCAGATGAAAAATAGCCTATATGTTAATCCAGTATATATCCGTTCAGCCGTTTAGGCGTGATTGAGGCACAAACATCCAAACTCACAAACTTTCGCATTTATAATATAAGTGAGATTTATAGAATTTTTTTTTAAAGCAGGGTTATGCCGATGTTACTTCAACTGATCGCTCTGCAGATCGCCTACGAAGTCGTGAGCAAAAGCTATGATGGCTTCCACTCTATGCCTCAGTTGTATGTCGTTCAGATGTTGTTCCTGTGCTCGTCTTTTCCTTCTATAGGACATAATTAGAAACATTTATAGAAACTTCAAAAATTTATTTACAAAGACAATCTCTAATATCATTAAAAACTTTCAGGTAATCGGTGTAATAATAAGTAAGTAAGTTCGTATGAGCTAGTGGCCAACTCTTGTGACGGAGTTTTTAGGCCGCCTGAAGGCCTCTAAGAAAATAGAGTGATAGGTTAGCGTGGGCATGTTGTGCGGAGGGAAGAAAGTCGTGTTACAAGGAAAGTGCTGAATATGAATGTGGATGGATACACGGACAGAGGAAGGCCTAAGAAAAGATGGATGGATTGTGTGAAAGAGGACATGCGTATGAAAGGAGTGAGTACTGAGATGACGAATGATAGGAGAAGATGGAAGAGGAAAACATGTTGTGCCGACCCCACCTAGTGGGATAAGGGCAGGAAAATGATGATGATGATGATGATGATGGTGTAATAATATTTAAAATAATAATGTTTAATTTTTTTATAATATTTATTTATATGTATGTATATATTGTATATATTTTTGTAGATATATATTATTTGTATATATTTATATTGTGTGTAGTATATCTTATTAGTTTATTATATTTGTAAGCTTATCTTTATGTTTTTCTTTTTTATGTCTCTGTACACATAACTTCCACTTATGTTAAAGCCTCTCCCTTGCCTCACAGGTTTGCTGGCAGAAAACTCTTTAAGAGTTAAGCTCGCCTTTGTACATGTACTTTTTAATGTTTTGTGTGTATTTGTTTCGTTTCGTGCGTGTACAATAAAGAATTTCAGATAATGGAAACTTGTGGGTAAGGCAGTAAAAATTTGAGTAAGAGTGTACTCACAGGAAGAGTATATTATCAGGAAGAGTACTAACAGGAAGAATGTACTGTCAGGAAATTATACTCGCAGGAAGAGTGTACTTACAGGAAGAAGGTATTCGCAGGAAGAGTGTACTGTCAGTAAGTGTGTACTCATAGAAAGAGTGTACTGACAGGAAGAGTGTACTCACAAGAAGAGGTTCTCATTGGTGCCGCCCACGGGGTCGCGGTTGTGCACTTGGTTGGTTGTAACTGCGTCCGCCAACGCCTGCATCACGAACTCACGGACCACCTCCAGCGGTAAGTAGGGGGAGTAAAAGTTGCTGATCTCCGTTATACTCTCTCTGAAACAAGATGTTTTGCGAGATGAAGATAAATTGGGACTGGAAGATTTTCTATCGAAATAACAACATTCAGTACCTATTTGAAGGAATTCACAGTTAAAATTACATGTGTCAGAACAAAATTAAGTTTAAAATCTTTACAGATATCACGTGAGTTTGCTTGCTTTTTTCATTCTTCATCTGCGGTCGAACACTCTCTGTTTGCAGCGAGCGGAGGCTGTGCCCCATCTCTGGGTCTTCGTACAACGCCTTCAGTTCCGGTCCCAGGGGGATCACGAACTCGTTTTTGCACACCTCCCTGGAAAAAACAAAAACTAGCAAAAAAAGTAAGAACTTGTCTGTTATATAATTATCTTCTTGATTCTTAGACATTATGGGCATGCATTATTATTATTATTATTATTATTAGCCCATTATCGTCCCACTGCAGGGCAAAGGCCTCCCTATCCCCCTTCCACCTTTCTCTATCCTGTGCTTTGGAGGACCAATCCTTCATGAATGAGTCCAAGTCGTCCCGCCATCTCAGTGTTGGTCTGCCACGATGCCGTTTACCACCATTAGGAGCCCACTCGGTAGTGGTTTTCGCCCATAGGTCATCCGACATACGGCAGACGTGCCCTGCCCAGTTCCACTTCAAAGTGGCTGCTTTCCGAGCAACGTCAGCGATTTTTGTTTTGGAGCGCAGTATGGTGTTGCGTATTCGGTCAGTGAGTTTTACTCCGAGAATACTGCGCTCCATCGCTCGCTGGCAAGCCCCGAGTGTGGACCTCTGCTGAGCCGTCAAAGACCAAGTCTGCGCGCCGTACGTGAGGATAGGGAGAATGCATACGTCAATGAGCTTGCGCTTAAGGGAGATTGCCTGCATGCATGCAGGCAATAAAATAACGAACGAAACTAAAGTTCACACAATCACTTATACAGATAAGTACTTTAAATTACAAAACGGAACGGAACGGAATGACAGAAGTCAAAAACTCGTCACTTGAGATTGAGACGTGCTCAACTCTGATGCATTTGAGTATCCGGGGGTTATACTATATGCTTCTCTCCCCGAGCATGTCGTAAAAGGCGACAAAGGGATCTTCTCCAAAATGATGGACCACCTATATGGGCGATGGGCTGATCACCTGTCACCATGGTTCGCCATATCCATCTTGGAAGTTTGGATCAGAAGTGGTTGCAAGTTTTATTATGTTTACTTGTGGCTCTGCCCACCTCATTAGGGATACGGCGTTATAATATGTATGTATGTATACTATAATATTGGAAAGCTTTAGTTTGCTTGAAATTACCGGCGTAAAGCTCAAAACGCAACGATAGCGCGTACTTTACCTGTGCTGCCACCTAGTATTTCATAATCCTGTTCTTTTCCAGATGCTGTTCAAGCGAAGCTGGTGTACTCACATGGTAGTGGCGTGCGACTCGAGATGCATCGCAATGAGGATGTCGTAGAAGCCCTGGCGCAGTGGACCAGACATGTACTGAGGCTGTATTGCGTACAGCAATTGCTTCTGATCCACGTGTTGGCATAGTGCGTGGGCAGCTCTGAAATATAACAATTTAAATGTAACAATCTAAAACACACGCACACAGTCATGCTTACACATATACACTAAACTTCTTAATATGCACATGTAACTTAAAATAACATAGCTCTTTTATTGTGAATGCAAAAGTTTGTGAAGATGTGACGATGCTTGTGCCTCATAATTTACTTCTAAATGGCTGCATGGATTGAGTGAAACTTTAGATATGCATAGCATGTGTGCTGTGAGTATTTTTGTGTTTTATGGTTTTAATGCATTTATTATTACTTATTATACCTACGCAACCCCATGTACCCATACTTTAACACTAACACACACACTCACACACACACACACACACACACACACATCTCATGATTTCTGATTTATTTAACATAATATAACTGTCATGAGCTGCCCCTCCTAATGTAGCACATGAGTAGGTATGCCTTTAAGTCACTGTTGCAAATCTGAAACGAGGCAGAAATCATTGTTATTGTTTTTATAGGTAGGTACATACTTTCATGTTTTTGGAAATAAAGATTATATTCTACTAATATAATGAAAGTGAAAGTTTATTAATTAAAATTTAAATTAATTTATTTTAGTTCGCTGATGCTCTCACAAATACTATTATGTAATACCTACTAAAATAAATAGTTGATTAAAATATTACCCTTGTTTGATTTAATTCCTCTCTTGTTCGGAGGTAGGAAATTTGATGTAGGTTGGCATCATTCAAGGCATTCACCGCTTACTCTATGCAGAGGCTTACAGGTGCTAACCAAAAGTTTCCCACTGGCTTTTGATAGCTACTGGTGATCAGGAAATTGAGGGTTGTAAGTATCTGGAAAAATACAGCAAATATAGTAGGTTTCAGTCTAACCTAATACCTAACCTAGGTACCATTTTATTATTGTTCAATAAATTAAGTTTAGCTAACACAATACTTACTTTGACTTCTGTTGTAATGCTAGAACATCTCTGAGGCCCAGAATTAACTAGCCTGCCTCCAAGAACACCGCACAATACCAAAACAACTCTTTGGCCACCTTATAAAATAGCACGAAAAATTTAGGGTCCAGCTCAGCAGAATCCCTTGACAGTCTCCTATTTATGTGTGGGCGTTGCTGGCGCCAGCATATCATACGCAGCATATGTCTTCGAAGAACAACGTCCATTTTTATCACTCCGTTAAAATATTATGTAAGTATGTAAACTCAAAACGTAATTTTTAACTGATTTCTTCATTTATTTCGATTTGCAAACTTTTTGAACACTACGACGCGGGATGTTCCCAAAATCTTTCTGCCGCCATATTTTTCTTATACCACAGATAATAATAATTTCTTTTATCATTCGATTCCAACCAAAGACAACACACTGGCCGGTAGAATATTTTGATTAACATCAGCAACTGTCAGTGACAGTTACTTGCTCTGTTCAGTTTATTTTCTTTTCTTTTGAAGGCGATTGTGACAAACTCATTTTACCACCGGGATTTAACCCATTTAAACAAACTTAGACATGACATGTATATCCAAGTTTTTTTCAAAACAAACAATGCAATATGTCAGTCAATATTTTGATTGATAATTCGTTCGGAAACAAGTTGTGGTTGGTTTGATGTAACTAACCATTTTACGTTATATATATATTTTTTTTGTTCTCTAAACTTTAAAATATAACGAAAGTATTAGTAGAAAGAGTTTAGCAATTTTATAATTCAATATTTATTTACTTGAGATGAAAATTGTAAACAAAAAAATAAAATCAATCTAAAACCGATCGTTTTCCGAAAGACCGGATGCTTGATTTTGAACGAATCACGTAAAACCAAAACACGGTCATAGACAACTAGTCTTATGGCATGCAGAATACAGTTTTTGATTTCACACCATGGCGTGTCTCGTTTGTGTTTAGAGACACGATGACATTTGGCTCGTTACGTGGCTCGTTTTCTTTGGTCATCGTGAATAGGGCCCCAGTGCTCTTATTACGAACATACATACTTGAACAAATTAGTTAAGAACGTTATGATAGGGTTTGTACGGGAAATTCAGTGGCTGGAAAGACGTACCTGTGTTCACGGCCGTCTCGAGTGCGGGAGCATTCCAAGATAGCACCGATATTGTCCGTACCTACTTTTGAATATCCACTGGGCTGGTAAGTCTCACAGGTCGTGGCGTCTGTTAGAAAAGAAGTATCGTAGAAACAACACAACGCGTTAGAATAACAAGTTAATTTTAGGATCTATACACCACTGCGGAGGGATGAATGTCATGTAACGAGAAGAATGTTAGATATGAAAGTGGATAGATACAAGGGTAGAGGTAGACCAAAGAAGAGATGGATGGATTGCGTGAATGATGATATGAGTAAGAAAGGAGCGAATACTGAAATGACGGCTGATAGAGGGTAATGGAAGAGGAAAACATGTTGTGCCGACCCCACTTAAGTGGGATAAGGGCAGGGAGATGATGATGACACCATTGATTGAACATTACTGAATGTTGATGCACAGGAAGACATCAATGAAACTTCCGAACTGAATTTACGGGTTTTATTATCCTTTTTACAGTAAATTATGGAAAAAAATGGGTTGAGGAACAATATACGTCGTACAGCGTAAAAAATATAAAAAGAATGGCAGTGTGTAGAAAAAATGGCCGAGCACTAGCGCCCGTGTGGCGAGTTGACAAAACACCGAGCATAGGCGTTAACACTGAAAAACTTCCAAAGTTAATGGGACAAAAAACTGTATATAAGACCCCCTAAAAAAACCATAGCATATTCACCAACGAGGTAAAAAAAACTCCTAAGCAAATCCTTATACAGTATCAAAGAATTTTTATCCACCGATTAATGTGTCTCATCCTATGACAATAAAGATATTCTATTCTAATACCGACGCGGGCGCGTCGGAAAAATGTGTAAACTTCCTCTCCGATTACGGTGAAGCGACGAAAGCCCGTTTTCCTATGGGATTCACGAGGAAATGCGAGAGGCGTCGTCAAACCAACCAGCCAATTAAAAAAACAGATAAATCAAAAATATTTCTTGACCTAGGTACCCTCCAAAATGTGTCTGGTTGCATATTTTTTTTTTTTTTTTTTTTTTTTTATAATTAGTGTACTAAAAATATTAATTAATTTTACTCTAATACTATTACAATCTAGCCAAGTGGGCCAATTAGTAATTTAATTTTGACCTAGTTTTATAAAGTAAATTATATCTAAGAATGTGTCCAATAGCACTTTTCTTACTGTCTCTATTAAGGGGAAGACACTTTGTTCTTGTGTTCTTATTGTATGTAATATTCACTAACACTTTATTTTGCACTACACTAACTCGAACGGTTTAGTTCGTTTAAGTCGTCTCACTAAGTCTGTGTTATCGAGGAGCTGGATTGCCTCAACGTTCACATGATGATGAAGTCTTTTTTCGTGAGCTTCTGCGTATTTCTTGATAACTTTATCAACGAAGTCAATATTAAATGGTTTGTTTTATTGAATGGTTGCATATGAAATAGGTTTATACCCACACCAACGAATTTAAGAATGCACTCATTATCATCATCAGAAAAACTAAATGTGAATGAAATCAATTCCAGTACAGAACAGGGTTAAATGAAAAATCACAATTTTAAAACAACATTTATTTTTACATACATTAAGTCGGATTCAAAATGTCTGAAACATACTGATTTTTGTACACATCAGTTAAGAATTAATTTGATGGACAGTAAAATTATATTTAGCACGAATCTCTGAAGACAATTAAAAATAAGCATTCGGTAGATCACTTCGCATCACACTACTAATAGGATATACATATTTTTTTATCTTTAGGAATACAGGTTTTATAAATTAAATCTGTTAAAAATATAGACTTTAGGAAGTATATTAGGTTAGTTAACCGTATCCGCGTCACGTTTCGGATGGCTTGCTACTGTAAGAGCTAGTAGCTAGGCTACAAAGTATACCTAATTGAAAAAAATGTGAAAACTCGTGCTACAATGGAAATAAGTCTATGAGCACTAGATAAATGCCACCAATAATATCTATAGCGAGACAGATCTAATGTTTGCGCCGAAGGTAAAAATTACCAAAAATATTCGCAGACGCGCTGCATCTGACGGGCAAGTACGCCACGTTGTGCGCAAGTACGCCACTTACACTATGAAGATATATTAAAAAAGGAGGAATCATTTCAATACTATTTGGTTATTGGCAACAGACGTTACAACTACTAGAATCCGAACGCGAAACGTTTGCGCCGTGTCTTCTCACGATGCGCAGGTACCGGCGCGTATCTCGAGCGCTAACTCTCTGAACTCAAGATCCGTGCAGGTATCTACACGCAAAATAAAGGCGTATCTAAATATTACGACACTGGCAGTATTTCGTCTAAATATTGAAAAAAATATAGAAAAATGTAGTTTAGGCTACTTTATACACGACTCACTTGAATTATTGCATTAACTTACTGTATTAGCAGGGCCGGATTATATTATACAAGGATTTGGTGTATATCGAAGGCTCAATTAGAATATAAACTGATAAGCATAACTATACAATAGTTCTAATCTAACACGATCATTCGAGTTATAATAATTACCTCAATCCTTTATTCTAAATATATCTCAATTTATATAACAAAAAGAGCCTTTGAAAATGAATGGTTACAATCAAAAACACTTTACACCTAACGGGCTAAAAGTTCAATCTGTTTTAGACATGCTCTCTCTATACTTTATAGGAAAATGTGCGAAAGAGAAGATATATACAAAATAAATTACGTATCATTAAGTCTCAGAAGTAAATGAACAACCAAAGGCATGTGAGCGAATACTTCCTGTAGTGCTACTTTTTACCCAACTACGCGAAGCAAAAGAAGGGTTATGAAGATGTCCTTTTCTTTTCTAGTAGTTAAAATAATGGTAACATTACCTGTTTAGAACAACTCAGTACGTTTTGGACAACATAATAATACCCTAACCCCCGAATACTCAAACGCATCTCAAAGTTGAGCACGGCTCAAATGACGATTTATTTTTTTTGACATATTTTCATCAGAAATTGTCAAAAAACCATGAGTTGGGACGTGCTCAACTCTGAGTCGTGTTTGAATATTCGGGGGTAACAGTTTTTCCATTCAATCTTTGAGGAGAAAACTAGAAGTAGGTATTTTAAAGCATTCTTGTAAATTTTCTATGGAACCTAGCAAAAAAACTGAACTGGGTTGGAATTTGAGTAGGTAACATTCTAGAATACAAAACTACGTTCCGTATTAAAGAGCAATGCTCAAACATGAATCCATAATTCAAGCAAAAATTCGTCAATATAGCGAAAACTGTCAAAAAACTATGCTCGTGTCAATTCACCTTTTTGTTCACGGTTAACGATTTAAATTGGAACTCGAACAAAACTAGCTGAGCATGCAATTTTTTGTCTATTTCAGCTTAGGTAATATAGCTTTAAGTATTGTCTAATCTTGACGATACCTGCCTCCTAGAAAAGTATTCATTTGTTTTCTACTGAACTTCTTTGTTTCTAATGAAACATTCTTAAAAACAAATGATTCCCAATTGTTTCCGACACAGAGAGCAATCGTTCGTCTGATTAGTTCGACTGTACTGGCACAGACAATATCGACGGCAGAAAACGGAAATGTCGTATCAAAAAATGGCTTGATGACTTAAAACTTGATTGTTGATAAGAAAAAAAGCCGCGTCGAATGGTCTATGTCTCGTCTTTCTAAGATGAAAAATTTTATGATACGCCCTTGATTTTTTCCTAGTTTTTTTACTGTTCACACGACTAATTGCTGTAAATAAAGGTTTTTTGGCTCTGGTGTAACATTGAATATTTTGAGATACGGCAAAATCGCTTTCTTCCGTCGATATGTAGGTATTAAAGTGTTCCTGTTAAATGGGATCCCCCATGGTACCTATATTTCCTATACATCTAGGATGACTTGGACGTCCACTTTTTTATTTTTAAGAATGTTTTCATTGACATTAACCAATGAAAAGTTGTACCTAAAAGTGCACCAAACTGTGACAGAAATTCTTATATTTTTCTGTATATAATATCTTCTGCATCCCACAAGTAAACCCAGAACAAGAACCAGAAGACAGACAATCGTAATCCATTTTCTATGAGCTTATGGTGTAACAAACTTGATTCAATATACCTTTTGGAGTATAGATTATTTTGCTAAAAATCAAAATCAAGAAGCGCTCGTGGGGTAGCTTTCTTAGACGTTCTTGATTGATCGTTGAAGTTAAGCAACGTTGTGCGCGGTCAATTTGGATGGGTGACCGCAAGTGGCATTACGAGCTGAGCGCTTCCGTACTTTGGAGGGCACGTTAAACTGTCGGTCCCGGCTTTTAAGTCGTTAAGCCTTGAAGGCCTTTAGGCCTAAAAACTCCGTCACAAGAGTTGGCCTTACTTTTACTGGAACTTACTTTTACTTACTAAAAATTAAAAGAAACCCCTTTGCAAGAACTAATGACACGATTGGTAGTAGTAACAAAAGGAATTCTCCAAAAATACCATAGAATCTTAAGCTGATATTTAAGGAATATACATTCATTGTCGATTGTCGCCAAACTAATTATCACCTGGTCTTGTGGAATCCTGAAAATATTAATAAAGGAAAATATTTGAATTCCACATCACGATTGGACCACCCTTTAAGCTATATTCACTACGGGAGAAAAGTCCCGCGACACGTGTCCCTAGAAATATAAAGAAATATAAA
This sequence comes from Scotopteryx bipunctaria, assembly GCA_949320045.1. Classification (NCBI taxonomy): domain Eukaryota; kingdom Metazoa; phylum Arthropoda; class Insecta; order Lepidoptera; family Geometridae; genus Scotopteryx; species Scotopteryx bipunctaria. Next base: position 2,032,938 of record OX439464.1, on the reverse strand, counting down.
TCTAGCGATTTTTTTAGCGCCCTATGTTGCCAGAATTCGCCAAAACACGATATTTTTTTAGCGCCCTATGTTGCCAGAATTCACCAAAACACGATATTTTTTAGCGCCCTATGTTGCCAGAATTCACCAAATCATGTCGCGGTACATTTGTCTCCTAGTAATACGACGCTAGTGAGAGGAGATGCAGCAGAGACAGTAAAAATACCAGTGCGATGAAAGGATTGAACAGCCGCGTAGTTCCCTACCTTACTTATAGCTACCGACGATATTTTAATAAGATTTTTCTCGACTTCAATACTCGGGATGATGTCGTATAGGAGATATCACAGTTCTAAAAAAAACTGATCGAATTTTTTTCTCACACAAACTTTATATTTTGGCTGCGTCCACTGGGAGTTGAATGTCGAAAATCCATAAGAGTAAACCCTCCAAGCTTTATGGTTCTAGGGTATCTTTCGCAGTCACAGTGTTGGAGGCTTCAAAATGTTTTTGAGTTATAGGAGACCCTAATGGTATTAGATGTTTGATGTAAATGTAATGAGTAAACTTCACCTGAGCTGAATCTTAATAAGTTGACAGAATTATTTTAAGATGCTACTAACTTGTTTCATGATTCACGCTTGAGTATATTTCTAGACTCAAGTCTAGATCAAGAATCTTACTTCTTACTTAAAATATATTGAAAAGTCTTAGTTTGCTTGAAATTACCGGCGTAAAGCTCAAAACGCAACGATAGCGCGTACTAATTTTACCTGTGCTGCCATCTAGTTTTATATATACTTCGTTTCTGTTGTTGCTCGTGCTCGTATAGTTCAATAATAGGTTGGCTAAAAATCGATCAGTTTTCTCTAAAAAAATGATAATTTCCAAATAACTCAATGACAAACAGTATATTTCCATTTCTATACGCATGTATATTTTCATTCCTACTTACATCCAAAGAAACTTAACGTTAACACAAAAAAAAAACATTATATTATATTAAAAATAATTTTGTTACGATTAAAAAGCAAAAATAGCGCTATATTACAAGGAAGGAATTACTTGCTCATAATTTGTTGATTTTTAAGTATGGTAACATTATTATATATGGTGTTTCCGCCTGGCAACACTACATTATGGCACAATATTACAAAATTACTCGTACACTCTTATATTAAGGACCATACTTCAAACTAAACTATAAATAACAAAAATATTATAACTGCATCGAGTTTTTATATAATAGTGATGTGACATAGTCAGATAATTTTATCGATAAAATTGTTCTGTCGACCCATTAGTTAAATATATCGTCTAATTATAGAATAATTACACTAAAACCGAAAAATCACTTAGATTCATCAAGATAACGATAGGAAATAGAAATAGATCATTTTTTTATATTAATAAACATTTCTTAAAATAGAACAGGGTAAGTACATAAACCAATTTCTCCATAAATAATAATAACGCTATAATAATTATTAAATGTTAGGGCGAATAGGTTAGTAACATTTTGTACTTAGGGCTAAAACGTGTCCTTAACGAATGAAAAACAAAATAATCTTATAATCCGAAACTCTTTGAAATATTTGAAATTAAAATACTGTTAGTATTACGTTGTTTCAATGGCCGCATCATATACGACTTATATCTTGCATCTTTGGACCTTATATTACTCTAAAAGCTCATAATATTAAAAAATATACTAAATAACCTAAGTTAAAATCTATAGCGAAGCACTTACCTGTTGGTTCAAAAAGTTTAGTAAAAAATTGTGCTATAATCAAACGCAGTTACGACGTCCAAAAACAAAATATGTTATTAAAAAGACAAGATTATTGGAAGACATACAATTCATAAAATTAAAAATAAAGCTAAACGAATCGAAACAATAAAATGACCATCAAATGTCACATATAAAATAAAAATTGATTCTGTAATCAAAAATATACAGACATAACAGTAATTCAGTAAACGTCAAACTATAAAACATAATAAACTGTACAAAAAAATGTATATTCATCTATTAATGTTATTTTGTGTGTAAATACATTCTGGCTACTAAATAAATAAGGGTGACGAAGAATTTGGTCTAATTTGAGCATAACATGCACTCAATAAATAATAAGTGATATGCATTAATTAAAAAAAAACAACAGAAATCTGTTTTACTATGTTAAAAGCTTTTGTACGAGAATACTAGTACTAGCCTCGAGGTAAACCGATTTTTATCGATGATCCTTAATATAAAATGGTATCGACACCGCACGTCCGACACTGTTCCATCGATTTAACAACATCGACATAGTCCCAGCACTAGCTAGCGATTCAACGAAACAAATAAATATCTAACGCGAAAACAATCGATAAAATGAATAACGCAAACGTCACAACCCGAAATCGACTACCACATCACTACCTATTCCAACTATGAATTCGAAATTTAAATCTAGATCGTACGTTGCCAATAGGGTGGCGTGTTGTGGAAACTTTGGCGCCACTAGCGAAGCTCTAGCCAATCATAAGTTAGATAAAACAAAATGGCGGTGCTATCAAAAACAGATTACAGTGTCGAGCCCTCTAATTTTCGTAATTTTCCTCATAGATTTATCTACTTTAAACTTACTCGAAAATAATATTGCAATAAATTACATTCTATAAATAAAGTTTTTTTTTATTTCTTATTTGTCTATACCGTAGTGATGTGCTTTCACTATCGACAAAGTTGCCAGCGATGCGATTTTTATAACATTCGGAAACACCATTTTGTGTCGTTCGAAGTGTAATTGTCAATTTCGCTTCTAAAAATGTTTCTTACTGATTCTCCGTGCCCTGCGGCTACATTGTCGGGCTCCGGCGAAGTTTTCGCGTAGTGACAGGTGCCCTGATCTGACACAAGGTAGACAAGGAGGAAAAAAGTAAAATTATGTCTTTGAAATGATGCGCAGTTTTCTCGCCAGTATCAAGCTTCGACGCTTTATCAAAAAGTCGCATATGAACCCCACTGATCGCTTATATTTCAAAAACTATACAGCATGTCGAAAATCGATCTTAAACGATTTGCCGTAAGAACGTACGGCTATTAGTTCGTTCCAAAAAACCCATAAAAAGTATTGTAATTTGATACATCTGCGGTTTTTCAAAATCCGCAATGATGTACCAATTAATAGCAATTGTTGATTCGTTATACGCTAATGCCCGATTTCAATATTATTCTAACGGATCATTTATACCATATCAACGCTGATATTTGTCAAAAAGTGCCATCCATCGAAAATTTTCCATCCATCGTCCATTAGTTGAATATAGGAATCGGGCATACGGCTGCTACATCTGGCGCATTTTCGTCAGAACTGTCACCAGTCGATTGACACTAGGCTACATCTAGCGCGATCCCGTCAGTTTGCCACTGGCAACACACAGATTAACATCAGTAAGAAACATTCGATTATTAACTCGATTTGGTAACGATTCGAAGCGAAATCGATCGAAAGAAGGTATGTAGTTATAATTAATTAGAATCACAGTTATATAACTGGCTAATCCCGCTAAGATCGCAACAAGTGCATTTTGAACCTTATTTCGTAGGAGGTAAAGTCACTTTTTGGTATATTTCCGTAAAACACTTTGTTGCGATCTTCAGGCCTACCAAGGGCGATGCGGATTTTTCATTAATCAAAATTTTTACTATTTTATTTAGCAATATGAAGTAACATATTTACGATTTTAATCGTAGTACTTGACTTTTGATGTTCCGTTAATATTTATTTGGGTGTTTTTAATACCCACAGGGAATTCTAGTGCGGAGTCAGGACTATGCGTGTGACAATGTTAAATTTGAGACAGAACTTGAATTAATCAGGAAGGTTTTTTGGATTAACACCGTAAGCATACCTCCGTGTGTCACTATAAGAAGTGATTAAGTATCTCTTTTTTAACTCCTGCGATCAAAACTCATGATAAAACGTTTATCGCGTAATTGTCTCGTTATTTTCCCGATGAATTTACGCGATAAATTACTAAGCCAGATTTAGAAAATGTATGTGTCAGTTAAGTGTTAGTATTGTTTGGATTATCCGCATTGCCCTTCGGGTCGGCCGCGGCGTCGACGTGAAACACAGTTACAACAGTAATATAAGTAAGTATTGCTGTACCGGACTTGCGGCGAACTGAGCGCCGCCACGCTTACCTAGCTGACGTGTGCTCTGGAAAAAACAAGTAAAAAAATTCAGAATTCAAATGCAAAACATTTTTTAAGGCTCTTACCCCCGAATACTCAAACGCGACTCAAACTCAAACTGAGGTTTTTTGACAGATTTTCATCGATAACTGTCAGAAAACCGTGACTTGAGACGTGCTCAACTCTGAGTCGCGTTTGAGTATTCGGGGGTTATTCATATAGTTTGCCCGCTTCCATATAAAAAAAATATAACATCTAAGAGTAGACTTGAAGTCTTGAAAATGAACAGCGAACAAGTCTGTCTGTTGGTCGGGTTGATGGGGGGGATGGGGGAATGGGGAAAGTAAAGTTTAAAAAAAAGGTGCATATTCTTATTATTTCTAACAGTTTACACTCTAGAGATCACGAAACAGAAGTTTTCACTTTTTTATACTGTGTAGTTCGTACATATTCTATTCGCCAATGTCTGTCTGTATGTTCTTAGTAATCGGTGACAGTGTATGTCTGTTTATTCTTGGTAGACGGGGTGACAGTGTATGTCTGTTTATTCTTGGTAGATGGGGTGCCAGTGTATTTGTATGTTCTTGGTAGTTGGTGACAGTGTATGTCTGTTTATTCTTGATAGACTGGGTGACAGTGTATTTGTATGTTCTTGGTAGTTGGTGACAGTGTATGTCTGTTTGTTCTTGGTAGACGGGGTGATAGTGTATTTGTATGTTCTTGGTAGTTGGTGACAGTGTATGTCTGTTTATTCTTGGTAGACGGGGTGATAGTGTATTTGTATGTTCTTGGTAGTTGGTGACAGTATATGTCTGTTTATTCTTGGTAGACAGGGTGACAGTGTATCAGACATACACTGTCACCCTGTCTATGTTCTAAGTAGTTGATCTAGTTGTAGTATACACTCACAGTACGTTAGAGCAGCTCGTACTGACGCAGGTGCATGCGCTGGATGATGTCGCGGCAATCGTTGAAGACGCGCTTAATGTTCTCAGTGTCGACGGCGCACGTGAAATGCGGGTAGCAATAGTGTTTGCCGTCGCCTGACGCCGTGCTGATACGCTGTGAAGAGTAACCCATGTTATTATCGTTAGCGTTTAAATACAATAGTTTTGACCTCACACTAGGATTCCGTGTGTCGTGGGCAGTAGCGGATCCAAGGGGGGCTCAATCCCCCGATCTCTGTCACGGTGGGTTACACTACCTAAGTACATCGATTCTACTTTTGTACGTATTAGGAACTTGGTGCGTATGAAGTAGGGATAGAAGTATCTCTATGACAGTGACACAGGTACCACATTCGTACGTACCAGGAACGTATGAAGTACTTGGCGTGCGCGTCAGGCTAGTCTCTGGCGTCGGATACTAAAGGACTCTCAGCTTTATCACAGTGACATAGGTACCACATTCGTACGTACCAGGAACACGTCGCGTATGAAGAACTGGCGCGCGCATCAGGCTAGTCTCTGGCGTCGGGTACTAAAGGACTCTCAGCTTTATCACAATGACATAGGTACCACATTCGTACGTACCAGGAACTCATCGCGTATGAAGTACTTGGCGCGCGCATCAGGCTAGTCTCTGGCGTCGGGTACTAAAGAACTCTCAGCTTTATCACAATGACATAGGTACCACATTCGTACGTACCAGGAACTCGTCGCGTATGAAGTACTTGGCGCGCGCGACCTCAGGGTGGTCCCTTGCGTCGGGCGCGGCGTCAGGCGGCGTACTGTAGCGAGAGAACTCAGCGAAGTACTCCTCAAGACGCGACTTGCCGGCGAGTACCTTCTCCGCCAGGAGATCCTGCTTGTTAAGGAACAGGATCACGGATATCGTGCGTAACCATCTGGAAAGTAATGAAAAACGGCTTAATGGATACATAGAACAATAATAATAATAATAATCATTTATTCATTTTTTTACTTCTCTGCTGGACTGGGAGTAAAGAAAACACATAGAACGCGTCCAGCTGCTTCTCACCCCGAGCATGTCGTAAGAGTCGGTATGATCCGCTGTATGTACGCTATACCAGTACTCTCAAACGGTGAAGGAAAACATCGTGAGGAAACCCGCGGCTTACTCAGCTCCGCACATATTGACCATGTCTTTCCTGTGGACAAGGCCGACTAAGCTGAGAGGATGGAATAGGTGCTGGGCAAGCCTACTCCATCTTAATTCGTCCCGGGCACTACAGCGTCCCGTCTGTGAAGATAAAAGTTGCCTCCTGACGCTGTATAAATCATCTACTATAGATGGTAAAAGGCCTTAGTTTAGTATTGAAGGAGAGTTGTCACCTGTTGTTCCATATGCTCTTGAAGAGGTCGAGCGACTCCCGCAGACGGTTCTGGGTGGGGTCCTCGCGGAGCACCATGTTGTAGGAGGAGCAGGCGGTCACGAAGATGATGGCCGTCACGTCGTTGAAGCACTGGATCCACTTGCGACGCTCGTCCCGCTGCCCGCCCACGTCGAACATACTGAAAGAAAAAGAAAGAAAGAAAATACATTTAATGGTTCATCACACTTACAATAACTAAGAGCGCTTCCGTGCTTCGGAGGGCACGTTAAACAGTCGGTCCCGGCTTTTAAGTCGTCAAGCCATGACGGAGGCTTTTAGGTGGCCTAAAAACTCCGTCACTAGAGTTGGTCACTAGCTCATACGAACATACATACATACATACTAAGAGAAGGTAAAGAAGTGAATGTAAAGAACCAAAAAAACACAAAAATACTGGAAACACGATTAAAATAATGTAAACTAAAAAATTTAAACAAATGGCACAAAAGACAATTCAAAAAATCGATGCTATCTTCAGAAAATTGCGTTGCAGATAACAACGCCAGCATCCGAGAAAATATTGATCATTGCATTCATTGATGTAGAAAATGACATACATCTTACTTATATTATAAACTAGCTGCCGCCCGCGGCTTCGCTCGCGTGGTACCCGGACAAAAAATAGCCTATATGTTAATACAGTACATATACTATGTATATTCCAAGTTTTATTCAAATCCGTTCAGCCGTTTAGGTGTGATTGAGGCAGAAACATCCAAACATCCTCACAAACTTTCGCATTTATAATATAAGTAAAAAGTAAGATTAGTTGTAAGTTTCTTTCTGTTAATAAAAAAATGTACATTTACTACCTAATATTTAAGTACCTACCGTACTACCTACTATTTTAGACATGTCACTATTTCTTTCGAACCGGGTGTGCTGTAAGGACTTACAGTGCACCTCAAAGATTCCTTTCACTTTTTGTGAACTTGACACATCGAACTTTTTAGGTTCATCTCCATGCCGATTTCCTCACCATGTTTTCCTTCACAGTCAAAAAGTACTGATAAAGCTCTCATAATGTTTTTTGACATCAAAATCCTATGGTAGGTGGTCCGGGTGTGAACCGAAGACCTTAGGGGATGGACCACCAGTGCTTTACTCACCTTTGTAAGAAGTTTATTGATATACTCAGCAGGGTAGAAGTCATTTTTATTCTCTTCTAGTTCAATGGGAATCTCCGCGCCCAACTGTGGCATTTTTTGAGGCTGAAATGCCATTAAAATATTACTTACTAGCGGTCGCCCGCGGCTCCGCCCGCGTGGATGTCGGTTACCGCTGCAAAAAGCCTACCCAGGAAAGACACGGTCAGTCGCGAGGTCGGCTCCCTACGCAGCGGTCGTGCAGCAGAAATCGTAATATTTTAATTTCGCCATAACTTCAAAACCAAACGTCCAATTTTAATCATTCAAAGACCAAATATTATCTCCATAAACTGTTCTTAGTGATGAAATCATTTATTTTGATAAGGATTAATAGCATGAGTAAAATAAACGCGTTTAAATGTAGTCCAAAAAAAATTCAAGATTTTTAAATAAAAAAATGGTTGCTGTGCCTCACTCGACATAGATGGGTATAGTGTGTCGCGGACTTTTTTGTAGATATTTATAAGATCTACAATTAATTAGAACATTTTATGGTTCTATCTTTTATAGTTTAGGCAGCGTACGCAAAATAAGTAACTTTTCTGGTTGATTTTTTACACCTTGTGTCCGAAAAACCCAAATATCTTACGGAACCCTATTTTTTTCCAAAATAAAATATAGCCTATGTTACTCGTGGATAATGTAGCTTTCGAATGGTGAAAGAATTTTTAAAATCGGTCCAGTAGTTTTTGAGCCTATTCAGTACAAACAAACAAACAAAGTTTTCCTCTTTATAATATTAGTGTAGATGTGAAAGTTTGTGAGTTTGGATGTTTGTGCCTCAATCAAGCCTAAACGGATTTGAATGAAACTTGGAATATACATAGTACATGTACTGGATTAACATATAGGCTATTTTTTATCCGGGTACCACGCGAGCGAAGCCGCGAGCGGCAGCTAGTACATACATAAATCACGCCTGTCTCCCATAGGGGTAGGCGGAGATCACGGATCGCCATTTGCTACGATCCCGACATACTTCTTTCTTCTTATATTAGTAAGGAATATGGATACTTACTGGAAATTGACTTTGTCGACTACGAACTGCGTCTCGAATATGGATACTTACTGGAAATTGACTTTGTCGACTACGAACTGCGTCTCGAATATGGATACTTACTGGAAATTGACTTTGTCGACTACGAATATGGATACTTACTGGAAATTGACTTTGTCGACTACGAACTGCGTCTCGAATATGGATACTTACTGGAAATTGACTTTGTCGACTACGAATATGGATACTTACTGGAAATTGACTTTGTCGACTACGAACTGCGTCTCGAATATGCCGGAGGTGAGCACCCGGCAGCGCAGGATGTCTTGCTCCGAGGGGGTGTAGTTGGACTGCTTTATTGTGTGCACCTGGTCCAGGAAACTGGAAAACAAAATAATAATAATAAATATTTGTGGACATTTCACACAGCGCCATCTAGCCCCAAACTAAGCAAAGCTTGTACTATGGGAACCAGATGGCTGATAGAATAGTTATATACTTTTTTTTAAATACATACTTATAATACATAATACTAAAGACCCAGACCTGGAAGAAATACTTGCAGAACATACAAACATTTCTCCCGTAGCGGGGATCGAACCCGCGCCTCTGGCGTCTCAGCTAATCTAACTTTCTAACCTGGTACCCAAAGATGATATGAAAGATGATATGAGATAGATAAACTCATTATTATGTATAACAAATAAAACGAAAAGAAAAAACAAAAAAACTTAGGTACTAAAAAAAACCAAAAACATGAACGGCGGTCTTATTGCTAAGAGCAATTTCTTCCAGACAACCTTGGGATGGAGAGGATAGAAAAGAAGAATGGGCGATGGTGTTATCATCGCTAAATAAATACCAATAAAATAATGGAGTCAATATAATAAAAACACAAAAATACATAACTACACTAATAAATCAGGTGGAAGATAGGAGATTGCCATGCTCCATAAACCGTCTAGTAGTAGTTAACATTATTTCTGGTAATTCGTGCTCTTGAGACCCAAGATACAGACTCTCGAGTCTAGTTTGGGCCTCACTGGAAAATTATTTTAGGATACCAAGTTTACTTGTGCATTGTATCACTTTAAATTGTAACCTCGTGTTGATGTTTTTGGCAATAAACTTTCTTTATCTTTATCTTTATCTTTAGATAATGGGCTTTGACAAGACTTTTAAAGCAATGCGCTGAGATGACGGTTGATGGAGGGTAGTGGAATAAAAACACATGTGCCGACACCATGTAAGTGAGATAAGGGCAGAGAGATGATTATGATATAAACTATCGGTTAAGCTTAATACGTACTACTTGGCACAGTCGATAAGCTGGTACTCGTTGCTACGCTCATAGGTGCGCTGGACGCCTTGGTCCTTCCACAGCGCCTCCGTGTGCTCGTAAAACTCCATCGGGTAATCGAAGTCGGGCTGGGACGCTACGTCCTAGAGTATAAATCAAAATAAATTAATCAATATTTGAGGACATTTAACACCATCTAGCACCAAACTAAGCAAAGCTTTTGGGCACCAAATGGCTGATATAATACTTTTATTGTAAATACATACTAATTATTATAAAGAGGAAATATTTTTTTGTTTGTTTGTAACGAATAGGCTCCGAAACTACTGGACCGATTTCAAAAATTCTTTCACCAATAGGAAGCTGCATTATCAGTGACCAGTATAGGCTATAATATATTTAAAAAAAAATTAGGGTTCCGTAAGAAAATTGCAATATTGTAACCCAAGGTAGAAAACCCAAAATAGTTTTGGCGTGCGCTGCGACTATTGACTATAGAACAAAATAATGTACTACACGCGTACGAAGTCGCGGGCAACAGCTAGTATAGAATACGATAACAGAGTAAAGGTAAAAGTAAGTTCGTATGAGCTAGTGGCCAGCTCTTGTGACGGAGTTTTTTAGGCCGCCTAAAGGCCTTAATGACTTAAAAGCCGGGACCGCCAATTTAACTACTAAAAAAAATAGCCAAGCGTGGTTTCTTGCCTGTATCTTCCCCGCTTGGTCGCGTTACGAACAGTGTAAATGCAACGTAGATTTAAGACGTGTCCAAGTGATCCCGGTGATTTTATGGAATAAATTTTTTTGACTTCGACTTTGACTTTAACACGCCCTCCGAGGCACTGAAGCAGCTCGTGATGCAACTTGCGGTCACCCATCCCAATTTGTGACCGCGCACAACGTTGCTTAACTTCAACGATCAATCAAGAACGTCTAAGCCTAGCTACGCCACGGGATACCACTGAAGTCGTCAAATAATGATGACACGACTTCTTACCTGTATATAATCGACGCGCGCCTTATTTTCAGGTTTTTCCAGTGGTATAGGGGGCGTTAGAGTGCTCATTGCACCAGTAATCGTCTGAAACAGAACAATCAGAATTTAGCCACAAGGAAAGCCCTAGGTCTTAGAAACAAGGTCTGTAGAGCAAGGTTCAAGTCACCTGCTGATATTACGATGTCCACAAGAGACATAGCGATAGAAATTTTCACGTGCGCTTGCTGGAAACATACAAATTGGGCAAGCCATAGAATTTCTTAACTTGTTTTAAGCTTGGCAAAAACGTTTAAAATGATAGTGATTTTCCCCAGGTTTGTTGCCATTTTTACAAGCAAGTATTCATAAGGATAGCATCTCGTATGTTTTTCTTAATGTCCTCTTTCTTCTGTTTTCCTTCCATCCCGGCAGTTTCCTCTATCTAGTCTGTCCGTCCAGGTTTTCATAGCTATTTCTAGATGGCGTAGAACTGCAAGAGTACTCACAAGGATAACATCTCGTATGTTATTCTTGATGTCCTCTTTCTTCTGTTCTTCCCTCCATCCCGGCAGCTTACTCTATCCAGTCTGTCTGTCCATATTTTCATAGCTATTTCTAGATGAAGTAGAACTGCAAGAGTACTCACAAGGATAGCATCTCGTATGTTATTCTTGATGTCCTCTTTCTTCTGTTCTTCCCTCCATCCCGGCAGCTTACTCTATCCAGTCTGTCTGTCCATATTTTCATAGCTATTTCTAGATGAAGTAGAACTGCAAGAGTACTCACAAGGATAGCATCTCGTATGTTATTCTTGATGTCCTCTTTCTTCTGTTCTTCCCTCCATCCCGGCAGCTTACTCTATCAAGTCTATCCATCCAAGTTTTCATAGCTATTTCCAGATGAAGTGCAAGTGTACTCACAAGGATAGCATCTCGTATGTTCTTCTTGATGTCCTCGATCTTCTCCCGACGCTCACGGTCGGAGAAGCCGTTCACGTGGAGGATGCGCATCTGCTTCACGATCGTGGACTTGCCGGACTCCCCTGCGCCTAGTAGCAGTAGGCGGTGTGTGGCGCGGTATAGCTGGAACATAAATAAATAAGGGTTAGCAGGGGGATAATGCACAATACACCCCACCGCGGGACGTTAGTGCAGATCTTTGTTCCCCTAACTTAATTAGAATTAGACCACCGCGAACAAATATTCAGCTGTATCACGAACAATGACCACATGCCAAGTGCGTAATACGCAATGGCATGTGCTGGGATTGCCCGAACACAAAACACATATTAACATACTCATTCACACACATAAGTATGATTCGACACACAACTATAGATTTTCTTTCGTTTTCGTCCGTGGGTGTTAAAAAAAATCGGTCAAGCGCGAGTCCGTACCATTGTACATGTACATAAATGTTTCTCATATATGGGTTCTAATTTTTTTATTATTATTTGTTGCTATAGAGGCAATAGAAATGCACACTCTGAAAATTTCAACTCTACCTCTAACTCTACGGTTCACGAGATACAGCCCGCTGACAGACGGACGGACGGATGGACGGACAGCAAAGGCTTAGAAATAGGAACACCCAGTCACAATACATAGTCCTGACCCCACACTAGAATTCCTTTGTAGTGGGTATCAGAAACAACGACTAAAATACTTTCTACTCTATTATCTCTTCGATGATGAAAAGCGTATAATCGAAGCGCCCAACGACGGCCTCGGTGGCGTGGCGGGCGATTGCTCGGCAGAGACGCAAGAGGCGCGGGTTCGATTCCCGCTGCGGAAGAAATGTTCTGCAAATATTTCTTCCGGGTCTGGGTGTTGTGATGCCATGGTACTCGTAGTTTCTGATACCCACGACACAGGGAATCCTAGTGTGGGGTCAGGACTATGTATGTGACTGTTGGGCGTTATTTATTTATAAAAAAAATAATCGTCATTTGAGACGTGCTCAACTTTGAGATGCGTTTGAGTATTCGGGGGTTAGTGGTGTAAAAAAAATACCTGCTTGTCCTTTTGCAGCTGCCTGGTGATGGCGTCGCTACGGCGCTTCTGCGACTTGATGTCGTCGCCCTCCGCGCCGCTCTTGCCACCCGGCGAGCCGAAGCACCCCATGGCAGACCACGCTGCCCACCTGGAGTCAACGGGAAACCTTCTTTCAATCGAGGGAGAACTTGGGAACCAGCATTGTAGGAGGCAATAAGTGAAGATTTATGAACATTTTATTCGCATCCTGGCGTCACCCACTGCCTCCCTTTGTGTGTGCCCTTTTCGACGGTCATCTTCATTAAGTTAAAAGTGATTGAGATTATAACACACATAAGGGTTTTGAATAAGGGGTCAATACAGCTATACAGGGGTTAATGATAAGGTAATTTTTACGTATAGTATCAGTACCTATGTCAAAATATTAAGTGGCCAAAAAAAGAGGTCCAATAGGCGCATTGAATATAATTTTTTAAGAAGGTCGAATGGGCCATGTAAATTAGTTCCTATAGGCACTTTTTGCTTTTGGATCGAATCTTGTAGGTCCAGTGGGTACCAGATCATAAAAAATATGTTCATTTAGCACTTAGAATTGGCCCTAACTCATTTATTTTGTGCTTTATAATGCTTTATAATGCTTAATAAGTAATAACACTTCTTTCCAGCAAAAAAAAACCATAAAAATATTACGCCATGCTTTGACAACCTCGGTGGCTTGGCAGGCGAGTGCTTGACTGAGACACAAGAGGCGCGGGTTCGATTCACGCTGCGGGAGAAATGTTAACAATGTTAACATGTCATGTTCTGCAAATATTTCTTCCAGGTCTGGGTGTTTCAATACTATGTATTATAAGTATGTATTTACAAAAAAAATTATATAAGTATTGTATCAGCCATCTGGTTCCCATAGTACAAGCTTTGCTTAGATTGGGGCTAGATGGCGCTGTGTGAAATGTCCATAAATATTTATTAATAAAAAAAAAATACTGTTGAAATTTTATCTGCCTCAATATACTCGTATGTACAAATATGTTTTAAGCTAGTCGCTGTCGTTCGTGTCAGGCCGAATCTTACGCATTGTTGCTGTGAAAGGGGCGCACTGACGCGGACAATATCGGACGAAAGCTCAGGCTTACAAAATAAAAACCGGCCAAGTGCGAGTTGAATTCGCACACGAAGGGTTCCGTACCATCATACATTAAAAAATGGTTCTTGTATGCCCGCTATGAACACTATACTAGTACTCTCAAACGATGAAGAAAAACAACGTGAGGAAACTGGGCATGTCGTAGAACGATCGATACAACGAACGATAAAAAGTTCCAAAACATGTGTCAACAAAAGAAGCCTTGGTATAGCACTTTAAATCCCTTCACCACACTGGTTCAAAAGAATTAGTGACATGACTAGTATGTATGTATGTTCGTATGAGCTAGTGGCCAACTCTAGTGACGGAGTTTTTAGGCCGCCTAAAGGCCTCCGTCATGGCTTAACGACTTAAAAGCCGGGACCGACTGTTTAACGTGCCCTCCGAAGCACGGAAGCGCTCAGCTCGTAATGCCACTTGCGATCACCCATCAAAATTTGTGACCGCGCATACCGTTGCTTAACTTTAACGATCAATCAAGAACGCCTAAGCAAGCTACGCCACTACATGACTAGTGCGCGAGTTAGGCATGTTACGCACAGTATTTTCGCATGGATGAGACATTTAAAAGCTCTACTAGTCACGGTAAAAACTACATAACAAGATGAGTAAATTGTTTTGGAATTCATCATACAACCCGACTTAGGGAACTCTTATTATTTGTCCCCAGTCCACATGTATGGAAATGACTCAAGTGATGGGCAAGGAATAAGAGACAATCCCCCGAATACTAAAACGCATCTCAGAGTTGAGCACGTCTCAAATGACGAGTTTTTGACAGATTTTCATCAAAAACTGTCAAAAAACCGTGACTTGAGACGTGCTCAACTCTGAGTTGCGTTTGAGTTTTCGGGGGAATGATTAGATAATATCTTCGAAATATACAAAACTTTATGGACCATCGATATGGTCCAAATTTAAATTTATTCAAACAATAATAACACAGCATTACAGTAATACACCAATGCGCCATAAATTATAAACATCTAGCTGCCGCCCGCGGCTTCGCTCGCGTGGTACCCGGATAAAAATAGCCTATAATGTTAATCCATTACATGTACTATGTATATTCCAAGTTTCATTTAAATCCGTTCAGCCGTTTAGGCATGATTGAGGCACAAACATCCAAACATACTCACAAACTTTCGCATTTATAATATCCCACTCTATGTGAGATCGGCACAGCATGATCCTTGAATCATGCTGTAAGAGTTTTGGCTAAGCTTTTTTATGACCGGCCGCCTGCCTGACGTCAACCCTCCTTGGGAATACTTGCTTATTGTATCTCATCATGTTGAAGGATACTATCCCTTAGTCGACTTTTACGACAATTCACAAGAAGTGACCATTAGTTTGTATTGTAGTTACGCCTTGCCTCTAGAGAAGCCTAGTGCAAGGGATAGTCCATAGTCGACTTTTACGACATGCGAGGGCGGCAGCTGGACGCATTTTGTTTCTTTACTTCCAGTCCAGCAGTGAAGTAAAATTTTTGAAGTTGTAATTTAAAACATCTGATTAGGTATGCCATTTGTGTGTCAAAATTAAGCAAATGGTATTCTATTGTATTTTGAGATCGGACTATAGTTCAGAAGTAAACAACATAAAACTGATTTTAAGCTTTGTCTTGTTTCGTTCTGGGATTTTACAAAACAATACAAAATGTTGAGCTAATATAAAATATCTATCGATCAAAATTCTTCATAAATAAAGACGATTATTATAAAAAGTCGGCAACGACATCACAAAAATGTAAAAAAAAAACAAAACTAAACTCACTCTCAAAAGTAAACTGAACGGATGTTGGACGAAGTATACTGCCCTCCTATATCTAAAACATCGCTAAGCCACAAAACCAAGTTTTGAGATATGAGCGAAAAACGCGGTAGTATAAATATATATTTTATCGTAGATAGCGCTGTTTTTGCTAGAGCTATTTCCTAAACTAAAAACGCTAGAAGAATGATTCTAAAACAGATCGATAGAGAATTTTTTTCTAAGTAGAATGGCATCAAAAACTCAAAATCGACCCCCTGTGGCTTAGCGATGTTTTAGATATAGGAGGGCAGTATAGGATCAATTTGTTTTATTTTCGCTTCATGACTGGACAGGTCGGTGTTCTATTGTGTTTATATTATAGGTTAGGTATATGACTGTTGAGGTTTTCAAGTAGGTACCTTCTTTCACAAGAACTGTTAAAATGATGACTATTTTCGAAACCGCATAGAAAAATAAACTGTTATATATAAGTACCTTTTATTCTAAGAATGTGAAGATCAGGTGAATGTACTGATAGGCCAAAGTTCTACACATTTAAATTTCGAGAGCATGGTGTCAAGTGCACGAAACTTTTACCACACTGGTTCTGGAACAGCTAATGAACGAAGTAGCAGTAGTACTTTTCAAGGGTTTTCCATTCCTTTAGCCATAGGTATAATGTTAGTGCACGAAATGAGCCTTTGAGGCGCATTTTAAACCCTTTCACAACACTAGTTGGAAAGAACTAGTGGCACGAATAGATAATAGGTATAACGTTATACTTATTAATTCCACTGGATAGATTTCAACGCCTGCCTGATACAGAGCGCCCGTCACCTCAATCTTTTAGTTATGAGTCTCCAACCACTTTCAGCGTTCTTAACAGGTATGTTACTGTTTACTGTCCAACTCTAAAAAGCAGTGAGTAAAATTGAATTCAAATTACATTCTACATTTTAAACTTTCATATTATTTTCATAATGTAGTTGGACATGCAAAGCCGGATTTTCAGTTTGTTTTATTTGAAGCTTAATTGCGCGGTCACAATTGGGATGGGTGACCGCAAGTGGCATTACGAGCTGAGCGCTTCCGTGCTTCGGAGGGCACGTTAAATTGTCGGTCCCGGCTTTTAAGTCGTTAGAGTTTGACACTAGCTCATACGGACTTACTTTAGTATGGTGATAAGACTTCGGTGTCTGTCTGTATGTCACACAAAATTCAATATCATTTTTCATTATCATTATCATTTTTCAATTTATGTATATTGACAGGTTTCAATGCAAATCAAGAAATATTAGAACTAATCGTAAAATGTCTGCCAATCTTGTGTTTGGTTACAAACCCATTTGACAGAAAGTTTGAGATGATTAATGATCATGTTTCTAATTAGTACTCAAGTCACAAAGTTCTACTCGATTGGTTTTGTACTTTTAAGTCCGATTCCGATATTCTAGATACATATTCATACACCATGAGAGCACTGGTGGTCTAGTTGGTATTGACCCCGCCTTCCGATCCTAAGGACTTGGGTTCAAATCTGGTCGTGTACCAATGGATTTTTCTGTGCGATATACCAGTACTCTCAAACGGTGAAGAAAAACATCGTAAGGAAACCCGCGGCTTAATCAGCTCCGCACGTATTGACCATGTCTTTCCTGTGGACAAGGCCGACTAAGCTGAGATTTTGGAATAGGTGCTGGGTAAACATACTCCATCTTAATTCGTCCCGGGGACTACAGTGTCCCGTTTGTGAAGGTAAAAGTTGCCTCCTGACGCTGTATAAATCATCTACTATAGATGTTAAAAGGCCTTATTATTTCAAAACCAATGACATTCATATTACTAAAGTAAAGGCAATAATACCCGAAACGATATACTCACACGTCTGTCACTCGCCAGACTCTGCCACATAAACTATCTCGCTCACAGAAGATCAACTACTGAAGGATGTCCAAATAAAATGAAATAAAACAAATATTTGTGGACATTTCACACAGCGCCATCTAGCCCCAAACTAAGCAATGCTTGTACTATGGGCACCAGATGGCTGATACAATACTTATACTCTTTTTTTTATATGATGAATTGATGATGATTGAGATTAAAATGATGATGAATTTTGTGTGACATACAGACAGACACCGATGTCTTATCACCGTACTAAAGTAAGTAAGTTCGTAAGCTAGTGGTCAACTCTTGTGACGGAGTTTTAAGGCCGCCTAAACGCCTCAAATGAATGAAAATGAATGTGATGTCCTCAAAAACATCGATTTTGAAGGAGTGATTAACGATTTTGCCCATCTCAAATCTAGAAGGGTTCCTCTTCTATAGATTCTTAAGTACTAACATGTGAATGCTAGTTACTTTTGGGAATTCTATAACATTCTCTATTCATTTAACTGTCAATAAAAATAAATGTAGAAGCTTGCTTATCTACTTTCTTTGTTTATTCTAACAAAATAGTGTTCTGTCAAAGTCACAGGGGCCCCATTATCCTAATATAATATGCCCAAGGTCTCCATTAGGTTAAAGATGGCCTTGAGCAAAAGGAGGTATATTCCCAGTAGTGGGCAAATACGGGTTGTGGATGATAGATGACCCGCTGAGTGTAGTCGAGCTGTGACAAGTGTATGGACATTCTGACAGCCAGTAATGCAACGAATATGTAAATGACGCGATTATGAGCGGTTTTTGTGCCGTGGACGTATGCAAAGTGATCGCTGTACCAATGGCATCTGTTTTAATTCAGGATATTTCAAGTTCAGTAGTTGGAACACTTACATCATCGATGCAACGTTTGAAATAGTTTCAACTAGCGTTTCAAACTAATTTACCTCAAAAATCTTAATTTGTTAAATACCAAATACAAAGTCGCTTCGTGCTGCCTGTCCCTATGTACGCTTAGATCTTTAAAATTACGTAACGGATTTTGATGCGGTTTTTTTAATAGAGAAGTAGAATGATTCAAGAGGAAGGTTATATCTATAATTTAATCGAAAAACACTGATAATTTTAGAGGTTTCTAATGTGATGTCGTAAATAAACACATTTTTTGAGCTTACATTAAAAACGCCGGTTGAACCCTACGAAATAGATCAAAGTAATGTACAACAGTATTGTACACCTTAAAAAGGTCTACAAAAAAGTCCGCGATGGTATATGACTATCTCTTAGGGATAACCCACAAAAAAGCTGTGAATGTTGTATATAACGACATTCTGTAGTATATTTAGTATCAGCATTGCACCCGTGCGAGGCCGGCGCGGGTCGCTAGTTATCAAATAAAGCAAAACTAAGTACACGTTCGTGGCTGACATGCGCGACAGTGGATTCGTGGATATAGGCACGAAATAGGCAAGTACATACCCATAGGATTACAGAATCTTACAGGTCCCCTCCGCTAATCTTATAATGGATCAAACTACTGACGCTGTCGCTATGCATATTTTAGGGTAAGAACTTTGTTGTCTACCTTTTATCCGAAGCTCAGTTAAATCTACTAATGTCTCAACTAACGGGTGTTTATAGATAGGATACCGTAGTTGTGATTCCTTGTACTGTGGAGTATATCCATACTAATATTACACATACTATCACGCCCATTTCCCTAACGGAGTGGGCAGAGCCACAAGTTAACATAAGAAAACTTGCAGCCACTTCTGATTTAAAGTCATAAGATGGATATGATGAACCATGGTGACAGGTGATCAGCCCATCACCCATTTAGGTGGTCCATCATTTTGGAGAGGATACTATCCCTTAGTCGACTTTTACGACATGCTCGGGGATAGAAGCAATAATATTATAAATGCGAAAGTAACTGTCTGTCTGTCTTAACCTTAGTAACCTTTACACGCCTAAACTGCTGAACAGATTTTGATGTAATTTGGCAAGGATATAGATTCCAGCCCGGGGAAGGACATAGGCTACTTTTTATCCTGCATATAATAACGCATAAATCCTTCTTATATTTATAATTAATATTCACGAATATTTATTTATTTGGTGGTGAAAGGATTTAAGGTGCGCCTCAAAGGCTCCTTTCGTGCACTTGACACTTGTTTTTGAACTTTCTATGGTTCTACGACATGCCGGCTTTCTCACGATGTTTTCCTTCGCAGTTTGTGAGTACCTACTGGTAAAGCGCACATAATTTTTTCGAACAGAAAAACCCATCTATGACTGGATTCGAAACCACGACCTTACCCCCGAATACTCAAACGCGACTCAGAGTTGAGCACGTTTCAAATCACGGTTTTTTGACAGTTTTTGATGAAAATCTATCAAAAACTCGTCACTTAAGACGTGCTCAACTCTGAGATGCGTTTGAGTATTCGGGGGTTAGGATCCTACAACTAGACCCACCAGTGCTCTCTCAAATCTCCATAAGCGGATGACAGTTTCACAATGATTTTCGACAAGAACAAGGTGCAAAGGCATGACAAAATATGGTGTTAACTGATTAAAATTCCGTATCCAACGCGACGTACAATGGAACAAGATGTACCCATGTGCGATGAAAGTAGACCACAGCTTATTTAACAGTGGCTACTGCATTCCTTATAGCCACTTTCGGGAAAGTCCATCGTGTCACGCTTATCTTGACATATTCCTTCTACAAAAGCACTTGGAGAAGGAAAACATCGTAACACCTACAGTTACAATTGGAACGTAAGAAACTAAGAACTTTGTTATTATAGAAATGCTACTATTCAGTTGACGAATTTGTAAAAGACAAAAATATATAAATTTTTTAATTACATAATTTAATGTAGATTTATGTTTTTTTGTTTTACTTTTTCCATTGTTTATGTTTTAATTTATGTGTATTTTCTCTTCTATTAAGTAATTTATTATTTTTTCAAATTGTATTGATATAATTTAAATTTTGACATTGTACAATTAATAAATTGCATGCCTTAAAGCTAGGCAGAGTTCGTGAAACTAACGTAAGCATTATGTTTCTATAAGCAATATCTTTTATACATGTATTTCTGCATTAAATATACCTACTTTGACTTTGACTTTGAACGATTCAATCGGAAGATTATTAGCAGGAGCGATCAGCGCGAAGGGTCCATTCGGAGTGTATTTATCGACCTCTGACGACCTCTGTGGCGAGGCGGGCGAGTGCTCGGCTGAGACGCAAGAGGCGCGGGTTCCATTTCCACTGCGGGAGAAATGTTTGCATGCTCTGCAAATATTTCTTCCGGGTCTGTGTGTTGTATTATGTATTACTAGCAGCCGCCCGCGGCTTCGCTCACGCGGTACCCAGATAAAAAGTACCCTATGTCCCATTCCAGCACACGTAGGTAGGTACCTACTATCCTCATTATTCATTATAATATAGTGTACGCTAAACGATGACTAAAGTATTGCCATCTCTTACCATTTCATAATGACAAACAGTGACAGGGCTAACTTTAAGCAATGGCTAACTTTAGCGAACGAATATGAATAATGGTATGTAAGTATATTCCGTAGTTTTTGCGTGAAAGAGTAACAAACATACCTAAGTCTAAAAATTAAGAAATTTCGGTGAATTTAGTAAAAATTTTGAGAGTTAAGGTCATGGGCGCCGGCAGAAATAATTTCCAGGTGGTGCAGATTTTAGTTTTCTTACAATCTTTGCCGTATATGATTGTTAATAAAAAGATGAAATTTTAGTCTGAATGTTCGAGACATTTACAAATTTCTGACTATTCATTATGAATTTATTATATAGGTACCCAGTCGTCACGGCTCACACCTATTTGTTCACGACGATCGAAATTTAAAAATTCTAAATTGGTGGGCCAGGAGTACCGGGATCGATATTAATTGATTTCCATTACTTCTCTGAACGCACCCTTTAAAGTACCGCTACTCTACACCAGATGGCACCAGCATAAATGGGATGGATGAACTTAACAGAGAAAGCGCAATACAGTTTTAATAATTCCTGTTGATCCCGAGATTCCCAAGGGGTGCAAGTGCACCCTCTGGCACCCCCTTGCCGGCGCCCATGGTTAAGGTAAACTTTACAAAACGCAACGATAGCGCGTCATTTGATCAGAATTAGCAGCGACATCTAGTTTTCAGACGTAGAATTACGTCAGAACTCCATGAATAATCAAGATTAGAAACTTATTAGACCAGTAATAATTTATGCTTCCTTTCACAGGTAATTTGAGATTGACAGTTCCTTTTCCATATGTTTTGTATCATCTATTACTAATCTTTGGTATCATCGCTGTCATAATGTCAAAATAAAAGTATTCTATTTTTCATGAAAAACATGCCAAAAATAAAGAATTTGCAGGTAATTATGACATCAACTAAATGAGAAAAATCGGCTCTTTAATTTGATATAGGTTATGTGCAGTTTTAGACCAAAAATTGATTCCAGGTTTTCATCCCTTTTCACCCCTTTAGAGGTTGAATTTTGAAAAATCCCTTCTTAGTACACCCCTACGTACCAAGGTTTACCTACACTGAAAATTTCAAGTCTCTACGTCCAGCGGTTTAGGCTGTGCGTTGTCTGTCAGTCAGTCAGTCAGTCAGTCAGTCAGTCAGGACAAAGATTCTTATAATATAAGATAAGTATGTATTTACAAAAAAAAAGTATAAGTATTATGTATTCTATCAGCCATCTGGTTCCCATAGTACAAGCTTTGCTTAGTTTGGGGCTAGATGGCGCTGTGTGATATGTCCTCAAATATTTATTTATTTACTATTTATTTATTCATTACTAGTCTCCGGCGAGCATACCTAGTCTGAAAAATCTTTTGGTAACCTACACACTAAAAAAGCATATTAACGGGTGTTATTATTATGAAGCGCTCGTGGCGTAGCTTGCTTAGGCATTCTTGATTGATGGTAGAAGTTAAGCAACGTTGTACGCGGTCATAATTGGGATGGGTGAACGAGCTGAGCGCTTCCGTGCTTCGGAGGGCACGTTAAATTGTCAATCTCGGCTTTTATGTCGTTAAGCCATGAGGCCTTTAGGCGGCCTAAAAACTCCGTCACAAGAGCTAGCCACTAGCTCATACGAACTTACTTACTTTTTTATTATAAACATTTGTCGCGTGAAAATTGTTAGATATGAGAACGGATGGATACAAGGGTAGAGGTAGACCAAAAAAGAGGTGGATGGATTGCGTGAATGTTGATATGAGTAAGAAAGGAGTGAATACTGAAATTACTCCTAATAGAGGTGGAATGGAAGAAGAAAACAAATTGTGCCGACCCCACTAAATGGGATAAGGGCAGGGAGATGATGATGTCGCCTGAAACCCGTTAGTTTTTTTACTATATTTATAACAACTGATCTGGCCCTGCTTTTCACGCCTATTTATACTCCTCTTATGGTTTACCGAACTGCTAAACGAGCTAAATTGAGGGAGGGTCTACGGTTGCAATAATAAACTCTTGCTTACTACCCACTTGCCACCCACACACTGCCCCCACACCACGGGACTTTTGTTACTACAATTTCACATCAACCCCTTTGAATGGGCTAATTTCCATTTAATTATATATTTCGGAGTGGTTTTGAATGGAATTCACTGAAACACGCAGTAATGATTCGCGCGACGGAATTTTCTATTGTCTAGCTATCTGTTAGAATGTAGTAAGCATGAATGTAGCAACAGGTATGAAATCCTACTAATATTATAAATGCGAAAGTTTGTGAGGATGTGACGATGTTTGTGCCTCAATCATGCCGTAACGGCTGGACGGATTTGAATGAAACTTGGAGCATACATAGTATGTGTGCTGGAATAATATATAGGCTACTTTTTATCTTGGTACCACGCGAGCGAAGCCGCGAGCGGAAGCTAGTAAAGGTATAAAAGCTTCCGCTTTATATTTAGTTTCTCACAATCATTGGCGATATCGAGGCAATCTCAGGCAAAAATAAAAAGAAGAAAACGTAAAGGCTGGTGTACACGGGCAGAATAAGCAGTAGAGTTAACTAGCATACTACTCTAGCGATGTTACGATGATGGATATAGGTTACGGGTCCATGCTCCCATCTATATCGTCTGCCTACCCCGCTGCCGGACGTCCCACATATTTCTATAGCCACACCAAAAAAAACTACAACAATTATTAATCAGACTAAAATAATCATAAAAGCGCAATTAAAATCTGTTTGTATTTGTATCTGTGACGTACGTCAGCCTGATTCATTCATCAACTGTGATAGGTTACGCCTGAATTTGTTCCGAGTAAATTCCGAGAATCTGATTACAGCGAACGTCAAGAACACATGGAAATAAATGTATGCAAGATACATTTTTACTTCAATAAAAAACAATTGGCATTTTTCTGTTTAAACCGACGAGCATGTATGAGGTATGTAATGAGAGTGAATGAAGCGAAAAAATATGTCAGGATCGTAGCAAATGGCGATCCGTGATCTCTGCCTACCCCTATGGGAAACAGGCGTGAATTTATATATGATCAACGCACAGGCCAAACTATTGTAGCTAGAAAGCTGAAAATAATATGGAAGGTAGCTTCTTTTTACAGCAAAACCATCCACCAAGGCGGGATTTTTCGAAGTTCAACCCCTAAAAGGGTGGAAAGGGATGAAAACGTTTGTATGCAACTTTTTAACGCTAAGTAAGATTTACTTGAAATTTCGTCTGAATATTTAAAGTACAAATAATTGGACACATGTTTTAGGGTTTTTCAAAACAACCCTTTAAAAGGGGTAAAATTGGAGGTCAAAGTTTGTTTGGGAGCGTTTTAACGAGTGGTGCGATTGGCTCGCTACTTAGTTAGGATACTTTAAACACAAAATTAATAAACACGTGTTTATTTTTCAAAATAACCCTCAATAGGGGTAAATGAGGTGTCAAAATTACGCCAACTTACACTGAACAATTCCTCGGCACGGAGTTTTTAAACGTTTAAGAAAGTGTTCTGGCTTTGGTAAAAACTATTGCGACCCCGGTGATCACGATGTTCAGGAATGAAATCCCCACCATAAAGAAGAATGTTTGAACCGGGATACTTGTAACCTAAGTGTTTGCGGTTTGCTCAAGCCTATAGTTTAAGCTGTGACTTGACGATCAATACTGTCCATAATCCAATTTAAGATTATCTAGTAGATATTTGCACGAAAGGAGCCTTTGATGCGCACTTTAAATCCATTCACCACACTGGTTAGAAAGAACTAGTGACTAAATAGACAGACACCTACCCTGTCTTTACATAAAACAGCAGAGTTCGTAAAACAACAGGCGTCCTTTTTCAGTACACATCAAGATTTCCGAGCAAGAGTGCTAAGGAACACGTTCAATAACAGACTGTGCATGTGCATTCCTAAATATAATATTAAATTTACACAAAGTCAAGCCTATTACATGTGCATTAGGATTTATAACAAGTTACCAAACCCGAAAGGTTTAAAATGTCAATTGTTTAACTTAAATTGGCTTATTGATTTTTACTCCATCGACAAAAATATTTAAACAGTTCTGGACATTACGTATCTTTATGTTCCGACATTCCTAAAATTATGATTATGACATTACAATTAAATAGGACCTAAGATATCTGCATACCAAAGATTTTGGTAGAACAGATTGGACTGATGTATTTTTAAGACCATAATTATTGTGTCACATGTGTTCGTGCAAATAAAATGTCATTTATCATTTATAGATAGTAGATATTTGGGAATCGAATCTGCTAAAAAATATTGAAATCTACGCGGACCAGGGAGGACCAAGTCTATAAGGACCTATAGATAGTTAGTAGATATTTAAGAATTGAATCTGCTAAAAATTCATTGAAGTCTACGCGGACCAGGGAGGACCAAGTCCTGCTCTTCCCTGTCATCCCTCATGGGCTGTCATCAGGACTTTGTTGGATTGCACAAGTACGAGTAAGCTTACGCCCTGCAATAGCCAAAGACACTAAATGATGCAATGTAGGTACATTTACAACATCCCTCTTTCCTTACGACGTTTCCTGTCACCGATTGAGAGTACTGGCAAAAATACTCTAGCGCACGATTCGAACCCACGACGAAACTATCGGGACTACCATTAGACCCTCTCAACTAATTACATCAATCGGCGTCTATTAAATGAACCGATTATAGACACACGCAAAAACAACAATACAACGGAGCCGTGAGAAGATTCCTTATTAGCTGGCTAAATATAGAAGTCATTACACGTCATCATTGTCATCGGTACAAGTCCTATGGAGGTGGCAGTGGGCTGGCCATATCTGACAACCGCTGGGTTAAACAAGAGACTAAGCAAACGTAATGTAAGACGTGTAAAAACTGAGGCCTTTTACCATTTATTGTAGATGATTTATACAGCGTCAAGAGGCAACTTTTACCTTCACAAACGGGACGATGTAGTGCCCGGTACGAATTAAGATGGAGTAGGCTTGCCCAGCACCTATTCCATCCTCTCGGCTTAGTCGGCCATGTCCACAGGAAAGACATGGTCAATACGTGCTTCTACCTATGTATAAATCAGTATGTTGTACACTTTTTTCTCTAAAAAAAAAGCAAAAACATACATATTATCACGCCCACGCGATATAATGAAGTGGGCGGAGCCACAAGTAATCATAAGAAAAATCGCAGCCACCCCTGATTTAAAGTCTCAAGATGAATATGGTAAATCATAGTGACAGGTGATCAGCCCATCACCCATACAGATGGTCCATCATATTGAAGAGGATCCTATTTCTTAGTCGACTTTTACGGTATGCTCGGGGAGAGAAGCAGCTGGACGCATTTCTGTTTTTTCCTTACTCCCAGTCCAGCAGAGAAGTGTAATGTTTCTCATTGAGAAAACACCTAGTTACCGAAGTAAACAAATAAACAAACCCACAAAACACGTATGTTTTAACTACAAAATACCATGAGTCATCGTGATTCACGCGAAAAGACAGATCAAATGCTCGCCAAGCGATGAGCTTGCTACCTATCACGTTGTAAATACGATTATATGCTCGGACTTTCCTCTAACCATCGAGTATATAACTGAATATTAGGTTATATGCTCGATGCCTCTAAGCCGTTTGAGATTCATATACATTATTAATGTTAGGAGCACCTCCTCTGCTGTACTGGGAGTAGAAATAAAACTTCGCACACGAAAGGTTCCGTACCATGGTACAATGTTTCTTGTACACCACCCATGACAGAACGTTCCTTATTAAAATCAATCAAAAAATGCAAAATGAAACACGTCTCTTCATGAGGACACTTCAATTTTAATTTTAAATATATTTTTTACACGGATTGAATCCCGTCTATTACCTCCGAATACTCCAACGCAACTCAGAGTTGAGCACGTCTCAAATTACGGTTTTTTGACAGTTTTTGATGAAAATCTGTCAAAAACTCGTCACTTGAGACGTGCTCAACTCTGAGATGCGTTTGAGTATTCGGGGGTATTTAATTGCAGCCACCCCTGATTTAAAGTCTCAAGATGAATATGGTAAACCATAGTGACAGGTGATCAGCCCATCGCCCATATAGATGGTCCATCATGTTGGAGGATACTATTCCTTAGTCGACTTTTACGACATGCTCGGGGAGAGAAGCAGCTGGAAGCATTCTGTTTTTTTTTATTTCCATTTCAGCAGAGAAGAAAATTATTTAAAATTATTCTTTATTGTACATATATAAAACACAGACATAAAGTAAGGACATGCGTAAAGACGAGCTTGACCCTACAAAGAGTTTTCTTCCAGCAAACTTTAGGCTAGAGAGGTGGAATATAGATAGTGGGTACATGTAAGTACAAAACATGACAAACATTTAAGTATACATATAAATAAATAGTGAATCAACTACAAACTAAACCATTCCTATTTACCAATTAAAATAATACTCAAAATAAAATGATCTTAGCTCTAGATCATCAAAATGTTTTATCGAGCGAGAAAATGATTCAAGTATTCCAGTCGAGAGTAGTATGTCAGGCAAATGGAGATCCCT
This sequence comes from Scotopteryx bipunctaria, assembly GCA_949320045.1. Taxonomy (NCBI): domain Eukaryota; kingdom Metazoa; phylum Arthropoda; class Insecta; order Lepidoptera; family Geometridae; genus Scotopteryx; species Scotopteryx bipunctaria. Next base: position 2,005,156 of record OX439464.1, on the reverse strand, counting down.
GCTCTCTGCCTACCCCTATAGAAAAGAGGCGTGATTATTATATGTTTTTGTCAAATTCGTTCAGCCGTTACGAAGAAATATACACACACAATAACACAAACTTTCACATTTACAATATTAGTGTGATCCCACACATTTTATTTAAAGTTCACACAGGAAATACACTATAAAAATAATGACGAAACCTAGGCAATTTATAATGCAAAAAATATATTAAAAACTTGAACTAAACTCAGTGAATTTAAAACTAGCCTATGCCTATGACTTTGTACGTATTATATGTAGATGGAGATTATCCTAAACCCATCTAAATACGCAATTTTTCTACAATCAACGCACAGGTCAATCTAACCTGGAAAATTTAAACATAGAAGGTAGTTTCTACGTTACAGCAACATCCGAAGGTTGCCAACGGGACCCTGTTAGTAAGCCTCCGCCGTCCGTCCGTCCGTCCGTCCGTCCGTCTGTCAGAGGGCTGTATCTCATAAACCGTAATAATTTTCACAGAGTATGTATTTCTATTGCCGCTATAACAAAACATAATAAAAGTAAAAAAGGGTGCCCCAAACAATTCGTAATCGATCATATTTGGTTGGGTCGAGTGACTTTTTGCACATTTTTTTATCCTACTAATATTATAAATGCGAAAGTTTGTTAGGATGTAATGATGTAAGGATGTGTGGATGTGACGATGTATGTTTGTGCCTCAATCATGCCCAAACGGCTGAACGGATTTGAAAGAAACTTGGATTATACATAATACGTGTGCTGGAATAACATATAGGCTACTTTTTATCCGGATACAACGCGAGCGAAGCCGCGGGCGGCAGCTAGTATGTAATATTTTTGTGTTAGGAATTTTCAAACGATCTAAAATTTAATGATTTGTACAAAAATAATAATAAAAGAGGGCCCCATAGGAGAGACGTGTTTCATTATGCATTTTTTGCTTGATAAGTAACGTGCTGCCACCTGTTATATGTGGCATTTAAGAAACATTTATGTTCATGTACGATAGTACGGAACCTTTTGACTCGCACTTGACTGGGTTTTTTATTATACAGATAAGTTTTAGTGAGTAAATTCATAACGGAAGTAATAAAATACTTTTTTCGCATGCACGGGACGGAAACTGTCCTAGTATGGAATGGTATACTGGGCAGACACCATAATAATAGTAATCTATTATATTAAGGTGCTCAGAAATGAGTTTTAATTAAGCCGAAGTTTCGGGTTCAGGTCCCGTTCGCGCAAGAATTTTTAGAAGTAATTTTTTTAACCCCTACGAAAAACCTCTATAAGTTTGTAGTGTGTGTATCTGTGTATCCGCTGTAGCATCATATTCGTAGCTCCCAAATAGACTGATCTTGATAGTTTTTTTTTGTTTGACCAATGCACAATGTAAACCAAAAGTCCTAGAACCATGAAACTTGGAGGATCTATTTCTCTTATGGTGTAGAGGTGCACTAAAGAAGGGAATTCTCGAAATTCAACTTCTAGAGCACGCAGCGGAAAGAAGTCTGTATGCAAAAAAAGTCAACTAGCAAAAATACACTCACTTCATTGTAGTAGGAGGTACTTAATAAAAATACCGTATGAAATCAATAGGTATGTATTTTTATACTGATATAATTATCCTATTTACAGTGGAATTCGCTTTCAATGATATTCTTACAGATAGTGGTTTATTTTTAGTATGTGTGCTGTGCATAACATTATAGTACCTGCCTACTGATAATCATCATAGAGGATAATGGTGTCGAAAAGTCGTGTTCAACATCATATTTAGAATAGAATAGAATCAATTTATTTTATCACAAAATAAAATAGCTACAGAGAAAGAATAAAATGAATAAAGTGATGTAAAAAAGGTCACTACTCAGCTTAATGCTCCAGCAGCGTAGTGGCGGCTGTAGCGTTGGTTCAATGGCACCAAGAGTTGGTAGGGCAGCACTAACCGAGACACACGTTTTGTAAAAAAGAACCTATTTTACACGTTATTATTTAAAGTTCCTACATAGAATACAAAGAGACAAATACAGCGACACTTAAGATAAAAAACAAAAGTACAATTTCTAAGAGATCATACATACATACATAATTATCACGCCCGTATCCCTAACTGGGTGGGCAGAGCAACAAGTAATCATAAGAAAACTTGCAGCCACTCCTGATTGTAATCCCAAGATGGATATGGTGTACCATGGTGATAGGTGGTCAGCCCATCGCCCATATAGATGGTCCATGATGTTGGAGAGGATACTATCCCTTAGTCGACTTTTACGACATGCTCGGGGAGAGAAGCAGCTGGACGCATTCTATGATTTTTCTTTACTTCCAGTCCAGCAGAGAAGTAAATACTTAAATAAATAAAATAATTAAATACAAGTTATACCTACAACATAACTAGTTTTAATGAAAACATTTCTTTCGTCGCGCCACAGGAATCGAAAGCGCATGTCCTAGCGTCTCTCCCGGACTCGCCCGCCACGCCATCGAGGTCGCCAAAGTACGTTTGTAATGTTTTATAAATAAAAATGTATTCTATTATATTCTATTTATAAATATTTATTCAATATCATTCAAGAGGGAAATCTATTTCTGGCTTGAATTGTTTAAATTACATTACAGATCTCATAGACATAAAGTTAGATTTTATGATTATAAAAAAAAATACTTTAAACATGAAATAATGCTCACAGTCACACAACAACTGCTTGGTAACACTTATCCTTATAAAACTAGCTTCACTCATGTTATACCTTTTTAAAAATGCATATTATCACGCGAGTATTCCTAATGGGGTGGTCAGAGCCAAAAGTAATCAAAAGAAAATTCAAATTCCCAAGATGGATATGGTGAACCATGGTGATAGGTGATCAGCCCATCGCCCATATAGATGGTCGATCATGTTGAACACATTCTATGTTTTTTTTGTTTACTCCCAGTCCAGGAGATAAGGATAAAAATTAGCATATAATAATTAAATGTTAGCTTCTGTCAGCAGCTTTCCTCACCCAGTAACCAAATATGAAGTAGGCTATGCCTCAAACCCCTAAAATCTCTATGCAAAAAAATATGTTGATCCATGGGTGGCTGCACTCGTGTGGTGTAAATTTTGACACCTCATTTTGAGTCATTTTGAAAAACCCTTAAAACACCATTGATGATTTTGTATTTAAAGTATTCTAACCAAGTTTTGAGAGCCTATTGGCTCGAAACTTTTTAACGTTAAAAAGCCCATTTTACCCATTTTTAAGGATTGCTTTGAAAAATACTGAAACACCATGTCCATTTACGTTATTATAGTATCCAGACCGAGTTTAAGCAAATTGCAATATGTGTTAAAAAGTTCCCTAAAAACGTTTTCACCCCTTTTCGTGACGAATTTTGAAATATCCCGTGGTTTTGCTATAAAAGGAAGCTACCTTGCAAGTTTGGCCTGTATGTTAAATTTTAGTATTTATAATATTAGTAAAATTTCAAGTCAAAATATATAAATCCCAAGTTGCATTCTAATCCGTTCTAAGCCGTTGTTGTGATTCAGGCACAAGTTCACAAGAAATCAGTACAGAGTCAGAAAAGATCTCTCCTCTTTATTATTCTGATGATCAGTTTAAGTTTTATATACCCAGGAATACCTAAATATTTGTCAGTACCGTGTACTTAAATGAGTAGGTTCTCTGTGTCGTAGGTCCATGAAACAATGAGTACCATGGTACCACAATACCCAGACCCAGAAGAAATATTTGCAGATCATGATTTCTCCCGTGGCGGGAATTGAAGCAGCACCTCTTGTTTCTCAGGTTAGGACTCACCTGCCACACCACTGAGGCACTTAAAATTAAGTAACAAATTCACATATTCAGAGGGCAACAAATGGTGTGAATACAAAATACATTGTTATGTTATCTGTAGCATGTTTTAAATGTATTTCAATAGGATAGTTTCATAAAAAATTGCTAAGCATTGTTTCTTCCATGCTTGGTCGCTCTACGAATAACAAGCCTAAATTCAATGTAGATTTAAGATGTTTCTACTACTACCAGTCGTGTCCTTCATTTTTGCGAACCAGTGTGGTGAAAGGATTTAAAGCGCACCTCAAACACTCACTTCTTGCACTTTGCACATGCACATTTTTCGAAAAATCCATTATAAACAGATTTGAACCCACAATTTTAGGATCAGAAGGCAGGGCTGCTACTACTAGACCCCTAGTGCTTTTTTCAAACTTATAGGAAACAAATTAATTTGAAGAGAGAGGTGTGTAATTTATACAAATTTTATGTTATAAATTCTGTTTTATCTTAATTTGGTGTGTTTTATTAACTTTTTTTTTGCATTAACAAAGCTGATATAAACAATAATGTTTGTAAAAAAGTCACTCAACCCTGAAGTATCAAATTGTAGTATTGTTTACGCTTTAAACATATTTTAAAGAGCATGAAATGCTACATTAATTTGTACCATGCGTTCTCCTCCAAGTAACATCTTGAAGCAGTACAATCATAGACCTGTATATTGTTTGTTAATTTAATTCTGTAAGTTGGTATAATCCAAGGTTGGGGTACAAACAGGTTGGGGGTATGATCTCTATGAAGGTTGTATAAACAATGAGGTTTAACATGAAAATGGGATGTTTTTAAGGAGTTGCTGTAGAAGACATTGGTAGACTCACCAGCAGGTGGGCGTGGCGTTATCCACGGTGTCCTGATTGGCCTGCGAAGGAGACTCTGCTCCCCGCGCGCCACCCGCCACTGACGAAGCCGTGGTGACGCTCTAATCTTTCACTGCACCCACATCTTCACCAAACTTCTGTCAACTCAACTAGCACACACAGACACTAGTTGCATATCTACCTGGTACCACCACACTTCACTACCACCTCTATTTTGGGTATCACTATGTCTACAGCATCCCACACACCAGATCACACCCCGATATCACAACACAACGCCAAAAATCTACGGAAAAATGGCAACCTCTGCCAGTAGAGAACCAAACGAACTCACGACTCCACCATAAAATACTGTAATATTTATAAACTTTCACGGTTTAATTTTAGACCAGACGTTACTATTAACGTTTGAACATAAGTAAAAGCTGAGAAAATAATATTTATAAATAGCTTCGGATTATTTTGATACAAATCTATATCGGTCTGTCACTGCTTACACACCCCTGGTTCGGGTGGAGGATCCACTACTTTTCTTTCTCTTTGCGATACGTTTAACGAAAATTAGCACGGACTTGTAAGTAGGACTACAATTTTATGACCTACACCCTGATATCTACAAAGACATTTTGTAGCAATGACAGCGGATCCGTACCGTATCGGCTTCACAGAACCTATAGAAAAAAATCAACATGTCTCCTGTGATATTGCAAGGTGTTTTATCATTGACACTTCACAGCAAATCGAGTTAAAGGGGCGTGGTCAACTCGAGATATGAAAAATCGATTTAACATTAAATCTTTTTTTGTCGAACTAAATAAACTTAGCCTAATTTAAAATCATTACATATTTTTATATTTCATTACTAGAACCTGTACCATGACTGTAAAGTTTTAAAAAGTAACTAAGTAAAAAAAAATGTAAGTAAAATATCGAGGCTCCCTTCACGCGATTGGTAATAGATAATAAATAGCGGCAATAATTTAATCGTTGTAAAAAGTATAATAAACATAATAATTATTATTATTTAGATTTTGGTACAGTGGCATACCTTAGTTCTACCGAGTTCTGTCGTAAAACACTAATGATAAATAAATATACTTGTCATACCCATACCCACCTATCAAAAATTAACCTAAATATTGCGTAGCCAGGTGACTGTCCAGCTGAGAGGTGCGAGTTCGATAAGCGGTGCGGCAGAAATTTAATGTTTGAATGTTTGCAATTTTATATTTTTTTCGGATTTGGGTGTAATGGTACCCTAATACGGTAGTTTATTTTAACATGCGACACGAGAATCCTAGTGCGGGGTAAGAACTATCATAGTTCGGTCTGACGCCACACTAACCTAATACTAAAATAGTAAAAGTAACTAAGTTCGTATGAGCTAGTGGCCAACTCTTGTGACGGAGTTTTTAGTAATAGTAATAGTACCTAGTATTTTTTTTAATAGTTATATTAATATCTGGTATGCACGCCTTTAAGTAATAGTTAATTAAATAAGTATAAAAACTTTACCCTATTTTCTCTTGTTATCTCTTCTATTCATATTCAAATAATCTTAAATATTCACCTACAAGTAGGAAAAAAATCAATTCACAGTGAATCGATTTTCGATATCTCGTTCGAGTCATTCGTATTGCAATTCTTACTGTTGTCTATTGATTGATTGTCTATGGATTTGACTGACAGTGAAATTATAAAAAAACTAATGCCAATATCAGATGTCAGCTGTTCATATAGGTCACTCGGTCACATAATCCTCATTCAATCAGATTCAATCTCATACTACTCATTCCGGTCTTCCGGTCATATTATGTCATGATGCACTTGTAGAAACCTCGGTAGAAACGAGGTAGAAACTCTCAGAAACTTATAAAACTTCTGTGAAAGATCCATTCTTTCAATTAAACGTCTAAGTCAATGTCATTATAAAAAAATATTAGTCAATGTCAGATAAATATGCAATGAATTTCAATTCAATCAATCAACAGACTGACAGATTGAATTTTATTCAAAAGAACCGGCCGTAGCGTAGCCCGTAGTACGAATTCTGTACGATACATAACCTAGGTACCTAGGTACTTTACTTACTTGTGTGTTCATTGGCGTTTATTATTATTATTATTATTAAGAACCTGTAGTTGTAGTGTCCCACTGCAGGGCAAAGGCCTCCCTTCCTTCTTTCCAGTCATCCCTGTTTTGGGCCACTGTGGGCCAGTCCTTTAAGTAGGCATCATTCGCGTTTACCTTTTTATTTTTCATTTAGTTAGTTACTTTTACTTTTCTTCAGCTCGCGCAGGGGAATGCAATGATGTTCTGAAAGAAAACATCAAAATTAGACATAATAGTTTATCGAGAATGGCGACACACAATAAGACAATGCATCTGATAGCCTCGAAACTGGGGCTTGGTGATGAAGAAAAAGTACTAAGGTAACTTAATTCAATTCTGCTGTAGGCATTTTATCGCTTGGCTTAAGACGATTGATTGAGAAGAATGTAGACAGGTTCTATCATACTAGAGTATACAAAATTTGCTACCTACCTGAGCTCTTTCAACTTATACATAAACATATTATTTCTTCTCTATTTCCATTGATAGTGGCAATGCTGCCAGTTTCTTTTTATTTTGTAATAAAAAAATTAGTAGAGACATTGTCAAAGTTATGTTCTTGAACAGCAAAGCAGCAGAGTTGGAGAGACTCCTGCAAACAAAGTCGATGGCCGGCAGCAACATGACGGACACAAGCAAAGTGGTGATCTGCTTGGACTTGGCTGCAGGGCTGATGGGAGCTGACCTGGATCTGGTAAGCCAATACTGAAATAAATGGGTGTTATTTGGATTCTCCTATTCATTATTCCATTATACATTTTATTTGACCAACTTCTTTTTCTCACATAAATGATTACAAGGAACTGAGTTGACCAAAAACAAAAAAAAAATTGGTAAAAATAATTTTCACAAAAAAAAACACTTAATATGGTTCATAAGACAGTTTCCCTGTATCTCATATAAACACTATATTTGTAGGTAATATATAATAATAATAACGTTCCACATTTTGTTCCAGGAAACTATTCCAAAGGCTAAACTGATCTCTCATTTCTGTTCCAGAAAACAGCAATAAAATATTCTGGTCTCAAACCTGCATTGTACACTAACTGCAAGAAAATGGTACAAAACCTGCTGGAGCTGGACAGCGATAAGCTGACAATGTCGGTGCTTTGTGCTGCACTGCAGTGTACGGGCGTTCAGAGCTTGGCTGAGCAGATATTAGTGGAATATCAGAAGCAGGCGAAAATGGTAAAACCAAAATCAAACTAAGATTATAAATGAAAAGGTTCTAATTCTAATTCTAATTGATGTTAGGGGAACAAAGATCTGCACTGACGTCCCGCAGTGGGGTGTATTGTGCATTATCCCCCTGCTAACCCTCCCCCAGCCAGCCCAACTCCTTGAACTACTGTGGAAGGACTTGGGATGTTGACAGCAGTGTTCCAGTATCCTCGATGGTGTTTCAACATTTTTTTTTATCCTATCTCTTTTCTTGCTATCTGCCTTTCTGGGTATTGAACTAGAGTTTTGAAATTTACTCCGTCATTGGCGTGTATGGAATAGGCCCAGTAGCATATTCATATGGTCACGTACTCCCTTCTCGTCACGGGCTATATGAGGTCTTGAGGGGACTTGTCCATTAAGTTTGCAGCAAGTTCGTTTGGATGTTGATCAATGCGTTATGCATGTTCCAACATGGATTATTTTTTAGCATTTTTAATACTAAGTAACAATTCTGTACATCACTTCATCGTGATTAAAATCTGCGCTGATGTCGTATGTTAGTTTGAGCATAATTCTTCAGTATTTTCAATAGTTTCCTCTTTTCAGGAGGTAGACCTAACCCTGCCCCAGTACGTCTGCATGGCTGTATACCACGCTTGTAGAATAAACAAGGTGAAAGTGCCCAAAGGTAAACTCATAGAAAAGTCTCATCTCAAACCTGCACAGTGGGCGAAACTAGATGCAGATTGGACTAAATTCGTTGACACACATTTTGCTGCGGCTAAGAAGAAACGCGGAAGACCAAGAAAGAATACGGAAGGTATGTTTAAGAAAGAAATAGTATTAACTAGCTGCCGCTCGCGGCTTCGCTCGCGTGGTACATACATACAGCGGCGGAATGAAGAGGTTCATCAGTTAATTGATTAGTTTGACGTGTCGCGAGACATGTTACATTTTGAATCTAAGGCACGGAACAAATTTCGTTGATGTCTCTAAAAAAATCTGGGAGCGCAAAAAGTCAATATCACGCGGCACTCTCAGGCGGTCACCCATCCAAGTTTTTCGCGCGCCTGTATTTTGATGGGTTTCCCATACAGACTTTCATACCTTATTTCACCCCCTTCAGGATTATTATTGCAACAAAAAGTAGACTATGTCCTTCCCCGGGATGGAATCTATCTCCTTGCCAAATTTCATCAAAATCTGTTCATTAGTTTAGGCGTGAAAACTTATGTTGCGAGGTTTATTTACCTTAAACTAAAGTGATTTCATCGTAATAAATTATTAAATTGTCGCTCCCGGCTTTTAACTCGTTAAGCCGGAGGCCTTTGAGGCGCACTTAAAACCCTTTTACTACACTGTTTCGAAAAAACTAGTGACACAACTATTACTTGAGTCAATGTTTTCATTTACCGTATGACAGTACTGGTATAGCGCACATTAATTCTAACAGAAAAACCCATTGGTGCACGACTGGGTTTGAACCCACGACTTTATGATCGAAGGCTAGGCCGCTACCACTAGACCACCAATGCTCTCTTCATGCCATTAATAAATATCTAATGTATATAAATTAATCGTTAGGTTTTTTCCAGCTGATCCAGAGACGATGGAAATGGACATACCTCAAAAAGAAGAACCTACCGAGCCTCAAATAGAACAATATGAAGATTGGAAACAGCGTATGCTAGAAACAGCTTACAAAGAACTCAAAGAATTAGAGATAAAAGAGAGAGAACTCAAGAAAGACTCACAGAAGAGAATAGACAAAGAGAGCCCAAGACGGTCTCCTAGAAAGACCCCACAAAAGTTTTCGCCGTACAAAAGTCCGGCTAAAATGAATGGAGTTAGACTGCTCTTTCCATTAGAGTTGTGATGACATCACCAATAGATGGCGCTGTAACAAAACTCTTATCTGTAAGTGACTGATTTTTTATGTTAGGTTTAAAATGTTTTTATTTAATAGTGATTATAGTTGTAATGTTCAATGGAATAGAATTAAATTAAGCGTTTTTTTAGTATTTGTGTATGTTTTAATATACCATCATAGTGATATTCTACTAATATTTTAAATCTGAAAGTTTGTATATTTGTATTGCATTACGGTACAATGGGTCTGAATTGAATTTAGAGTATACACTGGAAGAACATAGGCTAGTTTGTACATAGATACGATCAGGTAACCTACTAATATTAATGTGAAAGTTTGTAAAGATGACCTTGGTGGCTGTTGGTGCCCTTCAAATACGGAACCCTAAAAAGTTTATATAATAAGTATTCTGTCAGCCTTCCTGGTTCCCATAGTACAAGCTTTGCATAGTTTGGGGCTAGATGGCGCTGTATGCAATGTCTACAAATATCTTAAATCCTTACTAATATTATAAATGCGAAAGTTTGGATGTATGGATGTTTGTTACTCTTTCACGCAAAAACTACTGAACGGATTTGAATGAAACTTGGAATATAAATAGTACATGTTTGGATTAACACATAGGATATTTTTTATGCGGTTACAAAGCAAGCGAAGCCGCGCACGTAAGTTACTATTCAATTTATTAAAACTCAGCTTTGAACAATCTAGTTGACCATGCCTCAAATATGGTTCAATTAAAAATACTTATTTTACTCCTTACAATCGCGAGCGGCCAAAATTCAAATGAAAACTCAGAAGAACTCGACAAAAATGATCTTAAAGTGCTCGACCCAAAGAGACCTAACCTCGGCTACCCGACTTCACTCGGCTTGCTCTTCATATTCACAATATTACTTCTCGGCGTGATTGTACGAGCTATTATGCTTTGGACTGGTCTACAATGCATTCCGTACAGGGTTATAATGTTTTCTATCGGCGGGGTACTGGGCTACTGTGCGAGTAAATACCCTGCTTTCAAACCTATAGTTCTGCTCTGTTTTATCGACGTGGACATCATCCTTATCATATTCCTACCGACGATTTTGTTCAGCACTTCCTACAGCGTCGACGCTCATTCGTTTTGGCGTAGCTTCCCCCAAATTCTGCTGGTAGGAGTCCCGGGAGCCTTACTCACAGCCTTGATAACGTCGTTCTTGGCGTGCTATATTATAGAATCATCATGGAACTTCCCCACAGCGCTTTTGTTCGGGATTGTATGTTCCCCTATTTACCCTACAGAAGTCGTAAAGCAATTAAAAGAGATGAGTAAAGGGAAATACATAAGCGTGTTGCTATTGGGAGAGGGACTTATTGGTGATGTCACTGTGATGATAGAATTTACTGCTGTTTTCGGGTACTTATCTATGGCTATATCTGACGCGTCTCAAATATGTCTGCTGCTCCTCAGATACGCAGGTGGTGGGTTGCTCCTAGGTATCGTGATGGGGAAAGCAATAGGTACCCTACTATCATTGACTTACTACGATATGTTATGTGCTGTGATAGTGACTTTGGCCGGAGCTTATTTGACGTACTACATCGGTGAGAAATTTTTCTACGTGTCAGGATTGCTAGCTACCGTCATAGCGGGAGTGTTGATCAGTAATAAGAAGTCTACGGTAGCGGGGGATGTTGAGCAAGTAGTGACGCATTTCTGGACGATTCTTGCACATATAGCGAATTCCCTGGTGTTCACAATGGTGGGGGTGGTGATTTTCGAGAAAATGACCAATGTTATAAGTGTCCGGCAAGTCTCGTTGGTGTTTGTGACGTACACGACCATTTATTGCTCCAGGTAAGAATATTTTATACATATATGCCAGTGTGTATTTATCGACCATAGCATAACACATTCATTTAGTGAGATGTTGCAAAATTGTAAGCGAAGCGAGTCACTTTGGTTGATAGCATTTTCGTGATTGCTGATCGCTTTGCTCGTCTTAACATTTGTGCACTTTGCTGCTTGTTCATCTCTGTTTTATTATGCTGCATACTGACTGCATCACAGATCTTAGTGACTGCATAACAGATCTAACTAACTGTGCTATAGATTACACATTGACTATGGTAGGTATAGCGTGCGTGTGGGGAGGGCTGCACTGTCCTTTATCTTTCTGACTCATCTTATCATAATCATAATCATTTATTTGCTTGAATGTGGTATACAAAGATCTTCTAATTAATACATATGTATAGATGCTCACATTCCCCATTTGGGATGAAAATATTGGTCTAGTTGATTTTAACATAATTTATAATTTATTTAACTTTATAAACAGAAAAAAGTAAGCAAAGCTGTCAAAGGTCAAAATCCGTAATATAATCATATATCTTACCGACTATTTCATACCTTAACTGTATAAAAGATCTTAGTAACTGTACCACAGATCTTAATGACTGCATCAATATCTTACTGACTGTATCACAGATCTTAGTAACTGTACCACAGATCTTAATGACTGCATCAATATCTTACTGACTGTATCACAGATTGCTGGTTTACTCTGCGCTATTTCCAATTCTGAGGCACATCGGCTATGGTATATCCTGGCAGCATATCATGGCTTGCGTGTGGGGGGGTCTGCGCGGTCCTTTGTCCCTCTGTCTCGCTATGTTTGTGCTACAAACCCCAGCGACTGCTGATGCGGGTGAGGTAAGTTCAACTTATATCCTATCCTGATTAATATCCTACTAATATTATAAATGTAAGAGAGCACTGGTAATCTAGTTGGCAGTGTCCCCGCCTTCCGATCCTAAGGTCGTGGGTTCAAACCAGATCGTGTACCATACCAGTGGATTTTTCTGTACGAAAAAATTATGTTCGCTATACCAGTACTCTCTAACGGTGTAGGAAAACATCGTGAGAAAACCCGCGGCTTAGTCAGCTACGCACGTATTGACCATATCTTTCCTGTGGACAAGGCCGACTAATCTGAGAGGATGGAATAGGTGCTGGGCAAGCCTACTCCATCTTAATTCGTCGCGGGCACTGCAGCGTCCCGTTTGTGAAGGTAAAAGTTGCCTCTTCCTGACGCTGTATAAATAAATCATCAGTGCTCTCACCCAGAGTCACCAGCCCTTACTTCATCAGATATTCACCATCCAAACCGCTGGTCTGGTCATCCTATCCCTCCTCATCAACGCGACCACAATGCGTAAAGTCCTAAAAGTCCTGGGCCTCGCCGAGATATCCCTCGCTAAGAAAGCTAATATGACGAACTGTGTGAAGAGAGTTATGCTGACACGGGACAGATGCATCTCTATGTTGAAGATGGACAAGTTTCTCGCTGATGCTAACTGGGACCTGGTGCATGAAGGTACTTATTTATTTACTAGCGGCCCGCCCCGACAGTAATAAACCTACGAGACAAGCAAGTATAATAATAGATTTCCCATACAAACATTCATTTCATCCCTTATTTCACCCCCTTCAAGATTATTTTTGCAAGAAAAAGTAGCCTATGTCCTTCCCTGGGATAGAATCTATCTCCTTGCCAAATTTAATCAAAATCTGTTCGGCAGTTTAGACGTTAAAAGGTAACAGACAGATAGAGTTACTTTAGAGCCTATAGTCTTCGCAAAAACTTTTTGCTTCGTGTAGTCGTTTAAAAATCTTATACGACATGACTGCTTCATAAAGACGATCATAGAAGAAAAGGTAGAAGGAAAGCGAGGAAGAGGAAGACCAAGAATTAGTTATATCAGCCAGATAAAGGAGAAAGTCGCTGTCATGTCGTATAAAGAAGTAAAAGAGACCGCATTAGAGAGGGAAAAATGGAGGAAACTTCATCATTACACCGACAAGAGTTAGCTCTTAAATAATTTAAAGTCGTAAAAGTAGTATGACTTAAGCTACTCCTCTAAACCCTAAGGAACAACGATAAAGCATCCCTATCAGCTGCAGATCTCAGGGCGGGACGAAGATAGTGACGACGATGCCTACATGGGCTACCACTTCACCACCTGCCCCGACTGCGAGAGAGAAATACCCAATGAGCCCACCAAGAAGGAGTTTACTGAGATGATGAGGTGAAAATGCTCAGGGTATTGAAATGCTCGTAGGAGATTTGCTATGCTTTTAGCAACAACAATAACACCCAACAGTCACATACATAGTCCTGACCCCCATACTAGGATTCCCTGTGTCGTTGGTATCAGAAACTACGAGTACCATGGTACCACAACATCCAGACCCGGAAGAAATATTTACAGAACATGCAAACATTTCTTCCGCAGCGGGAATCGAACACGCGCCTCTTGCGTCTCGGCCGAGCAATCGCCCGCCACCAAGGCTGTCGGCTTGTGTTAGAATAATGCTCATGGTAGATTTTGCTGAGATTATGAAGAGATATTGCTCGTAGGTAGTCTACGCTTGTACAGTTATCTTCATACAAACGTCAGTGCAAATCATGCGAGGGTGATATCTAACGAGATCACCAAGAAGGAGTTTACTGAGATGATAATGTGATAAAGGCCGTGGTAGAAAACGTTTGTAGCAATACAGTTATGCTCATGATTGATAATTATCTTAATAGGCACGTTTATGCTCATTAAAGATAAGCTTGTGTAAGATAATATAAATGCTCGTGGCAGATACAGCCATCCTGTGGTAGATTGCACTTATAGCCTCAGACCAAATAAAAAGAAAAGACGGCGCGCCGCGAACAACAAAAGTAAAGCCACACAAAACCGTGCTTCTGCAAGTAAACATACACGCTCACGCACACACCTACACTAAAACCATGCTCATCGCTCTTAGTACGTCACGAGTCTTAAAAATAGAATTATGCCTTCCTGTGTAGTGAAAACTTGTAAAAACAGCAACAAATCACATAAAAAGTCTCACGGAATCACTTTTCACTTGTAAATACTTCAAATAACATCGTTTCTTAATTATTATACTATGAATTTTAGGTTACTTGGAACACAAAACCTCAAAACCAAAAACACACACACACACACACACACATAGATAAAAGGTGGCTTCACTTGTTGTTAGCGGCGCGCCGTCTTTTTTTTTGTCTGAGCTCATAACATCAATTTTTTGGAACAGGGAAGCGAATCAGCGAGTCTTTAAAGCCATGAAGATCTCGTACTGGCGTCAGTACGAGCACGGCAAGGTAAGCAAGGACGGAGTCCGTCTGCTCGTGCAGGCGGTGGAGGTGGCAGCAGACTCTGACGATGGCAAGATCAACCTGGACCAACTCGGCACTCTGTGGAAACCCAAGGTATAAGACCTGATAGTACATTGCACTGGTGGTCTAGTTGGTAGTGACCCCGCCTTCCAATCCTAAGGACGTGGTTCAAATCCGGTCGTGTACCAATGGATTTATGGAAAAATTTATGTGCGGCTATACCAGTTCTCTGAAACTGTGAAGGATAACATCGTGAGGAAACCCGCGGCTTAGTCAGCTCCGCACGTATTGACCATGTCTTTCCTGTGGACAAGGCCGACTAAGCTGAGAAGATGGAATAGCTGGGCAAGCCTACTCCATCTTAATTCGTCCCGGGCACTGCGTCCCGTTTGTGAAGGTAAAAGTTGCCTCCTGACGCTGTATAAATCATCACAATTTTATTGCACACGTTATAAAACAAATGGAAGCCTTCTATTTTTATTGGCATCGCGGCTAGGGGCAGAAAATTGCTTTTTTATAATTTGTAAATTTTTAGAAGATTTTTCAATTTGACGTGTACGATTTGGGGGGGGGGGGTCACGTCCCCTTGTAATGGAGTATGTTTGTATGCTTTGGTGTATTTGGTGGACGTGTATAATGATAGAGAGTCTTCATGTTTGGATGCGTGTTTACTGGTCTGTGGTGCGATGAGTCGTCCCCTACAATGTATATGGCAACTATATTATAAACTATGTTAGGTAACAAATAACAAAATACCTAGCAAAAAGCGCGCGCGCACTGGCTAGGCACGTGTCGAGCTCCGTAAAATTAAATCAAAAAAATATATAATAGTTACGTTTCAGTGTTGAGTTATATCATTTGTTATTTAAACACATAATATTACGAGTTGTTTATGATATGAAGAGTGTGTTGGCCAGTGACGCGCTCTGAAAGGTGCCACGGCCACGGAAGAACAGCGCTGTAGTTGCTTCCGGGCTCTGCAGCACACGCTGAGTGGTTGCCTTTTTGGCTCTCAAATTATTATTTTTTTGCGCTAGCTGTGTATTTTTTTATAAGTGTTTGTGAGCTGAATAAATATTTTTTCTTTTTTATTTCTTTCAAATATGCTGAGCTATGCGCTCACACCACACCCTGTGACCCCCCTTTCGGAGCGCGCCTGCATCAGTCAACGGTGCATCCGTGCGTAGCCTCTGCGTGTGCAGCTTAGCTCAGTGTTTGTCGACAGAAACATGCAGTCTGGCTCCGTCATAAGATGGTCAAGATGCTGGCGCCAGACAACGTGAACGCGCAAATCCCCCGCTCGGCCTGCCGTCGGCGCTGTTACACGCTCATCTCCACCGTGTGGTTCGACGGGTTCATATACCTCATGATACTCTGCAACACTCCCGTCATACTCAGCGAAGTACTCCTCAAGTCCCCTAATTCTGACGCTATGCTTATTATCAAGACACTGAATTTGTAAGTATCATCTTCAGTGACGGATTAAGACTACTTGATGCCCTAAGCAATCCATGCCTGTGGGCCCCCCTATCCGTGTGTCAACTAGAATCGGTCTTTAAACCTTTACCGCCTAAAAACATTAGTTTTTTGTAAAATAAGATGATGAGATGTAACGTTAGAGTGAGACGTGATGCCCTAAGGACGGATTTTTTTTGTGCTTCTTCTGGTGCCCCTCAGACGTGATGCCCTAGGCAATTGCTTAATTTGATTAAGGGTTAACCCGTCATGATCAACTTACTTATATTTTAAATGCGAAAGTTTGTGAGGATGTTTGGATGTTTGTGCCTGAATCACGCCTGAACGGTTGTGAATGAAACTTGAAATATACATAAAACTCGTGCTGGTATAACATATAGGCTACTTTTTATCCGGGTACAACGCGAGCGAAGACGCGGATGGCAGTTAATTTTTTCTAATGGGGTAGGCAGAGCCACAAGTAAACATAACAAAATTTGCAGCCACTTCTGATTCAAAGCCCTAAGATCCAGGTGTATTCCAAGTTTCATTCAAATCCGTTCAGCCGTTACGGCGTGATTGAGTCACAAACATACATCGTCACATCCTTACATCTTCGCAAACTTTCGCATTTATAATATTAAGTAGGATAATGTGATATTTTCCACATTATAATCTAACGCTAGCACACACGATGTTCCAGATATTTCTACATAGTGTACCTATTGGAGATGATAATCAAGATGTTTGGCCTTGGAGTGTGGGGGTATTTCAAGTCTCATTGGAATAAGCTGGACTTCTTCATCATTGTGATGGCCACTGGAGGTTCGTCGGTATTAATCATCACTTATGATCATCAGTGATCGGAATCAGTCGGGCTAAAAATACCTAATGTTCGAAAAATAACAGAGACAACCAGTCCCATAAGAAATATTTACAGAACATGCAAACATTTCTCAGCCAGTGTTTTTAATTTATTTAATTAAATTTCCAGATCTAGCGTTGGATATCCTGGACGCCCTGACGCCCTGGGACAAGTGGAATAATGTCAATTCTAGCCTTTTGACCGCCACTAAGCTGCTGAGAATGCTACGCTTCTTAAGACTTTGTAAATTAGCCAGGTAAACAGCAACATTTTCCTGTATTATAAAAACATTTCGAATTTAGGAGTACTCAAAAATACTAAACTAGCGACCCGCCCCGGCTTCGCACGGGGATAAACATATACTCTGCCCTCTTAGTGAAGAACGCAGTAACAATAAATAAAATCACTTTATTTCAAGCATCTTTGGTATAAAGTAAACATACAATCAAAAGAACACAGACAAACTATGTCAAACATGTTTTGATACGTGAGTAAGAACGGAATGTTGTATTTTGTTAGGCGATTCCGAATAAGTATTACAAGGTTTTGGGCTAAATGACGCCGGCCTTGCGCTATACCCAACAATATATTTATTAACTACCTGCTGCCCGCAGCTTCGCTCACGTGGTACCCGGATAAAAAGTAGCCCAAATGTTATTCCAGCACACATACTATGTATATTCCAAGGTTCATTCAAATCCGTTCAGCCGTTACGGCGTGATTGAGGCATAAATATACAAACACTTTCACAAACTTTCACAATTATAATATAGTTGGATTTATGCCATTAAAATCATTTTGTATGTTAATTTATGATGGCCCTACCTATTACCACCTCCTACCTACAACTAGGTACTAAAAATCTTGTCTTATTTCTAGAGGTAATATCGTCACTGGAAAGGCAAAATTACGTAAGCGCCAAAATGGCGCCAAAATAAGCATATTGAGTTATTATCCTAAAATAGCAGTCCAAATACAATAATATGAATTGCTGGACATAGAAAATGAAAAAAGAATGAAATCTTACGTTGACGTCATCAAAATTCGATAATTAGGTAGAAAGTTATGATTAAAAAACGAAAAAAAATGAACTTTAAACGACTTTTTCTCGATTGGCGCTTACGTAAATTTGCCTTTCCAGTGACGATATAATTTCTTGTTTTCAGAGTGTCAGTTCCAAAAATAATGGCATACATTGATCGTATGATAGACATCCAACTGGCGTTTGGTTACGACGTTGGAAAGGTATTAATTGCAATGTTAGGCGTAGTATCTACAATGATCATACAATGGTTTATGGTTTACTAGCTGCCGCCCGCGGCTTCGCTCGCGTGGTACCCTGATAAAATATAGCCTATATGTTAATCCAGTACATGTACTATGTATATTCCAAGTTTCGTTCAGACCTGTTCAGCCGTTTAGGCGTGATTGAGGCACAAACATCCAAACATCGTTTCAACCTTTCGAACTAGATGGCAGCACAGGTAAAATTAGTACGCGCTATCGTTGCGTTTTGAGCTTTACGCCGGTAATTTCAAGCAAACTAAAGCTTTTCAATTTTATACTTTAAGTAAGAAGTAAGAAGTAAGTAAGATTCGTGTGTTCTAGGGTTTCGTGACGGGCGAGCAGGAGGTTTGTAATCTCCTTCCTCAACTTGTCGATAACAAGCTGATACAGGACGCGCTTTATGCGAAACTAGAAGCTGATAGGTAACTAATTAATACTCTTACCCCCGAGCACTGGTGGTCTAGTTGGTAGTGACCCCGCCTTCCGATCCTAAGGTCGTGGGTTTAAATCCGGTCGTGTATCAATGGATTTTTCTGTGTGAAAAATTTATGTGCGCTATACCAGTACTCTTCAACGGTGAAGGAAAACATGGTGAGGAAACCCGCGGCTTAGTCAGCTCCGCACGTATTGACCATGTCTTTCCTGTGGACAAGGCCGACTAAGCTGAGAGGATGGAATAGGTGCTGGGCAAGCCTACTCCATCTTAATTGGTCCCGGGCACTACAGCGTCCCGTTTGTGAAGGTAAAAGTTGCCTCCTGCTGACGCTGTATAAATCATCTACTATATAGATGGTAAAACGCCTAAGTTTTTTACCCCCGAATACTCAAACGCGACTCAGAGTTGAGCACGTCTCAGGTCACGGTTTTTTGACAGTTTTTGATGAATCTGTCAAAAACTCGTCACTTGAGACGTGAGAATTTGATGTGCATGTTTCAGGCTAATTCTAATTCAAATTAATGTTAGGGGAACAAAGATCTGCACTGACCCCCCGCGATGGGGTGTATTGTGCTTTATCCCCCCTGCTAACCCTGTTTCAGGCTAGCTGTGACCCGTCAGCTGGGGTTGTTACAGCGGGACAGGCCGTGGACCGCCATCACGGTTAAGACGCGCCAGGCCACCACCTCCACCCTCAACATCATGATGATCGACGCTATGCAGCTGAAGGAGGAAGGTATAACCTTCCTCCTTCCTCTACTAACTTCCACTTCTCTGCTGGACTGGGAGTAAAGAAAAAACAGAATGTGTCCAGCTGCTGCCCTCCCCGAGCGTGTCGTGAAAGTCGACTAAGGGATAGTATCCTCCAACATGATGGACTATCTATATGGGTGATGGGCTGATCGCCTGTCACCATTGTTCACCATATCCACTTTGGGACTTTGAATCAGGAGTGTCTGCAAGTTTTCTTATGATTACTTGTGGTTCTGCCCGCCCATTAGGGATACGGGCGTGATATTATGTATGTATGTAACTTTCACAAAATATGCTTTTACCCTGCTTAAAATTTTCAAAAACATTTTTCGACCGCAAGTGGCATTACGAGCTGAGCGCTTCCGTGCTTTGCGCACGTTATATTGTCGGTCCCGGCTTTTAAGTCGTTAAGCCATGACGGAGGCCTTTAGGCGGCCTGAAAACTCCGTCACAAGAGCTGGCCACTAGCTCATACGAAGTTACTTTTACCTCCGACTCGTTTCAGGTTTTCTGGACGAGATGGAGTATCGTCTACTTGTAAATGCGATACAGGAGAAAGTACAGCAATGTCGACACAAGGGCAGCCTAGTGGCGCCCTCTTCGCCCGAGGTTAGTATCCTAGATTAGTTTTTAGGGTTTCGTGCCTGAAGGGTGCCAACGGGATCCTATTACTAAGCCCCTCTGTCCGTCCGTTCGTCTGTCTTTCAGCGTGCTGTAGGTATCTCATGAACCGTAATAGATATCATCATCTTCCTGCCCTTATCCCACTTTATGTGGGAGTTTTGGAGTTTTGGCTAAGGTGTTTTATGACCGGCCGCCTGCCTGACGTCAACCCTCCTTGGGAATACTTGCTTATTGTAAGCAGCTGGACGCTTTATATGGTTTTTATTTACTCCCAGTCCAGCAGAGAAGTAAATGAACCGTAATAGATAAAATTCAAATTTCCAGTGTGTATTTCTGATAATTTCTATTGCCGCTATAACTTATAGTAATGTTGTTACCTTATTTTCATTTCAGTATTTCTTAATTTTTTTTTTATATGTGTAATTTATTTTTGTATGTTTGTTTTTTTTATTGTGCTATAGACTAAGTTGTCTGAAAATAAAGATTTATTATTATTATAACAACTAATAAAAAAAGAGGGCCCCATACTAGAAACCTTTTTTAATGTACCATGGTACGGAACTCTTTGTGTGAATTCGACTCTCACTTGACCGGTTTAATTTCTTACATACAGACTCAGCTGCGTTCGATCTCGTGGCTTCAAGGCAACGAACGAGTCGCTGACTTTTTCTTAGAGAACTCCGAAATACTCAACTTTAATCACAACGACGTATTGGTATCACGAGGTAAAGTCTTCGCCATCTTTTCTTTTCTTTATGTGACAATTTGACCTCGGTGGCGTGGCGGGCGAGTGCTCGGCTGAGACGCAAGAGGCGCGGGTTCGATTCCCGCTACGGGGGAAACGTTTGCATGTTCTACAAATATTTCTTCCGGGTTTGGATGTTGTAATTATGTACTTACAAAAAGTATATAACTATTATATCAGCCATCTGGTGTCCATAGTACAAGCTTTGCTTAGTTTGGGGCTAGATGGCGCTGTGTGAAATGTCCACAAATATTTATTTATTTTATTCTATCAGCCATCTGGTTCCCATAGTACAAGTTTGTGAGGATGATTGGATGTTTGTGCCTCAATCACGCCTAAACGGCTGAACGGATTTGAATGATACTTGGAATATACATAATACCTGCGCTGCAATAACATATAGGCTACTTTTTGTCCGTGTACAACGCGAGCGAAGCCGCGGACGGCAGCTAGTAATAAATACCTAGGTGAAGATTTACAAAAGTGTAAATGACTTCCAAATGTTAAATATTCCAGGTGATGAACCAAGAGGCCTGTATATTCTAGTATCAGGGTTGCTGGAAGCGACTTACTTCCCGCCCGAGGACGAGTTCGACGAGGCCATCCCCAACTACGAGTTCCTCACAGAACTCAAGTACCACGAGCCGAGCTGCGACTACGTGGTGTCGGGGAACGCGGTAGGGGTCTTAGGGGTACGTATCATTTACTAATACAACAATAATAAGGCCTTTTATCATCTATAGCTCAGACCAAATAAAAGAAAAGATGGCGCGCCGCGTACAACAAAAATGAAGCCACACAAAACTGTGCTCTAGCAAGTAAACATACACGCTCACGCACACACCTACACTAAAACCATGCTCATCGCTCTTAGTACGCCACGAGTCTTAAAAATAGAATAATGCCTTCCTGTATAGTGAAAACTTGTAAAACAGCAGCAAATCACATAAAAAGTCTCACGGAATCACTTTTCACTTGTAAGTACTTTAAATAGCATCGTTTCTTAATTATTATACTATTATATTATGAACACAAAACCTCAAAACCTTCGACACACATAGACAATAAGGTGGTTTCACTTTTGTTGTTCGCGGCGCGCCGTCTTTTCTTTTTATTTGGTTTGAGATCTATAGTAGATGATTTATACAGCGTCAGGAGGCAACTTTTACCTTCACTAACGGACGCTGTACAGTATTGATGGACGTATAAATCTTATCTAATAAAGTTTATAAAAAAAATGTGAGCCTCTTTGAATAAAATCCAACCTATAAGTACAATAATTTCTAATAATTCCTCTTTCTAATCTACTGTGTTCTGTGGCTTGTGCGCTTAATATAATTACCTACTGATTGAAGTTATTTTGTTTATGTGTCTCATCTTATGACAATAAAGATATTCTATTCTATTCTAATAAAATGCATATTGATTTTTGTTATTTATTGCAGGTGCTGACAAACCGACCCTATAGCTACACAGCGAGGTGCGATTCAGCAGTGCAGGCGTACTACATCACAATGCCAGTGCTGAAGGAAGCTTTTAACCTAGCGCCGCATCCTATAGCTGGGTACCTACCTTTAAATAATCAACTTCCAACATTCACATGACGGCCTCGGTGGCATGGTGGGCGATTGCTTGACAGAGACGCAAGAGGCGCGGGTTCGATTCCTGCTGCGTTAGAAATGTTTGCATGTTCTGCAAATATTTCTTCCGGGTGTGGGTGTTGTGGTAGCATGGTACTCGTAGTTTCTGATACCCACGACACAGGGAATCCTAGTGTGAGGTCAGGACTATGTATGTGACTGTTGGGTGTTGTTATTATTATTAATTGACAAATGATATTATAATATTAACGATTTTATGACAGATAAACTTTGACATCACCTTATTTTACTATTGCGCCTATTACTTTTGACATTGTCTAAAACTACAATAATAGGTTATATTATAGGTTACTGTAACATTTGAGACCAAAATAGTTAACACATCTGTGTAACCTACAATGTGTTCAAACATCTAAAATCAAATCTTTATCATAAAATATCTTTATATTTATCTTTGTCAAAAATCTTTATGGTTTACTAGCTGCCGCCCGCGGCTTCGCTCGCGTGGTACCCGGATAAAAAATAGCCCATATGTTAATCCAGTACATGTACTATGTATATTTCAAGTTTCATTCAAATCCGTTCAGCCGTTTAGGCGTGATTGAGGCACAAACATCCAAACTCACAAACTTTCGCATTTATAATATAAGTAAGAAGTAAGATTTTGCGCAATTGGATTTTTTTTATAATGTTTGTCTTTGCAGGCTGGAAGGGTCAATGTGGCGGGAGATTGGGATAAAGCTGGCCCTTTTAGTGCTGAGCACTGTTCCTGCATACCACGGCTGGTCTGCAGAGAAGCTCAGCATGCGGCTAGAACACGCCTTCGTGCCCTGTCTGAAGGCTTTCAAGGTACTAATCCCACTTAATCATCATCATCTCATCATCTTCTTGCCCTCATCCTACTCTATATGGGGTAGCATGTTCCTTGGATCATGCTGTAAGAGTTTTGGCTAAGGTGTTTTATGACCGGCCGTCTGCCTGACGTCAACCCTCCTGGGAATACTTGCTTATTGTATCTCATCATGTTGGAGGATACTATCCCTTAGTCGACTTTTACGACATGCTCGGGGAGAGAAGCAGCTGGACGCAATATATGTTTTTTCTTTACTCCCAGTCCAGCAGAGAAGTAAGGCTTTCAAGGTACTAATAAATAAATAAATATTTATGGACAACGCCATCTAGCCGACTAATGGATAGTATCCTGCAACATGATGAGATACATTAAGCAAGTATTCCCAAGGAGGGTTGACGTCAGGCAGGCGGCCGGTCATAAAACACCTTAGCCAAAACTCTTACAGCATGATCCAAGGTTCATGCTGTGCCGACCCCACATAAAGTGGGATAAGGGCAGGAAGATGATGATGATGGACAACGCCATCTAGCCCCAATGTACGGTGCACGTACAGGCAATCGATTTGCTTACGCCTTCGTACACATTACGTTATACTTACATGTTATTTAATTATAATTCATTTGATCTTAAGCTATCTCAGCGAACTAGTACGGATTAGCATCCTACACAACTTGTTAAATAAAAAACTTTATCAATAAACGAGTTCTTCTTTGACGCGCACTTTAAATCCTTTCAACACACTGGTTCGAAAGAACTAATAGTAGTAGGAACCTCGTTAGATTCGTCCCAGTAAGTTAGTATGAGCTAGTGACCAACTTTTGTGACGGAGTTTTTAGGCCGCCTAAAGGTCTCCGTCATGGCTTAACGACTTAAAAGCCGGGACCGACAATTTAACGTGCCCTTTTAAGCACGGAAGCGCTCAGCTCGCGGTCACCAATCCAAACTGTGACCGCGCACAACGTTGCTAAATAACCTTCGGTGTATTTTGTTCAGGTGTTCGTCGTGAATGAGCTGATGGAAGACATAGTGCTGCTCGATGGTATCTGCCAGGATATGGCCACCAGGGAGATCTTCCAACCACCATGCTATATCCCAAGGTACACGCATGATGATGAGAGTCACTGGTGGTCTAGTTGGTAGTGACCCCGACTTCCGATCTTAAGGTCGTGTACCGATGGATTTTTCTGTGCGAAAAAATTATGTGCGCTATACCAGTAATCTCAAACGGTGAAGGAAAACATCGTGAGGAAACCCGCGGCTTAGTCAGCTCCGCACGTATTGACCATGTCTTTTCTGTGGACAAGGCCGACTAAGCTGAGAGGATGGAATAGGTGCTGGGCAAGCCTACTCCATCTTAATTCGTATCTTAGTGAAGGTAAAAGTTGCCTTCTGACGCTGTATAAATCATCTACTATAGATGTTAAAAGGCCTTAGTATGCACGATGCACTCATTCCGCTTGTTGTATTTCGGTATCCTACAAATATTATAAATGCAAAAGTTTGTGTAAATGTTTGTTACCACGATTCTCCGTAATTAAGCCGATTTTGATCAAATATTTACCACTAGCTGCCGCCCGCGGCTTCGCTCGCGTGATACCCGGATGAAAAATAGCCTATTATGTTAATCCAGCACACGTACTATGTGTATTCAAAGTTTCATTCAAATCCGTTCACAGACATACAGACATTCTCACAAACTTAAAAAAAAATATTACCCACACTCATTTTATTTTGCATATTTTAATTTTCAATATTGTTATTTAAAATTTCATGACTGAAATAATTATTATTTATATTATTAAGAATGTTCCTTATTGTTATACGTCATCATTTCAGGACGGCCCATCGCCTGGTGTTCCCCAAGTCGTCCCAGCTAGTAGTGAGTGCGACGTGTCCCGAGACGCGGCTGTTGGTAGTGCCCGCTAAGGACGCCGACGAAATGGACATCATGGAGGACGAGCTAGATGACACCCAGTGCGAATTGGTATGTTGTCATCTCGGCCCACGGCTGGAGTCTTCAAGTCGTCCCAGCTAGTAGTGAGTGCGACGTGTCCCGAGACGCGGCTGTTGGTAGTGCCCGCTAAGGACGCCGACGAAATGGACATCATGGAGGACGAGCTAGATGACACCCAGTGCGAATTGGTATGTTGTCATCTCGGCCCACGGCTGGAGTCTTCAAGTCGTCCCAGCTAGTAGTGAGTGCGACGTGTCCCGAGACGCGGCTGTTGGTAGTGCCCGCTAAGGACGCCGACGAAATGGACATCATGGAGGACGAGCTAGATGACACCCAGTGCGAACTGGTATGTTGTCATCTCGGCCCACGGCTGGAGTCTTCAAGTCGTCCCAGCTAGTAGTGAGTGCGACGTGTCCTGATACGCGGCTGTTGGTAGTGCCCGCTAAGGATGCCGATGAAATGGACATATTGCAGGACAAGTTAGACGACACGCAGTGCGAACTGGTATGTAGTCATCGGTGCCTACGATTGGTGTTTCCAAGTCGTCCCAACTAGTGTTAGAATCATATCAGCTTATAGAAGACTGGTGTGTAGTCATCTCGGCCCACGGGTGGTGTCTCCAAGTCGTCCCAGCTGCTAGTGAGCGCGGCGTGTCCTGTGTGTGTGGCGTGGCGGGCGAGTGCTCGGCTGAGACGCAAGAGGCGCGGATTCGATTCCCGCTGCAGAAGAAATGTTTGCATTTTCTGCAAATATTTCTTCCGGGTCTGGGTGTTATAATATTAGACAAGTACATATGTATTTACAAAAAAAAGTATGTAAGTATTCTATCAGCCATCTAGTTTCCATAGGACAAGCTTTGCTTAGTTTGGGGCTAGATGATGATGTGAATAAAAGAAAAAAAATGTAACGAAAAATACGCGACGGTTTTTTTCACACGTGTCCGCGTCCCTTTGTCATTTGTTTATTACAAGGCATAATGTTGTTCCAGATCTCAAACGTATCCTCCCGCTGTTTGTACCACAAGGTGGTCCGCAAGCTGTCGACCGAGTCGCGCGGTGCGGCGCGCCGGTCGCGCGGCAAGCGACGCCGCATGCGACGTGTCAACTACCGGGAATCGGTGTGGGGCAAGCAGACCTGTTTGTATACTACATACCTACATACATACATATTATCACGCCCGCATCCCCAACGGGGTGGGCAGAGCCACAAGTAATCATAAGAAAACTTGCAGCCACTTCTGATCCAAGAGTTCCAAGATGGATTATGGTGATTCATGGTGACAGGTGATCAGCCCATCGCCAATACTGCCCTCCTATATCTAAAACATCGCTAAGCCACAAAACCAAGTTTTGAGATATGAGCGAAAAACGCGGTAGTATAAATATATATTTTATCGTAGATAGCGCTGTTTTTGCTAGAGCTATTTCCTGAACTAAAAACGCTAGAAGAACGATTCTAAAACAGATCGATAGAGAATTTTTTTCTAAGTAGAATGGCATCAAAAACTCAAAATCGACCCCCTGTGGCTTAGCGATGTTTTAGATATAGGAGGGCAAAATATAGATTCATCATGTTGGAGAGGATACTATCCCTTAGTCGACTCTTACGACATGCTCGGGGAGAGAACCAGCTGGACGCATTCTCTGTTTTTTCTTTACTCCCAGTCCAGCAGAGTTGTGACTTGTATACCACATCATTACTATATCATTCAAATCTGTAGTATATCATTGAAGCGCTCGTGGCGTAGTTTGCTTTGGCGTTCTTGATTGATCGTTAAAGTTAAGCGACGATGTGCGCGGTCACAATTGGGATGGGTGACCGCAAGTGGCATTACGGTTAACAGGGGGATAATGCACAATACACCCCACCGCGGGACGTCAGTGCAGATCTTTGTTCCCCTAACATTAATTAGAATTATTAGGTAATAAGGATTTTGTTTCTGTGCGTAAGTTTGATTTTGTTTACAGCTACTCCGATCTTGGCGGGTGGCGCCAGCGAGAAGGAAATGAACTCAAAATATTATAAGCCTAGCTTAGTAGAATTGGTATGTACGAAACCACCCGTAGCTTTAGTTATACTACAAATGTTAATTTTATATTATATAAATAAAATAGATGTTGTCTGCGACTTTTGCGACCTGCGATTTTGGGTTTTCTAATAGATATAATAGGCATGTTTAATTTTATAATGTTTTTAACTATATTGTTTGTTTTATTAACTAGGTAGGTAGTTGTTTTTGTTTCTAAGTTATTTTTGTAAATTTTCCTTTTTTTTATCATTTGATTCATGTGTTCATATACAAAATATATATGACTATTTAGAACAAATCTATAATGTTATATTTTTGTTTATAATAAATTAATTTACGCTAAGATTCCCTGTGTCGTGAGTTGGTACCGTGATTCCACAACGCCAGACTCGGAGGAAATGTTTGCTAACATTTCTCCAGCAATGGGAATTGAACCCGCACCTCGGCCGGGCACTCGCCCGCTGCTCCATCGATGTCGCCAAGGAAGTTTAACATATTTATTTTTTCAGCCTGAAAAACTCGAGTCAAAGATATCAAAAGGTAACAACACTTTTTATTACAACTACCCTATTTAATTTTTTTCTTACTCAATACTTATTTTACCTATTAACCAGAAGCAAGAGTGGGCCTGCAGCCTAGTCCGAGCTCTTCCTTGGCACCACAACAATCGGAAGAAGAGGTATGGTCACTTATTTACTGGGTTTTAGTGTATTTCTAATGCCACTATAAATTTTAATAATAAAAATAACATAAAAGGGGATCCCATACAAGAAACATTTTTTGTGGACAAAGCACATAGGAAAGTACATGTACGATGGTACGGAACCCTTCGTGTGCGAATTGGACTCGCGCATTACCAACTGCGGAAGTCAGTCCCAACTATATATTTTTTGTTTTCAGATTTATAACACATCATTATACAAGGCAAAGAGATCGGTCGACCGAAGGAATACTAGACAATAAAGAATTTTGATGTCTTTTACTTTTTTGAATTATTTATTTTTATAAATCGTATATTATGATATAAAGAAATAAACAAATCTAAATATTTTACCTTTTTGTTTATTTTAGACCTTTTTGCTTGTCTTCTACATAAGTACCTAATAATACATAATATAAAAAATAAACTTAAAACTTGGGAGATATAGTCGTCACTCTTATGATGTATGTGTACAAAGGATTTCCTGAAATTCAGCTTCTAGAATGGTCTGTCTGTTGTCTTGGAGGTAAAAAGGTTAAGAAGAAATAAAAACAACATAGTTTTCTTACATTTTTATTTAAGAACAAGAAAGATCAAATGTGGTCCCATGACAATAAAAGACTAAAGTCTTTCTTGTCCACACTGATCGTAACAAAAAACCGATGTAAATATGCGCACATAAGACAAGTGTAGTACGGGCCTAAAAAATTTAGGCTTTTATAAAGTTTAAAAAAATGAACCTTAAAAGATCTTCCTTTAGTTATTTTCAAACGACAGACAATTGCGTGGCGTGGCGGGCGAGTGCTCGGCTGAACGCAAGAGACGCGGGTTTGGATTCCCGTTACGGGAGAAATGTTTGTATATTCTGCAAATATTTCTTCCGGGTTTGGGTGCATTTTCATCGGCTTAGAAACACAAAAAATATGAAAACTGTTGACAAAATAGGAATGTTAAAAAAATGGAACCAAAGATAATATAAAATCTGGCTAGCACCATTTATAAAAAGAAAGCTATAGTAGACACATTGTCTTTATACATAATTTCAAATTTAATTATATATAAAAAAACAAGTAGGTACAAACAGTCAATTATTAAATCAATCTGAAATTTAAAATCTTGTGCTAAATAGGTACTTACAATAGGTTACATTATGTTTATGTTATTTATTGATAAGGGCACTCTTTTTAAGTTTTTAAACAACTAATTTAACACAATTCCAGTATGATAGACATTATAACATCATGTTAAATCCTTGCCGATTTTTATTGTTTTTTTTTCAACATTAAGTAGTCTTTTAATTTTTATTTTATTCTTGATATGTTAAATCAATTTTATTATTATGATTACCTACTCTCTCCATATTCACTTGAATTACTAGGATATACTAACATAAATATATGCATGTAAAAGTGAATTGTTAAAATTAACTTTTACATGCATATATTTATTCTTAAAAACCACTACTTAATAAGTATACCTATAGGATATACACACGGAATAGCGCTGTATATACATTTATACTATAAATTATGAATAATTAGGTAACATGATGAAGTCAACTGTCACCATGGTTTACCTCCGTCTTGGGGCTTTCAATCAGGAGTGTCTGCAAGTTTTCTTTTGATTACTTGTGGCTAACACCCCATTAGAGATACGGTCGTGATAATATGTATGTATGTACCTAATCATTTATAAAAACAGCGCTTATACTCGCGTTATTCTATACTATAGCTATTCCGAGCTTAATAAATCAATCTTAAAAGTGGAAGAAGTATTTTTTATTGCATAAAACTTTAAGGTAGATAATGTTTAAGTAAAAATAATTTCAAATAAAATAATTTTATATACCAAAACTATAAAAATGTTACCTATTTTCAAATATTATTGTATTTTGAACACAATATCTGTCTATCAGATAACTATTTTCTGTTTGCTGTTTTAATCTATCACTGATTAGAATAACTTATCAGGGCTTTATTTAGATTGATTTTATGTCAAAAGATACCGTTTGACAATCTTCGACCATGTACAATTACAGTGTAGGATCTTTTGGCATGCGGTCAAAATTTAACTAACGCCTCCAATGGGTTACATTCGGTATTATCACGATTTTCTTTCGATAATACTGGTGTGTAATGTAACCTAATGCCCAATTCCTATATTCTATTAACGGGCGGATGGATGATTACTGTAGAAACCTTGTTTTTTGTCCAAAAATGTATGGTGCTAGCAGATAACAATGTTTCTATGGTAATTTGGAATCTGTTGACTGTTAGTTAAATATTGGAACTGGGCATAAACAGATAAACAACAGCACCCTCTATAAATGCCATATACCTATGTGCCAAAAGATCTTG
The DNA here is from genome assembly GCA_949320045.1 of Scotopteryx bipunctaria. Classification (NCBI taxonomy): domain Eukaryota; kingdom Metazoa; phylum Arthropoda; class Insecta; order Lepidoptera; family Geometridae; genus Scotopteryx; species Scotopteryx bipunctaria. Next base: position 1,974,493 of record OX439464.1, on the reverse strand, counting down.
CCACAGTGTACAAGTAGGTACCACATTCATGAATATTCAAAATAAAACTGTATGAAAAGACAAATAAATATACAATAATTAAATACGAACAAAATATTATAGATATTTGTTGTTAGGCAGTGCAGTTTTGTATAAAACATTAACAAAGATGCACACTGCTTATCAGTGTAGATAAGAATTTGTTTAAACATTGCACAGAAAATACCTACACTTCAGCCAAACTGAAGATAAAATTTAAGTAAACAAGCTGTCACAAGTTTTTCGTTATTACGATGAAATAACTTTAGTTTAAGGTAAATAAACCTCTCAACATAAGTTTTTACACCTTAATTTATAAGTACTAAAAGTTTCTTAAACATGTAATGAAAAAGTCTTGGGATAAGTATGGGCGGTTTGTTTACATAAATTGTATCTCGAGTTGACTGAAGGTATAGAAAACCATAGCCATTTATTACTGTAAAAGTTGATTTATACTGGGATGCTGTAGTGTCAGAGTCAACTTCTAATTGCTAGATGTGGCTTAACACAGTAAATGTTAAAATGTAATAAGATATTGATTCTGTTGCTCCAAATTCTAAACTGAACTTGAGATACTGACAGTCAACTAAGCTTGACACTCTAAAACTATACTGATCATTGTTATATTGAGCTTTAAGACGGCAACATTGTAAGAACTGTCAAAATAGATTGTAATTGACTAGCTGCCGCCCGCGGCTTCACCTTCATAAACCCTCATAAACCTTCCTCTAGAATAACTCTATCTATTAAAAAAACCGCATCAAAATCTGTTGCATAGTTTTAAAGATCTAAGCATATATACGGACAGACAGAAGGAAGTGACTTTGTTTTATACTATGTAGTGATAAGTTTAGAATTGAGAACAGAATTAACACCCCTGTCACCACTGTTTCTGAAATTGATATGCAGTCAAATATTAAATGAGCTAACTCTTCGTGTGCAATGATTTTACCGCTCTTATGTACAAATTCTTCATCTACTTCCGAGGCTGTTGGATGTTAGGCTTCATGTTGACATTGACATGTGCGGGCGGCTTAGGACTGTGTGCCACCTGTGCAGCTTCAGGAGTGTAGTCAGCGTTGCCTCGATTCGGGGCTCCGGCTATGGAGACAGGGTTTGACGGAACCGGGTTGAGCCCGGCCAGGCCAGTGAAGTCTTCGTTAGCTGGCTCCTTGCTAGTGTCCTTTGAATGTGGAACTTTGTGTTGAGTTATCCTCATACCTCCGGCTTTTACTGTGGAATTTAAAACATTATGATAATATATTTCGGTTGACCTTTCACACAGCGCCATCTAGACCTAAAATAAGCAAAGGTTGTACCTACTATGGGAACCATATGACTGATAGAATACTTATACATTTGTTTTTTTTATTTAATAACATCTATACTCATCACATTTTTTGTTCCTGACCCACAACCAACTGTACAGAAAGCAAAGCTACTTGGAACAAACTGCACTATGAGACATTTAATTGAATTCATTTATTTCAGGCTTAGTTTTAGATACAATCCTACTTATATTATAATTGCGAAAGTTTGTGTGGATGTGACGATGTATGTTTGTGCCTCAATCACGCCGTAACGGCTGAAGGTTTTGAATGAAATTTGGAATAGGAAATAATACATCATGTGTGCTGGAATAACATATAGGCTACTTTTTGTCCAGATACCACACGAACGAAGCCGCGGGCGACAGCTAGTAGGTAATGTGAAGATAAAGAAAATTGCCGTGTATTGAAAAAAATACGCTACGCAGTAGGAAAACTTATAATAAAGTTTGACCTTGACTTCTTTGTTTGACAACATTCATAACTAGTTATTTGTAGCATTACACCGATAATATCTGATGACGTCATACACCTTCATGATGCTTACAAGAACTTTAAAGTTGTGGTTAGGTAGGTAAACTATGTGTTGGACCTACAATACTTTTCTTAAAAAAGTAGTCGAAAAGTAGGATAAGTACGTAAAATAGCATTTATAAGCTTCTAAATATGAATGCTAGTAAGAAAATAACCCCATATGGGTTGAAAACCACGAACTAATAAATATGTAGTTCGTGTAGAAAGTTTTGAAACAAAGAATGAATATTTTGTATTCCATACCTGCCGGGGGGTGTCCAGCGAGTTTGCTTTGTGAGGTATCTTCAGTAGACGACATTGTGATGTGTAAAACTGTATAAAAACAAGCTGTAAATGCCGACGTGACTGAATATAGCACTTTGTGTAGATACAACGTGTCCGTGTACAAAAAACCAGCAGTATGCCTGCTGGCATAGACAAACTAAACTGAACTGACAGCATTTTTTTCCCTGGCCTGGATTTAAACCCTTTGGCCCTTTCATAAAGAGTAGAGTAAGTAAGATTGTAAGAGGTAAAAGGCCTTATACACGGTCAATCTTGCTGCACGTCCCGCCTCAGCCAATACACAATGCACGATGTAAAACGACCATGAATAGACAAAATTTTTACTATTGGCTTGCTGCTAAAGTGAAATAAATGATCATGCATTGTGCGTGAAAGACAAAAACTTGATGTTCAGCAGATTCGTCATTCAGTGCTTGTATTGCAAGGTGACTGACTGCACGTAAAAAATTGATCACGAGACAGTTGCAAGATTTATGGAAAATATATTATTCATTTGGGTATACTCTGCACGTTTATGATAAATTTTCTTTATCTAAAACCTCTTCCTATTTTTTTTCCTATCTTCAGCTGCTACTGACAACATCTGAAGAACTCGCATTGTTTTGGGATTTTGATAAAACTAGTGGCATTTTGAAAACACGTCCGCTCATTTAATTTGTTCGATTGAATCTGTCACGCTGAATGCGCGCACGCACGATGGTGAGTAGTGCTACATCCAGCACTACGACCTTGGCGGGACGTACAAACAGCAAGATGGACCGTGTACTTGTATGGTTATGTTTAATTCCTCATGGGTGAGTAGGGATGGGAACATACCATTAGGTCTGATAGCTCCGACATTATTTGATTTTGTGACACATAATGATTTACACTCCTTCACTGTCGGGTAAATAGTGTTTAAATAAAATAGTGACTGTGGGTCTCATTTCCGGGACTGCGGAGTCTAACCCTCTAACCCGGCCCGGGAGTAACTTGACATTTGACATGCATACCTATGCCTACAAGCCTTCTGGAACCTCCTGGAACAAACAATAATGAGGTAATCGAGAAAGAGGTTCAATAATCTGTGAAATTGATTGTTCAATAAATTAACTTTGTATTTACCTAATAAATTGGTCAAGTGTGTGCCGCGCACAACAACCAAGAAGTTTCATTCTTTTAAATCCACCTATTTAAGTAGTCAAATGAAAACCAAGAGAATTACGAACAAAGTTCGTAGTCGGTCATCCTCATCATCATTCGCAACCTGTCTACTGTTGTAGAATTGTTAAAAATTACCTACTTACATTGTGTTAATTTGTTTTCACATTTAGCGGATTTGATGCCCGAGACAGGAGATTATTTAAAAATCTTTGAAAGCAGTTCCATTTGTTTTTAAAATTAAAATGAAGGTCTTCTTTCAGCAATAAATTATATCTACGGTATTTAATGTAGGTAGGTACTTTCCCTTCGTGTGGCATAGCCGTGGGCTCCGTAGGACACTGTAATAGACCTCCTTTTGTGGTTCGGGTTCGTTGCTAGCCTCTTAAAATAATATAAGTAAAGTCCGTTAGCAAAGTCAATTTTTATTATTCCTTAAAATCACTGGGATCACCTTGGACGTCTAAACGAATGATATGTCATCAGCCCAACTCGATGCTCGACGACCGAGATGTATTCGTAACGTAGGTGGACACATCCAATTAATAATACCTACGTTATTTTCGTAGATAATATTAGGTACCTACCTACTCCATGATACAGTCCCGCCTTTTTGTAAAAATAGTCTAGTTGTCTGCTAAGGCTTGAACTAGGTACGAGTTATAAGGTCGAAACACAAACACAACACTGCGATGAAAAATCTCATTCATTTTGAATGAACGTTGAATGATATTTCATCAGTTTTGTGTTTCGACCCCTTAGTTCGCGCCACGTAACAGAAACGGCGGGAAAGGTAAAAAAAATAGGCAAACATTTCAACACTTCAAAGTTTTACCGTGGTTTATTATCTGGCGCCAACTCAACTTGTTTTGTATTATGTAAACATTGTAAATAAGTTACATAGGTGCCTACTTTTTACTGTTTTTCCTTGCAGACCCCTAAAAACGAAACATAGTAATAATAAATTGGCAAATTATGTAGGTAGGTAGAGAGAGACTACATTCAACTTTCATTTAGTATTTCGGACTTACTGTGCCAGTACTGGCTGAAAATGTCACGTCTTCTTTGCCCTCTGGCAGTTTTCCTGCTAGCCCATCAGGCTGAGTCCACCGTGAACTGGGAGTTTGGACAAGACAATCAGGATTTGATAGTGGTCGGCCATTTGTCGGGACGTATAAAGCCATTGGAGAAATACAAGAAGATTTCGATTCCAGTAAGTTTTTCGGAAACTAAGTGTTAGACTTAAACCTACCCAATAGCGTTAATTTTTCTTATTATCTTAGTGTTGATGATGCTTTTCATTTCTCTAGTGGACTAGGGTTACCATATCGATTGCGGCCGGATTTTGGAAATCTCTAAAATAGAGTACCTAGATGTTTCAGATCTTTTTATTAAGTACAAAAACAAATTATAATCTTCTCTAAATAGACTAATATAAAAATCAACTTTGGTCATGTGAAATACACAAATAAAATCAACACTTAAAATCTATAAAACCTATTCTAATCATCTGTTTTATCATTATTTAATTTGCGATGATACCTTTTAAAGTAAACTTTTCTTTCGAAAAATTCCAGTAAATCTCAGGATTTTTTAATGGAAATCAAGCTTTTTCTCCGGACTTTTAAATTTTCTATCTGGTAACCCTATACTGGACTGACAGTAGGTAGGTACCAACTTACCTAAAGAAAAAAACATAGAATGCGTCCACCTGCTTCTCTCCCCGAGCATTGTCGTAAAAGTCGAGTCTAAGGGATAGCATCCTTTCCAACATGATGGACCATCTATATGGGTGATGGACTGATCACCTGTCACCATGGTTCGTCATATCCATCTTGAGACTTTGAATCAGGAGTGGCTTCAAGTTTTCCTATGGCTTCGCCCAGCTCAAAGAATACGGGCGTGATAATAGGTATATTATTTGTTTGTAGCTAGCGTCATGCATGGAGATCAAGTATGTGAGGGTGTCAGTAAAAAACCTCATAAGTACTCCAGCTGTCACCTTTAACAGGGCCATCAACACTGTGACTATCGCCTACCAGCTGTTCCAAGTCAGTATGTCAACGTAAGTTCCAGATTACCCCGGAGAGATCTAAATAAATAAATAACACCCAACGCTCACATAGGTACATGGGTAGTTCTGACACGGGCGTAGCCAGGGGGAGGGTTTTGGGGGTTCAAACCCCCCCCCCCCCCCTTGAAAAGTTCAGATATTAACATTCATAGAATTAAAATAAGAACAGGCGTGCGGCATATCTCATTGATTACTAACTATTACCTACGTACATTAAAATATACGGTGGTTTGGATTCCTCCGTCACCGTCGATTATCGGATCGAATTAGTTCTTATTTATGGGTTATTTTATGTACTTTCGTTTTATTTTCTTGAACCCCTCCCCGATACGAAAACCTGGCTACGCCCGTGAGTTCTGACCCCACACATTTGCAGAAAATGCCTCCTTTGAACCTTTGAAGCCACTGAGGCCGTCAATATGACTAATGCCCGATTCTTTTATTCAACTAACGAAAAACGAGTTGAATTAACATAACCATAGCAACATAATGAGATGAATAGGTAATGAATACCTAATCATTTATAGACAACTTTTGTTTACAATAATAGGACGCTGGCTGTTTTTAGGTTGAATTGTTCTAAATACAACGGAAAGCTGACAAAGACTATGATTTCTACAACATTTCTGAAACGAATAAAATCTTGTTTAGGTATAGGTAATCCTTACAAATACTATTACTTATATTACGCAGCGGAGAGTGACGTAGGGCTACCTGCTACGATTACATATTTTCGCGTTTTTATTTATGCATTGTACCTTTAAATCATGACTGCACAGACAGCCGCCCGCGGGCCGCATGCGGCCCGCGGGTCGAATACTGGTGGCCCGACGACAGCAAAAATAATACTCTCGTACATTAGAAAAATATTGAATTCTATTTCAGAATAAAACAAAAAAAAATATGTTCGAAAAGTAATTTGAATCTCGCGCGCGCGCTATTCAATTTAAATACATTATTATCAATTTAATTTAATTGTCTTTAATTACCTAAACTTCTGGCGGCCCGCCATCAGTTCATGATTTGCCCGAGTGGCCCCTAGTCTTAATAAGTCTGTGCATCCCTGCTTTAAATAATGTATTTAATTACCTAACATCTTTTAGTTATGACATCATGGCCAAAGGGAGAAGGAGTCGGCAGTGCGGAGGCGGAGGCGGGGGCGGGGGCGGAGGCGGAGGTGGAGCTCAACACGGAGGTGGAGATCAATACGGAGGTGGAGATCAATACGATGACGGAGGCGAACCTCAAAACGGAGGTGAAGATCAATACAGAGCCGGAGGCAGAGCTCAATACGAAAACGGAGGCGGACCTCAATACGGAGGTGGAGGCGGACCTCGAAATGGAGGTGGAGATCAATATGTAGGCGGAGGCGGACCTCAATACGAAGGTGGAGACGGACCTCAAAATGGAGATGGAGATTATTATGGTGGTGGGATGGTGGGAGGAGATGGTGTAATTTTAGGAGTGGAGAGCAATGTTCCGATCATTGGTAGACTGATGGGAGGTGGAGATGGACTGTTCCATAAAGCTGGAAATGGTATCGTCGGAGGTGAAAGCATTATTGGTGCGACACCAGGAGTTCGAGGTAGGTACGTTGAGGATAAGCACATTTAATAGGCATTATTTAGCTTTCCTGCCCTTATATTCAAAAACTATGATGTAGTTTCGACCCTTTTCGACTGACATTAGCGACCACAAACTGTTTGACTTTGCATTACAGAATTTAGAGGTTTTTTTTTCTAGATTAAAGTTGCAACTGGCTTGATAGATGGAGCTAGGATTTTTAAATGACTGCGTAAGAAGGGTCTAATAGAAAAATCCAATATGGCGGCTATACAGTTAGATAAACATCTGCGCAGAGTTTTTTGTTTTTATTAAATAAATGGTTTGACTAGACTGACCTCAAATTTTTGACTTTTCAAGGTGGAGTAATTGAGATTTCCTTTTTATTTTCCAACTGGAATTAAAAGTTAATATTTTTTACTATTACCTAGGTACTGTGTCACTAGATCTTTTTATTTTATTTATTAACTGAAATTCCACGTTAAAAACAATTCAAGTTGGTATCTTATGTTTTGTGTGTGTATTTTCATAATGTTTTTCTTCTATTAGGTGGTTACAACTATGATGCTGATTATGATGATGAATCTCTTTACTAAAAGCTGAATAACCAGATAATACCTTTCCGAGTCCTTAGAAGTCAAGCGAAGTCGGTGTGATCAGTGTGCTTAATGCCGAATTAAATAATTAAACTTATTGCAATTGACTTTTATTCCGTTAGATACTAGGTACCACCTACTACAGCTCGTGTCACTAGTTATTTAAAGTGCGCCTCAAAGTCCCCTTTCGTGCACTTGAGACATGTTATCGATAGCAATATTTGTTTAGTGGAATACAACATTTTATTTCACATAGTATTACATCTTCTTATATTATAAGAATCTTTGTCCTGACTGACTGACTGACTGACAGACAACGCACAGCCTAAACCGTTGGACGTAGAGACTTGAAATTTTCAGTGTAGGTAAACCTTGGTACGTAGGGGTGTACTAAGAAAGGATTTTTCAAAATTCAACCCCTAAAGGGGTGAAAAGGGATGAAAACCTGGAATCAATTTTTGGTCTAAAACTGCACATAACCTATATCAAATTTAAGAGCCGATTTTTCTCATTTAGTTGATGTCATAATTACCTGTAAATTCTTTATTTTTGGCATGTTTTTCATGAAAAATAGAATACTTTTATTTTGACATATGACAGCGATGATACCACAGATTAGTAATAGATGATGCAAAACATATGGAAAAGGAACTGTCAATGTCAAATTAAACTACATTCATTAGCGTCTAAAAAAATGTTGCGATAATATTTTGGACTGTTAGAGCAGGGCAGTAGTTGAACTGCTCGACTTTTTTGTGCTTATTAGGTCCCTACGTGTGCTGGAATGGGACATAGGGTACTTTTTATCTGGGTACCGCGTGAGCGAAGCCGCGGGCGGCTTAAGAGAAAGTTTAAGTAAATTTGTTAAGTAAGTACAGAGACTAGTTTCTTTAACCGAAACATTGTTTCAACTTGTTCCATTTCCCCTTATCGAGGTCGGATAAATAACTCAATACTACTCATAAGCTTACGGAACGCTAAATATAATTTATGGCATTAGGTAGGTACCAACTTTTTAATTACTAGGTACACGTTACAAAATTATGCAAGGTAGGTATAGCAAATGAAAAGAGAAAATCTTAGTTGATTTGGTTTTACGGCGTCAATCAATACAAGAGGTGCGTGTAACTAACAATCGATATACCTACTTATACTTCTAACGAAAAATAAAATATACCTAACTGGAATTAACGTGTCAATTACGCAATAGTCCATTTGTTAATGTTATATCTCGTATTTGGTTACAAATGATAAACCAGCATTATTTTCAACAGAGAAAGATTATCTAAGTATAAAATATTTTAACAAATAACAGTCAACAGATAAACTATTTCAACCAAATTTTGACACCTTTAGTCGATACTGGCTGGACATGAAGCGAGTTTGCTGCCTACTGGCAGTTTTCCTGCTGGTCCGACTGGCGGAGTCTGTGCAATGGGAGTTTGGGCAGGACAACCGAAATTTAGTGGTAGTAGGGCAAATGTCGGGACAAATCATGCCCTTGGAGAAAATCAAGAAGGTTTCAATACCGGTACGTAACTTTATCAAGAGTGAAAAAACTTTTACCTGTTTCCAGCAACTTTGTTCGCATTGAATATGATTTCCTTAATTTAAACTTGATAAAAAACTATGGAGTGCGATTGGACTGCGCCCGGCGCCGTCAATAAGCAATTTATTAAGTATACAATTTTAATTTAGGTATTTGAAAATATCGTAAACCATATCTTTTACTATTCCTCATGCCTTCCTTCTTATCCTTCTATATCCCCTCGCTCCCTGCCTAAGCCTGTAGTTAGATACCAACTATAATAAAACCGGTCAAGTGCGAGTCAAACTCATACACAACAGGTTCTGTGCCGTACCATAGTCCATTCAAAATGTTTCTTGTTTGGGGCCCCTTTATATTTTATTTTACACACGCTGTGAAAATTTTAACTCTTTAGGTACCTTTACGTTTCCTAAGATACAGACGGACGGACGGACGGACAGCGGAGGCCTAGTAATAGAGTCCAGTTGGTACCCTTCGGTACGGAAACCTTAAAAATAGTTAGTTTTGTACAATCTTTCTCATCATAATCGTATCAGCCCTCGTTCAACCACTTCTTAAGCATACCATTCTTTCCGACTCCAATAGATTTTCGATTGTTAATTATGTTTTTATATTTTATGATTATTTATGTTATTTTCAAGGTGGCATCGTGCATGGAAATCAAATACGTCCTAGTAAAAGTTAATAATATTATAAGCACGCCAGCTGTGACCTATAACAAAAACATTAACACCGTGACGATCGCGTACAAGTTGATCCAGAGCAGTATGTCCTCGTAAGTTACTTGTTGATCAACTCTGCTCACCGATATCCACATCAATCAGAACAATCTTTTGATATTTTTAGATATCTTTTTTATTAATTTTGAACTTTAATTGCTTTTTCTCAAAATCGGATTTTTGCTATTAAGGCTCGGGAAATATGTAATAATCACATGCTATAGTCAAAGTCAAAGTCAAAATTTTTTATTCCAAAATCACGGGGATCATTTGGACATACCCCATAAGTTTTGACCCCGCACTAGGATTACCTACTTGTGTCGTGGGTATCAGAAATTACGTTTTTTTTTAACATTTAGGTACGAAATAATGGCTAAAGGCAGAAAAAGTCGACAATGCGGTGGAGGTGACTATCAAGGCGGCGGAGGATATCAAGGCGGCGGAGGTGGATATCAGGGTGGAGGAGGATATCAAGGGGGTGGAGGTGGATATCAGGGTGGAGGAGGATATCAAGGGAGTGGAGGTGGATATCAGGGTGGAGGAGAATATCAAGGCGGCGGAGGTAGATATCAGGGTGAAGGCGGATATCAAGGCGGGGGAGGCGGATATCAAGGCGGGGGAGGCGGATATCAGGGTGGACAGGGAAGCGGAGGTGGATATCAGGAATATAATAATTACGGATAAGAAAGTGGTGGATATCAAAGATGTTAGTTCCATAAACAATCTTCGGATACATTTTTATTCCCGATTTGGGGTATTCAGATGAGGGACCATTTAAAAGCCTGTAAGTTTTAATGTTGAATTTGCTAAGGAAAAAGGCTATTTTATTTAGTCATCATTCATCATTAACATTATACTTAGGTATTACTTAATGTCGACGGATATTTATTTATATTTATGCTTGTGTTCAATTTTATTATTCTATTTTATTGAAAGAATGTAAGCTAAAAAATCTATAAACTGAAAACGATATCAAGCAAACTACCTTATTAAATAAAGTGTATACACCTTTACTTTTTTATTTATTCTTATAATATATAATATTATTTATTTTATAAGCTCTTCCGCTTTGTGGCTTATATTTCATAGTCACAAAGTAAATTTTATCCTCGTCTGGAGGTTTTCACTCCGCAGTTTAAGTATTACGTTCAACCGGCACACCTCTCGGGGCGGTGTATAAATAAAATAATAAATAAATAGTTGCGGACTTTTCACATAGCACCATCTAGCCCCAAACTAAGCAAAGCTTTTACTATGGGCGTCGCGCGTAACAATATTTTCTGTGATTTTGCAACAAACATTAACTTCTAAGCGAATGTTTGTTATCTAGCGATAAATTGTTTTGATTGGTTGATCAGAAACAATATTAGGAACAGACAAGACAAGTAGTACATTACAATGTCCCACTTGTCTACTTACTACAGATTTTTGTATTGACAAAACTAGCGGGCGCCGGCCCTTTTTCGGCTTTCGGTCGAGAATACCATCTTGTAAGGCGTTGTAGAATGTTACATTAGGTTATTTTTACACAATCTGTATAACAAAAACACACATTTTACTTCCAAGCTTTTATTCTCCTCCGAAAAGGCACGATTACGTCGGCATCATCTCTCCCCGGCTTCACAGCTTCCCTCTGTATCTCGACGATCATCCGTAACATGAAGTTGACAACTTGATTGCAAGTTCCGTCTCTTATTTTTGGGAATTCTTTGTTTGGTAAAGTTCTACTGTTTATAGTCACGCATTGATGGGTGAGCGAAGCGAGCAGTCGTTTTATGATGTCGACTTTCTTGGCCGCTGACAGCGGGCGGAGTCGGGTGACGAAGTGCAGCAAGTATTCTATTAGCATTATATCCTCCTGTAAAAGAGATACTGGTTGAAAATACTCGTGGTAATACCTAATCTTTCCTTCCAATCTTAAGATCATGGGGTTTGCAATATGGTAAGTACATTACTGCCCAGGCCGGAAATAAAGCAAATTACGGCCGAGTAATAATGACGATTTGGCCGTAACTAATGGAAAATGGCAGCTTAAATGTAAAAAAGAAAAATGGAGTGAAGACGTCACCGATTGGTGACTGGCCAGACAGGAGATTGGAGGATGATTTCAAGGCAACAGCAGGTGCAATATTAAGAGGAAATACACACGACCGCGAACTTTGGAAGAGTCTTGGGTAGGCCTATGCTGTAAATCAAATAATCTAGTAATATGATAATTATGATACCTACCGATGTCTAATAAAACTGGTAGGTAAAGATATATGTAAAACTAGATATAAGATTATTAAATAAAGGCTTTGAAATTGAAATTGAAATGGAAATTGGCAAGGTCTTACCCTTTCCATGGCTAGGATGCAGGACTCCACATTCTGCGCGCGCCCCACGATGGTAGACAGGTCATCTCTGTCCAGGATCGGCAGCTTCAGACCCTCCAGCCACTCGAAGAGCAGACCCGTCAGGATTATGGGGTCTTCCTGGAAATTAGACTGGATTGCTTAAACTATTATAACTCGGGCGACTCCCCCAGAATTTACACGTGGGTGTGAGAGTGGTGGAGAGTACTAGATACCTAAATTTCATAATTCAGGCCACTCTACGATAACTCCCACTGTGTTGACGACGGAACGGGTGAGAGATGGGCCATGGAAATATTACTTTAGTATAGGTAAATCACATAAGTCAGGCGACTGTGACCGACCCCACGGTGACTCGCGCTGCATTGACAGGGTGGGTGAAAGACATTGGTATTGGAAATATTACTACAGTGGGTATAGGTAAATCACCATAAGTCAGACGACTTCCCACGCTAGTAACCAGTTAGGTCAGCAAGATGGTTGATGGTATGGTACGAAAATAGCGTAATGATTCGTGAAATCCATATAATTATTACCTCTTCATCGATCTTGGCAAACCCGTCTCTCCGCTGGTTGATATCGTTGCGGAGCTGCTTCAAATATTTCTGCTTCTCTTCTGGAAGATACTTGTGGTCTGATACAAAAGCCTGGAACAAAATAAGGAGCTGTTACTGACCATCTCCAGGTTCCTTTGGGTGTGAGGACATCCAAACGAGCCTGACATAGTCCTGACCCCACACTAGGATCCCTTCCTTGCATCAAAGTCCTTACAGTTCTGAAAGATAAGGTAAGCGAGCTTCATCTTATACACACTGTTACTTAACATCAGGGAGTGTGGTCAAATGCACACTAATTTCGGTCTATTTCGGTTAAAGAAAAAAAAGATTGGACGGTGGACCCTCGTTCATATCCCATTTCTTACCATAGTTCCCGTAGGTACTCTCAAAGATGAAATGGTAGGACCAATGGCAGGAGATATAGACTGATATTGACATGATTAGCATGGTATGGGCATGTCATGCAGAGGGATGAATGTCATATGACGAGAAGAATGTTAGATATGAAAGTGGATGGATACAAGGGTAGAGGTAGACCAAAGCAGAGATGGATGGATTGCGTGAATGATGATATGAGTAAGAAAGGAGTGAATACTGAAATGACGACTGATAAAGGGGAGTGAAAGAGGAAAACATGTTGTGCCGACCCCACTTAAGTGGGATAAGGGCAGGGAAATGATGATGATGATAGACAATCCAGAGGAGTTGTGTGGGTGAGGTATACGACTTAGAATAGCGAACAGCAAATAACTGTGGTTGGAAAACCTCATGGATGTCCAATGCGGGCAAGGTGTCGTGTGAGGTGGCGGCGCCGGTGAGTCTGCTGACCGTCTCCAGGTTCCTCTGGATGTCCTCGTCCACTGGGTCCCGCCATTCCACCATCGGAAGCGTGGGGATTGACAGTTGCTCTGTGGATTTAGGTAAACTATTTCAATTGAGTAGGATACTTCCGTGATTCGTACTGGATGGTACCAAATTCTGTATTCTGAATGCACATTATGTCAAAATAGTCTCCGCCGTCAATTAAAGTGTCGCAATACCAAAGACGCAGATACGCTATTTGATGCATTTTTTTTTCTTGCTGATTTTTTCATAAACATTGTCACATAGGTAATCTTTTGTGTCATTGATATTTGATATCACATTTATAATTTCGAAACATTTTAGATCTACGTAGAATTTACGCCTATTCGTAGCGTGACCAAAGCATTGAACAGACCGAAATGGCTTGGTTTACCACAATTCTGGAGGTTCCTGTCACTGCCTACAACTCAAGACTCCAAGACTTCTAGAGCGGCCATCGAAAGACCATAACCACATACCTCCAGTAGTCTCCTCAGGTGTGGTCGGGTCAGGAGGAGGTTTCCTCTCCCTCAACTTAAAGACCAGGAAGTTCTTGTAGAAGGGTCTGGTCCTCACCCGGAAATCCAGGCCAGCGCTGTTCTGGCAGCCGCATAGTTTCAGGAGGCGTTCGCAGAGGCTATACACTATCTAAAGGGATGAGGAACTGTTATTTGAGGAGTTAGAATAGCTTCTAATTGCAATTGATACTGTACTGACGTCCCCCTCTTAGTATGTATTGAGTATTAACCCTGCTGTTTGTGTAATGTTTTTATTAAATACCTAAGCCAAAAGGCTCGATTCCAGATCATTAGGTAATTTTTATGCGTGGACTCCAAAATTATGGACCTGTCACCATGGTTTACCATATCCATCTTAGGAGTTTAAATCAGAAGTGGCTGCAAGTTTTCTTATGTTTGCTTGTGGCTCTGCCCAGCCTATTAGGGAAACGGGCGTGATAATATGTATGTATGTAAGTAGGTGTGACGAAGACGCGGGTGGAAGCTGGTAAAATAGAAACCCCGGGGTTCACCGCTAAGCTGCTAAGACCTGTAGTAGTACCTACTATTTGCGGGATTCTACTGGCTGTGGAGACTTGGAGGTGAGTAGATATACTCAGTCGGAGTGTAGAAATAGGAATGATTTATTTACAAAATGGCCCAAATATTTATGCAAATCTAAAACACAAATTAACCAATAAGAAACAAGATTCTAGTTCGAGCGCTTGCTAAGATACATTCAGGGCAGATGTCTTACCTTTGGCAGTTCTTTGAAAGTGCGCTCCTCCAAGCCGTGGAGCGTGGCTCGCTGTCTGTGCAGGCACTGCCGCAGTGTGAACTCTGAGGACTTGTTGTCCCTGCATAGATTCAGGGCTTCTCTGGAAAAGATAAAAATAAAAGTCCTGTTAATGCGCACAAACTGAGTTATGCTATGTAGGAGTCCTAAGTTCTTGCTGATATAACATGCGTAGGATGTTTAATTTCAAGGGCATGGGCGGCATCATGATTTTCTCCTTCGTCACAAAACAAGTGGCTAAAACCGCCAGCCTAGGGCTGATAAGTTTTTTTAAGTAAAAAATACTTGTCATAGGAGAAGTTTAGGTACTATACCGTACTAGGTATACAAAATTACTGTGCAGAGTGTGAAGGTGCGTGTATGAATTCCACTGAGAGCACCAGTCTTGTAAGAGTCTGGGTGACAGATGGAATGTGTGTGTGTGTGTGTGTAAGGGTGTGTAAGAGTATGTGACTGTGTGTGTGTGTGGCGTTGTCTGAATGTTTGCAGTAGATAGAGTAGTAAATAAGTATTAATAGCGTGGTGGGACTAACTTGGAGCTGAAAACGACTGTCTGTGGCAGTAGGTAGTGCTCAAACTGCTGCACGCAGAGTATCTGGCCGGAGGTCTGCACGGCGCGAGGCCTCTTCTTGCGAACTAGTCGGATGGCGTCGTTGGCGCGCACGCGAAGTGAGTAGACTAGGTAGCAAGCGATTAAGACGCCTGTTCGGCCTAAACCTGAAAGTTAAAATAGTGATTTTTTTATTTAAATTGTTTGTTTTGTGCGTGTGCCAAATAAATATTATTCCTTTCTTTCTTTCTTTCTTGATATACCGTGTAATTTATTTAAGGCTTACATGAGTCTGTCAAACACAATAAGCAACACCTAACTTGATTCTCAATAATCCTATCCTACTGCCTTCCTAAATGTGAAAGTTTGTGAGGATGTAAGGATGTGTTTCTATCACCGCTATAATAAAGAGGTGGCCCCATACAAAAAACTAGCATAATCAATAATCTGCGATCTGCGAATTCGACTCTTGGTCTGTTTTATTTCATTTAAAAGAGTCTTTGTTTTCTCTAAAGGCCATACACATAGGTAGGTAGGTATAGATACTAAGCAATAACATCCTACTAATATTATAAATTCGAAAGTTTGTGAGGATGTGTGGAAGTGAGGATGTATGTTTGTGTCTCAATCACACCGTAACGACTGAACGGATTTGAATGAAACTAGGAATACACATCGCATGTGTGCTGGAATAACATATAGGCTACTTTTTGTTTGGATACCACGCTAGCGAAGCCGCGGGCTAAAGCTAGTGAATAATAATCCTTGGGGCCATCATTAAACATATAGGTAACAGGTAGTTGACGATTTTACACATGCACGAAGTCAGGTCATATTGATAAATAATAATAATAAAATAAATAACACCCAACAGTCACATACGTAGTCCTGACCCCACACTAGGATTCCCTGTGTCGTGGGTTTCAGAAACTACGAGTACCATGGTACCACACCACAACACCCAGCCCGGAAGCAATATTTACAGATCATGCAAACATTTCTTCCGCAGCGGGAATCGAACCCGCGCTCCTTGCGTCTCTGCCGAGCAATCGCCCGCCACGCCACCGAGGCCGTCATTTTCATTGATCACCTGGACTGACCCTGGCCAATCTTTTGATGATGAATCAGCATTTTTCTACAAGAAATGTCAGTCAGAATTTCGAGAAAATAATAAGTTATTCTAATTGTTGGTGAAGTAACAGAAATCTGACGTCCCTCATATTGTGCATTTGTCTTCCTGCTAACGGTCTATAAGCAAAATCTTACTTAGTTAGATTATAAAATATGCGAAAGTTTGTACATCAATCACGCCTAAACGGCTAAACGGATTTGAATGAAACTTGGAATATACATATTACATGTACTGGATTAACATTATAGGGCATTTTTTTATCCGAGTATCACACGAGCGAAGCCGTGGGCGGCAGCTAGTTATCTCCTATTCAAACTTTTCTGCACGGTGTAATTGAAGCGATTGTATGGTTTGCTGTTCTGAGGGTAAGTAAATAAATAAAAATGCTGGAAGCCTGGTATATATTTTATTCAGTTCATTATAATTAAACGGCCAAGCACCTAACTGACAGTTCACAGGTCAGGACCACAATGTCTAACACTACATTTTTATTCATCCAAACGAGCGTAATTTCCGTTGCGGTTTTAGCGTCGTGATTTTGTTTCAACAATAAAAATAAGGCGTACATACATATGTGCTGGAAGGATTTTGACAATAAATGTGGTGTTGGATTCGTCTGAATGACGAGAGTACCTAGCATAAGAAACTTTTTTGACATTAAAGTGTAAAAAACCAATATGGCGGCTTTAAGGAGCCATTTCAAAATTAAAAATGATCAGACCTACCATGTCACCTAAATTCTATGCAGTCGGGTTTTTAGTTCTTTAAAAAAATTAAATACTTAAATACATACACCTACTCACTTGTTTGTTTGTATTATATTACATTATTATTATTAATAATCATCCTATTTTGGTCGTGAAACAAACCAATCGCGCTACTCTGAAACTATGTACCAAAGGACAACTTTTGTAACGTTCCGTTTATACACATTTTGTTATACTTAGTGGTATCGTGCTATTTTTTTTACGCGTCATACGCTGTGATTTTTGGTACAAAACGAAAACAAAAGAACGCAGCGTGAATTCCGCCGTACATAAGATCCATTGAGCAGCGCGAATAATGGGGCTCAGACAATAATTATCATTAGACGGACTATCTTACAAATTTTGAACATATTTACAATAGTCATGTAAAATGATTTTATAATGAAACCGAATGCAACTGAACCTACGCTCGTTTGTCCAGGCCGGAATAGGTAATGTAGGAAGTTCTGTACGTATTTAAATCTGTTATGACACCACATTAGAACCTGGGTAGGTATTAATTCTTGAAAATCACAAAGTACCATCTTACTTCTTACTTATATTATAAAGTTGAAAAGTCTTAGTTTGCTTGAAATTACCGGCGTAAAGCTCAAAACGCAACGATAGCGCGTACTAATTTTACCTGTGCTGCCATCTAGTACGAAAGTTTGTGACGATGTTTGGATGTTTGTGCCTCAATCACGCCTAAACAGCTGAACGGATCTGAACGAAACTTGGAATATACATAGTACATGTACTGGATTAACATATAGGCTATTTTTTATCATACACACATTTACATAGTTTTAATTTACATACAACATACATTTATTTACATAGTAATGTTTCTTGTATGGGTCCTTCTTTTATTTTATTTTGTTATAGCGGTAATAGAATATGAAAACAACTCTCTACGTAGCGTCTCAGTCGAGCACTCGCCCGCAAGCCGCCACCGAAGTCAGCTATTCTAAAATTCAGATTTCACACATGTAGGTATATCAATAAATAAGTTGGTAAACAAAGTTCTAAGTTCAAAGAGCTGGTTCTTATTTGGCTCATCTGTATTGCCATTCAGCTTTGCAATAGGTAAGCTTCCACCGTCTGATGATCTGGCTCAGTGACCGTTTAGAGCCCTACTATTTCTCTTGTATTTGTAAATATCTTTCTGATAATAAAGGTACCATTCTTAAGTTCTAAGTTTGTTTGTCGGTCACTATTTCTTCCAATCCATAGGTCAGCTTTGAGTTAAGATACCTTACTAACTATAAGTAAACTCTTCTCCCAGACTTTGTCCACCAGTTCATCATTTCTGGCTAAGTCAGATTCTTTGTCACTAGCCTTTTCACATTCGCAATAATAACCTCCACTTTGACCCTCTAATTCTTCAGCCACTGCTAAATGGATCGAAGTCTGCGCGCCTTCTTCTGCTGTTTTGAAGACCGCACCAATTAGAAAGAGGACTATACTCCGGATAGAGGGATGAACTTTGTTGAAAATGTCTGTCTGTACCAACCCTGGATGCAGAGCATTGGCTGTGACTCCAACAGGCAGGACTTTGGCCAGTCCCTTTGCCCAGAGGATATTGCACAGCTTGCTGTTACCATAGTTTGCGAAGTAGTGGATCTCATTCAGTCCTTTTATATCTTCAATGTCGAATTTCGCGTATTGGTGCGCTTTTGAAGACACTATGACAATGCGACTGGGTTTGGATGTGATGAGTTTGTGTTTTAGGAGATTCGTAAGCAAGAATGGTCCAAAATAATTTATTTGCATGACGATGTCGATCCCGTCTTCTGTGATTCTATGCTTCAAACCTGCGCAGCCAGCATTGTTCACTAAAATATCTAAACGATCGTAGGATTTGTCAAAATCATTTGCGAATTCCCTTATGCTGCTGAACTTTGCAAGATCTAGGTAGCGATGCTCGACGTTTGCATTTCCTGTAGTTCTAATGATGTCAGCCACTGTTTTGGCAGATTTATTTTCATCTCTAGAAGCAATTATCACTGTAGCACCTCGCCTTGCCAAATCCTTTGCAGTTTCATATCCAATGCCCGAATTTCCGCCAGTTATCAGCGCAACTTTTCCATGTAACTTCGCATCACTTTTGCACTTTCGTTTTGTCCGAATGGAGTAGATTTTGAACCCGAAAAGAATGACAAATATTGTACCTAGAAAGTATATAATTAAGTTGAAGAATAAAGTCAATATGAACAACATGTTAAGTCGAGCGATTGACGGTCAATGCAAGACACAACTAAACAAGCCTCTAAAACATAGTAATGGGGGCAACGTGCCAAGCTATATATTGGACTTTAGAAGGTACAGTCAGCAAATGAAGCTTTGAATGAAACTTGGAATATACATAGTACATGATGTGCTGGATTAACATAATAGGCTATTTTTATTCGGGTACCACGCGAGTGAAGCCGCGGGCGGCAGCTAGTAATTAATATAAGTAACATAAATATAATAATGCGCGTCTATAATTTTTCGGTAAGTAATCGTATCATAAAACGCCAAATAAAAAAATATTCTAGTGAACCTTAAACTCATTCAAGTCATTATTATTTTGAGGTTTTTTTTTTAACTTTAAACCCTTTTTTGAAAGAAAATTTAAAAATAAGTGTCCATTTATTTTGCATGGACAGAGTTTTATAAAAATCGCACTATCTACGTGTTAAATCTTACTTATATTATAAATTTGAAAAGTCTTAGTTTGCTTGAAATTACCGGCGTAAAGCTCAAAACGCAACGATAGCGCGTACTAATTTTACCGGTGCTGAAATCTAGTACGAAAGTTTGTAACGATGTTTGGATGTTTGGATGTTTGTGCCTCAATCACGCCTAAACAGCTGAACGGATCTGAACGAAACTCGGAATATATATAAAACATGTACTGGATTAACATATAGGCTATTTTTTATCCGGGTACCACGCGAGCGAAGCCGCGAGCGGCAGCTAGTAGTTTCATACAACTGTTTTAACCTTTAGATTTTTTAATTTTTCATTTCTGTATTTATTATGTATATGTTGCCAATAACTATTTTCTTTCTTTCTTTAGAGGTTGAATTTTGAAAAATCGAGAGTGTAGTTTTGCTATAAAAGTTTGGCCCGTGCGCGGTATGCAGAAAAATGCTATTGCTTTACTCTTTACATATTAAAAATATAAAGAAGAGTGTTTTAATAACTCAAACTATTAATCAACTTTCGTTACTGACTGTACCTTGTTATCACCAGCATAAAACTTAACCTAATGTCCATGACTTCTGTTTTTTAAAGTTTGTAAGTAGGTATTTTAAAATCGTTTTACAAGTAGAGCATAAATCAGCAGGTTTTCAGGAGTGGCTGCAAGTTTTCTTATGATTACTTATGGCTCTGTTCACTATTACTTCTCTGCTGGACTGGGAGTAAAGAAAAAGCATAGAATGCGTCCAGCTGCTTCTCTCCCCGAGCATGTCGTAAAAGTCGACTAAGGGATAGTATCCTCTCCAACATGATGAGATACATTAAGCAAGTATTCCCAAGGAGGGTTGACGTCAGGCAGGCGGCCGGTCATAAAACACCTTAGCCAAAACTCTTACAGCGTGATTCAAGGAACATGCTGTGCCGACCCCACATAGAGAGGGGCAGGTAGATAATAATTTAATAATAATAATCATTTATTCAATAATGTTTAAGGAAAAATTACAACTACAGTGTCTTAAATGTACTTAGATAAGAAATACACGAGAGCCTGAACTAGGTAATCCTGTGTTTGATGATGATGTTTGAGATGATGAGATGATGAGATGATGATGACTCTGTTCACGTGATTTGGGAGCAGATTACCTGCATGACAGTGTATGGCTACTCTTCCCTCCTGGATGGCGAAGGAGAGTACTTTGGCCATGTCGAGGAGTCCGCTTAGGCTGGCTTCTCCGTAGTCGGGCCACGCGAAATTGTAGTAGTACACTGCAATCACAAAATATCTGACTCTATACCATGGAAGAAAGCGGAAATGTCGTATATCAAAATATTAAATTTTACACCAGAGCCAAAAAACCTTTATTTACAGCAATTAGTCGTGTGAACAGTTAAAAACTAGAAAAAAATCAAGGGCGTATCATAAAATTATTCATCGTAGAAAGACGAGACATAGACCATTCGACGCGGCTTTTTTTGCTTATCAACAATCAAGTTTTAAGCCATAGGTACTATTTAAATTGTATTGTAATTGTGTGTAACTTTTCCAAGTGTACATCTGTTTCTATGTTGTACATATGGACATGTTCCAAGTGTACATATGGAATAATTAAGTTAATCTGAATCTGAATCTAAGTAGGTATGTAGAGTTTTCACTGATGATTTTAACAACATGAGTAGCATTGCAAATGTATTTAATTTTAAAGCGATAGACAAATAGCGGGGCTAAAAAGGCTACTTTGAACAATAAATTGATTTATCTAATTTTCGATTTTATAGAAAATCCTAAGCGATTCCTGTATATTTCGTAAAATGGTCCCGCATTGTGAATTGTACGGTGAATTAAAATAATAAATAAATAACACCCAACAGTCACATACATAGTCCTGACCCCACACTAGGATTCCCTGTATCGTGGGTATCAGAAACTACGAGTACCATGGTACCACAAAGAAATATTTACAGATCATGCAAACATTTCTTCCGCAGCGGGAATCGAACCCGCCAATTGTACGCAATTCGATTCAGCAGCAAAGAGCAAAGAGACATAAAGGGATCTGGGTGTTGTGGTACCATTGTAATGGCAATTTCTGATTCCTACGGTACAGGGAATCCTAGTGTGGTGTCGGAACTGTTGGGTGTTGTCCTTACAGTCGTTCGCCATGAAGATCTGTGGGTCGTAGGTAAACCCTGACTTGGTGAGGGGCGGGCCGCAACTGGCGTGTTCACCGGGAGTCTGCAGGTTTATCACCGTGCGGATACCCCAGCTGGAATACATTTTGTTTACCTATTATTCATTCCATAGAGGTTGAGGCCTAAGGTCGGGGGTTCAAACTCGGTCAGCTATACCAGTACTCTTGAACGGTGAAGGAAAACATCGTGAGGAAACCCGCGGCTTAGTCCGCTCTGCACGTATTGACCATGTCTTTTCTGTGGATAAGGCTGACTAAGCTGAGAGGATGGAATAGGTGCTGGGCAAGCCTACTCCATCTTAATTCGTCCCGGGCACTACAGCGTCCCGTTTGTGAAGGTAAAAGTTGCCTCCTGACGCTGTATAAATCATCTACTATTATAAATGGTAAAAGGCCTTAGTTAGTAGAGGTTGAGGGCGTTTGTCCACCGCCGTTATCGAACTAGCGATCCATCATACTAGTTACACCCGCGGCCAAGAAACCTTCATCTGAATTTAGACCTAATGACACTTGATCATTTTATTTTCTTCCTGGAATAGAAAGAGCTATTTTTCTATAAATGAGCAAAAAAGTACAACAGTAATGGGTTCGCCGTTGCTATGGAAAGGATTTGTCTAATAAAAACTTTTCCTTCTTGAACGCCACTTTCAGGGGTGTAGGAAAATTATTTTGTCTACCCTCAAATGTCATTTTACTCTATTCTACCGTAGAGTTTTCTCGGTGCTCATGGTAAGCAGGTTTGTGGGATTGTTCTATTCTTCCACTTAGGTACTAAGTGTATAACACACAAAGAACACAAAAGATAGGTACTTATTGGTCATAGAAATCACCAATATCCTTTGTAGTGGATGCAAAATCCTTTTTGAAATTTAGATTTAAAAGTTGAAGTTAGTGTTCCTATAGTGAATCAGTGTGACATAAGTGCCGTCCATTGGGGGCCCAGACAAATGGTGCACACAGTTAGCGTGCGAAATGCTAGTTACCTATGGAACTGCTGTATAATGTTCCTAGCTGCGATACTCGCCGTGCTGGGTCGTGCCATCGCTAGGATGTCCTCGGTCACCCTACAGACAGACAATCACAATTTTCAATCAAATATAAACCTTTGTAAAAGTCATCATCATCTTCCTGCCCTTTTCCCACTCTGTGGGGTCGGCACAGCATGATCCTTGGATCATGCTGTAAGAGTTTTGGCTAAGGTGTTTTATGACCGACCGCCTGCCTGACGTCAACCGTTCTTGGGTATACTTGCTTATTGTATCTCATCATGTTGGAGGATACTATCCCTTAGTCGACTTTTACGACATGCTCGGGGAGAGAAGCAGCTGAACGCATTCTATGTTTTTCCCTAACTCCCAATCCAGCAGAGAAAAAACCTTATAAAGTAAGCTTACTAAAAGTTAGTTAAATGCTCGATGAATTCGAGTAAGTAACACGCGAATTAATAATCATTATTAATTCGAGTCTGATCCGATAAAAATATAAATATCTTTTCCAAAATTAAAGCGCATGCATCCTATTAAAACCACCTGTAAAACAATCTTCTGAAAGAACTGTTTACCTACTTACCTACAATAATAAAATACTAATGCAGGTCATGTCAAACCGTCGTAATTTTCATCGATTTATGATTTATGGTGTCGTAACTTTTTAACGAGGCTAGGTAAAAGCGTATTTACCAACTATCTAGACTAGAACACCATTAGTTTTTATTCAATGTGTTGGTAGAGTAGGTACGGTCGGCCAAAAACGTGATCTACCATAGGGTTGAAGTTCATTTGCACGTCATAAAACAACAAGGTTTATTTTCCCCGTTAATAATGTATTCTGACAGATACTTATGTATTGCCCTCAGAACAGAAAATCAACTTAGGTATTATTTTAGCGCTATTTTAGTAACTCAGGAAGTTAAAATTAAAAGTAAAATGAGTAGACCTTTTTCTTGACCCACTGTATCTACTATCAAACTTCGGGCGTCATTGTTTCGAGGGCTGGTTTGATTGAATAAGAATTGTGGTCGTGGTTATATGGGTCCCAGTGATTGACGGATCTTTATGCTATGCATCTCCAGTCAGCTTTATTTGAGGCAATGTGGGAGCAGTCATGTTGGATTGCGTGAGCGATTTGATGAGGTCTGCCCATCTGGAGAACGACCGCGCATCTCTTGCCCCCCCATTCTGCCTTGACTTACAAAACGCTCTATTGCGTCATCATTTCGCGTAATATGACCAAATAACTTCAGTTTCAGATTAAGAATAGAAAATAAATTATTTATTTACGAAAAGATAGTTTCCGTCTGTGACTTCTTGCACAGGTACCAACTGTGTAAGCTGAGAGTATTATATAAGTGCTCGGCACACTTTCCAACTAATTCTTACTTATATTATAAATGCGAAAGTTTGTGAGTTTGGATGTTTGTGCCTCAATCACGCCTAAACGGCTGAGGATTTGAATGAAATTTGGAATATACATAGTACATGTACTGGATTAACATATAGGCCATTTTTTATCCGGATACCACGCGAGCGAAGCCGCGAGCGGCAGCTAGTAATTTATAAACGCAAAAGTTTGTAAATATGGATGTATGGATGTTTGTTACTCTTTCACGCCCAAACAGCTGAACGGATTTGAATGAAGCTTGGCAAATACATAATACATGTACTGGATTAACATATAGGCTATACTGTATCCGGGTACTACGCTAGCGAAGCCGCAGGCGGCAGCTAGTACTTATAATCCCGGGCATTACTGTGCCCCCATAGTGTAGGCAAAAGTTGCCTCCTGATACTGCGAATCTATTAAATTTTTAGTACCTAAATATGGTAAAAGCCTTAGTACAAAATTCATTCGTGATTGAGGCACAATCATCCATAGGAAAAATCTAAAGCACCTCCTTATACCTAACGTACCTAAATAATGTTTTATTTTACCTAAATCACATGAAATGTTTTGCACATTAAGCGTTAATAGAGCTTTAGTCACAATAATGTCACAATATAATCCAAATAAACTAAGTATTTAATTACAGAAGCAATGAAAAACTATTATATGACATTGAGTTAACTACACCATGGGGCCAAGATCACAAAAAAACACATAGCGTGACTTTAGTCGCTTTGTGCTAATTATATTAAAATATTAATTCTAATGTTCGGCCTACTATTTTAGTTGAAGTTTGGTACAGTCTGCTACGAAAGTTTATGAACAAAACATAATGATGACTATGATTGATAACTTATGATAGTCAGCGCGCTTTTGAATAAATAATACAATAGGTTTAATACTTAATAAATATACCACATATACATACCTACATCCTACTATTTATAAATGTGAAAGTTTGTGAGGGTGTTTGTATGTTTGTGCCTCAATCAAGCCTAAACGGCTGAACCGATTTGAATGAAACTTGGAATATACATAGTACATGTACTGGATTAACATGTAGGCTATTTTTTATCCGGATAACACGCCGCGGGCGGCAGCTAGTATATACATAAAACCACGCCTGTCTCCCATAAGGGTAAGCAGAGATCACGGATCTCCATTTGCTACGATCCTGACATACTTACCTACTTCTTTCGCTTCATTCATTCCCATTACATTCCTCATGCATGCTCGTCGGTTAAGGGTACATATTATTTTTATTTTGTTTAAGTATAGAACTACAGGTGTGCAGCTTGGAGTCATCAGATCAGCACAGCGCAGATTTTAACACCTGGGAACCTATAGTAAAAACCCATAGGTGAGGTGTCTCACCAATCCGAGAAGCGTCCCTGTATTGCTGCGCGCTGGTGCGTCGGCTGCTCGTACTGGCATCGCGCCCCGCTGCAGATTGTAACACCTGGGATCCTATAATAACTGCCTATAGGTGAAGTGTCTCACCAATCCGAGAAGAGTCCCTGTATAGCCGCGCGCTGGTGCGTCGGCTGCTCGTACTGGCATCGCGCCCCGCTGCAGATTGTAACACCTGGGATCCTATAATAACTGCCTATAGGTGAAGTGTCTCACCAATCCGAGAAGAGTCCCTGTATAGCCGCGCGCTGGTGCGTCGGCTGCTCGTACTGGCATCGCGCCCCGCTGCAGATTGTAACACCTGGGATCCTATAATAACTGCCTATAGGTGAAGTGTCTCACCAATCCGAGAAGAGTCCCTGTATAGCCGCGCGCTGGTGCGTCGGCTGCTCGTACTGGCATCGCGCCCCGCTGCAGATTGTAACACCTGGGATCCTATAATAACTGCCTATAGGTGAAGTGTCTCACCAATCCGAGAAGAGTCCCTGTATAGCCGCGCGCTGGTGCGTCGGCTGCTCGTACTGGCATCGCGCCCCGCTGCAGATTGTAACACCTGGGATCCTATAATAACTGCCTATAGGTAAAGTGTCTCACCAATCCGAGAAGAGTCCCTGTATAGCCGCGCGCTGGTGCGTCGGCTGCTCGTACTGGCATCGCGCCCCGCTGCAGATTGTAACACCTGGGATCCTATAATAACTGCCTATAGGTGAAGTGTCTCACCAATCCGAGAAGAGTCCCTGTATTGCCGCGCGCTGGTGCGTCGGCTGCTCGTACTGGCATCGCGCCCCGCTGCAGATTGTAACACCTGGGATCCTATAATAACTGCCTATAGGTGAAGTGTCTCACCAATCCGAGAAGAGTCCCTGTATTGCCGCGCGCTGGTGCGTCGGCTGCTCGTACTGGCATCGCGCCCCGCTGCAGATTGTAACACCTGGGATCCTATAATAACTGCCTATAGGTGAAGTGTCTCACCAATCCGAGAAGAGTCCCTGTATTGCCGCGCGCTGGTGCGTCGGCTGCTCGTACTGGCATCGCGCCCCGCCGCAGATTGTAACACCTGGGATCCTATAATAACTGCCTATAGGTGAAGTGTCTCACCAATCCGAGAAGAGTCCCTGTATTGCCGCGCGCTGGTGCGTCGGCTGCTCGTACTGGCATCGCGCCCCGCCGCAGATTGTAACACCTGGGATCCTATAATAACTGCCTATAGGTGAAGTGTCTCACCAATCCGAGAAGAGTCCCTGTATAGCCGCGCGCTGGTGCGTCGGCTGCTCGTACTGGCATCGCGCCCCGCCGCAGATTGTAACACCTGGGATCCTATAATAACTGCCTATAGGTGAAGTGTCTCACCAATCCGAGAAGAGTCCCTGTATAGCCGCGCGCTGGTGCGTCGGCTGCTCGTACTGGCATCGCGCCCCGCTGCAGATTGTAACACCTGGGATCCTATAATAACTGCCTATAGGTGAAGTGTCTCACCAATCCGAGAAGAGTCCCTGTATTGCCGCGCGCTGGTGCGTCGGCTGCTCGTACTGGCATCGCGCCCCGCCGCAGATTGTAACACCTGGGATCCTATAATAACTGCCTATAGGTGAAGTGTCTCACCAATCCGAGAAGAGTCCCTGTATTGCCGCGCGCTGGTGCGTCGGCTGCTCGTACTGGCATCGCGCACCGCCGCAGAACATCGCACATTGCAGTGCAGCTGGAGTGCTGGTGCGGAGCCTCTCCCCCAACGCTGAGTATAAAGCTGCTGGTGGGTGGTTGATGCGCCGTCTTGATTCGCGGCTCCTGGGGACATGGTGATGCTTTGATACCAAAAATCGAGGCCCACAGAGGCAGTTAGCGATAATCATCATCAACAGCTACAGTTCTTTGCCCGGTCCTGGACGTAGGCTTCCTTTTGATTATGCCATTCAAGACGGTCCTGTGTTATCTTCATCCATTTACGGACCACAATTTTGACTAAGTACAGGTTAATATCGGTGAAGAAGCAATTTATCGTCTGCCAATATCGTCCAATATTTTAATAGCCACACATTCTACATTAGTCTTCATTGCGACAGCTTCTCAAGCGATTATCTTAGAGATAAAACTACGTCATGGACCTCATTTATATGGCCCATTCGACTTTCTTAAAAAAATTATATTCAATGCGTCTATTGGACCTCTTTTTGAGTAGGTAAGGGATTATACAAAGTATTTAACAAAACTTTTATAAAATTCTAAGCTACTCATTATACTAAGAAATGCAAATGATCTCAGTTTTCTAAGTTCAACAGATAAAAAACAGAGCTCAAATCAACCGCTGATAAATAAAATACTACAAAACTTACTTGTCCAGAAAATGAAACCTTGGGTAGTTAATCAAATTAATGCTAGACCTTCTCCTTTCTTTATTAAACTTAATTTTGGACATAGTGTCGTGTTGGCCTTTCGGAAGGTTTTCCAGTACTATTTCAGTAGGTACTACTTCATGTTTTTATGGAGGCAGTAGTAAACCGCAAGGGGTGGCGAAAGTAACGACAGAAAAAAAGATACTTGCCACAATTATTTTTATTAGGTAACGATTTAACGGTTAAGCCTCGTTTATAATCTCTGAGTAGTGTTGATTAGTTAATCCCTGAGTAATATTACTTGGCAGGTAAAGGTTACGTGTAACTTCTGTCAATATCATCTGTTTCTGCGAGCGTTGGACTTACTGAATGCTTTCCTCCACGAGTTCCAGCATATCGACGTCTTCAATGACAGTCTATGGTTAATTTATGGTAGTCTTAGATTATATTTGAGTTATTATGTAAATTTAAGGTAGGTAGTTAAGCGTTTTGGGTTCTCTCCTGTAAGCTTATCTGCATTTTAATAAATCATTTCATTTCATTTCATTTCATTTCATTTACCTCTGATATGTTTGTTCCGAGCCCTGATACGAGCAACACAAAATAATAACAGATTTATTACACTTGTCTCATTCCAAGACAGGAATATATCCATATAGAAGAAAGTGACAGGTATAGTCGAGTCAGGTTTGAATTTAGCCTGGCTTCCATGTACTTATTCTTCCAAGGTTTATCCTATGATTTGACAACCTCAGTTGCGTGGCGGATTCGATTCCCGCTACGGGAAAAATGATTGTAAATTCTGCAAATATTTCTTTCGGGTCTGGGTGTTTAAGTATTATGTATTATGAGTATGTATTTACAAATAAATGTATATAAGTATTCTACCAGCCATCTGGTTCCCATAATACAAGCTTTGCTTAGTTTGGGGTTAAATGGCGCTGTGTGAAATGTCCACTAATATCTATTTTTTATTTATGATTAGAGCTACACGAGTCGATAGGTACAAGTGCTTATTATTTCGAAGTGTAAGTTAATAAAAATTACATTCGTGTCTATTTGAACTTCCAAGCATGCTCAGGTTTTTAATTGCAAGTCTTTTTAAGGTCTTGGAAAAATAACCAGCCGCCGATGAAATTGAATTAAATTAAAAAGCTTTCTTTACTTAAAGATACTAACTTATGTATATTCAATATCTAAAAGTAGCGACAGATACCATGGCGATGTCTTATCTTGAAAGAACTTTATTTCTCTAAACAACCAGCCTAAAATAATTATATTGAATTCGTGTATTTTTTTCCATCCCTACCCATTACTGGACAAGTGCGAGCTAACAATAACACAGATGACAGGCACGATTACAACAATGCCACCCTTCGGACATAGCAACTCGAATTATTTATTGTTTTGTTGAGGAAATAACCAGTTAGCTGTTCACTATAACGGAAATGTGTCAAGAAGAGCACGGCCATTTTGTCAACATCAAACCTTTTTGCCGTAGTGGGTCAGATATAAAGAAGTAGGAAATTTTTTCAACATGAAAACTTTTTGCTGTAATAGGTCAGTTATGAAGTAAGAGATTTTTTTCAATATGAAAACTTTTTGTTCTAATGGGTCAGCTAGAACCTAGAACGAACGAGTACTTACTAAGGAGATTTTATGTGAACGTGAAACCTTTTTGCTGTAGTGGGTCAGCTAGAAAGGACTAGGATATTTTGTTCAACTAGTAACAGGCTAGTATTTTCATACATTCATATATACGCCTGTTTCCCATAGGATTAGACATAGACCACGGATTCGCCATGGTTCGCTAATTCGACATACTATTCTCACTTCATTCATCTCATTACATTCATTTCGGTTTAGGGTACTCTTGACCTGGCCCTTCTCTAAAACGTCACCGATTTGAACTTGCAACTCATCCTGATTTAAAGCCCCAAGATGGATATGGTGAACCATGGTGACAGGTGATCAGCCCATCGCTCATTTAGATGGTCCATCATGTTGGAAAGGATTCTATCGACTAAACGACTTTTACCTCGGGGAGAGAAGCAGCTGGACGCATTATGTTTTTTCTTAACTCCCAGCCAGCAAAGAAGTAAGTAAGTCTTTTATTTTTAATTAGAAAAAAATATATCAAACACTTTCAAAAAATGAAAAAATAAGTCTTTCTCACAGTTTAATTTGACGTAGGTACATAAAATGTACTTAATAATAAATTCTGATTAAAAATGACATCATTAACCTATTTTCACCGCGTGCGTGCGCGATCCGCAATTTATTGTTTTATAAATAAGTATGTGCGTGTGAAGAAGGCAGCTAAGAGTTAACCAGCTGGTACACTCTACACTACAGTTGCTAGCTAAACCATTTTAGTTAGTCCACTCCCGTTACTACTGATTTTTATAGACGCACTAGCTGCCGCCCGCGGCTTCGCTCGCGTGGTACCCGGATAAAAAATAGCCTATATGTTAATCCAGTACATGTACTATGTATATTCCAAGTTTCGTTCAGATCCGTTCAGTAGTTTAGGCGTGATTGAGGCACAAACATCCAAACATCCAAACATCGCGTTACAAACTTTCGCACTAGATGGCAGCACAGGTAAAGTTAGCACACGCTATCGTTGCGTTTTGAGCTTTACGCCGGTAATTTCAAGCAAACTGAGACTTCAATTTTATAATATAAGTAAGAAGTAAGATAAAGAAAGTAAGATTTCATATACCCTGCTGGCCAGCTTTGCCGGCGCGGATTTGTCAGTTATTGGAACTTTTTGGACCTCTGCAGACTTTTTGTAAACATCGTGAGAAAACCGGCAAATATGTGTCAATATTAAGTGTAGAAAAGTAGGCGATTTCTGGTTGGGACCGTGAACTGGGTGTTTTACCATTTGTTTATTCATTAATTAGTACGATTACAAAACCAATTACACTAATTAACATTTTACACAAAAAAAAGACCATAGAATATAGAAATTTGCGGTACCGTTTAATGTATGATGAAAAGGAAGAGGGAAAAGTCATCGGAAAGATGTCTTGTGGACTTCTAGAGAGATTACAACAGAAAACCTTCTTACAGACATCTTATCGATTTCTGTAAGACAGCAAAAAAAAATATCGGTGGTCGTTGCCGCCCTTAAAAGCCGCCCTAGGCTCAAGCCTTCATAGCCTGCTGGTAAATCCGCCACTGGTTAAGGATGATGAATGAATTCGCCGTTACTGTTGTAGGCTGTGGGAGAAGTAAGCTCGTATACTACCGCGCGGGCGGTAGGTAAATGTCACGCGACACTACTGCCTAACCCCGAGAAGGTTTGACAAGTTTATGCTAGAATAGTAAGTTATTGTTACGATTAAAAGTACGACGATTTATTTACTATTGAAAAGAGAAGAGGAAAGATGATTGGCCACCTTATAAGACACGACAGTTTTATCAACATCATAGAAGGAAAAGTAGAAGGAAAGAGGAAGAGGAAGGCCACGAATTAGCTACATGGGCCAAAAGGAGAAGGTAGCTGTCGGGTTTTATAAGGAGATCAAGGAGGCTGCGCTGGATGGAGATAAGTGGAGAGAGCTGCATCATCACCGACAAGAGCACAGGTCTTGTCGGTGATGATGCAGCTCTCTCCCCTTCAACAGTCAGAGTAGTCTTGTCGCTCCCACATAGAGTGGGATAAGGGCAGGAAGATGATGATAGCTTCAATATAAATACACACTATGTGAAAATTTCAATTCTCAACCTAAAAGATTTATAACGTTTCTCCATAGATACACACATAATGTCACGCCTGTTTCCCATAGGGGTAGGCAGAGATCCCAGATCTCCATTTGCTACGATCCTGACATACTTTTTTCGCTCCATTTACTCTCATAACATTCTTTATACCATGCTCGTCGGTTTAGGGTACTCTTGACCTGGCCATTCCCAAAATTTGAAGAAAGAAAGAAAATAGTTTATTGGCAAAGTATACATAAATACAGAAACGAATAATTAAAAGACAGAGCATAGGGCAAAAGAGAGAAGAATGTACCTACGATGATGGTACGGAATCCTTCGTGTGCGAAATCGACTAGCGCTTGGCCGGTTTTTTGTAGTTTATTTGAACTTTGCGATTTCCGTGTGCACTAATGGTATTACTTACTTGTAAAGTATGTAGGTATTAGGTATGGTTTTATACAAGCCTCCATTAGTCTGGCTAAGTGCAGTTTTGCATGTCAAAGTTGATTGACACTTGACAGGCAATTTCGCTATAATAACTCAGACGTCTCCGTATTTTGCTTCAGTTAAATGCTCGATGGCTTACGGGGAGGACCGCGGGCTGGACGATTCTGATTTGACATCGGGTGCATCTATCTACGTAATAAATAAATATTATTTGAGGACATATCATACAGCGCCATCTAGCCCCAAACTAAGCAAAGCTTGTACTATGGGAACCAGATGGCTGATAAAATACTTATTACATTTTTGTTGTAGGTAAATACTTGCATAATATTATAACACCCAGACCTGGATGAAATATTTGCAGAGCATGCAAACATTTCTCCCGCAGCGGGAATCGAACCCGCGCCTCTTTCATCTCAGCCGAGCACTCGCCCACCACGCCACAGATTTCGTATAAAACTCTTACGTCAGTGACTGACTGACAGTCAGGCCTAAACCATAAGTCCTATAAACATGATAGGTACTTGGAGGGTATCTTATTCCCCTCCTTTTATAGTGTAGGGGTAAGAAAGGGGACACAGGCAAGATGAAGTTTAGGTTTACAGAGAACGGAGCTCTACTAGTTCAATATTTTCGTCTAAACGTAAAAACCTAAGTACCTACTTACTACCTACTTACGCCCATATTCCTTAGAACTATTTAAAATTAACTGCACTGCAGGGGCAAAAATACTTACACTGTACCTAACTGTACAGTAATATTACAAGTATTTTTGCCTCTAGGCACGTCATATGCCACTGTGAAGGAACAGCTTTGGCAAATAATACCTACTAATTAATATTATAAGCTGCCTTGCAGAACATGCAAACATTTCTCCCGTAGCGGGAATCGAATCCACGCCTCTTTCGTCGTAGCCTAGCATTTTACAACGCCACTGAGACCGTCAATTTGAATATCTAAGTCATCATCTTCCTGCCCTTATCCCACTCTATGTGGGGTCGGCACAGCATGTCCTCTTTTACTATTTTCTGGCCTTTCTCTAGCAGTGTTATTGTGTATTATGCATAATTCTGTGTGACTCTAAAAATATGTCGCTGTGATCACCGTAAATCTTTAATGCCGCGCGCCCATCGTCATTGTCTAGGAAACCAAAGCTTAGCTAATTATTCTGCCTTACGGATATGATTGAGTGGGCTTGCTAACACGAACTAAGTGGCCGCTAAATGAAGGAAAGCGATTTTTTTTTTCAGTTTTTTCATAAAAACTCTTTCGTTCTTGAATTTAGAATATAAATTCCTTCTACATTACCTATGGTGTTTTTATTTTTATAATGATAGTTTCAACGATATTGCGCGATTGCGCTAAGATGCGAAACTCCTGCACTTATTCATTTAGCAAAAAGTTCGTATCACGTGAACTTAAAAACTTATGATCTTATTAGCTTAGATAAGAACTTGTGAACTACATATATTACTATTATTACTAAACTATAATTTCCCACTGCTGAGCAATATAAATAAGTTGCCAATCAATATTCTTTATAATTGTATTACCTACTAAATTTTCATCAAAAAAAGCTACCAGATGATTAGCTGAAAACTTCTTCACTAGTTCCACGCTGCTCGTACCTGTTGGTAGCTGTGCCATTGACAGGTGCCACTCTCCGCCGCCGGCACCACCTGGCACACAGGCTGCGAGACCAACTCAGCCGCCGCCAGGGGGCGCAGCGCGACTCCTCGGAAACATCTCCGTTCATCTTACTAACACTCCACTTAAACATCTATAGGTTTTTCAACACAATCACAAAAGTGCGAGCGAAAATGATCTTTCTTACGATTAAAATTATACGTTTTCACCCTTTATTTCAATACATTAATGAGGAAATTGGAACACGTAAAAGATTCATTTTAAAATAATTGTTCAATCGTGTCACAAAATACCTACTGACTGTTTTACTGTGATTTTAAGCTGTCTATTACTTCATGTCTTTTCAAACTTAATAATAAATAGAGAGATATTAAAGGATCCATAAGTACCTAAACCGATTCTGTGACAAACTGAAACTACTGTTTATTATTATCGGTGTGTGTTAAATTATCCAGAGGTCGTTATGCCATTCATCATAAATTTCCTATAGAACGTTTCTGCAATAAGCTTTGAATTAGTTAGTAAGTCGATTGTAGAGGTGCCTACAATCAGCATTCAATATTTATAAATAACCCACGTGACCTCAGAATGTCTATTTTTAGTATGTTTAGATTAAAATAAAATACAAGGTTGAACTGAAATTACATTATTACTTTCCAGGTATGTAGTTCAATAAAACTTTCGAGTTTCACATCCTGCACTTTATTCCAGCATTATTTTGCAAAGTTCCAATTTCAAAATTATTCATTTTCTCTTCCATAATCAGATAATCACCAAAGAGGTCGAATAAACTTTTATTTACCGACGAAACTTCGTTCAAAAGCTCGCGTGTATATTTTTTCCGCGCGCGGCAGGAATCAATGCGAAAGCCGAGGAGGCACTGAAGAATATCGACTACACAACCGAGAAAGGGTAACGAACGACAACAACATAAGTTATACTTTTTTCAGCGTTTCATGAAATATGAGTAGGGGAAAAGACATGCAATTGCGTTTTTAACAGAAACCACTGATTTTAGTTTTAAAGGTTGTTCTTAATAGAAAACTTTTCAAGCATTACCTTCTTACTGAGTTTTTGACATTTGGTGGGAAAGATGGCAACTTTTGGCGAAAATTAAATAGTCATGTGAAATTTAGCAGCTCACTGAGAGAATTGAGAAGCTCATTGAGTGATCATCGGAAAAGTATTGAACTCAAAATCAACATAGGTACTTATAGCTGAAATAGTTCACTAATGTTTTATTTTCCGTTTATTACCTACTTATTATGAAGCATTTCGTGTAGGTAATTAATACTCACGCGTAAAACAAATTATGAGGTAGGTGCTTTGGTACGAGCTGAAACAACACTAGGTAGGTACCTACTGCTTTTACATCTGACATTTTTTCAAACGTCAGATTTATGAATTTATAATAAGTCAGTTTATTATACCTAGGTATAGGTAGTTTACTAAAACCAGTAAAATAAAATGACTTGCTAGATTTTGCTTATCAAAAAACTAAACGTCATTAATTTTTTACTCTTAGGCAAAGCCCAACCTCAGAGTTGACGGCCTCGGTGGCGTGGCGGGCGATTGCTCGGCAGAGACGCAAGAGGCGCGGGTTCGATTCCCGCTGCGGAAGAAATGTTTGCATGATCTGTAAATATTTCTTCCGGGTCTGGGTGTTGTGGTACCATGGTACTCGTAGTTTCTGATACTACAGGGAAACCTAGTGTGGGGTCAGGACTATGTATGTGACTGTTGGATGTTATTTATTTAAAAGTTAAAAAAGTTCCTACCAGTTACCTATTTTTCAAACAGAAAACACTAAGTACTTGTTTATGGGTTCCTAGAGAGAGATTATTTAAAGTCCAACATTTTATTTACAGGCAATTTTTACAACAGACAAGCAAAGTTACGTTAAAGTTGCGCCCGTAGCCCTTATGGGGTGGGCAGAGTCACAAAGTAATCATAAAAAAAATTGCAGCCACCCCCAATTCATAGCTAGGTTAATAACAGTTAGAGTTTATTATTAATAAGTTTTATTACCAACACTAATCCATCTTCGAGTATCAATTAGGTTATTTCATGGTCTCGGTTTCCTAGCACTGCTAAGTAATGTGTAGTCGAATGGGATTCAACTACATTCACTTCGTTTTCCTATAGGATTTTGACGACTGTAGTCAGCTCGTTGTGTTCTTGTGAAGAATGTAGGCAACCAGCAGCAGATGACGTTGACATAGTTAGCGA
This sequence comes from Scotopteryx bipunctaria, assembly GCA_949320045.1. Classification (NCBI taxonomy): domain Eukaryota; kingdom Metazoa; phylum Arthropoda; class Insecta; order Lepidoptera; family Geometridae; genus Scotopteryx; species Scotopteryx bipunctaria. Next base: position 1,938,176 of record OX439464.1, on the reverse strand, counting down.
AGCATCGGTAGGACGTGTAGTCGACTTTTTTCTATAGAATTTGTGACAGACTTCGGAAACCATTATTTTAGTTTTAAACTTCCCAACAATGCATGCGTTGGGTTACGAGATCAGGTTCGCAAATCATCTTCATTTTCTTCTGCGTTTTTCTGCGTATACAATTCAATCCCTTGCAGTATTTTCTTGAGTTAAAGCCTGTAAATGTATTTTCTTAATAGATTATAGGTATTAGAAACATATTTTTCAATTTATTTCTCACTAATCACTACTACTGAAAGCACTGGTGGTCTAGTTGGTAATGACCTCGCCTTCCGATCCTAAAGTCGTGGGTTCAAGCCGCACCAGTACTCTCAAACGGTGAAGGAAAACATCGTGAGGAAACCCGCGTCAGAGCTGACTGTTCCGCATGTATTGACCATGTATTTCCTGTGGACAAGGCCGACTAAGCTGAAAGGATGGAATAGGTGCTGGGCAAGCCTACACCATCTTAATTCGTCCCGGGCACTATAGCGTCCCGTTTGTGAAGGTAAAAGTTGCCTCCTGACGCTGTTTAAATCTTCTATAGATGGTAAAAGGCCTTAGTTTTTTACTACAACAAGTTAAAAGAAGAATAAGCAATGAAGAAGCCTAGTAACTGACTTAAAGATGAGACCAACCTTCATCCTTCAAAGCAGGTTTGTGAGCCTGAGGCAGCGCACAGGACTTCCTGCCCTTGTAGTCGGGACAGCAGAGTCCGGGGTAGCACTCCTTATCTGATATGCAGGTTTTAGTCGGCTTTATCCAATTTGGTGGAGGGCAGTGGGCAGCTGAAATATAAAAATAATTTATGTAAGAAAACAACTAAATTATGTAAGGTATTTACCAATGTAATAGAATTATGATCATTCGTTTTCTACCTTTTCTGTTTTTTTTTATGTCATGTGTCGATAGATAAAGCGAGTTTTTATAGTAATTTTACAATGCATTTTGGATACCTACTGTTTACTATTTTATAGGAAACTAGCTTCCGCCCGCGTCTCCACTCGCATAGTACCAGGATAACAAATAGCTTATAATGTTATTCCGGCACGCATACTATTATATTATATTCCAAGATTCATTCAAATCCGTCCAGCCGTTACGGCGTGATAGTACAAACATACATCCTAACAAATATTCGCATTTATAATATTAGTAGGATTAACAGCTAGTAATAATAATTAATTTTACCTGGCACAATAATTTAAAGCCTTATTTTCAGCATAAGAAAAAAAAATAAACAAACCCGACTACACACCTTAGCTAACGGCAGTTCAAGGTTAAGGAGAGAGTTCATTTTTGAACGAAAAATATCTGCTTAAAACGATACAATACATGACACACACTCAGACCAAATTTATTTGGTCTGAATTTGGCCTGAGGATACATACCATCGATAGCTTGAATCCAAACACACACGCTCATCAAAACCAGAAAGGTGACAACTTTTCCCAAAGTTTCTGGAAAAAAGCATTAAAACCTATTTTACTTTTTGTTCCCGTAGAGGTTACCTAATTATTCTGTGTCTGTTTGCATTTAAAAAAATTATAAAAAAGAGGTAAGTAAGTTTTTACGCAAAGTCGAGAGAAAGAGGACAAATAGGACAAATAGAGATAAAATAAGAGTTTTCTCGATTATTTAAAAAATATTTAAAAATGCAGTTCGAATTGTTTTTAAATTAAAATGAAGGCTACTTTCAGTAAAAAAATATATCTACAGCACATATTTAAGGTGGCTTGGGCGCATACCGTCCCATACTTTCCTTCCGTGTGATAAAGTCTCGGAATAATAAATTATAACAGTGGGATGGCCTGTATAAAAAATGGCGAATGCCTAAACTGACAATGCAAAACTTGACATATTATTTTTGATCGGAGCCTTTTTACAACAAGGACTAGAAATTAATATTTTATATAAATTTATATATTATATAATTTGCATTAATATTACTCACCCATGATGCTGTGTTTCTAGACGACTAATGACAACTAATATAACTTTAGGGAAAACTTCTAGCATATATCTTATTTTATACCTAAAGGTAGGTTGTTGCCTCTAAGCTTATCTTTGGTCCATATAGTTAGGTAGCGGGGATTTTAGCATGTAGGTATACCTACTTATAAAGAAAATAGTGCCTATTATATACTAAGATTTCGCTGTCCGTCCGTTTGTCAGTGGGCTGTATTTGAAATAAGAGAGTTGAAATTTTCTCAGTGTGGGTTTCTATTACCTACCGCTATAATAAAAAGGGGGGCCCCATACAAAAAACTAACATATCAATAATCTGCGATCTATTTCATTTAAAACAGTGTTTGTTTTCTCTAAAGGAAATACCTACACATAGGTAGGTAGGTATACATATGGTTTACTAAGCAATAACATATGATTATGAACATAATACATAACACCCAACAGTCACATACAATAGTTCTGACCCCACACTAGGATTCCCTGTGTCGTGGGTATCAGAAACTACGAGTACCATGGTACTACAACACCCAGACCCGGAAGAAATATTTGCAGAACATGCAAACATTTCTTCCGTAGCGGGAATCGAACCCGCGCCTCTTGCGTCTCTGCCGAGCAATCGCCCGCCACGCCACCGAGGCCGTCATAATATGAAAGACATTCTTAGATAATTGTAAAATTTTTGTGCCAATTTGTTCAAAGAGCTTACACCAGCGTTAATTACCTACCAGTCATATGTTTAGTTCTGTAATAAATGTATCCTGTTTATAATATGAAATTATCTGTGGTTAGATAGGCTTGGGTTTTCCCTTGTAAAGAATGCAATTACACATAACGGAAAAGCCGATAGGATTGAATCTAAAGTGGGAAGAATAGTCGAAAGACCGAAGAAGTTGGAAGAAAAACTCTGTTTAATGGCGTGGCTGGCCATGACCGCGCATGGTTTGATTTGCTGTCACAAAAGCACACATTGATACATCAATGTGCTGCTCTCCCTATTCCATCAACAAGGATGACACAATTTTCTTGTTTCAATACGGTCGTAGGTAGCTGTCGCTCCGTATAGGCCTTACAAGCAGTGACGGATTAACCCTTAATCAAATTGAGCAATTGCCTAGGGCATCACGTCTGAGGGGGCACTAGAAGAAGCACAAAAAAAATCCGTCCTTGGGGCATCACGTCTCACTCTCACGTCACCAAAAACCACACCAAAAAAAGCATGGATTGCTTAAGGCATCAAGTAGTCTTAATCCGTCACTGCTTACAAGTCACAAACGTAAGTTAAAATTAAATTAAATCATATTCTCTGTATAAATCATCTTTTGTAGATGTTACAGGCCATAACTGACTGAATTATAAAGATCCAGGGATTGTAATAACATGATTGATGTTAGACGGAAAAGAAACACTGTTCTTGCTTTTATAATTGATTTAATACAACAAAATTGAACATGCCTACATATAACTTGCTTTTTATGGTGTGAATTATTTTGGCGTCACATTGAAATGCTAAAAAAACTCACAAATAAATGGAATACCTAGGTATTTAGTTCCCTTTGCTATTTCTAGCTACATTTACTTGTGGTTAATAAAATTATATAAAAATATGAAAAATGGAGACCTATTACTAAATTGAAAAATAAGTCTCTTATTATAAGCATATAACGGTCATGGTTCAGAGTGCCTATTGCAATTTTTTCACAAACAACAAAACAATGCCATAATTATTTAGACAGGGTATTATATACTAAATGGCCAAAATCAAAATGTGGCCAAAAAACAGTTTTAGTTTTAGTTCCACAATATAGATGGCGTGAGTATTTATCTAGGTCTCAGACACACTATGAGGAAATCAGAAATACAATCGTACCAATCAGATCGTTTACTCCGCTACTAGTACTCCGCTACTAGTACTCCGTTTACTAGTAAGTCATAGTAGGTTAACGTTTTCATTGTTCGTGTTTTCTATGTTTATCTGCCTATATTCGCTTATTTATTTTAATTACATCTATGTTTGTATCTTTTCTTTTATTTATTTTCATATTGCCAAATAAAAGTATATTCTATTTTGTCAGCTGTTTCGGTAACACGCCATCTAGTAAGCGACTTGGAACCTTTTTTTTAGGAATATTTTTCATTAGATCTAGTAGTTAGAATAACTCGCTCTAGGCACTCAAACATAGGTCATGGGACTCGTGGTGTTCGGTTTAGCTGCGGCTGCACTTATTCCTCTTGGTTTTCGGGTCAAGCTTGCATATCTCATGGGAGTTGCATTTCACATTGTCGCAATACACGCCATTGCCGCCCGCTGTAAGAATTACATTATATTTTAAATTATTCCTAGGATTCTGTACACGAAGGGTGCCAACGGGACCTTATTACTAAGCCTTCGCTGTCCGTCCGTCGTCCGTCCGACTGCCAGCGGGCTGTACTCATGAACCGTATTTAGAGATTTGAAAGTTTCACAAAGTGTTTATTTCTATTGGAGCTCTAAATAAAATAATGTCCAAACATTTTCCCTCTTCTATTTTGAATCTAATCTTCTATTCTATTATATGCTCTTGACTCATGCATACATAGTATCACGCCCGTATTCCTTATGGGGTGGGCAGAGCCATAAGATCATTATGAAAACTTGCAGCCACTCCTGATTCTCTCCAACATGAATATGGTGAACCACGGTGACAGGTGATCAGCCCATCGCCCCATAAAGGTGGTCCATCATGTTGGAGAGGATACTATCCCTTAGTTGACTTTTACGACATGCTCGGGGAGAGAAGCAGCTGGACGCATTTTATGCTTTTTCTTACTTCCAGTCCCAGAGAAGTACACAAGTACAAGTCCTTGACACATATTTTCAAACTTATTAGGTTCTTCGACATGCTAATTTTTCGAACAGAAAAATCCATTGGTGCACGATTGGATTTCGAGCCACGACCTTAGAATCGGAAGGCAGACCCGCTACCACTAGATCACCAGTGCTCTCTAAGGATAAGGGCAGGGAAATTGTAAGATCCCTTACATCCTCCTTTGCTACTGCTACCAGTTCCTGTGCCAGGTGCGGCGGCCACAGAGCAGCTCTTGGCGTTGCAGGAGTTGGGGCAGCACACCTTGCCGTTGGTGCACTCGTAGTCCTGCTGGCACTTCGGACTGCAGCTGTACACCTTGGACGGCAGGGGGCAGGTGCCGGCTAGAACAAACAAAATCTCTTGATAAAACCTATAAACTCAGAATCCTATAAAGCAAATTTGGCAATCAATGTCCTGTCTGGCAGAAAGGCAGACGACGTTACCTCGTTGGATAAGAAAGTAACTCGTATGTAAGTTCGTACGAGCTAGAGGCCAACTCTTGTGACGGAGTTTTTAGACCGTCTGAAGGCCTCCGTCATGGCTTAACGACTTAAAAGCCGGGACCGACAATTTAACATGCCCTCCGAAGCACGGAAGCGCTCAGCTTGTAGTGCCACTTAGTGAGACTAGTGTGATGTTGCCTCATCGGCTGTACCTACCCAGGAGAACTAAGAGCGCTATCACACTTGCCATTTACAAGCGGTCTATTTGTGAAAATGTGCTTGCCGTGGGTGTATATTGTACAGTACATTTACGGGTCGGCTGGAACACACCCACAAATAGCCAGTGTGATAACACCCTGGCCGGTGGAGAAAGCCACCGACCAGGCAAAATATATTTAAAACATGTTGAAACATTGACTGTAAAAGACTTACTTCCTGCTTCCACGTAAGAAATTGCCATCACCGCGACAAACACAGCCAATATCAATGTCATGGAACCTGGAAGCAGAAAAACATAATTTTTACACAGAAAATATTACGACGACTTCGGTGGGGTGGTAGACGAGTGCTCGGCTGAAATGCAAGAGGCGCAGTCTCGATTCCCGCTACAGGAATTCAGAATATTTGCATGTTCTACAAATATTTCTCCAGAGTCTAGGTGTTGTGGTACCAAGGTACTCGTAGTTTCTGATAGCCACGACACAGGTAATCCAAGTGTAGTGTCAGAACTATAAATATGACAGTGGGGTGTTTATTTAGTATTATCTGCGCTGAATCATATTGATCGCACTTTGCACTCAAACTGATAGGTAGGTTAGCCTACAAGGATAATAAACCACTAATATTAAGGAGGATGTAGGTAATCAAATCTGAAGACGTGTCCGAGTTTCATGCAATCATCCACAACGTGTCGAATTGCTCATTGTATTGTAGTGAATCTTCCATAACAAGGCTCCAAGATTGGGACACCTAGGTACTTCCATCGCTTCTACTCACCACAAGATTGAGATTTTTGCCAATATAGTAGTTTTGTCATGTCTCCATTAGGTACTAAAAGTACATTTGAGATAACACACTTTGCCTACAAATCAAGAAGAAGAAATAAAAGTAGATTAAGTAAAAAAACTCGATATAAAACTCTGGTTATTTTTGGTAAAGTAAGTTGTAAGTTAGTTCCAGATATTACTGTATATTTGTAAGTATTACTTAGTTATAAGTTTTTTCTGTTAATAAAAGTTGTTGAGAACAGAAGAGAAAAGATCATCGACCATCTTATACCTACGACATGACAGTTTCATTAAAATCATCATAGAAGGGAGAGTGGAAGGAAAGAGAGGAAAGGAAGAGGAGTCATGAGGAGATGTCACGGAGGCTGCCTTGGAAAGAACTACGTGGAGAAAGATGTACCTATCAGTTGTGTCGACAAGGTACAAACCCTTGGAAAGAAAGATAGGTAAGTTGGTGTTATTCTCTTGGCTTCCGAGGACCTTAGTAGATATAGTTTTTGGAAACAAGTTAGTGTGCTTATGTAGGTAAGTAAAGTACCTACCCAACTTTATTCTCATGTACCTACTCTGGCGTCTTGTTTGTGGTTTTATAAATATACATACATACCTCAGCAATTAGTTGCCCACAAGCAATTTATTAGTAAACAAACAGGTTCGAACCGCTTTAGCAATATTGCAATCAATACCTAGTCCTTGACTTTAGCTATTATGCAAGGCGAGGCGAGTTGTGTTAAAAGTAGACTCCTGCGCATCGATTGTTGCGAATATAAATAAGTCTTATGCATGAAACTTGGAGGGTATTTTCCTTTTATGGTGCAGGTGCACTGAGAAAGGAATTCCCGAAATTCCACTAAATAAAATAAATAAAAAAGGTGATTATAAAACTCGCCGTCGCGAAGCGTTTTATCCACTAGTATTTTAAACTAAAAGTAACAAATTATTTATTATATAGGACCAACTTTAATTTAACTTTTTGCTCGTTTGTTGCAACATAAGTTGGTAAACAAATTGTGAACCTAGGTAAAATAAAGTGACCAAAAGGTTACGTGGGGCAGCTGATAACAGAAAGGTCCATTTATATTGAAGATGATATTCAGGGAATTACAATAAATAAAATAGTCTAGTAGGCTAAACAAACATCGTACCAATTTTTGATCTCGAGATCACAAGAGGTACCTACCTATCTACCTAAGTAGGTAGTCAAAAACACGTCCAAACATTTAGGTAGAACATAGGTACCCACTTTTTTTATCACACTGAGTCAAAGTCAATTTATTTACCAGATCTTTTAGAGCAGCTTGGTACTTTTGACCTTTGTACTTAACTTCAAAAATCTTCCATTATACTAACAATAGGTACCTACCTACCTATGTAAGGTGTGTAGATATAGGTAAGTACTTACCCATTTTGTATGCAATACCACTGCCGCTTACGAATACTGGCCACTGACTGGTTCGGGGCGTTCAAATGGATCTCTCTCACTCAAGTCATTATGTATGTACATACCTATACCTACCTACTTATTTATTATAGAGGTACACCTTGTTGTAGAATTAGGTAGGTAGGCGTCTATAGAAATTGTCATGCGTCGTCGTGGAATAGTTCCTACAGGAGAGTAAGAGCCTGTCCAGAAAGCGCGATTTACGCGCGTGTCCATTCGCGCGTAGGCACTCGCGCGTTCTCGAGATACTAGAGCTACATACATTCCGTCCAGATGCTCTCGCGCGTTACCTTACACGCGCGTAAAACGCTTGCAATGAGCGGGACTCTCGACTCGCTCGTTTTACGCGCGTACGCCGCGCGAGTCGAGATACTCCGGCGCCATTGCAGCGTCCAGAACTACGCGCGTGTCCGTGGCGAGTGGACGTATTTGGTTAAAAATGGAGCGTGAAAACTTTGACAAGGAACTTTTTATTGACGAAATTGAGAAAAGGGTAGCTATATGGGATATGGAATCATCAGATTATTCTAATAGAACCATTAGGCGTAGGAACTGGGAAGAAATAGTAGATATTTTTTGTGAAGCTGGTGATTCCAAGGAGAAAAAATATCCGATATTTAAGTATTATCTATACTAATATTATAAAGCTGCAGAGTTTGTTTGTTTGTTTGAACGCGCTAATCTCTGGAACTACTGGTCCGATTTGAATGATTGTTTCAGTGTTGGGTAGTCCATTTATCGAGGAAGGCTATAGGCTATGTTTTTTTTTTTTCAAAATTAGGGATCCGTAATAAAATTGCTATTTTGTAACACAAGGTGTAAAATCGAAAACCTATTTTTGCGTGCGCTGCAAAAACTATTGACAATAGAACAAAATGATGTACTACGGGTTTGTAGATCCCATTAAGACCTACAAAAAAATCCGCAAGAACATATATCTAGCTATCATGGTTTAATCACAATAACCGATTTTGTGTTCAAAATAATTATTAAATCGTCTGAAGAAAAAAAACTACGTTAAATATGTATCGTAATATTAATCTTTATCGAAATTAAGCATTATGTTATCAAGAGTATTTATGTAGAAGTAAAATACTTTTTGTTTCATCTCAATCGGATATTTCGTTTAAAAGTTATCACGTGTGTAAGATGTTAAGAGTTGGTACCTATTAATGAGTTATGGGCCATAGAGTTTTTTATCAACATAAAATCCTGTAATAATCTTTTTGAAATATATTTGTTGATGATTGTAAGTATAAGATCTTTGAAGAGTATAATAAATACATTTCTAAAATAACTCTGCTAAGGAAATCCATGCGCGCTTGATGCAAGCAAGACGAGACGCTGGCGGCGCGGCGGCGGGCGAGACGAGGAAGCCGCGCTTGCTGGCCGCCTGTGAGAAAAACGCGGGTGAAACCGCGGAGCACAGCTAGTAGTAATATAAGTATCCGAGTTCATGTTTATAACTGACCAAATCCGTCTCATCACATGCGCGCGTGAAAACGCCGCATCTGGACGCAATTCAAATCAAAACGCGCGAGTGGACTCGCGCGTAAATCGCGCTTTCTGGACAGGCTCTAAGAGCCTGTCCAGAAAGCGCGATTTACGCGCGTGTCCATTCGCGCGTAGGCACTCGCGCGTTCTCGAGATACTAGAGCTACATACATTCCGTCCAGATGCTCTCGCGCGTTACCTTACACGCGCGTAAAACGCTTGCAATGAGCGGGACTCTCGACTCGCTCGTTTTACGCGCGTACGCCGCGCGAGTCGAGATACTCCGGCGCCATTGCAGCGTCCAGTACTACGCGCGTGTCCGTGGCGAGTGGACGTATTTGGTTAAAAATGGAGCGTGAAAACTTTGACAAGGAACTTTTTATTGACGAAATTGAGAAAAGGGTAGCTATATGGGATATGGAATCATCAGATTATTCTAATAGAACCATTAGGCGTAGGAACTGGGAAGAAATAGTAGATATTTTTTGTGAAGCTGGTGATTCCAAGGAGAAAAAATATCCGATATACAACGTGTAACATAATGTCCCTATAAGCCCGAAACGGGGGTGTTCTATACGTCATTGCGAACAACGTTTGTTCAACGACTTTTAAAATTTCAAAGGTTTTCATTCATGAAATGTCTCTTAAACTTTGCTCCAATACGTAACTTGACACAACATGAGGCATCCCTATTTACAGCTGTTTTTTGACCTTTAAGTGTGAACTCTAGATGAAACAGGTAACAGAACAGACACCATTAGTAAAATGCCTACCTACTTACCTAATAACGAGGTGGCTTAATGAGTAATTTCTATTTTTTTTTGAAGGCCTAGTGGTACCTTGGTATTTATTGGTAATTAAAATGTAAGGTCACATCACGACTAAAATCCCTAGGCACCGTAAACATCCTTTCAGATCTCTTTGTTAAGTACCTAGTATAGGAGATAGGTACCTTACCTACTCAATTTTGTACCTACCTACTCGGGCCTTAAAGGTATCCTCAGTGGGTGCCAAGGAGTATGAGAGGATGTCTACCGTGCCTGAGGATAAAGCCGTGATACCTACTCAATTTTGTACCTACCTACTCGGGCCTTAAAAGCATCTTGAGTAGGTAACAAGAAGTATGAGAAGAGGTCTACCGTGCCTGAGGATAAAGCCGTGACCCTATTCCACTTTAGTTTTTCCAACGATGTATTATTCCAATATTCATTGGAGCATTTTTCAATGCAATTTTGTACCTACCTACTTGGGCACTAAAGTCAAAGGTTGTGACTTATCTGTCTTACTAATCTTCATTTTCATCGTGAACAGCCTATTTGTCATTGGTTGCATTGAAACAACAACAACAATAAGTGGGATGGCACCTCGCCCTAATTGGCTGTCGGTGCCTTTGCTAAATTCAAAATCCGCAACCGTCAACCTACACCGCACCGCAAGCGTTTGTTTAATAAAATCAAATTGGTTCCGTAGGTTTATTTGTTTTTTACTTTTCTTGATTGAACTACGTAATTGTTGGTAGGTTATTATGTAAGTAGGTAGGTACCTAGTAGCAAATGGGGATGGAGCACATGGTAGCATATTGGTATGAACCCCGCCTTCCCATCCTTAAGTCGTGAGTTCGAATCTATGGATTTTTCGATTCGAAATTTATGTGTGCAATATCAATGCTCTCAAACGGTGAAGGAAAACCTCGTGAGGAAACCAGGCATGTCATAGACGTGTGTCAAAGTGTACGAAAGGAACCTTCAAGGTGCACTCTAATCCTTCCACCACACTGGTTCAAAAGAGCTAGCGACACGGACACGACGACAGTAGTAGTAGTAGTAGTAGTAGTAGATGTATGGTGAAGTTTTTTTTCCTTTTTTTTCCCAATCGGTATTTAGTGGGTTACCCCAGACAAGGAACCCTAAAAATTCGGCTTTCGGCAATAGGTACCTACTTTTGGTCGCAAAACAGATCGGTTTTTATCAGTCGCAATTAGCATTCGTTCCTTGCAACAACTGCAACAAGCAATCTCTATGTTCGCGTAACTAATTAACGATACGATGTCGGCTTTGTACTCAAACGGTGAGTATTATGATATGGTGTTGTGTGTGTGTGTTGGAGCAGCACCAAATCTTATATTATAAGAATCTTTGTCCTGACTGACTGACTGACTGACTGACTGACTGACTGACAGACAACGCACAGCCTAAACCGCTGGACGTAGAGACTTGAAATTTTCAGTGTAGGTAAACCTTGGTACGTAGGGGTGTACTAAGAAGGGATTTTTCAAAATTCAACCTCTAAAGGGGTGAAAAGGGATGAAAACCTGGAATCAATTTTTGGTCTAAAACTGCACATAACCTATATCAAATTAAAGAGCCGATTTTTCTCATTTAGTTGATGTCATCATTACCTGCAAATTCTTTATTTTTGGCATGTTTTTCATGAAAAATAGAATACTTTTATTTTGACATATGACAGCGATGATACCAAAGATTAGTAATAGATGATACAAAACATATGGAAAAGGAACTGTTAATGTCAAATTACCTGTGAAAGGAAGCATAAATTATTACTGGTCTAATAAGTTTCTAATCTTGATTATTCATGGAGTTCTGACGTAATTCTACGTCTGAAAACTAGATGTCGCTGCTAATTCTGATCAAATTTTGACGCGCTATCGTTGCGTTTTGAAAAGTTTACCTTACCCATGGGCGCCGGCAAGGGGGTGCCAGAGGGTGCACTTGCACCCCTTGGGAATCTCGGGATCAACAGGAATTATTGAAACTGTATTGCGCTTTCTCTGTTAAGTTCATCCCATTTATGCTGGTGCCATCTGGTGTAGAGTAGCGGTACTTTAAAGGGTGCGTTCAGAGAAGTAATGGAAATCGATTAATATCGATCCCGGTACTCCTGGCCCACCAATTTAGAATTTTTAAATTTCGATCGTCGTGAACAAATAGGTGTGAGCCGTGACGACTGGGTACCTATATAATAAATTCATAATGAATAGTCAGAAATTTGTAAATGTCTCGAACATTCAGGCTAAAATTTCATCTTTTTATTAACAATCATATACGGCAAAGATTGTAAGAAAACTAAAATCTGCACCACCTGGAAATTATTTCTGCCGGCGCCCATGACCTTAACTCTCAAAATTTTAACTAAATTCACCGAAATTTCTTAATTTTTAGATTTAGGTATGTTTGTTACTCTTTTACGCAAAAACTACGGAATATACTTACATACCATTATTCATATTCGTTCGCTAAATTTAGCCATTGCTTAAAGTTAGCCCTGTCACTGTTTGTCATTATGAAATGGTAAGAGATGGCAATACTTTAGTCATCGTTTAGCGTACACTATATTATAATGAATAATGAGGATAGTAGGTACCTACGTGTGCTCGAATAGGACATAGGGTACTTTTTATCTGGGTACCGCGTGAGCGAAGCCGCGGGCGGCTGCTAGTAATTAATAACTTAGTAGCGGCGCGTCAGCTCTACAGAGAGCGTTATCCAGGGCGGCCATTGCCATCTTACGGGCTATTTTCTGGGATTGGTGAACCGTCTTCTCTCGACGGGATCTTTCCACCGGCGCACCAGTGAGGGAAGACCGGGAATTCGGTGGTGTGTTGTACCTACTTCCCTTTGATGGATACCGAGTGCCTACTGTGTGTGTCAACAGTGATAAAATTCAGTGATAGGTAGGTATGATGATAGGTACCTAACCTATCACCCTACCTAGTAGGTACCCCATTAGTACCTAGCTTACTAATAAAAAATGACAAAAATAATTTTGTGATTGTGAATGTGAATGTGTAGGTACCAGTAATACCAACCTAGGTACCTACATACCTACCTAATACCTACCATGTCAATTAGCCGTGTTCCGAGCCAACCAAGAAGAAGGGAGAAAAGGTACCTATAACTTAACTTTTCCTATACCTAGGTCCTTAGGTAACTACCTAGGTAGATGTAGGTAGGTAGTTGTTTTTTTATGTGTGAAAGATATCGTGATTTTAATCTTCGACTTTAATTTCTACATAGAATTAAAAAAATTGCAAATTCTTACGAAAACTTTGGTGATTACACCTAGGTACTTTTTGAAACTTGCCGCGCGTTCAATTGTCTGCGTATGTGTGGGTCCGACGCGATAGGAGGGTGCGCGTGTGTTTGTTACCTACGCAAATGGTAAACAAACACATAGGGTTGTCACAAATTTCTCATGAAATAATTTGTTTTTAATTGTATTGGAATTTCAAATATGATGTATTGAACTTTTGCACACGTCAATGTATTCAAGTGCTCGGTCTGAATACACCCCTTTCGGGCTTATAGGGACATTATGTTACACGTTGTATAAGTATTATCTATACTAATATTATAAAGCTGCAGAGTTTGTTTGTTTGTTTGTTTGAACGCGCTAATCTCTGGAACTACTGGTCCGATTTGAATGATTGTTTCAGTGTTGGGTAGTCCATTTATCGAGGAAGGCTATAGGCTATGTTTTTTTTTTCAAAATTAGGGATCCGTAATAAAATTGCTATTTTGTAACACAAGGTGTAAAATCGAAAACCTATTTTTGCGTGCGCTGCAAAAACTATTGACAATAGAACAAAATGATGTACTACGGGTTTGTAGATCCCATTAAGACCTACAAAAAAATCCGCGAGAACATATATCTAGCTATCATGGTTTAATCACAATAACCGATTTTGTGTTCAAAATAATTATTAAATCGTCTGAAGAAAAAAAACTACGTTAAATATGTATCGTAATATTAATCTTTATCGAAATTAAGCATTATGTTATCAAGAGTATTTATGTAGAAGTAAAATACTTTTTGTTTCATCTCAATCGGATATTTCGTTTAAAAGTTATCACGTGTGTAAGATGTTAAGAGTTGGTACCTATTAATGAGTTATGGGCCATAGAGTTTTTTATCAACATAAAATCCTGTAATAATCTTTTTGAAATATATTTGTTGATGATTGTAAGTATAAGATCTTTGAAGAGTATAATAAATACATTTCTAAAATAACTCTGCTAAGGAAATTCACGCGCGCTTGATGCAAGCAAGACGAGACGCTGGCGGCGCGGCGGCGGGCGAGACGAGGAAGCCGCGCTTGCTGGCCGCCTGTGAGAAAAACGCGGGTGAAACCGCGGAGCACAGCTAGTAGTAATATAAGTATCCGAGTTCATGTTTATAACTGACCAAATCCGTCTCATCACATGCGCGCGTGAAAACGCCGCATCTGGACGCAATTCAAATCAAAACGCGCGAGTGGACTCGCGCGTAGGCACTCGCGCGTTCTCGAGTTACTAGAGCTACTACAGGTCTGATACTGATATCTGCATTATTCTCTACTAAGGTTTTGATTATTATTGGGTAGCTATGTAAATAACCCTGGAACTTGTATATCTTACTTGCCTAACAGGAATAACCGGCTTGTCTTGATGGGACAGACAAAAGAGCTAGGTAAATAAAGCACAAAATGGTAAATTTATGAATACTAAATAGGCGTTGGTATAAAACTGCGCCATCTACTGCAATAAGATTGAACTAGTCCATTTTGTACCAACTTTTGCGTCGTACTGTTCAATGTTAACCTATTAGATGTCGCTAAATAAAAAGTTTAATTTAATAAAATTAGAGTAATCTAAAACAGTGGTAACCTAATTCTAAAAAGTATTATATTGTGTAGGTATGGTGTTCGTTTTGTTTTGCTATCATTCAACTTTGACTGAAGCTAGAAAGACTACTAGTGAGAGTCTTTATGTAAATAAGCACGCAGCAGTGCAGATTTCTGAACGAAGAGTCTACTGCTGCGACGCCTACTGGATAAAACGCGAACTAAATTCAAAAATTCCGTTTTTGTCCGAAAACTGTCAAACAATTTCAAACAAAACTTGCAACGGGTGAATTTTTGTGTTTTCGTGTTGGAATTTACGTTTATTCTTATAAATATCGATTAAATTACGCGCCCCATGTTAATAAGTGCTGAGTGACTATGTTTGTTGTATAAAACAAGTAGAAATAAAATCTAAAATGGATCCTTTCACTCAAGTAAGTTTGACTGTGATATTTCTGATAAACAGCTTTCAATTACTTTAGATTCATAAGGTAAATATCGCAAATATCTTTCCACAGCGTATGCTTGAGCGAGCGAGGGCGAGACAGGAGAAAATAGACCAGAAATTAGCCAATTCCGGTCAAGCTGTGCCAAAGCGCAAACCCTTAACAGAAAACATTATCAAAAGCGAAAGTTCATCATCCAAATCTCCAGCTAAGGCCTCCAGAACCTCCATAACATCACCGCCCGCTAAAAACACAAGAAGTTCTGTATCTTCGCCTCGAAAATCCATCGAGCTTACTAAAGCTATCACACCAAAGACTCCTAATAAGCGATTGAGTACTCAGAAAGATCAGCTGGCGGTAGCGTCGCCTCAGCGTCGTAACGATGTTATAGTCACTAAGAAGGAGTTCAAAAGTCCTAAAAGAGGGAGCCTCACGAGACGGAACTCTGATGTTTCGGTTGAGATCAACATTTCCCATCGGAACGATATACAGATAGAAGTGCAGGTTGAAGAAAGAGATGCTCCGATGAGTGTTGTCTATGATTCTCAGAGTTACGGGGGCAATGTGGTCATAAAGGAGATTGAAGGTGAGGTGTTTACAATACCTGACATATTATCATGCCCATAGCCCTAATGGGGGTAGGCAGAGCCACAAGTTTGCAGTCACTTCTGATTTAAAATATGTACTTAAATACAAAAACAATACTTCTCTGCTGGACTGGAAGTAAAGAAAAAGCATAAAATGGGTTCAGCTGCTTCTCTTCCCAAGTATGTCGGAAAAGTCTATTAAGGGATAGTATTCTCCAACATGATGCACCGCTTATATGTGCGATAGGCTGATCACCAGTCACCATGGTTCACCATATCCATCTTAGGACCGAATCAGAAGTGGCTGCAAATTTTCTTATGTTTTCTTGTGGATATGCCCACCCCACTAGGGATACGGGCTTGATAATATGTATGTATGTATGTACTGTATGAAAAAATTATAGAATCACAACTTTTATCTGCGCCTTGTTCGTGTGATATCTGTAGCCTACATTTTATTCCAGCACACATACTATGTATATTCCAAGTATCATTCACATCTGTTTAGCTGTTACAGTGTGATTTAGGTGCAAACATACATCCACACATCCTCACAAACTTCTGCATTTACAATATAAATGGGAAAGTGGGGTCGTCCAGGCCTTACCCTACTTTATGTGGGGTTGTGACATATCTTCTCCTATCTATTCCCTTCCAAGGGAGTTGACAAGGGGGGTAAGTATGAAAAAGTCAAGTCTTGTACTGATTTAAAAAAATCTTACATTTTATATCACGCCTGCGAACCAAAAAGGTTTTTTCGCTTTTTCTTCAGAATTACTAGATATTGAAGCCATAATAAGGACAATTTTTAACATTATCATTAAAAACTATTTAAAGGACTTATTTACATACTAGGTGTGTGTGTGACCTTGTGGCTACATGGATGACCTTTCTAGAACAACAGATTCCAATACGAATTTTACTATGTGACAACTCAGACCAAATAAAAGAAAAGACGCCGCACCGCTAACAACAAAAGTGAAATAAAAAACCGTGCTTCTGCAAGTAAACATACACGCTCACTCACACACCTACACTAAAACCATGCTCATTGCTCTTAGTAGGTCACAAGTCTTAAAAATAGAATTATGCCTTCCTGTGTAGAGAAAACTTGTAAAAACAGCAGCAAATCACATAAAAAGTCTCACGGAATCACTTTTCACTTGTAAGTACTTCAAATAACATATTTTCTTAATTATTATACTATGAATTTTAGGTTAATTGGAACAAACAACCTCAAAATCTTCGATATACACGTAAATAAAAAAGTGGCTTCACTTTTGTTGGTCGCGGCGCGGCGTCTTCTTTTTATTTGGTCTGAGTGGACAAGCTTATTTTGCATTTAATATATTTTTACTAGCTTCCGCCCAAGACTTCGCTTACGTGATACCATGATAAAAAGTAGCCTATATGTTATAATATGTAGCTCCTCTATGTGTGTTCCAAGTTTCATTAAAATCCGTTCAGTTATTACGGCGTGATTGACGCACAAAAATCGTCACATTCTTGCAAACTTTCCCATTTATAATATTAGTAAGATTTAAAGTGTTTTTTTTTTTCTGGCCCCGTAGTCGACTTTTACATGCTCGGGGGGAGAAGCAGCTGGTCTCTTTCTGTTTTTTCTTTACTCCCAGTCCAGCAGAGAACAAACCTTACTTCTTTTTAATAAGATAAGTTCCGACCGTCATTGTGTCTGCCGGATTCAAATAAGTTCATTACCCTAATGACAAATACATCCTAAACATTAGTCATAGATAAGTAATTAGTTTACAGGGAAACAAGTAAACAACATGGCTAAGTAATTTGTTATGGTCAGTTGAGGGAGGAGCAAATATGTTGCGTACGCTGCTAGTAAGCTTATGAATAATCAGTACTGATACATAAATATATTTTACAGACGGTCAGTCAGATCAAGACATATCCAGCAAGATGGAGAAATTGACAGAGGATGAGCACAAGTCGGAGAGGGGACTCCGAAATAATTTCAAATCACGCTTGGATAGACTCGGAAACTTATACTCAGGTAAGCCCCTATCCAGGTAAACTTCTCCCACTGCAAGAATCGAATCGCTTCTCGGTGAACCTCGCTCACCACGCCCGAGATGGTCAAAAATGTATGTTACAAATTGCAATTCCAGACAACCCAAGCCTCTCGTCGCCGATCCACCGCACGGAGCAGGAATTCCACTCGGAAACTCCGCCCGCGCCAGAGGAGCCCCGGCCCTCCGCCGCCGGCAAGAAGTTCGGCCGCCTCGCCGCTCTCGCGGACCAGATCAACAACTGGGAGGATGACTTGTCTCATCATCATTTTGTAAGTGACACACAATATGTTAAATTCTGTCCAATCCATGAAGGTATCATTTACATTAGGTATGGTATTAGGTAAGTTTACATATGGTACATAAGGTATCGAGATACAATTCTATTTATCCTTTTTAGATAAAAGAATCAAACATACTAATGCAGGTGATATAGTTTAAAAACCATTAACTTGTATACTTACTTTAATATTTATGTTTCTTAATTTATTTGGTAATAACAAGTTCGTATGAGCTAGTGGCCAACTTTTGTGATGGTATATTTGGTAATGTTATTGGGATACCAATATGCCCCATAAAAAACTCAGACCTTTTATCATCTATGTAGATGATTTATACAGATAATAGATATAAAAATATTTGTGAACATTTCACACAGCGCCATCTAGACCCAAACTAAGCAAAGCTTGTACTATGGACACCAGATGGCTGATAGAATACTTATATACTTTTTTTAAGTGCACCTACAGGAAAACTTTGAACATTTAAACTGTTGGGCACAAATAATTTTGCTATTGTTTTACTCTGATGTCATGTTTATTTTAGGAAAAATAATTAATCCTACCTAATATTATAAATGCGAAAGTTTGTGAAGAGGTGACGTTGTATGTTTGTGGCCCAATCACGCCGTAACGGCTGAACGGATTTGAATGAAACTTGGTATATTACATTGTACATTTGCTGGAATAACATATAGGCTACTTTTTATCCGGATGCCCCGTGAATGAAGCCGCGGGCGGCAGCTAGTACGCTATGCTATCGTCACATTATTTATAGTGGTAGTAATGTGTAATACTAATATTATAAATGCGAAAGTAACTGTCTGTCTGTTTGTTACCTTTTCACATTTTTTTAAAGAAATTAAAGAAATTTGGCAAGAAGATAAATTCCATCCTGGGGAAGGACATTTTATCCTGTAACACTATCCCAAAATGGAAAAAGGATAACGCATAAAAACTATTTAGACATTAATTTATGACAAGACAGTTAATTTGACATTTATACAATATTGATAATTGACTATGCCATTCCTATCAATCGGGTCGGCAGCAGCTCTCATTTTCTTGCAGGTCTGTGGGTAAGGGCCTAAAGCTGGAGCGATTTCATGATTTTTGATTTGTTGGATTTGTCTCCGCCCCGAATAGCAGAATAACTACCTAATGAAACACTTGAAAATTTGCATTATTGATTCTAAAAGCGGTACGAAGTTCGCGGGGTCAGCTAGTAAATAAATATTTTATTCCTTCCTATTGAATGACTAACCCCCGAATACTCAAACGCGACTCAGAGTTGAGCACGGTTTTATGACAGTTTTTGATGAAAATCTGTCAAAAACTCTTCACTTGAGACATGCTCAACTCTGAGATGTGTTTGAGTATTCAGGGGTAAGGCCTAAGGCTAACTACTACTGAAAATTCTGTATGGTTAATACATCAAATTCAACATTTTTCTTCACACTTTCAGAACCCAGAGCCAGCAAAGAAAACTACAAACTACAAACCCAAACCAGACGGCAAGGAGAAATTGGAGTCTTCAACACTAGATGTGTCTATCCACTCACTCAATGACATCAACAAGGTGCTGTCAACAACTAAAGCTAAGCAGGTGAATTAACATAACATAATTTACATACATACATGACGGCCTCGGTGGCGTGGCGGGCGATTGCTCGGCATAGACCCAAAAGGCACGGGTTCGATCCCCGCTGTGGAAGATATCATTTAACGTGCCCTCCGAAGCACGGAAGCGCTCAGATCGTAATGCCACTTGCGGTCACCCATCCCAATTGTGACCGTGCACAACGTTGCTTGACTTCGACGATCAATCAAGAACGTCTAAGCAAGCTACCCTACGAGCGCTTCAAGCAAGTAACAATATAATATTCTTTCAGACCACAAAACCTGTTAACTCGCAAACATTCAAGAAACCAATAGCAGTGAACGAATGCCAGCGGCTACAGAAGGAGATTGTAGCAGAGCTGGTGAGTACCTAACTTTAAGCAGTCAATACCGCGTATGTGCGTTATTAAATAAAAATGTATGTCCATGTGCGTCAAAATCGCGTAAGTGACTACGTATCTTTTTTATATGTAAGTGAGAGTCGAACTACGGAACATCGTAGATACAGTTGCGTAAAAAGAAGTTTTCTATTGTTTTTTAAAGAGTAAATAAATACCACAGACGGTAGGCGAATATTTTGTAATTTGTGTCCAACTTTTATTTAGTTGCGTTTTAGTCATTGTAGGGGCTGCACGTCCCTGTCAATGCAACAAGAAATAATGCTTCTAAAATGCTAATTTAAAATCAGTGAAATTATTATTTGGTTCATGTCTCATAATGTTTTAAAAGAAGTCAGGCCGCGACTGCGTACTGCTATTTGTTTTTGGTAGGCGCCCACCATAGAGTAGGTATTTCTTTACCAAGACCTTTTGGTTTGCAGTACATGATGTATGTTCATATTCATAAATGTTTGTGTAGAAAATTATACACTTACGCGGTTTTGAAATCTATGTCGTTTTTGTGTTTTTCTCGTTTTCGTGTGGCATTTAGGATTTTTAGCTAAAGATTTACAGAGGAATTGAAAAAAGATGAAGAATAAAATTAAAACGCTTACAAATGCATAAACATAATTATATGAAAAGGTTAGTATATAAATTTTGTTTATAGTTTTGGTATTCTGTATTTGTATAAAAGGAATAAGTAATGTTGCCTGGGGCCTTGTGACCAAAAAATAAGTAACGCGGGCTCGTCATGATATCTATGAATCGACGTGTAATCTTATTCTATATGTCAATTATTTTGTATTGCAAAAACGCGACGACGCGCGTTCCAAACAAATTACGTACTGCCAAGTTTTGTTTGGTCATAACGAATAAGGCCCCTGGACAAACACTATTATCTTATATTATAAGAATTATTTAATAAAAAAAACTTCTAAATTCTTACACAGACAGGACATGAACCCGCAACATAGCGTGGTCTTGCGCTATCCTACCGGATACCGGATATCCGGATACCGGATACCAATATGCCACCAATATTCCACTAATGTTTATTATATTTTGACTACTAAATTATTACTATTTTCGCTACTAACCACCCCTCAGCTTCCTACGATTGGTACAATGGTGTTTAACATTAAAATAAAATAAATTTAAATGAAATTTATGTAAGTTTTTTTTGTGTTGGTGATGGTTTTAAAACCGCGAAGTTGCATCATCGTGTACTGAAAGTTATTTTAAATGTTTTTTAAGAAACTGTATTGTTTCCAACGGCTACATTTTAATAGTTTACTAATGTGCCCATGTGGTTTACCATCGACATTTACTTAAAAACTTTTATCCTAATTGGCAATTTTAGATTTACCCTTACTTACGCCTTACTTATACAAAACGCCTAAAAGTATGTCATAGTTTTAGACCCCACCGGTTTCAACTGCGCTGAGTCAGTTTTAATCGTAACAACATTGATTTAATTTGCCATAACATAAGCACAAGTTAAGAATTTTGTTGAACTCGTATGTTATAGAAGCTTTCTCTCTTCTAACGCTGTTTTCTGTGACGCCAGTGTCTATTTCTAATTCTAATTAATGTTAGGGGAACAAAGATCTGCACTGACGTCCCGCGGTGAGGTGTATTGTGCATTATCCCCCTGTTAACCCTCCCCCAGCCAGTACAGTACTCCTTGAAGTACCGGAGAAGGACTTTGGGATGTTGGCGGCAGTGTTCCAGTATCCTCGACGGTGTTGAGGCTGTTGGTGGTGTAGATGAGGTCGAAGGTGATGCCGTATAATTCTCGATGACCGTCTGCAGTCCCGAGTTATGTCTTATTTCGTTTGTTGCGAAGCAGTGAAGTGTTACGTGTTCCACTGTCTTCCTCTTGGAAGCATCCGCAACAGAGGCTGCTGTCCGTTACTCCTATTTTGAGTAGATGGTGCCTCAGCTCAGTGTCCTGTGATGATGCCCACCATTGTGCAAAGGTCTTCACGTCTCATTTTCAATAATGTTTTATGTGAGGCGTTTGGGAATCAGTCCTCTGGTGTGCTGACAGTCTTGCCTGTGCTCCCATTGTTTCCGATGTTCATTTTCACAGTGAATTTTCAGCCTGTTTTTGAACTCAGTAGACGTGGGTTTGCATAGATTTATGTCCTCTACCGTCTGAGCAATAACTATACAAAAAATCTAAAAATGTATGGATACACTATTAATAGAATCAGGAAGCCATTCAAGCCACAACTGAGGTCTTCGACAGTGATATCGTGGTCCAGTAGTAATAAAACACTAGTAAACAATCTTGAATGTATGATTCTGCGTACGCATCTCATTTGATGTCAAGTGTTCGAGCGGTTAGGATGTCTATAGAGTAGCCACAATTAGAGAAATCATTGATAAATATAAATAGGACTCCTCAAATCAATCAGACCTGAAATCGACTCGCATTTAGCCGATTTTTAGGGTACCCGAAGGATGCCAACGGGAGACTATTACTAAGTCACCGCTGTCCGAAAAACATAGAATGCGTCCAGCTGCTTCTCTCCATGAGCATGTCGTAAAAGTCGACTAAGGGATAATATCCTCTCCAGCATGATGAAATACAATAAGCAAGTATTCCCAAGGAGGGTTGACGTCAGGCAGGCAGCCGGTCATAAAACACCTTAGTCAAAACTCTTACAGCATGATCCAAGTACCTATCATGCTGTGCCGACCCCACATAGAGTGGGATAAGGGCAGGAAGATGATGATGAATTTCTGTAATTTTGAAAATAAATTAGGACACATTCTTCTCCACTCCTTTCTCGACCGAACCCGCATGGAATTATAATGAAATGATCACCTAATCGGCGATCTATCTAACTGCCTATTGTAAACAAATGAAGCAAGCGCTGGGGCAATCTACATCCACATTTACATTGTCATCTCCTTGTTAGAACTATTGAATTGTCGCCGACTTGTATATGGGGAAATTCCGGTTTCGAGTATCCTGGGAAATCCCGGTTGCTTTAGCAAAAAATACTGAAAATCTCGGGTATTTGGATTAAAAGATTTGAATATTTATTTCTTGAAGAAATACTTGAAATATTTGTAGGTGCTATGGTAATCGTAGTTTCTGGTAGCAACGATGTAGGGAATCACAGTGTGGGTTAGACTTTCATACTTTTTTCAATTATTATTACAATAAATATTAATACCATAAAGCAATATGTTGCATGCTGACTAGTTGATTATGGTGGGCCTTGATTTAATTTATATTGTTTCACCTATTTTCGCAATAAATTGAAAAAAGTTTATTGGGGTAACTTCCGATCAAGGCTAGAAGCTGGTAACAAGCTATGCTAAAGTTTTATGTATCTGACCTATATTTAAGACTACAAGTAATAATAAATAATACATTTGTTGTCACCATAATGGTCTCAACAACCTTGTATCCTATACAAAGGATGTTATTTATTGCTTGACAATATGTTAGCATAATTAGATACACATCTAATAAAAATGAAATAACCGCAAGTTTCAGTGTTCTGAATAATTCTATAAATTTTGATTTGATCCCTCTGCTACCATTCATTCAGATTAAAACTACTTACTGAGGAACATACATATTATCACGCCCGTATCCCTAATGGGGTGGGCAGAGCCGTAAGTAATCATAAGAAAACTTACAGCCACTCGTGATTCAAAGTCCCAAGATGCATATGGTGAACCATGATGATTGATGACAGGTGATCAGCCCATCATTTTGGAGAGGATACTATATTATGATAAGTTGCAAGTTTTGTTATAATTACCTGTGGCTCTGTCCAACCCATTAGGGATACGGGTTGGCGTTACAATATGTAGTATGTAGTAGTGTATGTACAGTATGAAAGAAAACATCTTGAGGAAATCGGCAGTAAAATGTTCGAAAATATGTGTCGAAATTGCAAGAAAAGAGCCTTTAAAGGTGCAATTTAAAATCCTCTCACCACACTGGTTCGAAACAACTAGGAACACGACTAGATAGATAGAAGGGTCCGTCTTTAAATATGCTTCGTGCCTTTGCCCTTGAAAATGTTTAGTATGCACATCGCATTTCTAAAACTACTGTTCTGACCTTGACCATCGCGCAGGTTGGATTTGAAAGTGAAGTTTGCCGACCATTACTATCTCATGCATATTCCACGCATGCATAAGCAATATGACAATATTATCTTTGGGTTATTCAAATGATCTGCTCTGAAAATATTTGTTTACCCGCGGATGGTGAATAATTGCGTGAGAAGACTGGCACATTTCCCTGTTCCCACTGTATGTGAGGTCGGCATATCATCTTTCATACAGTCCATCTATATTTTCTTTTTACCCTGTCATCTTTCATACAGTCCATCTATCTATAGTTTCTTTTTACTCATGACAGAACGGAGAAGGTACATGCATTTGGCCTAGGAGGCTGTATGTTTGTGTGTTTGTCTGTTACCATTTTCCTCAAACACTACTGAACTGATTTCGATGTGGTTTTTCGCATTGTTTTGCTGTCTTTCAGGCAAGGTTCTTAGCGTCTCAGCCGAGCATTCCAAGGCCGCTAAAGTCATAAAGATCGGCTGCGGTAGTTGATAGGTGACCACCGTACCGAAAAGTGCCAACGGGACTCTATTACTAAGCCTCTGCTGTCCGTCCGTCCGTCCGTCCGTCCGTCCGTCCGTCCGTCCAGCCGTCTGTCAGCGGGCTGTATCTCATGAATCGAAGACAGAGTTGAAATTTTCACAGTGTGTATTTCTATTGCCGCTATAACAATAAATAATAGAAAAGGGGCCCCAATACAATAAACGTTTATTAATGTACGATAGTACGGAACCCTTCGTGTGCGAATTCGACTCGCACTTGACCGGTTTCCTTATTATTCCTGCTTTTTCGGCGATAGCATCTTAAAAACGCCAGCTGCAATTTCACGAGGTGGCTTAAACAATGCAACGTAGTCATTTGTGTTCAAAACTCGGCTTGGAACAAAGGTGTCAGTCGAGTGAGTATAATTGCCCCATCAGGGCTTCAATGCATACTTGCGGTTTTATGGCTCCAAGGTAAGCTTTGGTAATTCGCCGAACGAAACCCTTTCAGTATTTTAAAGGTTTTTTTGTGGTATTGATGCTAGAATGCCTTTAACATTGCTTTTGTTTGACGTGCTAAAAGTAATGATTTTACATGCCTTTTACCCCTGAATACTCAAACGCATCTCAAAGTTGAGCACGTCTCAAATGACGATTTTTTTTTTTGACAGATTTTCATCAGAAACTGTCAAAAAACCGCGGGTTTAGACGTGCTCAACTCTGAGTCGCGTTTGAGTATTCGGGGGTTAGACCTACGATCCTTAGACACCTTCAAAGAATCTTGAAGTTTGTAAATTTAATCGCTAAAATGTTATCTGAACCCTTTTCTATCAATGATAGAAAGCTGAGTTCATTTTCGTACCTTCCACGATCCCTTTGTCCCGGCCACCCAGTGGGAGTTTAAAATAGCCGTAAAAGCCCAAAATAAGTCGTTAAAACGACGCTCCAGACCGTGTTAATGTTTCCAAGAATACTCTTGCTTTGAACCATGCTCTTTTAAGATATGCTAGCTCACGTTTGGGTGTTTAGTACCTCCGCCTTGAGGTAAAAAGTAAGTTCGTATGAGCTAGTGGCCAACTCTTGTGACGGAGTTTTTAGGCCGCCTAAAGGGCCCCGTCATGTCTTAACAACTTAAAGCAGGGACTGACAATATTATATGCCCTCCGAAGCATGGAAGCGCTCAGCTCGTAATGCCACTTGCGGTCACCCATCCAAATTGTGACCGCGCACAGCGTTTCTTAACTTCAACGATCAATCAAGAACGTCTTAGCTAGCTACGATACGAGCGCTTCATGTTGAGCGCTTATTCGTTTTGAGGTGAAACTCTGGAATATTATCTTCCCGAATTTTCTTTGGATACAAGATACCATCCACCAGTCACATACACAGTTCTGACACCACACTAGGATTACCTGTGTCGTGGGTATCGGAAACTACGAGTACCATGGTGCTACAACACCCAGACCCAAAATAATTTTTAAACATTTCTCTCGCAGCGGGAATCGATCCTACGCCGCTTGCGTCTCAGTTAAGAAATCTCCTTTCGAGTGGAAGATGAGGCAGCAAGGAAAAACAAGTTATTTTTACATTTGCAAGTTGTTTCCGCATCTGTCGGGGGAGAGTTCCAACGAAAGCTATTTCACAAGACGTCATCGAGTCGAGGTGTCATCGCTTTAGGAACCAATGCTTCCGTATGCGTGACCCGATTTGCATAGATTTACCTCGGGAATTGTGTAAGCTGTTATGCCATCTTCATGTGTGATATGGACATGGATAAGATTACCATACATACATAAAAACACGCCTGTTTCCCATTGGCGCTGGCAGAGAGAACTTAAGATTACAGCTGGAAAATATTTAGCTTACTTTTCTCATCAAATCTCTTGAAATTTAAGGTTCTTGATTTCTTGCACCATTTGATGACGATACTACGTGACAATGCCGGAAAAAATTTGCATAAATATTTGCAGAATATACAAACATTTCTCCCGAGTCGAACCCGCGCCTCTTGCGTCTCAACAGAGCGCCCGCCACGCCACTGAGGTCGTAAACGGTGAAAGGACTTATAAAGTGCACGACATGAGCCTTTTCAAAGCGCAATATTAATGCAAAATTTAATGCTTTCACCACACTCACTGTTAGAAAGAACTGAAAAGTTTGTGAGGATGTTTGAATGTTTGGATGTTTGTGCCTCAATCACGCCTAAACGGCTGAACGGATTTGAATGAAACTTAGAATATACATAGTGCGTGTGCTGGATTAACATACAGGCTATTTTTTATCCGGGTACCACGCGAGCGAAGCCGCAAGCGGCAGCTGGTAGCATAATAATAATAAGCTAAATTTTATTCATTTTTGCTAATCTATGTGGTTAGGTACTAATATTTACTGGGTGGGCTAGACAACCAAATCACATCACGAATCTATCTCTTCCTAGAACCTTCATAAACACCTGGAGATCCTAATTAACGTCTGACCCGTGTGTAATGTGACACCGCGTCACTGATTGCCCGGTCGTTTGTGAACGTATCCGGTTTCTATCGATGCAGATCTACACACAAGGGATCGAACAGTCACTATGATAGAGAAATAATACCATAGGTGGCATTTTGCCTGAGATAGTATGAACAAAAGAGCAAGAGAATAAAATGACTACTCGTTATCGACCTCGGTGGCGTGGCGGGCGAGTGCTCGGCTCGGGTTCGATTCCCGCTACGAGAGAATTTGTATGTTCTGCAAATATTTCTTCCAGGTCTGGGTGTTGTAGTATTATGTATTATAAGTACAAAAAAAGGATAAGTATTCTATCAGCCATCTGGTTCCCATAGTATAAGCTTTGCTTAGCTTAGGGCTAGATGGCGCTGGAGGAGCCTTTGAGGCGCACTTTAAAATCTTAATTTTAAGTGCACTCTATAGTTGTCTATCACTCTGTAAGTTGCTAGAAAACGTGCCGTATCTCGTCACAAAAAGTTGACCAACTACGGCTAGTACATAAATGGTAAGATCATCTAATATGGATTACTAGCGACTCTCTGAGAGTCTTATTGTCGTGTCAAATACATAGGGGTCTTCCATTAATCACGTGATGTTTTTTAGCAACTTTATAAACTCCCTCCCCCCCTTCCCCCCTGGTGATACTTGACGAAGTTTTAGACTAACCCTCCCAAAAACATCACGTGTATTTTTTGATGCAAAGTATCTTAAAAATCGCCTTTTTTATTTGTACGTGAATAGGAGATCAAATTGTCTCAGATCAGCGGCTCGCACGGCACGATTACCAGACGGCAGATCTGAATCGCGATCTAGAATACCTTTCAGACTTTTTGTGACCATAGAAGCTACTGCCATTGGCTTTACTCGAGTCCTACGTAAAGATCGAAAGAAAAGAAAGAAATAATTAAAATTTATTTTGTACACACCAAAACAAACAATTTAAATAAAAAACGGGGAAGGAACTAAAGAGAGGAAGAGAAGGCAAACAAATAGCGAGAAATATACAAATAAGTACCTACAACTAACCATGAATCCTTCCCGCTAACCAATCGGCGATGTTGTGTGGCCAAAAAGATTAAAATACCGACAACCAAAACTTGTCTTTCCTTTTAACAAATGTATGTTTTGTTAACGAATATTGAAAGGACATTAAAAAAGAATGGAATGGATATTAAGAAAAAAGGGAAATCAATGAAATAATAAGGTGTAATCACCAGATCTAGCTTATCAGACGGTGGAAGCTATCTATAGACCGTTTGCAACGGCCTTTAGATAGCCCGACTGTTTCTTTTGCATTTTTAAAATTAAATTTGTATAAGTTGTAAGTTTCTTTCTGATAATAAACTTTAGTTATAATCTCTATAACAATCATAATCTGAACTACCGAGACAGTTTAACAGCCAAACAAACTTACAAGTTTACGAATTTGTAAATTTTACCACTTTTTATAGTGTTTTTTTAGCATAAACTGTAAATTAGCCTTAAATGGTGCCTTTGCGTTTAGTCGGCTCTTTGACAACATGTGGTCTTGAATACGAAAGGGATTAAATGGTTACGAAATAAACATACTTATTACATACATACATGGGACGGGCAGAGCCACAAGTAAACATAAGAAAACTTACAGTCACTTCTGATTTAGTTCTAAGATGGATATGGTGAACCATGGTGACAGGTGATCAGCCCATCGCCCACATAAGTGATCCATCATGTTGGAGAGGATACTATCCCTTAGTCGACTTTTACGACATGCTCGGGGAGAAATATATTCTATACTTTTTCTTTCCTTCCAGTTAAAAACATAAGAGTTTTGTACCATCGTTGTATATACATAAATGTTTCTTGCTTGGGGCCCCCTTTTTTATTTATTTATTTTGATTATTTGTTATTGTAGCAGCAATTTTAACACGCTGCCTATAAATGGAGCTTGCCGGTGTCTACAAATATTTTGCCGCTCTTCCGGATACTCCGCCGGGGTACCCAGCGTTGGCTATGCCGGGTGCTCGGCAAAACCATTACCCGTCCCATGTCTACTTCTGTAGCTGAGAGATGTTGTGAAAGTTTACCCAACGGAAACGCAGCCGCGCATTTATAAATTGGTGCTACCTCTATAAATCTTTTTGAATTTGTGCTCCTAAAGTCAAAGGTGTTTAACTGCTGTTTTTACAGCTTGCTATAGATTTATCTCTTTCGCAATGTGTGTAACATACACGAATGCAGCTTCTTGACGTGAACACAGCACAAAGCTAGGGTCCACGTCCGATACTTTAATTCAGCTGAATTTAAATTTCAGCAGTTCACTCTTAGCACTCAGGGCCTTTGAAATCAACCCTTTCTGAAACCGGACCACGTCTCGGCGCAAAAGATTTTTAGCGACTTTAACTCAACTTTGGTGAGGTTTTAGACTACCCCCCCAAAAACACGTGTATTTGTTTGGTACAAAGCATCTTCAATATTTTCAGAATATTCATCATCATCATCTTCCTGCCCTTATCCCACTCTATGTGGGGTCGGCAGAGCATGATCCAAGGATCATGTTGTAAGAGTTTCGGCTAAGGTGTTTTATGACCGGCCGCCTGCCTGACGTCAACCCTCCTTGGGAATACTTGCTTATTGTATCTCATCATGTTGGAGAGGATACTATCCATACTATTTTCAGAATATTATCTTCTATATTATCTAATAATAGACGTGAAAATAAATACACGTAATATCTCACAAAATCCCCCCTCCGCCTTGTGATATTTCATGATTTTCCGAACATACCGAACATTCCCCCCATCACGCTCCTTCCCCTCCGCTCCCTTTCCAGCCGCACGTGATTTATTGACGATCCCAAAGAGAAACATCTGGCTTAAACCTGGCAAGACTTTTCATTCCTCATTTTTGCCCCCTTGTGATATTTCGTGATTTTTTCCGAACACCCTATGCGCCCTTTATTATGCGCTAGTATTTTCTGCTATTACGATATCCGACTGCATCAGTGTTTGAATGACGTCATATTTCCAATGCAATCGAACCGTGACAAGACGTTCGATCATCTCCAGAGAACTGACAGTCGTACTTCCCGACTGTTACCGCATCAGCTGTACAGTTTGTTGAACTATGTTTTTGCGCACTATCTACCGGTTCGTATTTTATCCAGAGTTTTATCGACCGCCTCGGATAGAACAGTGAGAATTTTGTCCTAAAGTGCGTTCAACCTAGGCCGGTGTACGATGAACGGGTAATTTTAACCATTGCTGTAAACGGAATGCATGGAAATAACACGGGATTGATTCAGTTAGATAAATGAGAAATAATTGTAGTAATGAAGAATTTTGGTGATGACAAACATAAGATGACCTAACAGTAAATTCTTCATCATAAGAGAAAAAGGTGAATTTAGGGAAAGCTTTCGTAGAAAAATATCTTTGGAATTATAAGTTCGATTTCTATTTATAATAATAACGTCAAACAGTCACATACATAGTTCTCACAGTAGGATACTCTGTATCGTGAATATCAGAAACTACGAGTACCATGGTACCATAACATTCATTTAAACAATTATTTTCTCATAGTACGTTTTTAGGTTACTCTAAATGATATGCTGTTCTAAAAAAGACGTGGCCATACTGAATTTTCAACGCTAGTCAACATGTTGTACCCGTTCAATATTTGACTTTGAAATATTAATTTATCGATGTCATTGACATCCAAAAACTGGGGAGCGTCTATCACAATTTCGAAGTATCCCAATCTTCAAGTAGAGGGAATTGGTTAATGGGGTCAGCCAGTTAACTCTGACCTCTTCATCGTACCCTAGTTAGTGGATTATTTCTTCGTTGATAAGATATTAATTTATTGTGTACCTCTATTATTAACCTGAATTACCAGACATACCCGTATTTCGCGTTATAAAGTTTATCGTACATCAATAATAATGATAGGCAAACAACAATTTAGAATAATGATGCATACGCTTTGTGCGTCAAAATAATTATCAGCTGGTCCGGTTTGAAACACGTGCGTCCCTCCGGCCGGCGGCGTCGTGCCCGCCAGTTGTGTGCACGACGCCAACCGCGGCGGGCGCACGCGAGCTGACCCGCGCCTCAATGGATGCCTTTGTTTTCAAACTAGCTAATTACCGTGCCTCTGAGAAATCACGCGAATGATGCAACTCCGCCTCGGTTTTAGCGCTAACCTACTTGCAACTGCGGCGTAACTCGTAACGTAAACTTGCCGTATCGAACGCACGTGCTCACCCCGCGCCGTTTGTCCCGCTGTCCAATCGTAGGAGTGCCAGGGGTACCGGCGCGTCTCCGCGAGCCAATCGCGGCTCGTGTACGACTTCGCCGCACCGAACCGAGCCGACCCCCGCCGACAGGAGCCGAGCGCGGCAACCCCCAGTGCAGCACCAGCCCCCAGCATGGCGACTATGGTCGCGCCCGCTCCCGCGGCGCCTGTCACCAAAAAACCATCCCTGAAAAAGTACAAGGCCCCGACGCCACCCGGCAGCGCGTTGACCGACGACGAGTGTGAAAGTGAAAAAGACAAGGAGAACAATGTGCTACCGCAAGAGGAGAACGACAATGACGCGTCGAATTGTAAACAAACAAAGCCGGAACCGGCCGGTGGACTCGCCAAGCCCGTTGTGGACAAGGGATCCCCTGTGATCAGAAGGACGGCCAAATTGAACGGAAATGTGGACCGGACCTCTGTGTTATCTAAAGCGGCGATGTTCGAGGCCGGGAGCCCTAAGGCGAAGGACCCGGCGGAAATGTCGCTGAGGGAGCGCAAAGCTCTGTTTGAAAAAAATAAGGGTGTCGCTATTGTGCCGAAGGCACCGTTCGGACAAGCACCCTCCACAAAAACCCTGTACGGCGACAACAAAGGTGAGTCATATTTTTCTTTATTTTATCCACTGCCAACAATGAGTACTGTTTAATATCCCTATTATCGTTTTAAAATAAGTACACACACAATTGTAATGACGAATTTAAATATTCTTTTTGTGCAGCGACGATCAATTTATTCAGCCTGGGAAGTGTTTTAAGCAAACGGTGGTAATGACACATTGTAAATCACAATTATCTGTAAAACATTGCGTAAATATTACGCAAGAGAAGCATACGAAATAGCCTTGAATTTACACGAAATTCATCGGTAAAGTACTTTTCGTTTTTTATGAAATAGGGTAAATGTAAAAAAATATCGTTTTACATGGGTTTCTAAAGTAACTAAAGTGTATGGAACTTAGCCGAAGGTTTTTTCGGTAATCAACCTGATTGGAATCATGACTTATTAGAAAAACCTCTAAATATATACTCGTAAAAATATATGTTACCTGAACGAAAAAAACTGCATTTGATTATTGTTTTTATAGCGTTGGAAAAAAAGAATAATTCTCTGCCGAATAAAACCAACTAGTATAAATAAAAAAGTGTCAAAATTTACATGAAATAGCAATGATTTTTTTTCGATAAGTAAGTTTTTTGTAAGGCTAACTTATAGATCTCTTCCAAAAGCCAAACCTCAAAATCTAAAGTTCAATAGAACAGGATACAATCAGGATTTGCAGTTTTGATTCATAGAAAATACCAACCAGTTTTTTTATGCAGACAAAGGTAGAACGACCGTGATTTTTTCCGTGTAGTATTTCTCTTACATACTTCATCTTCCCGCTGCGTCTTCTTTATTCTTTATTGTACATAATATAAAACACAGAAAACACAGACATAAAGTAAGGACATGTACAAAGGCGAGCTTAACCCTACAGAGAGTTTTCTTCCAGCAAACCTTTAGCTAGAGAGAGGTGGAGTATAGATAACGGGTACATGTCTTCTAGGAGTTGATATTCGAGAATTTCTTTCATACACGCCTACATCATAAAAGAAATATACTCTCAAAGTTTCATGCTTCTGGGGACTTTAGGCTGTGCATTGATTGTCAGTCAGCCGGTAACGTAAGATTTTTATATTTATATTTCTGATATATAAATCCTACTATTATTATAAATGCGAAAGTTTGTGAGGATGTGACGATGTATGTTTGTGCCTCAATCACGTCTTAACGGCTGAACGGATTTGAATGAAACTTGGAATATACATAGTATGTGTGCTGGAATTACATGTAGGCTACTTTTTATCCGGCTACCTACGAGCGAAGCCACGGGCGGCAGATAGTATTTGATATTTATATTTCTTTCAAAAGTCAAAAGCTCAAACTCTAAAGTTCAAAAGAACTGGATACGATGAAGATTCGCAAATCGATTCTTATCATCATCATTGTCATCCACAGCCCACAGATCCCACAGTCCCACTACTGGGTGTAGGCCTCCCTTGCTTCTTTGGCTACCATTCGCTCCGGTCTCGTGCCTCACACATCCAAAAACTGATCCTTTTGGATGTCGTCGACCCATCGCGCATTAGATTCTTATAGATAGGAAAATTTAAACCAGTTTTTGTGCATACATGATTATGCCGAAATCCTCTTATCGCTTTTTGCTTATAAAATAGATAGGGATCATGTTGCTTGTTCATTAATATTCATGAGGCCACGACTAGCAAAATCAGTGTCGTTTTTTTAACCACTTAATCATGCTTGTCTATGCAATTAGCCGTAATAAATGATACGTAAATAAAATTTAAAAGCACTTATAACAGGATTTAAAAAAAATCGGTTCGTAGATCGGCCAATATCATCATGACCAGTTTCCATCGCTTTTTTTCACAAGCAGAGCATGCTCGGAGAGAGAAGCAGCTGGACGTATTCAATGTTTTATCTTAACCCCCAGTCCAGCAGAGAAAATATATAGTCATAAAGTAATTGTACAAAATAGGTAAGTACAGTAATTCTAAAAATATATGAATTCTAAGAATGTCTTGGTAGCTTGCTCTAAACTTGTCGGCAGGATAATAATATCAAATCCTTATTACGTTTATACACATTTTCGGTCATTGCCCTACATAAATTTCAGTATGAACAGGTAACTGGTGTAGAGTTGAGTTTAGTAGCTATACCTGCCAAGACGAAAGGATACTCGGATGTGTTATGTTATTTTTGGGTTAGGTTAATGTCCTTTGCGTTGTTTGCGAAAAAAGTCATTATTAAAGCCTTACTTCCTAGCAATCATTATATTCTTGGAACTCGCCACCACTATTGCGTAAGGTGTCTCCATCAGCTAGAATCTCTAAAGATCAACCAATAGTAAAGTAAAACCTGTCAAGTGCGAGTTGAATTCGCACACGAAGATGATTCCATACCATCGTACATAAAAAAATAAATAACACCCAACAGTCATAAACATAGTCCTGACCCCCACACTAGGATTCCCTGTGTCGTGGGTATCAGAAACTACGAGTACCATGGTACCACAACACCCAGACCCGGAAGAACTTACACTTAGTTACAAAACTCTCTTAAACCATCATCATCATCATTCGCAACCTGATTTCACCCATTGCCGTTTGTAGCCTCTAATCCGGGTCCTTTCTTTCATACATACAATTATCCAGTATGTATGTATGTATGTTCGTATGAGCTTGTGGCCAACTCTAGTGACGGAGTTTTTAGGCCGCCTAAAGGCCTCCGTCATGGCTTAACGACTTAAAAGTCGGGACCGACTGTTTAACGTGCCCTCCAAAGCACGGAAGCGCTCAGCTCGATTATTATTATTATCTAGTAGATTGATAGATAAACAAAAAATACACATAAGTACAAGTACTATCAAAATACAAAAGAAGTTTATAGTTATAGGTACCATGTGTTTGTATGGTAGTCAAAGTATGCAATTTCAGAAGTATTTGTTTACAATGGTAAACAGGTTTCCTGGAGGCCTTATCCTTGGAATACCCAACTTCTTGGAAAGTGCGCTGTACATTGGGTTAAGAAACTGTTGGAATTATTGCGGGTGTTAATTTATTTTCAAGAAACAAACTAATGTGTCATGTTCCAACAATCTTGTTGGAAATCTTGCTAAATGCGACATATATTTTAGACAAAATACTAGCTGCCGCCCGCGGCATCGCTCGCGTATTATCCCGATAACAAGTATCCTATGTGTTATTCTAGCACACATACTATGTATATTCCAAGTTTCATTCAAATCCGTTCTACTTACGGCGTGATTGAGACACACACATACATCGTCACATCCTCACAAACTTTGGATACAATTTTAGTAGGATAAACAATATTAGTAGGATTATAACGGCGGGACGAACTAGTCAAATTTCTAGCTAGACTGGGAAAGCACAGCAAATTCTAGGTCTGAAAGCTTGGACGAATAAAATAAATGGAGGAGGCCTTTGCAGTGGTATACAAATGGCAAAAAAATGTACTAGATATATTTGGGTCAAATAAGAGGCTGTTGCAAATGTAGTAGTTTTAAAACGGTCTTGTCAATTGGTTAAGTAAACAATGAAAGTTAGTAACACATACTCTTGTCATGAAAAGCAGGGGTGCTCAAACGCTTTTCAACGCCACCTATTAGCAGAGACAAGACTTATTTTGTGCCTATTGAGCATATTATTATAACGCGTGGGTATGTAATTAATGTACGCTGTACAAGTACTCTCAAACGGTGAAGGAAAACATCGTGAGGAAACCCGCGGCTTTGTCAGCTCCGTATTGACCATGTCTTTCCTGGACAAGGCCGTCTAAGCTGAGAGGATGGAATAGGTGCTGGGCAAGCCTACTCCATCTTAATTCGTCCCGGGCATTACAGAAGTTACCTCCTGACGCTTTATAAATCATCTACTATAGATGGTAATAGGTCTTTATATAATGTAAAAATAAATTTAGGATCTAGATAGTCATTTATCTTACTTCTTACTTCTTACTTATATTATAAATGCGAAAGTTTGTGAGTTTGGATGTTTGGATGTTTGTGCCTCAATCACGCCTAAACGGCTGAACGGATTTGAATGAAACTTGGAATATACGTAGTACATGTACTGAATTAACATATAGGCTATTTTTTATCCGGATACCACGCGAGCGAAGCCGCGGGCGGCAGCTAGTTTTATATATTTTCTAATAGATCGCCTACACTATAAGTTGAAGCAGCCCTGATGTAAAGTAACGCGTTCAGTATTTATATATTCACTTCACACTTCCTAAAACTGTTCGTGACATTTAACGGTTAGGTCGGTAGTAGGTACTTTTTGCAAACTGTGTCACCTGGTTTTGCGACCGCAAGTACTGAGCATATATTGACTCATGACTCCAATGTCTGGGCTGAAAGATGGGAAGTGACCGAGACAGATTTATTCCCACGTTATTCTTGATGGTATGAGATAAAATACCTCTTGAATCTATTATCTCCTCTCTAGAAAGAAAATGACAAGGCATTTGATGTGCAAAATATTTTCGATTTATTGCGAAAATGGGTCAAAATAACAATGTAGGTATTAAATTAAGGTCCTCCATTATCAGCTAGACAAGTATGCAATATTATACAAAATTCTGCCTTTGAAATCCCGCACTAATCTTAACTTCAGACACCGTGCGGCCCGCGGGCCGCAGTTTGACGATCAATGCCTAGTCGTACCATATGGCATACGTAGGCAAAACAAATCGTCAGTTCTTGGAAGGGATAAGGACCAGCTGGTCAAGTCTACATACCTACCATCTGTCCTTCATTATAGTTCTTTGCATACTTTATACTAGGCTTGCACACTACTATGAAACTTACTTTATTGATGTTGATTAATGAAATTTGGCAAGGAGATAGATTCCATCCCGAGGAATGACATAGGTAGTCTACTTTTTATCCTGTAGAATAATCTCATCATGGAAAATGTATGCAAAAGGATAACCAGGATAACGCAGAAATACTTCTTAGAATTTGTTTATGACAAGACAGTCAGTTCGTCATTTACAAAATTTTGATATTTGACAATGTCATTCATGTCAATGGGGTCGTCAGCAGCTCTCTTTTTCTTGCAGGGCTGTGGGTAAGGGCCTCTAGCTGAACTGATTTCATGATTTTTGACTTGTTGTATTTGTCTCCGCCCCGAACAGCAGAATAACTACTTAATAAAACATTGGAAAATTTGCATTATTTGCAATTCTAAGGCGGTACGAAGTTCGCGGGGTCAGCTAGTAATATATTAATGAAACATATCCACTACTTTAGTTCATTTAAGTAAACTAAAAGTAAGTTTTTATACGTTCCTATTGATGATAAAATAAATATAGCTTACCTAGTTTCGTTGTGAATTATGTCATCATTTGGTAATTTCTAAAATAACTGGTTAATAGAATTAACCTTTGTCGAAGAAACCAGTGACACGATGAAAGGAACAAGCTATAGGAATGTTTTGTTAGGCGTCTAAACATCCGCAAAGTTCAACTTGAGTTATTGACCTGAACGACACTTGTTTACAATCGTCCTCAAATACCGCGCCATCTGGGAATGCTGCTCAGCAAGTTTCAGGGCTTGGAGTCACAGGTTCTCGTGTCAATCCATCGAGATATGATATTGACGAGCTGTCAGTTGACATCAAAACTTTCTGAATCACTTTATTTTTGTAGTGACAGGTTTGCTCCAATCCCTTAGTATTTGCAAGTTTTATCTTCCAATGCCAATTGTTTAACATTGTTATTATTAACCACGTATTTACTGAGACTTGATAGTTCTAAAATATGTTACGACTTGCTTTTGAACCCCCTTGCAAGTTTTATAAAATATTTTAGTTTAATAACAAAATACTGAGATTTTAAATTGAAAAGCCGGGACCGATAATTTAACGTGCCCTCCGAAAAGCAAGAAAGCGTTCTCGTAATGCCACTCGCGGTCACCTATTCAAATTGTGATCGCGCTCAACGTTGCTTAACTTTAACGATCAATCAAGAACGTCTAAGCAAGCTAAACCACGAGCGCTTCTGTTTAAGCGTGAAAAGGTAACAGACAGACACGCATTAATAATATTAATATGGATGGATTCACAAGACAATGAGAAGCGGTTACGGTCAACCTTACGTTACCATTTTGAAATGCTAATTCTATTGCTGTTATTGTTATTTTAGATTACACTAATTTGGACTACCGTTAAGATCTTTGTCATCTTTCATGAAACGGTATTGTTAAACTGGAAAGACACATTCTTGGAAAGATGTACTTTTTGAAACAGTAGTTGTTCTGTCAGGCATGTTTTGCAAAGTTTAATTTTTAACATTTTTTTGGTGATTTGTTGCTTGGTATTAAGACCATGGTCTGAATGTTTGTTTAAAGAAAAGAGTTTTAAATAAGGAACACCCACAGTCACTACATAGTCCTGTCCTGACCCTACACTAGGATTCCCTGTGTCGTGGGTATCAGAAACTACGAGTACCATGGTACCACAACACCCAGACCCGGAAGAAATAATATGGCGAATATTACTGATATGCACCATATTATTTCTTCTGGGTCCTAATTTTCTTAAGATTACTTGTGGCTGTGCCCACCCCTTAGTGCTCACACTGCTTTAGTTCTGATTGCCTGGAAGACATCGCAATAAACGATAAGACCGCCTTTTGCGAACAAGCGTTCTCTTATAAAAATGTACTCCTACAATGTTGTTCGCAATTCATTTTCATTTTTCAATTAACTAAACAGCTGTATTACTGTCAATGAATTCATCGTAGGCCTCAGTGCAACGTGCCCGATTTCAGATGGTCCCTCCATCGGATCAATAGTTAACCGAACACCGTTCCGTTACTGCGTCTCTGTGGATCGTGACCCGATCGGGGCAATATCATTTACAGTATTTACAAATATTGTGCGCCTCGGCAAACTTCGTGCTTTGTATGAAAAACTAATTTGTCAGAATATGTAACTAATTGTCAAATGTATGTATGTTCGTATGAGCTAGTGGCCAACTCTAGTGAATTGTCAAATAATAATAACTGAACCAAAGGGTTAAAGGGTTGTTATGTTATGTATAATTATTATATAATTAACATCTGTAGATGGCGAACCATGGTGACAGTGACAGGTGATATTGGGACTTTGAATCAGGCGTGGCTGCAAGTTTTCTTATGACTACTTGTGGCTCACCCCATTAGGGATACGGGCGTGATAATATATCCTACTATATTATAAATGTGAAAGTTTGTGAGGATGTTTGTATGTTTGTGCCTCAATCACGTCTAAACGACTGAATGGATTTGAATGAAACTTGGAATATACATAGTAGGTAGGTACATGTGCTGGATTAACATATAGGCTATTTTTTATCCGTGTACCATGCGAGCAAAGCCGCAGCAGCTAGTACATACATACATCTCTATATTACAATGTCATCATCGCGTTAGTTCGTACTTCAGAAGCTAAACGAAAATTGCCGAGGCACACAATGTTTGTGGTACAACTGGTACTGCATTTGTTGTTTATAAATCTGTGACATTACGAATCATTGACAGATTTCGAAGAACCTAAAAAGTTGTGGAAGTTGAAGTCGGAAAACTTGTGTCACAAAGACAAGTCAAAATTTCTTTATTCCTTAAAATCATAGGGATCTTATGGTGTCCATGGTGTCTTAAATCTACGTTGAATTTACACCACCTGTTAGGCGCACTTTAAATCCTTTCACCACACTGGTTCGTAAGAATCAGTGACACGAGTAGCTAGCAGTCGAACAAAAACGCTTTAACTAACGTGACCTACTTCAATTTTGATACATAGCATGTCATTTCAAGTCACTTATCATTAGGGAGTTTTCACTTTCAAAAGAGGTAATTTTTTACCAAAGTGTTGCGTACCATATAATCATAATAATAAGTAGTAGTGGATTGTAACTTCAGCCTTAGACAGCACTGCCCTACTCGCACTTGCAGTAATCGTCATTTTTGGGTTTTTCACTTTTTTGCAGAAATGGTATTTCCTAAGGGCTAAATCTATACCTACATAAAAAAATAATGTTCTTTTTCATTTAACACCCAATATCTTTACAACCCCTACACCGATTAAACTCATATGCTGCCCCGCAAATTTTCATTGCACAGTTTATTGACCTACTTACCAAATTTCATACAGATTAGATTAACGGTTTCTAACTCTTACAAAAGTACAACGCCAAATCATCAAAGTTGCCACTGAGATCTTGCTTCTCTTGCTCGATCAATAATCCCTAAAGCTTTAATCGACGACCTCGGTGGCTTGGCGAGTGAGTGCTCGGCTGAGACACAAGAGGCGCGGGTTCGATTCCCGCTACGGGAGAAATGTTTGTATGTTCTGCAAATATATCTTCCTGGTCTGGGTGTTGTAGTAGAATGTATTATAAGTATGTATTTACAAAAAAAGTATATAAGTATTCTATAAGCCATCTGGTGTCCATAGTACAAGCTCTGCTTAACTTGGGGCTAGATGGCGCTGAGTGAAATGTCCACAAATATTTATATTTATTTATGTTTAAAGCCAATGTCCCCAATTATGACTACTTCATTGCAAACGGACACCTCTTGTCACCGGTCATTGGTGAGCGGACACTCGTCTAGTGATGCGTATAAATTCACAAAATATAACAAAAGCGGTCGTGGGACTCTGAAATTGGGTAGCTATTACGTGTAGATGGCCATTGGTAAGGAAACTACTTTACATGATGGAATGTCGTCCATAGAAATTAAATAGCAAATTGTCTGAAACTTTGGCGTAAAAAAGAGAAGGCCTAATATTCCCAACAGTGGGTGCAATCGGGCTGAGATGGGATGATGCTGATGAGCTTAAAACTATCTTGACTAATTTTAATAGGGTTTGTCAAAAAATAAAAATACAAAAATTAAATTACAACTAAAACTAAAAACTAAACTTAACTAAAACTAAAACGAACTAATAATAAAAATAAGCTAAAGGAAAAACTCAGCAAAGGAAGTAATGTAGGACGCCCTTCGGCTAGATGGGATGAAGATCTGCGAAAGGCTGCTGACAGAGACTGGATGCCGATGATCAGGAGGCTATCCACCGAATACTCAAACGCATCTCAGAGTTAAGCACGTCTCAAGTGACGAGTTTTTGACAACCGTGACTTGAGACGTGCTCAACTATGAGTTGCGTTTGAGTATTCGGGGGTATGCCTAGCAGTGGACAGCTATAAGTTGTCGATGATGATGATAGAGGCACGGGCGGATGCCTAGCTGTCATGACCATTGATTGTGTTGCTTACGGAGATTGTTATCAGAATGATCACGATCTCTGCATTACGATCGCATTAATCTCTGTGAGAAAGTGACATCAACCCACTAGTACATGTTTTTGTTCTAATGCGAGCCAATAATACGTGATACGATCACAGTCAGAAAACTATAGCTTCCTAAGGTATTCGAAATCATCATCATCTTCCTGCCCTTATCCCACTCTATGTGGGATCGGCACAGCATGATCCTTGGATCACGCTGTAAAAGTTTCGGCTAAGGTGTTTTATGACCGGCCGCCTGCCTGACGTCAACCCTCCTTGGGAATAATGCTTATCATGTTGTAGGATACTATCCCTTAGTCGACTTTTACGACATGCTCGGGGAGAGAAGCGGCTGGACGCATTCTATGTTTTTTCTTTACTCCCAGTCCAGTAGAGAAGTATTCCTAAGGTATTCGAAATACAGTAATACATTGATATATTGTGCGCTATACAGTTAGACTATCAGTGCTAATAAGTTACCTATTAATAAAGTAAGTTCGTTTGAGCTATTGGCCAACTCTTGTGACGGAGTTTTTAGGCCTCCGTTATGGATTAACGAATTAAAAGCCGGGACCGACAATTTAACGTGCCCTCCGAAGCACGGAAGCGCTCAGCTTGTGATGCCACTTGCGGTCACCCATCCAAATTATGACCGCGCACAGCGTTGCTTAACTTCAACGATCAATCAAGAATGTATAAGCAAGCTACGCCACGAGCATTACCTATTGATGAAAGAATTAAAGTGCGCCTCAATGCTGTGCTTTTTGGCAAAACAACGTTACAATGGTAATTTAACGTCGTCCGTTAGTAGAATATAGGAATCCCACTAATATTATAAATGTGAAAGTTTGCGAGGATGTGTAGGTAGATGTGTGGATCTGACGATGTATATTTGTGCCTCAATCACACCGTAACGGCTGAACGGATTTGAATGAAACTTGGAATGTACACAGTATGTGGGCTGGAATGACATATAGGCTACTTTTCGACGGAATACTATGCGAGCGAAGCCGCGGGCGAAAGCTAGTTTGTGATTTATTTATTTTGTCTCAAAGGATGTGTTGTGATTACTTCTGACAGAGGGAAATGGAAGAATATGATAAAATGTTGTGGCCGATCCCACATACAGTGGGAAAAGAAGCAATGACAAAAGTACTGTCGTCCGATCAGTTGCATTTTACGTAATCGGCCGCCTGGGGTAAAGCGTTTGGTCGATTTGTTATAGCCATTCTGCGACAACGTGCGCGCGCGCGTACAGCCTTATCCGCTCGGAATTCTAATATTATCCA
Organism: Scotopteryx bipunctaria; assembly: GCA_949320045.1. Lineage (NCBI taxonomy): Eukaryota > Metazoa > Arthropoda > Insecta > Lepidoptera > Geometridae > Scotopteryx > Scotopteryx bipunctaria. The sequence goes on along the minus strand of OX439464.1, from coordinate 1,895,480 downwards.
CTTTTTTTATTAATTTTTTGTTCTGAATTCAAATATTTTAATTTTATCACTTTTTTTTTGTTTGTAGTTCAAAACTTTGAATTTATGTGGATCGTGTTGTGATTGGATTGTTTAGTGGTGCTTTATTGGATTTTGGGTTAATAAATCTGATTGGAAAGTGACATTCGGAAGTTATATTATTAAAATGTAAGTTTTTTATTATGTATAAAAAATGTGTTGTAAGCTTTTATGCAATAGTTTGCACTGCTGGATTGATTCGACGGCATTCGACAATTTAAAGGTTTTATAAATGTAACTAGTCACGATTTTTCATTGTTTATCTGATTGTGAAATGTAGGTAGGTACTTAGCTCATCAATTTATTGTTGTGATACAATTCATATTATAAATGCGGAAACTTTGTCTGTGCCTTTTCACCCCAAAACAGCTGAACAGTTTTTGATAGAATCAAAAAAGGTGATAGATTGCATCCTGGGAAAATGAGGGGCTAACTTTTGTATCGAGAAAACCTATGCAAACGAAATTGCGTTTTGTAAAATAGCACAAAAGTTGTTCATAAATGCGATTCGAATTAAAACGAAGAAAGAGGTTATTTGAACTTTTTTCATACAAACTTCCCGCTGCGCATCATCATTATCATCATCTCCCTGCCCTTATCCCACTTAAGTGGGGTTGGTACAATGTTTTCTTCCATTCCTCTTTATCAGCCGTCAGCTCAGTATTCAATCCTTTCTTACTCATATCAACATTCACCCAATCTATCCAACTCGTCTTTGATCTGCCTCTACCTTTGTATCCATCTACTCTCATAATATCTAACACTTTTCTGTCACATGATATTCATTTTGAATTGAATTCTTGGAATATATACCCTCCAAGTCTCATGCTTCTAGGATATAAGATATTCTACTAAAATACATAAAATAGAAAGAAGTTATGTAGGTAGTTGTGTACTTGATTATGAATATGCTAATTCTGTTTAGGTATGCAAAATGTTCGCGAGACAAATAACGCGAATCATACGAGGAAAAAACCACATACTCACTGGGAAGTTTTTGGAATACTGATGTTGACATTTTTTGGGAGAGTTTGATTCATAAGTATCCTCTCCAAAATGATGATCCACATGTATGGGAGATGGGCTGAACATCTGTCACCATGGTGCACCATACCCATCTTAGGACATAAATCAGTAGTGGCTGCAAGTTTTCTTATGTTTACTTGTGGCTCTGCGCGCCCCATTAGGTATACGGGTGTGATAATATGTATGTATGTATAGTTTAATTTATGGTGGTTGCAAGTTACCATAGCTCTAAAGAAGGGGAAGACCTGTGTGCACGTACCTTTACCCAAATCGATGACGTTTTGGAAAAGGGCCATGTCAAGAGTACCTTAAACCGACGAGTATGTACGAAGAATGTTATGAGAATGAAAGAAGTACTTCAGGATCGTAGCACATGGAGATCAGTGATCTCTTTTAACCTGAATCGTAACCACAGCTGGGTAAATGTCTATCCAATTATTCGGCAGTAGTTTTTACTAAAGGAAGTGGTGGGATGATGAAGTTAGCGTAAGAAAAGAGACAACGCAGACAAAGACGCAGGGCGTTCCACTAGTTTTTTTTTTAAATATTTGTCCTAAACGGGTCCATTTTGCATTATTGTCTAGCTAGTTGGCTAAGCGTAAAATTGCACATTGTCCAGGCAATAGGTACTTAGGTGTCAAACCGAACAATGTTATCGCAATTGTACGGTTTCCGCTATTAAATAGATAAAAACATAGCAAGGAACAGGTATACGCCATTATTTATCATCATCATCCACTAAATACTTCTCTGCTGGACTGGGAACAGAAAAAACATAGAATGCGTCCAGCTGCATCTCTCCCCGAGCATGTCGTAAAAGTCGACTAAGGGATAGTATCCTCTCCAATATGATGAACCACCTATATTGGCGATAGGCTCATCACTTTTCACCATGGTTCACCATATAAATCTTAGGACTTTAAATCAATAGTGGCTGCAAGTTTACTTGTGGTTTCCACCCCGTTAGGGATACGGGCGTGATAATATGTATGTATGTATGTATCCACAAAATGCTTTATATAATGGTATTTCTTAAGCTGCGTTACCCCTTCATCAATATTATATCAGTCCACATCCACACATCGGGGTTACAAGCCTACTCTTTATCACGCCATTTTTTCCGATCCTGCTCCAACTGAATTCAGTATAACAGTCATTTTTATAATGTCAACAAGATCATCTGGCTCGTGGCCTACTTGCTGATTTTTGACGACCTCGGTGGCGTGGCTGGCAAGTGCTCGGCTGAAACGCAAGAGGCGCGGGTTCGATTCCCGCTACGGGAAAAATGATCTTTCTTCCGGGTCTGGGTGTTCTAGTATTATAAGTATGTATTTACAAAAAAAAAGTATATAAGTATTCTATCAGCCATCAGCTGCCCATAGTACAAGCTTCTCTTAGTTTGGGGCTTGATTGAAATGTCCACAAATATTTATTTTTATTATTTTTTTATTACCCTCGCGTGGCCACCACTTGGTCACAGCCCCCTTCGCAGTCGGGTAAAAGCCTTACAATCTTGACCTCCTTAAATAACTGTGTAGACAAATACAGCTACCTCGTTACGAACAGTTGTTTCAACCGAATCGAATGCTCCTTAACCAGAACAATTAACCCACTATAAAGATAATTAACAGATCGATACTTGCCGAAAGTAAAAGTAATTTTAAAATGTTTTGATGTGGCTAAACTGTAAACTAATTAAATTCTGTTGATTGTAAGAGCAACCTACAATTATTAAATAACAAGCTGTTAAATAAAAAAATATAATCAACCCCTCGACTTCCTAACAGAACACTTCGTACAATCGGATCTGTGAAAATTGGAAAGATCCTTTTGTCAAGTAGAAAATGAGGTGATAAACTATAGCTAAGAACCATCTCGATCACATTTAAACAAAAAAAACCGTCTCATTAGCTTTCAAACAGAAAAAAAATCACATCAAAATCGGTCCATTCGTTTGGGTGCTACGATGCCACAAACAAATACAAATTACAAAATTACAACACTCCTCTTTTTCGTCGCGCGGGTTAAATATAAGGCCATCTGTACGTACTAGATGACTCTTAGAACATCCCGGGAATATGTCCGATCCGCGTTGAGTTTTTTTATACAGAAAAAACTACAATAATTATGTAAGAATTTTCTTATTTTACTGATGCAAATCTTAACTTTCTTTTAATTAGGCAAATCAGTCGATTCAGTATTGATTTGATATTTATTGATATGAAAGATAGATAAAATAATATTTTAAAAGCAATAGCTATGCCGATAGTGATGATCATCATAACATTTAGGTAACTATACCTAGATGCTACCGAATTCCCATTAATCGTTAATTATTTTTATCATTAACATGATTTTCTCACAACTCATTAGATCATCCGTACCTCATAACTGTGTTATCGTACAAAAAGCGTGCTGTATCTCTTAATATTTTTTTTCCTGATCAATCCATCTCTTAAACATGTACTTATGTCAGAGTCATTGCAATTGAAGCTGTATTACAGTGTACTACGAAGTATTTTCCGATAAGTTGCACATAAAAACCAGTATTGGCTAATACATCAGATTATGGACAAAAAGTTCTCATTGTTGGCACCTAGCTAAGTCGGCGCGTTGACCTCGACCCCCATGAGGATTTATCTTGTAGTAAAGTTGCTTGTCGCGTCACTGGTTCTATTGGTTGCTGCGTAAGGTCAATGATGTTCTTTATGTTCAAAGACAGTGCTAACTTATTTAGAGCTCTGTTTTTTTACAAAAATCTTGGACTTACAAAACTAGGGTAGCACAGAGTACGGTCATGTTATCAGATAGTAACCACATAATATGATTTTACAAAGTTTTCTGCATTGGGGTCAGAGATGCTAGACTGAAACGAATTTTAAGTATTTTTTCTTGTAGCTAACTCATTAGTTATTTTTTAGCTGACAAAAAGCCCACCCAACCACGCACCCCCACGCAACAACGGACCCCTACCCAGCAAAGAACCCCCACGCAGCAGAGAACACCAACGAAATCCACCAGCAGTACTTCCTCAAGAAGTAACTCCAAGGAGGAACTCCCTGATGACAATATCAGTCAGAGTTCTCTAGGTGGTGGGATAAAGGGGAAACTACAGGCTCTGTTCAGCAAGGAACAGACCATCAGTGAATCGACGATCGCTAACAAGTTTAAGCAGGAGAGAGAGAAGGAAATGGAGATGCTACAGAACAGGTTCCATTATAAGGTGAGTTTGATATTTTTATGTAAAAAATGTGATAAAGCGAGAATAGTATGCCAAGGCCGTAGCAAATAAAGATGTCTGGTTGAAACAGGCTTATCATGTATGTATGATATTCCCATGTTAATGTTTTTGACGTTTTGCAATGGAATAGACAGATGTAGTCGTGGACCATAGATAAACAAGAGTTATACTGGACACCAATGGAGCGAGGTCTATGCTCAGCAATGAGTATAGTTGGGCTCTGAACGATGGTCATGAATTAAAACCAAATTTAACACTGTCAGGGTATTAATAGCCTTGTTAATTAATGTATATATGCCTATTAATAGTACCTGGATGAATTGGTGATGTTTTGGAGAAAGGTCAGGTTAAGAGTACCCTAAAACGACAAGCATGAATGAAGAATGATTAGAGTGAATGAAGCCAGAGATCAGAACCATAGCGGATATAGATTCGTGACCTGATATTATGTATGTAAGTCCCGACAACGGCAGAACTAAAGATAACAAAAAGTTCGTATTGGAGACAACTAGCTGTGGGCCACATTCAATCCCTTTTGAACTAGTTCCGACTTAGATTTTATTCTTTGCTTGTACTTCGATCATGTTGCAATCGGATGTGTGCCCTTTACTCAGCCGCCTACACATAAACTATCGAAAGTTTTTAACAAATAGACGAGGGGCAATCTTTTTTATAGATCTAGCTTATCGAAACTTTTTAGATCAGGACAGTACAACCAGGAATGGAAGTAAAATACAGGATTAACATCAACAGCCTCATTTTTTAGTTAAGTAATGGAATAGCATAGATAATATTTTTATTTCATAACTTTATCTGTTTTTGATAAGAGAGCGATGTGGAGTGAAAGATGTAGTTATGAGGATTGAGAAAGGTATATTAAGATGGTTCGGTCATGTTGAGAGGATGAATGAGAGAAGATTAACGAAACAGGTGTATGAGGCGAGTGTGAATGGTATCGTTGGAAGGGGAACACCTCGGCGCACGTATCTGGACCCAAAATTTTGGAAAAAGGCCAGGTCAAGAGCACCCTTAACCGACGAGCATGCATGAGGAATGTGATGAGAGTGAATGAAGCGAAAGAAGTATGTCAGGATCGTAGCAAAGGGCGATCCGTGATCTCTGTCTACGGGAACAGGCGTGATTTTATGTATCTATTTATCTGTTAAATTCTCAAGACTATACCCGTCACGAACATAGAACGTACGAAAGAGTAAGGGGTGGGTTTCGTATGGTTAGGGAGAGTCAACTCTCAAGATACTGCTTTTATCGCAATCTAGAAAATTAGACTATGAATATTAATCTGTGCTTCATACTGGGGCAACCATGTTCAGCACCTATTTATTTTTAAATCTGCTGTGCAACCAGTCTTACCTTACTAGTCGGGTTCCACTTAAACTTGTGTCATACAAATATGAATAAATTTAAACTTCGGGTATGATTATGTTCACAAGTTTCACGTTTTTTTGGGTCAAGAAAAACGCGCGTATCTGACGTAACTGCCAAACTATTGTGTCTACAAAATGTTTGATAATGTTTACTCAAAATGTTACATGGCACTCCTTAAAAAACTTTTGAAATTAGCATGAAAACACTTATCATTAATAAAACTTAAAGATAAGAGTGAATGAACCCATGGAAAGCCGTCGTCTCCACCTACCCTTATAGAAACAAGCGTCGCAGGAATAAACCTAGAATTCGAACTATTTTGGACAAAATCTCAAATTCAGTACAAAATTACGGCCCTTTGGCATCGCGGGAGTTGTCTGACTTAAATGGTCTATAGTAGTATGCTTTCACAACAAACCTCGGTACATTAAAACGTATAATTTACTGCATGCAGATAATTTTCCTTCAAGTGCGTGTTAAGGAAAATCTCGCAAAGTAGGGCAGCAGTTGCTTAATATCCTAGCTAGAAGTAACTTGTCAATATTGTTGCAATCGATGCAATTAAAGGATCTATTAAATATCAAGTGTCAACTCGGAACTTATATAATGATGGTCTTAAATGACAGACACGGATAATTCATAAGCATTGACAAAAAGTGCATGAAGGGAGCCCTTGAAGTGCATGAAGGAAGCCCTTGAGGCGCACTTTAAATCCTTTCACCACACTAGTTCGAAAGAACTGGTGACACGACTAGATAGATTCATAAGCATAGGATTTTTGATTCAAACTAGAAATAAGAATTGACAAAAATTGGTATTATGTCATTCCAGCTCACTTGAATAGTTTCAGTCGTTATGACATGGTTACTGATTAGAACAATATCACGTCTGTTTCCTATAGGGATAGGCAGAGATCACGGATTTACATTTGTTTCGGCCTTGACGTTTGTCTCGCTTCTTCCACTCTTATAACATTATTCATGCGTACTCGTCGAATAAGCCTTTATCCAAAACTTCACAGATTTGGTACGTAGACGTAAAACATGTCAGCAAAAATGCTGAACTGAAGTATCAGACGACTTCGATAGCGTGGCGGACGAGCGCTCGGCTGAGACGCAAGAGTACGATTCTCGCTGCGGGAGAAATGTTTGCATGTTCTGCAAATATTTCTTCCTGGTCTGGGTGTTGTAATATGATGTATTATAAGTATATTCTATCAGCCATCTGGTGCCCATTAGCTTTGCTTATTATTATGGCGCTGTGTGAAATGTCCACAAATATTTATATTTATCTAAATTATTTCAAAAGCCATTACCCAAGATTCGTTAAAAAGTCTCCAAACATTGCAATACCTTTGACTATTAATTAAAGTAACAATATCTTTTCCAGCCGCCCCAACAGAATAAAGCCAACAATGACTCCGATGATGATCAAAGCGACTCTGAGCCGTCAGACCAGGCTCCCCTCATGAAGAGCACCACCAGCCTGAACGCCAAGAAACCGGAGATTGTGGCCAACGTGCCCAAGGTCACCTTCGAGAAGACAAAGTCTGAGACAGCATTGCATAAGGATGAGGAGGTTATAGGATCGCAGCCTGTGAAACGGAGAAGTAAGTTTCCTGACCAAGGTGTCTGTCTAACTAGGGTTCTTTGACCGTCACTGTTCTGTCCAAAGTTTCTTACGCTTATGGAATGGAATACTTTTCTGCTGGACTGGGAGTAAAGAAAAAACAGTATGCGTCCAGCTGCTTCTCTCCCCGAGCATATCGTAAAAGTCGACTAAGGGATAGTATCCTCTCCAACATGATAGAGCATCCATATAAGCGATGCGCTGATCACTTGTCACCATCGTGGTTCACCATATTCATCTTGGGACGTTAAATCAGGATTGCCAACGAAGCCGTCAAATCCTACTAATATTATAAATGCGAATGTTTCTGAAGATGTGTGGATGTGACGATGTATGTTTGTGTCTCAATCACGCCGTAACGGCAGAACGGATTTGAATGAAACTTGGAATACACATAGTATGTGTGCTGGAATAACATATAGGCTACTTTTTGTCCGGATACCACGCGAGCAAAGCCGCGGGTGGCAGCTAGTATAATATAAAGTTAGATGGCAAGTACTCCAACACCAGGGGGTCTAGCCAAGATCATTTCTATTCTATCCAAATTTCTGAAATCTGATGACATTTTATTTTTGACCTAGCGCTTTACAAAAATGCAAGATGGCAACACTGCTCGGTTACCAATCGTTTTCTACAATGGAAAGAGAATAGAAATGATCTTGGCTAGACCCCCTGGTGTAGTGGATTATGACAGGTGATTCCTTGCCTACTTCCGGCGAGACATCTGCCATTTCCTATGCCTGCTAATTTTGTAAAAGCGAAGGTTTTGAATGGTGGCTGGATGTTCTAAGCTCTATTGTTGAAGGTTACCCGGGACTACATTATCGGAGTTCGGCTTATGTCGCGTAGTGACAGTATAAGGTATAGACAAAGTAAACAAAGCGCTTTCTTATCCGTCCTCGTATCGTATCTCAGTTAGTAGTAAATTACGCCTGTGTACAATTGAGGTTGGCAGATGCCACGGATCTCCATTTGCTATTTACAAAAATATAAGTATTCTGACAGCCAGCTGGTTCCCAAATTACAAGCCTTTCTTGTAATTCCTCGATGTGTAAAATTTCACATCCTATCCTACTAATATTACAAATGCGAAAGTTTGTGAGGATGTAAGGATGTGTGGATGTGACGATGTATGTTTGTGCCTCGAATCACGCCGTAACGACTGAATGGATTAGAATGAAACTTGGAATACACATAGTATGTGTGCTGGAATAACATATAGGCTACATTTTGTTTGGATACCGCGCGAGCGAAGCCACGGGCGAAAGCTAGTTTGTCATATATTCATTTTGTCTCAAAGGATGTGTTGTGATGACTTCTGACAGAGGGAAATGGAAGAATATGATTAAATGTTGTGCTGATCCCACAAACAGTGGGAAAAGGGAAATGATGATGATGATTTATTTTGTCTCAAAGTAAACAATTCTGTTTATTGCAAACCAACACCAGTGATTCACAAAGGAACATTTTGTTTGTCTTTTATTTTTATTTGGACACTCGATATTCTGAGTTGCATTTTACATTTAAGTGAGAGCCCGCGAAATGGCTGCTTTTGCGAAAGTATTGTTTCTTTGCAACCTTAGTGCTTACGGGGAAATACTATTGTTTAACTTTCATGGTTAATTTGTGACCTGATAGTGTTATCTTGGAAAAGAATTGAGCTCGTATTAAAAATGCTTCCTAAGAAATTAATATATCGACGGTAGAAAGCGATTTTGTCGTATATCAAAATATTCGATTTTACTCCAGGCCAAAAAACCTTTATTTACAGCAATTAGTCGTGTGAACAGTAAAAAAACTAGGAAAAAAATCAAGGGCGTATCATAAAATTTTTCATCGTAGAAAGACGAGACATAGACCATTCGACGCGGCTTTTTTTGCTTATCAACAATCAAATTTTAAGTCATTTAGGCCATTTTCGAGATACGACATTTCCGCTTTCTGCCGTCGATGTAGATAGTGTATAAGTATTGATTAAGTAACCTCTCTTTTCAGGTTCCCAAGATTCACCCGTGGTCTTATCAGTAGTGGACGACGTGAAGCGGATCAAAGTGAACGAAAAGACGAACGGCGCAGTGCTGGACCAACCACGTCTTTACCCGCATCTATCCGACATTGACACTGATAACACAAACTCTCAAGAGGAATACTCTGATTGCGGAGGCTCAAGGTGCGGTTACTACACGCTTGAGTGCGTCTTCTTCTTTCTTTGTATTTGAATTGCAGGTTCAAGATGGCGGCACAAGATGGCGGAAACGCAGAGTTTATAAATGAAGAGTTTCAAGAAGTTGTGGTTTAATAATGACTGGAAAATGCAAGAGATTCACTGAAGAATTGTTATTGTAATGTATATGATGCTGTAGTGGTATTGATAAAGCCTAGAAACAGATGATTTGTTATAAAATTCAAAATGAAGGATCAAGATGGCGTCCAATATGGCGGCAAATTTCACTTGTAAGCTGGGAGTGTAAGTTGCCGTTCTTAGAAACATCATTTATATTGACTAGATTTAATTTTATCAAATTATGGCAACTTTTGACTTTGTTATGTTGGTATAATTTATTAAAGTAACTGCAGTAAATATGCCACGTCATCATCTGGTTATACTTTTTGTGTTATGTAGTCGAATATACAGAACCAGTGCGGTGCAATGATTCATATGAGTCTATATAGACTCATATAATGTGTGATCCAAAAAACATATTCTTTCTGATAGACGACGGGTCATATGAATGGCCGTGTACTGTAATATTTATCTTAAGAATATTACTTCCTTCTTAACAATTTAGGAATATAAATTGTAAATTTTTAGAAGGAAGAATACGTAATTTTATTCTGAAAGTTCGATTCTACTTATACCTACCAGTTTACTTAGGTTTATAGTACAATTTTAGTACATTATACCTTACTCCTATTGTTATAAGGTCGCTATTGCGATGTTACCACTGCCCTATATAGGTAATGCTATTTCTTGCCTAGTGTTATCCTTATCACCCGCATCTAAGTAAGTACTAGATGATATTGAACTAACTAGATGTAAGTACTTTAACCCCATAGAATACAGACCTAGATATAGAATCTATAAAAAATTACCTTTGATCGCCTTCCGCTCCTAAGGTTTTAAATTCGGATAGGCTGTAAAAATGGTACTATCAAACCGTGAAGGAAAACATCGTTTATAAATAAATCGAAACAATTATAAAAAATAAGTAGGAAAGAACAACATTTAATTTGTAGACGTAACGAATTTCCAAGCGATGATTTTCTTCATCGTTTGAAAGCAATATTACTAACGTACGAATTTTTAATTGAACTTGTCGGCCTAAATTTTAATTACAATTAAATTATAACAGAGTATTCATAACCTTTTCATTTGATTCTTTGTTTTCAAAGAGTGCAGTGTCTGAAAAGAGTATGATTTTTTTGTAAGGCTTAGTTAGTTTAGATATTTATTAACTAAGTTATTTTATGAATAAAGCAACAGTACTAATTACAGTGAAACTCGCATCCTTTTTAGTAAAATATCGAAACAATAGTCAATACTAAGTACAGTAGCACCACAAAATATTGTGCGCCTCGACAAACTTCATACTTTGTATTAAAATTGAATTTGTCCGAATCTATAATTGAAATACTAACTGAACCAACCCTTTTAAAAAAATAAGTCTCCACATTATTATTGTAAAATCTATATTATAATGCATATCATCATCGCGTTAGTTCGTATTTCAGAAGCTAGACGAAAATTTGCCGAGGTGTACAGTATTTGTGGTACTACTGTAGAATATTATAAACAACACTCTCTCAATCTCGTTTTAAAAAACTGTACACCTTATTTTAATAGATAATTCACCAGCCGATAGAGGTGGCTTCGTAAAAAAACACAATATGATTAATAGTATTCGAATAGTAACTTGAAGTGACCTTATGGGCTGGCTTCGTTTCTTTACGTGCTCTGTGGATCTGTTGTGAGGTTACAAGGAAGTCTACCTTGGACCTTGACAAAGGCATGATTCTGCCTACAAACCGGTCCGATATGGGCGGACCACTTTCCAATGTTTACTTGAATAATTTTATTATGAAGATGTAATTAAAATACAGCTGCTTGATTGCTGTTATACTGTAAGCTGTATGCTTTTTTACAATAACAAATGCAAACTGTACGCGTAAGTAACAAACAAAACTACAAATTTAAATGAATAAATATTTGTGGACATTTCACACAGCGCCATCTAGCCCCAAACTAAATGTGTAACTAACTGTATGTTAAATAAATTCAGAGACGAGGCATCATCATCATCATCATTCGCAACGTAACATAGCACTCATAGATAGATAGATAGATAGAAAATAATTCATTATGATGTGTGATTCAAATGCGCCATATTGACTCAACCGTTTTTAATAAAATTTAATTAGATATTTTTATTAGAGTTCTTAACCTGAAATAGCGTATAGGCGACTTTATATCCAGCTACAAAAACAGCAGCGGATGAAAACTGGTACATAAAATAAAACTTTTAAGACTCCTATAACTGTTCCTGCGGCTACATTATCGAGCTTCGACGAATTTGCCGCGTCGATGGACTGGTGTAGATAATGTAGCCGCAGAGTAATATATCCCCCTGTTACATTCTAGTTAGTGTCTTGTTGAATCAATCTGTTTTGTAGTTAAATAAGGTAGCTAAATAAATATATTGCCATTACGAATATCAGTTTAAATATAAGACTGTATTTTTGCCTACTAAGATGTAGACCGTTTGTAAATTGAGTTAAGGTAAAACTGAGTCTATAGAAAAATCAATTTACGTCAACAAAAGTCGCTAGACGCTACGTGTAAAAATTGTGTGAAATCGATAATGTAACGTTTGCAATGTCCGAGCATTTCGTAAAAGTCCAAAGGATATTATACTCTAAAACATGATGGACCATCTACATGGACTTTGGGCTGATCACCTGTCAACATGATAGGCCAAATAATAACTAAGAAACCTTTGTAAGAGAGAATAGAGAGAATTTTATATGACACCACTTGGTTAGCTATGGCGTACGTCATCCATACTTTTTGCAATAGTGTTTAGCGGCTTTGTTAGATGCAAAGTGACTTGGCTAAAGCCTCTGACCATTGCTAAGGCCTCGTACACACGACAAACCCTTCAACCGAGGTTGATATCACATTGCGCTGCTGGTTTGGTTGATTGAGAGTTGTATTAAGTATAACAACAAGACACAAGGATGTCGATTCTGTTCTGCATCTTCAAGTAAACTTTATTTGAAAGTGCTAAAAGTCGTCTCTTTCTTATAAATTGAGATAAGAATGATAGCTAGAGTCGTACAGCTGTCTTAATCAGCTTTATTTTTAACCCCATACGAAAAAGACGTGTGTTTCTGTCTGTGGCATCTTAACTTCCTGATTAGTTTGAAAGCTTATGTGGTCAAGATGGTTCTCTTGATGGCTCTCTTCTGTTCCTGGTTATTTTTTCAACTTTCACAGGTCCGATTGATTTGTGGTCTTTTTCTGTTCGGGGGGTCAGGATTTATTTTTAATTTTTATATAGCTTGTTGAAAGATGAATAACAGAATCGATATGTCTTATTTCCTCAGAAATAAACTAAGACTGAATTAGAGCTCAAGAGTTTTTGATTAGTGCTCGGTTCCAATATTCTACTGACGGACAACGGATCGTTCATAACCTTAGCAATTGGTTTTTTATTCAGTCAAAATATGTAAGGTGCTTTTTGACAGATTACAACGTAATAGAATATTAAAACCGGGCATAAGTCCGTCAACAGAAATATTCTACTTGAGTCTAGTTTGATTCTGAATAGTAAATTATACCGTCTTAATTTTCATCTTAAGAAGTGTAGTTGTCTGTCAAATAATATGTACATTTCCTTTGACGAACACAGATTACATGCATACATAACATCACGCCTGTTTCCCATAGGGGTAGGCAGAGATCACGGATCTCCATTTGCTACGATCCTGACATACTTCTTTCGCTTCATTCACTCTCATAACATTCTTCATACATGCTCGCCGGTTTAGGGTACTCTAAGACCCGGCCCTTTTCCAAAACGTTTACGATTTCAAAATCTGCCATCATGCCTATTGACCGTGTGTATGAGCTCTTAACTTTTGTATTTCCATTGTTAGGTGTATGGCAGCCTTACCTAAACAGTATAATTTTATATTATTATTCGTGTGTTATGGAAATAAGTACAATATTGTGTCAAACTATGACTTAAGCACATTCTGATATGTGTTTTATGTAAAGATTTTAGTTATACTATTGAAATGCATTTTTTAAGTTACAGGTTGTCAGTTGGTCTTTTGACAGCTCTGAATATTGTTGTCTTTTTCTAATAGATTGTATTAAATTTACCGTTTTATTTTAAATGTTGTCAAAAACCACTATGATTAAAAAAAGAATTAGAAATCTACATCTTGTATTATGTATATTAGTTTTATGTTTTAACTAATTTATTAATAATTATTTTTCCAAATTTTCAGGTTTTAATAAATTAATCTATGAAATATTTTGTTGTCTGTGATAATGGTATCTACTTGATTTTGTAATTTGTAAATAAAAAAATTGAATTATTTTTGTCTTTTTATTCTCCTTGTTTACTATGAAAATGACAATATAAACATTAGTAATAAATAAATGTAACTGGATATTGCACAGCGCCATCTAGTTCCAAACTAAGCAAATCATGTCTTGTGGGGATCAAATGACTGATAAAAACAATTAAATACTTTTTGAAAATATAAAAATCTGTCAAAATCTCGTCACTTGAGACGTGCTCAACTCTGAGATGCGTTGAGTATTCGTATGTCTAGTAGATTTACCGTCTGTTTCATTAAAACACTTATTCAAGACATCCAGTCTATGCTCAAATTTCCAGACTGTCGTGAAAATGTAATGTCTGAAAATAGGCAGAGGTACGGTCTGCCACCCAAAAGTTGAAGTTAATTTGCACGTCATAAAACAACAAGGTTCATTTTCCCTTGCAATAATATTCTGACAGCTGCTAATTGGTTTCACAGAAAGTTTTGTCCAAACTGGTAGACCACTTTCTTGGCCTACCGTAGAACTAAATGTAATGTAGTACATGCCCAAAGAGAGCACATAATTTTATCTATCCTTATAGTTTTTAAATCTGAAAGTTTGTGAGGATTTTGGTTGTTTGAGGTTCAATCACGGGGGCGGCTGAACAGGTTGGTATGAATAGAATAGAATAGAATATCTTTATTATCATAGAATGAGACACATTAACAAAATAACTAAATAAGTAGGTACTTATATTAAGTGCACAAGCTATGACTCCTTTGTAACTTAAAATAGACATAATAATGAGATTTGAAACAATATTGAGACTATTTCTTATCGTAATGCCACATTGTTGGGATTCGGCAAATTTGTCGCATAGAGTGACAGTTCAGCCATATGATTTGTCACAGAATATACGAGGCTTTGCTGTATCGCGATAATGTAGTTACAACATTATGGAAATGCGGGCAGAAGCTATGAATCAATTTAAAAGCAAGAGTTATTATTTTGTGATGTATCCATAGATACTGCCAAAGTTACTGGCATATAGAAATACCTTCTACCTTCCAGTTTCGCGGTTTCGCTCGCTTTGTACTTCTAATTAATTCATGGTCACATCTCATGTTTGGTCCAATTTCTATCAAAATCTGTTCAGCGTTTCTTTTTTTATTATTTCGTTGCAAGTAAATGTTTATCTAAATAAAAATGTTTTCAACGATGATTGAGGCCTAAGCATAGGCCATTTCTCACAAACTTTCAGATGATATTAGTAGGATAAACCTGAATACAAGATCAAAAGACATGATATAAGTATAAAGTCAGATAGAAAGGTCCCTTTTGGTTCAGTATGTTTTGTACCAGACTAAGATAATGTATGGCAACTCTCTAAAGTATATAAATATTATATCAGCCATCTTTATCACATCTCCACACACCTCATCACATGATTGACCATCTATATGGGCGATGGGCGGATCACTGGCCACCATGGATCACATATCCATCTTGGGATTCTTAGATCAGATCAGACGGAGTAGCTGCAAGTTTACTTATGATTTACTTGTGGCTCTGCCCACCCCGTTAAAAAGTAGTTTGGGGCTAGATGTCACTGTAAGAAATACCCAGCAATATTTATTTAATTATTTCTCTTCCAAGCAACCACAAGGCACACGAATTGTCATTTTTGCAGTAATTAGGAGAATAAGGTCAACTTCTTAAGCTTGACAGCTTTCTGACCATTCTCCTTTTCTTCCAGCACTGAGAATATCCCTGCGAAAGTGAGCCAGAACGACCTTTTGAACAAGTCCGACAACTGGGCGGAGACCTCATTCGGACGTGAGGTTATGAACGTAAGTTAATTCATCATCATCAGCCCACATCAGTCCACTGCTGGACATAGGCCTCTCCCATGGCACGCCACTGAGCTCGATCTTCAGCTCTCTTCCTCCAATCCCTGCCCGCTGCCTTACGGATATCATCGCCCCACCTAGCTACAGGGCGCCCTACACTACGTTTGCCGACGTTTTGTCGGTAAATTAATTAAGATAAAGAAATTCTTTTATTGAATGAAGTGAACCTTTCCATTATAATTAGAAATTTCAGATTTATAATTTTTTGTAGGAGGTCTGGATACAATTCCTTTTGGACGTGAAGCAAATTTTTAACTCTGAACATTTTGTCAGGTGGTGAAGAAAAACAATTCCAGCTACAGGAAAGCGGTCAGGGAGAGTGACTCTGACAGCTCCGGCGCGGGAGACAGCGAGCTGGACGAAATGCTGGACGAAGCCCTGGCTGAGGAGAGTGAAGGACCAACCCCGCCCAAGGTTAACAAGGTAAAACCTTCGTATGTTTCTACTAACATTTGTGAAGCAAGTTGTTACTTGTCCACTACAGGGTAAGGGGCTGGTACCATTAGGGTGTCCCGCGGCGAAGTAAAATTTTCTATCTACAGTATTTAAAGTAGGTACTTTCCCTCCGTGTGGCATAGCAGTGTGACACCCTGTATTTTGGTTGAATTATCTCTATATAGACAGTATTATAGGCCTCATTTGCACGAGAGTTATAAACGATAAGTTCAAATCATGTGTTGACGTTTTAAAACATTGTGTTATGGTACTTAAAAGTCCACCGACTAACCTTGTGATTGGATACATACATAAAATCACACCTGTTTCCCATAGGGGTAGGCAGAGATTACGGATCGCCTTTTGCTACGATCCTGACATACTTCTTTCGCTTCAATCACTCTCATTACATTCCTCATGCATGCTCGTCGGTTTAGGGTACTCTTGACCTGGCCGTTTTCCAAAACGTCACCGATTTTGTCCAGGTACGTGCGCCGAGGTCTTCCCCTTCCAACGGTACTATTCACACTCTCCTCATACACCTGTTTCGTTATTCTTCTTTCATTCATCCTCTCTACATGACCGAACCATCTTAACATACCTTTCTCTTTTAAATGCACCTCTAGAACTGGAACGTTTTTAGAAAAATATAATTGTAGGTTCAAGCATGGGATGGAAACGAGTAGAACTACGCAACTAATTTTTTCAATAGCCTATATACCCACCTACTTTGAGCCAAGTGCCATTGTATACAACACAAAGGGCGTAGCTGCTTCAACAGTACAATGTATTGTAATCGCAGTTTTTACAGCTTGACGGGTTCACGTGTTTTTCCTCATCTATTAATAACGAAATCCTTTACGGCATTATTATATTCACGGGAATTATGTGATAAAATAATTTTCTATTACAAATAGTTTGAAAAAGTTTAGGTTTTATGAACATGGTTTTTGGCTTTTGGTGAATGTGTGAATTATCAATTACTCTTCATAATATCTCTTTCTGAATTCCTTACAATTGAGTCTATAGTTTTTAAATGCTGTGATAAAACAATGCTCTATGTTTTAAATTACAATTATTTTCGTAATATGATTTCTTTATTAAATTCGTTTCAATGTGGACCATACTTTTGTATACTAGTGAGAGTGTATAGTAAAATGTGCATCAAAAAGTTGGTCGTTCTAAGTGTTAGTGAGCATTAGGACCTGTTGTGTGTATAACTGCATCATGAGAAAATCGTGGACTCCCGCGAAAGTGCCTCAAAATGTATGTAAAACCACGCCTTCTAAAGGAATCTCCGTCGTCTATTTTGTTCCATAAATTTGGTGGTACCATGGTACTTGTATTTTCTTGTACCCATATGATATGATACATGGAATCCTAGTGTAGGGTCAGAGCTATGTATGCGTTTATTATTATACTGGACCATAATAGATCTAGCACGTCGCGTGCCATGCTTTGGGGTCGTCCATTAATCACGTGATGTTTTTTAGCAACTTTTAACCCAATCATCACCGACAAGAACAATGTCGGCGAACAGCTTGAACCACTAAGTCTAAGTGGATAAGCATAGTATTAGAAATCGCTAGTAGCAGTTTTTCTTCATACAAAGTTCATCATCCCGCTTCGTCCTTTAGGAACTGAACTTCGGTAATTGATTTCTTAATACACTTCTACACCTTAAGAGGAACACCCTACAAGTTTCATGGTACTAGGTCTTATGGCTTAGGCTGTGCGTTGAAGTCAGTCATTAACGTAAGTTATTGAAACCTTTGTAAGATCATAATGGAGATGATGAATTACAGAATCGTCTGACGTCTTCGAGTTTCTTGTACCATGAGGCAGCTACCTTGAAGCCTCTGAAGTTCCGATCATCTTCGGATAGCTTATGTGACGAGGAAGTTGAGCTGGAGCAAAGAGTCCAAGTTAGCTTAAAGTTATTTCCAGTGGTGTAACTTGTGTAATGATATCAAAGTTACAAGCAATATTATCATGGTTTTAGTTATGTCATTAGAAAAGTAGTGTATTTGTCTTTATTTAGCTTCTATTTATTTCTAGTAGTTCATTCTTTTCATGGCTGCATTTTAGAAATGACTTTATGCTACTACTAAGGCCTTTTACCATCTATAGTAGATGATATATTATACAGCGTCAGGAGGCAACTTTTACCTTCACAAACGGGACGCTGCTGTAGTGCCCGGGACGAATTAAGATGTCTTTCTTTATAAATTTAGAAAATTGAAGGTTCTTTAGCTACCATCCATAACCATGGGATATTGGCAATCATCTACTTGCCACTAATCCCACTTTATGTGAGGTCTGGACAACATACTTCTGTAGTTAACACTGTTTAGTTCCACTGTCCATATACCACGCTATCTTCTCTGTATCTTGAGTTGTGATTGGTGTATTCTAGAACGGGCTGTCATCATCAAGTTTCGTGTACCAGGAGCCGAAGCATCAGACCAGCAAAGAGCAGGCGGCGTTCAAGTCTCCCCTCAAAGTACAGCCTTCCACGCCGGCCAGCCATAAAGACAAGGGCGCGGAGCTGGTCCACAGCGTGAGCTTCTATAGGAGGATGCAGAATGCTGTAAGTACTTCCTCATCCGATAACTAATCAAATTTTTGTTAATAATCCTAGTGTCTTGGGTTTCTAACTTCTCTGCTGGACTGGGAGTAAAGAAAAAACATAGAATGCTTCCAGCTGCTTCTCTCCCCGAGCATGTCGTAAAAGTCGATTAAGGGATAGTATCCTCCAACGTGATGAGATACAATAAGCAAGTATTCCCAAGGAGGGTTGACGTCAGGCAGGCGGCCGGTCATAAAACACCTTAGCCAAAACTCTATATCTCGTATCTCGTTATAAATTATATTAAAATCTGTTTAGCGGTTCAAGCGTGAAAAGCTATACACTTTCGCAAGCCAGAGACACTTTCGCATTTATAATATAAAAGTATGTATCAACCACACTAAGTAAGTAAGTTCGTATGAGCTAGTGGCCAGCACTTGTTACGGAGTTTTTAGGCCGCCTAAGGGCCTCCATCATGCTTAACGACTTAAAAGCCGAGACCGACAATTTAACTACAATTTAATAACACAATACTTTTACTTACAGTCGTCAACACCCTCAACCCCGATGAGGCAGATCCGCCACCACTCACCCGAAGCCGAGGCGCCGGCGGCGGAGCCAGCAGCCAACGTCACCACCGTCAGGCAACGCATCAAGGAACTGCAGAATGAAATCAGCAAACAGCAGACTGTCATATCTCAGGTGTACCATGCAGTCTTCTACACTAATACCTTCCAGTCTTCCACATGTCTAGTCTATTCCAGAATATCCGAGAATATAGTCCAATCAACGCATTCACACACACACACACACACACACACGCCACACACACACACCACACACCACACACAGACACACACACACACACACCACCCCACACACACACACACCACCCCACACCCCACACACACCACCCCACACCCCACACACACACCACCCCACACACACACACACCACCCCACACACACACACAGACACACGCACGCACGCCCCACACACAGCACACATGGCTGATTACACGCCGTACTTTAACGGACTTTTAACTTGCTAATTTTCTTTACTGACGTTACTTTTTCATCTCATTTCCTTTACCGTTGTGGACGGAGCTCCAAAGATGTCATGAAAATGTTTTGATTCAGGTGATCTATAGGCCGTTTGCAACGGTCTTTAGATAGTCCGATTGTTTCTTATGTATTTCTTAAATTATATCTGTATTAGTTGTAAGTTTATTTCTGTTAAAAAACTAAATAAGTGATTGCTTTGTGGTTTCAGGCTAGCCAAGCCCTCAACCTGTGCGCTGCTACGATTGAGTTCAGCGGCTCCACTGAACAGGCCGAAGGAGAAAGGTTGCTGCTATTAGCAAGTAAGTTATTAAGATTTCTTTTATGAATATACACATTCCTGAAAAGTACGATATGGGTGTCTTCAAATCTAGAATCAATAGGCTTCTTCTAGGTAAGCGTGCTTTATCTTAGACCACACTGTTACATCAGGTAGGAGTGTGGTCAAACACAAACCTATTACAATATAGACGTCCTCTGTAGCGTGGCGGGCGAGTGCTCGGCTGAGACGCAAGAGGCGCGGGTTTGATTCTCGCTACGGGAGAAATGTTTGTATGTTCTGCAAATATTTATTCCGGGTCTGGGTGTTGTAGTATTAGATATGTATTATAAGTATGTATTTACAAAAAAAAGTAAATAAGTATTCTATCAGCCATCTGGTGTCCATAGTGCAAGCTTTGCTTAGTTTGGGGCTAGATGCGCTGTGTAAATATTTATTATTATTTATTTATATTTGGCCGTGAAAAGGTCGGAATTTTGATAAATCGTACGCGATTCAATTCACCAGAAGATCAGATAAAGTGGCCTTTTTAAACCCACCAGATCTTTGTTCCCTAGCAATGATTACAATTACAAGGGTCATAAGTCTTATTTTGTTTGTCACCAGCTCACAGAAGAAGCGCGTGCGTCCACGAGATGCAGAGGCTCCAGGTGGAAGGCGCGGGGTGCGCCGCCACGGCTGGCATGGCCTCGCTGTTCATCAACAGCCTGAGTGTGCCGCTCAGAAGGGACTACATCCGCCAGCTCAACGCAGGTAACATTCGAGCCACCAATTTTGGAACAAAATAAACTAATTGCCGTTCGTTTGTCTCGCTAAAACTCATAAGCGGCTGGGCCGATTTAGCTGATTTTGGTTTTGAAATGTTTGTTGTAATCCAGGGAAGGTTTGAACGGTGAAAAAAACATAGTACATGTACTGGATTATCATATAGGCTATTTTTTATCCGGATACCACAGGGCAGCTAGTGTGCATTAAAGGATGATCTATTAATCTATCTAAACGTTCATAAAAGTACACTTAATAAAACTCATAGATGTTCGACAGTTTACAATCTCACGAGATTATAATTTAACAGTATTTACAATTTTATGGTGACAGATATCCATCAGACGTAGTAGACGATGTTTATGTATGTATGTATGTTCGTATGAGCTAGTGGCCAACTCTAGTGGGGGAGTTTTTAGGCCGCCTAAAGGCCTCCGATGTTGAAAATTGTGTTTCAGACGGTGCCGTGGGTCACCACGCCGTGTGCCTGGTGAAGTGCCGCGACCGCGTCCTCGCCACCAGCATGCAACTAACTCAGCCCACCAAGAACATTCTGCACTTCCCGGACGAGATACAGATGTTGGGACTCACCAGTGACTTCAAGGTAACAAATCTATGTTTATTAGCTAAGGCTAGATAGGGGCTAGATGGCGCTGTGTGAAATGTCCACAAATATTTATTTATTTATTTTATGAGTACAGAATAAGATCATGTCATGATCATAATGATCATCATCGTTATATTTTGTAACCTTGATTTTTGTTTGTTCTGTTTTCAATAATTTTTTCTGATTTCTGATTTCTGATGTTTGGCGATAATTTGAAAACTTAGAAAAGTCAAACTTCTTATGCTTACTTAGTTAATACTACAGTTTTTTTTAGTGTTGGCCACTAGCTCATCCGAACTTGCTTACTTACTTTTACTACATATTTGAATCCCAAGCTTATTGGTTTCTTTGATTCCAGGTCACAGTTGAGGTTTACTTGCTCCAAGCATCAAAAGAAGTACTGCCGCATGATGTCAAATATCATATTTCTAACAAAAAGGTGAGCACAGTCAAAGTCAAAATTTTTTATTTCTTAAAATCACTGGGATCACTTAGACAAGCAAAAAAAACCACGATCTTTTAACATGACGATCTCGGTAGCATGGCAGACGATTGCTCGGCTGAGATGCAAGAGGTACGGGTTCAAAGGGGCAGGTACGGGCAAACTTAGGAACCAGATGGCTGATAGTATCTTACTTGTATTAAATGCGAAAGTTTGTGAGGATGTTTGTATGTTTGTGCCTCAATCTCGTCTAAACGACTGAACGGATTTGAATGTAAGTTGAAATATGCATAGTACATGTGCTGAATTAACATATAGGCTATTTTTATCCGGATACCACGGCAGCTAGTACTCATATACTTTTTTGTATAACATAATACTTAAAATAAAAGGTGGTCCCATACAAGAAACATATATATTGTATGATAGTACGGAACCCTTCGTGTGCGAATTGGACTCAGTTGACCGGTTTCATTTCCCTTCCAGTCGAGCTCGAAGCTGCTGACCCCCAAGTCTAAGTCGTCGTCGCTGAAGACTCCCGCGGTGCAGAGCCCGGCGGGTCCGCTGGCGGTGCGCTCGCCGCAGTTCCAGCTCTACGGGTACTGCATATTCGCGCTGCCTCAGGCCAACAGGAAGAGCTTCACATTGAACAAGGTATGCCCAGACACTAGAGGTTGGTTTATTTATTTATTATTAGGCAACGCCAACAGAACGCATAATATACACTGTTATGGATGTTTCACAAAAAAATAGTACTATAGAATGTGCACCAATTATAGGCATACTCAGCATTTGCAACAAATTGGCAGACAACAGCTAGTGAAAAGAAAAATATATAATATAATATAACAAAAAATTAAAAGGTATGTATTCAGTGACACAGTAAGTTTGTATGAGCTAGTGTCCAACTCTTGTGACGGATTTTGGCACAGCATGATCATTGAATCATGCTGTAAGAGTTTTGGCTAAGGTGTTTTATGACCGGCCGCCTGCCTGACGTCAACCCTCCTTGGGAATACTTGCTTATTGTATCTCATCATGTTGGAGGATACTATCCCTTAGTCGACTTTACGACATGCTCGGGGAGAGAAGCAGCTGGACTTCCAGTCCAGCGAAGCTTTCTTTTCTTTCCTGTTGGGTGTTGATTAAATGTGATGAAATTGCAGGTCCCAGCCGCCTCTCCCCTCGAGGGCTCGATAAACATCGACATAAGGGCGCGCGTGCGTGTGAACGCGCCGGCCGCGCACTGCGCCTTCCTGACCGCCTTCGACGACGTGTCGGGGCTGGGCGCCTGGCACCGGCGCTGGTTCCGCCTGCAGGCGCCGCGCCTCGCCTACTGGAAGTACCCTGACGACGTCCAGAAGAAGGTGAGACCAATGTCAACATTTCTTTACATCAAATCAACTTCCTGCCCTTATCCCACTCTATGTGGGGTCGGCACAGCATGTGGGTACTCTGCCCTCCTAGTGAAGAACGCAGTAACTGCGTCAAACATGTTTAGATACGTGAGTGAGAACAGAATGTTGTATTTTGTTTGGCGATTCCGAATATGTATCTAACTATTTTTTGTCAAAAATGCTAGTTACTGACATACATAAAATCACGCCTGTTTCCCATAGGGGTAGAGAGACGCAAGAGGTGGGGGTCGATTCCCGCTACGGGAGAAATATTTGTATGTTCTGCAAATATTTCTTTCGGGTCTGGGTGTTGTAATATCACGTATTTTAAGTATTATTTACAAAAAAATTCTATCAGCCATCTGGTTCCCATAGTACAAGCTTTGCTTAGTTTGGGGCTAGATGGCGCTGTGTGAAATGTCCACAAATATAAATATAAGAATATTCGTCATACTTTCAGATGCCGATCGGCGACATAGACCTGACAACAGTAATATCTGAGAAGACGGTCCGGGCGCCGCGCGACCTGTGCGCGCGACCACACACCATCCTCCTTGAGACCTCCGTGCCACCCGGTCTCATAGGTAATTACATTATAACATAGTCCTAGTCGAGCATGCATAAAGAACGTTATGAAAGTAAATGAAGCGAAAGAAGTATGTCAGGATCGTTGCAAATGGAGATCCGTGATCTCTGCCTACCCCTATTGGTAACACTGAAGATTTTATAATTACTAATATTATTAACGCGAAAGTTTGTATGTATGGATGTTTGCAACTCTTTCACGCAAAAACTACGAGAGACTACGACGATACGAGAGCGATGAGCATGGTTTTAGTGTAGGTGTGTGCGTGAGCGTGTATGTTTACTTGCAGGAGCACGGTTTTGCGTGGCTTCAATTTTGTTGTTCGCGGCGCGGCGTCTTTTTTGTTTTGGTCTGAGGGTTGTGTAAAATTATTCTCATTCTACCCGCAGTGCCTGACGGGGGGTCATTGGTGTACGTGAAGCGGGAAGGGGGAGTTGTACGGAGACATTTGCTGGCGGCGGACACCGCGGCCGATCGAGACGAGTGGCTGGAACGACTCAACGCAGCATTAGAGTACGCGCGCTGCTGCACCACTGACGATGAGTAGAACTCTAAAGGAGCCTGAAGGGGCGCGGGAGGGGGGGGGGGCGGGGGGGGGGGGGTAGTGCTCTCTAGTAGTAGAAAATATGTCATAGTAGACGTATCTACAAGTAGACCAGTCGACTAGGGGCCATAGTAGAACAGATCACATCTATGTTTTGACAATGTCGTAAGTATTACCTGTACTTAAAGATTGAGCTGTTGAATGGCAGTGAATTCATAGATAAAGTTGTATCTAACATTGATAGGATCATATTAAAATTGATTCTTCATTTGAGGAATTGATTATTTGAAACATAAAATGCGTCCAGCTGCTTCTGTCCCCGAGCATGTCGTAAAAGTCGACTAAGGGATAGTATCCTCTCCAACAGGATGGACTGATCACCTGTCACCATGGTTGACCATATCCACTCTGGAACTCTTGGATCAGGAGTGGCTGCAAGTTTTCTTATGATTAGCCATAAGTAATCATAAGAAAACTTGCAACCAAGTCCCAAGATGGATATGGTGAACCATGGTGACAGGTGATCAGCCTATAGCTCATATAGATGGTCCATCATGTCGAAGAGGATACTATCCCTTAGTCGGATAAAATGAAACTTTCAATTAACATAGTTCTAGACCTGGAGGAGCATTCACGCTATTATCGATGCAGATAGTACGCAAGAGTAGTCACGGACGGATGTTAGCTGTAGTTATATCACAATACTAATAGTATTTTAAGTTTTTAATCACACTTAGAATTAGACTGAATTATTTAGCTTTAAATTCGTAAAGTACATGCAGTACTACCACAAATATTGTGCGCCTCGGCAAACTTCGTGCTTTGTATGAAAACCGAATTTGTCCAAATAATAGCTGAACCAACGCTGTAAAAAAATAAATATTTATATAATTATTGTAACACATTTATTACATTATCATCATCATGTTAGTTCGTATTTCAGAAACTAGACGAAAATTGCCGAGGCGCACTATATTTTTGGTACTACTGTACAAATCTTATGTAGTCGAACTAACTTAGCTGTAATTTTACTAACTTTTGAATATTGTAACACTGCAACACACTTAAGTTACAGGTGTTTACAGTGCGTCCAACGGAACTTGGCATTAGTGAAGTTTGCCCTTTGTCATTTTCATTGTTGTATTATTCTGGATCTGACGGCTAAAGCTCACTGATGAATCGAGCGCAATTCACAGGTTTTTTAGTCTTAGGGTCGATTTCCCCACCTTCAAGTAAGGCGCCGAGTAAGCGATTCGCCAGTACCGGTAACTTACAATTTCAAATTGACGACTTTCGATTAGCTCTAACCATAGGATTAACCGTTGAAATTGACAAGTTACTTGTAACCTTTACCTGCCAAGTAACGTTACACAGGACTTACTAATCAACACTTTACTTGGAGATGGTGAACGAGGCGCTGAATATCAGTGATTTGTAATGCTCGTGCTTCGCTTTATGAACAGTGCTTTCAAACAGAATGTAATGAATTGAAGAGCGGTCAAGTTTTTTTTATATAAGTTCTGTATAATTTAAGGTAGTGTGTATTGTATTGTATTGACTTGACATTTTACATTTAAAATATGTTGCGTTACGATATTTTTTTTGTTGGCGGCCATTTTGTATTACAAATGTATTACAAATAGTAATAGAATGCAGCTTTTTCGAAAAGTGTGTGTATTGATTTTAATTTGCAATAATTATGAGTTAATATAAATGTATATTATCTATCTGTAAATAAAATCAATTTATTTCATGACAATAAAGTTATTTGTAAGGAATATTTTGTTCTTACTTTACACTGGTGGAACGCCCCTCGATTTTGACCACGTTGTTTTTTCCCGCTGCATCCTCTAAGAGTTGAAATTCGGGAATTCCTATCATTGTGTAGCCTTCAAGTTAATGCTTCTAGGACTTATGATTTAGGCTTTGCGTTTATTATCAGTCAGTAATGTGAGAGTTTTATATATTTAGATTGAGGACCTGCGCCATCCCAAGGTTGTCTGGAAGAAATTGCTCTTAGCATTAAGACCGCCGTTTATTTCTATCTGTTTTTGTTTTTTTTAGTAAGTACCTAAGTTTTTCTTTTCGTTTTATTTGTTATACATAATAAAGAGTTTATCAATCTATCTATCTGCGCTCACCGACAGCGCGTCATGGCACAGCGTAGCATGGCATCCTGCGCCATGCCACACGCTCGTCCACCGGTCGACCGATCTAGTCGCGTTTATCGCCGCAGACTAGATTCAACCTTGTTTCAATTCCTTAGCACTCACATTTCTTTGACGACATGAAGCTTTGCGCCTCGGGGATGTCCGTGGCATGCCGCGAATTCCGCGAGACGTTTCGGTCTAAGGAATGTCAGTGCTAAGATCATTGGAATAAGTTCGATAATCATTTGTCTGTCCACGGAATAAATCCTTTGCCATGCCGTACTATCTGTCGTGCCATGCCGTGGCTCTTACCCCCGAATACTCAAACGCATCTCAAAGCTGAGCACGTCTCAAATGACGATTTTTTGACAGATTTTCATCAGAAACTGTCAAAAAAACCGTGAGTTGAGACTTGCTCAACTCTGAGTCGCGTTTGAGTATTCGGGGGTTAGTCTCACAATTTTTTATTAAATTATTTTTATACAAATTGCGTTCATTACACAATTGAACAAAGGTTTACCTTAAATTTATTAGGAAAAAGTCAATTAGTAAAACCTTTTTATTATGCAACTAGCTGACCCCGCGAACTTCGTATCGCCTTAAAATTAATAATTCAAGTGCTTGTAATTTAATATGAACTTTATACCATAGCAATAAAGCTCAAATTGACTACGTTTTAGTTACAAATCATTTGTATGGGAAAAAGAAAAGGGCTATTTTTAGGGTTTTTCCAGCAATAATTCTAATTTTTCTCGCCGTAAAAACCATCCTTGAACTTCAACGAACATTTTAAAAAAAGATTTGGCCAAATTGGTCCAGGCGTTGTTGAGTTATGCGCTTACCAACACATTTTGCGATTCATTTTTATACTATATATATAGACTTCGCGCACGACCGCTGCGTAGGGAGCCGACCTCGCGACTGAGCCGCGCGGGTACCTTACTCATAGATCTAAACTCCCCTCCCGCACGCGCACCCCCGCCTTGGTGACGCCCACTTCGCAACGGGCCGTGCAGCAGAAATCGTAATATTTTAATTTCGCCATAACTTCAAAACCAAACGTCCAATTTTAATCATTCAAAGACCAAATATTATCTCCATAAACTGTTCTTAGTGATGAAATCATTTATTTTGATAAGGATTAATAGCATGAGTAAAATAAACGCGTTTAAATGTAGTCCAAAAAAAATTCAAGATTTTTAAATAAAAAAATGGTTGCTGTGCCTCACTCGACATAGATGGGTATAGTGTGTCGCGGACTTTTTTGTAGATATTTATAAGATCTACAATTAATTAGAACATTTTATGGTTCTATCTTTTATAGTTTAGGCAGCGTACGCAAAATAAGTAACTTTTCTGGTTGATTTTTTACACCTTGTGTCCGAAAAACCCAAATATCTTACGGAACCCTATTTTTTTCCAAAATAAAATATAGCCTATGTTACTCGTGGATAATGTAGCTTTCGAATGGTGAAAGAATTTTTAAAATCGGTCCAGTAGTTTTTGAGCCTATTCAGTACAAACAAACAAACATACAAACAAAGTTTTCCTCTTTATAATATTAGTGTAGATAATTTAAATACAAGTTAACGTCTTACACATATTATAATTGAGTTATATTAAATTATACTCTTATCATAAGTTGTCGCGCAATTAGTTCCATTTTTTTAGGTACATTAACTTAAATGAAATAATAATACTGTAATTATTTGGTAGTCGTAAATTTCAATTGATATAGGTAAACAAAATAGTAAAAAAGTAGTGAAAATATTGACCTATTTTAAACAAAATGAAATCACATGAAAAAGCATCCAGCCAATGCTTTCTCAAAACAAATGTCTATTTCATAAAATCGGAGACGTAATGTCCTGAATACGTCATATTCTGTCTACAGAATAATATTTACAAACAACACATTCAATACAACCTCACATACTTGCTTGTATCAACTAGTACATCTAACTTAATTTTCCATCAGCTGTAGTAAAATGATTATCAAGAATTCCAGAATCCATTTCTAAAAGTAATTTTCTCCAGTCCAGTCCATGTACTACTCATCGTCGTAAAGGGGGGGCTTGTCCACGTCCTCGTGTTGCCTCTTTCCCCCCATTTCGAAGGCCAGGGTTTGTTTCAACTCGTGCTGCCAACAGAAGAAAGGAAATGTTTATATTTTTGGGAAGAATAGTACACCAGTATTATGGAATGTAGAGAGCGAAGAAGAGCCCTTAATTTCATGGTGAACTAAACCGGACAACCTTGGTGGCTTGGCGAGTGCTCGACTGAGACGCAAGAGGCGCAGGTTCGATTCCTGCTGCGGGAGAAACGTTTGCATATTCTGAAAATATTTCTTCCGGGTCTGGGTGTTTCAATACTATGTATTATAAGTTTGTATTTACAAAAAGTGTAACTAAGTATTCTATCAGCCATCTGGTTCCCATAGTACAAGCTTTGCTTAGTTTGGGCTAGATGGCGCTGTGTGAAATGTCCATAAATATGTATTTATTTATAGATAATCTGGACGAGCGAAGATGCCAGAGTATTACTGGTTTGCGCAGTGTGTCACTGGTGGTTTCGTGGTCACTCTGCGTTTGGTCATAGGTTTGCACGGTACTTTTTCACAGAAAATGTTCTTAAAAACATTAGCTGAAACTAAGTAGGTAGGTATATAGTGTGTTTATTCGTCCAAAATAAACTTCTGTGCTGGACTGGGAGTAAAGAAAAAACAGAATGCGTCCAGCTGCTTCTCTCCCCGAACATGTCGTAAAAGTCGAATAAGGGATAGTATCCTCTCCAACATGATGAGATACAATAAGCAAGTATTCCCAAGGAGGGTTGACGTCAGGCAGGCGGCCGGTCATACCTAAAACACCTTAGCCAAAACTCTTACAGCATGATCCAAGCATCGCGCTGTGCCGACCCCACATAGAGTGGGATAAGGGTAGGAAGATGATGATTGATGCAGGTAGAGACTAGACTCACTAGGAAGTGCCGGCAGAGGCGTGTGAACTGCGAGCAGTCGAGCAGGTGGGGCGCTCGCTTGCCGCCGGTCCAGTCCCGGCTGAAAGTGATCTGCGCGGACACCAGCGCGCACGCCAGCGCACACGCCCATACCACCGATATACTCCTGCAATTGAGTTACTAGATATACTTCAGCCAAACTCGGAAAAGAGCTAATACATATGTTGATACCTGTACTTCATAATCGTGTCAATTTTACATTTTGGACGTTTTACTAGTAAGTCGTTTTGCCACTCAAGACATTGCCACCAATCTCAGAACCAAACACTAAACAATACAAGTGCTTGCAAGGCTTGCAATAAGAAGTATGAATTATATAACTTTGTAAAACTTATTTGTCATAGACAAACTATAATGACATTAAAAACTTTAAGGTACGGGTGTACCTAGTAAAAAGAAATGAAAATGTGCTCCCAAAAAAGCAAAATCCACGGCATAAGACCTTAAATAAAATATGTACCTAACGATTTATGTTCAAAATTTTAAGTAGGTATATAATAAATAACCCTAAACTATTGTAGATATAATGTTTTTTTTATTGTGCAATTCTTTGTTTTCTTTATTTTCTTCATATTTACTTCTTTAGACAGGTAATATTTTTAGCAAAGATGAAAGAGTTATAAAAATACTATTATTTTTTGTTAATGATCTACTTAGAAAGGGGAGGTAGGTACAGCTAATTATACACCTACCCGTACCGAACAGATGTCATTGAACCACACTTATACAACTGGCACTGTAATATAGGTAACTGTTTGCACCGCGATCTCCTTATGAAATGAGTTTAAAAAGGCGCATCCCTCTTATATACCTTGATCCTAAGGGAACCTGCGCGAGATATTAATATTACGATGTAGAACTGAAACTCCCTGCTCTTACGCGCGGGGTCGGCACAACATGTATCTATTTTCTTTTCCACTCCCCTCTATCATAATAATAAACCACATCTTGTTCAAAAGAACTAGTAACACAAGCTAGTTAGTAGTAGTACCTAGTAGGTAGTCTAAAAGCTGTACGATTACATTTTGAAACATCAAAATCTAGTTTTGACTAGAATTTTCGCTGGTACTGTAAGAAAGTATCAGGATTTGCGTGAATTTTACTTGTGTTGCTTGCTGTCTATCCTGTGTGTTACGAGTACAGTACAGCAGAGTGACCTATTACAGATAACTTGTTAAACTAAGGGTCACCGCCAACTATGCCGTTCCATAACCGAAGTGTCAACGTCCCTATAAGAAACAGCAAATTTCCGTCACAAGCAAACAGCACCTTGGCTGTATCAAGAGCTGCTTGCTTGCATTCATTCGTTTATTTTGGACAGTTTCTGGTGAAAGATTTTTTTTTCTGTATATCGAGCTCATTTCTCTTAGGTATCGAGAAATATCTTTGTTGACCTCTTGACCTTTATCTCTAGAGCACTAATATTTTGAGTAAATACTTTTATACAATGAGCCCTATAGGAGTTTCATTTCTATTCCTCTAGTATTACCCAGGTTATCTACCTACGAGATGTTCAAACGTATTATCACAGGTAGGTATCCTCTAGAGGCGTTTGCGTTTCAATTAGATACTTAATAGACAAATCTAAAAGACACAAGGGTACTTTAAATCCTATTCTACAATATTACAAATACGCCCGCAGTTTCACTCGCGTAGAGTAGATTCTTTTGGGGTGTATTTTGTGTTTGATTGAACAGCCTTGCACTTCTCTGGTAAACCTCTAAATTCGTTATCATTTTGTATTGAAAGAATCCAAATCTAGTTAAGCAAATAGGAAATTAAAGCTCTTTTAATAGAGATTTTGATCGTTTTTGACTGCCTACTATATCCTCCACAGTCCCTAGGGCACTAAGCCCTAACCTTGGGTAAAGAACCAACCAGGATGCTCTTACACTACGTAATAAAAAGTAGCTACGCTTTCCCTAGGTTAAATGGACCCTTAGCAGCGACATGTCACGTTAGAAAGAAAAGCTTCGGTTACTGAAAAGCGGACACCGTAAAGGGAGGGGTCTGGGCGGGCGAGTGCTCAGCTGAGATGCAAGAATTGATGAAAAGTATTTGCATCTCATCATCATCTTCCTGCCCTTATCCTACTCTATGTGGGGTCGGCACAGCATGATCCTTGGATCATCCTGTAAGAGTTTTGGCTAAGGTGTTTTATGACTCGCCGCCTGCCTGACGTCAACCCTCCTTGGGAATACTTGCTTATCGTATCTCATCATGTTGGAGAGGATACTATCCCTTAGTCGTCTTTTACGACATGCTCGGGGAGAAAAGCAGCTGGACGCATTCTATGTTTTTTCTTTACTCCCAGTCCAGCAGAGAAGATCCAGGTATTTGCATCTAATTCTAATGTGTGGGTGTACTGTGCATTCCCCTGCTACCCTCCCCCAGCCAGCACAACTCCTTGAAGTACCGGAGAAGGACTTTGGGATGTTGGCAGGAGCTTTCCGTCTGGGTATAGATTTAGCCACTTGGAAATACCATTTCTGCAAAAAAGTGAAAAACCAAAAACGATTACTGCAAGTGCGATTAGTAGGGCAGAGTACGATGGCAACCCTTCGTGTGCGGATTCGCACTTGACTGGTTTTATTATTATAGTACGTGGTTACGGTGGTTATATGACGGTCGGCGATGTTACAGAAACCAGGCATTACTGGTCCTGATTCACACTTAAACCAAGTTTATGTGCAAAGGTGTTCGGAGAAACATTTCTGGGCTCCGTGATGACAAAATTGGAAGTTATTTATCTATTGGGAATTTAACAAAATATTAAAACGCGTAAGTACTACCTATTCGTATTAAGTAATTCTTTATTTAATTCGTTTTAGTTTTAATTCACTTCAAATGTAAATAATAAAGTCGTTTTTGCATGCTGGGTTTCCTAGCGAAGTGTGTGAATCTAATTTAGTTAGGTATTTAAGTTCTCTGTGTACCACACTTCACGCAAATAAATTATTTCATTTCATATTTCATTTCTTCTCATTGCTGGGCAAAAGCCCCCTAAGGCATACATTTTTTTAATGTTTTGAAATCTTCAGGGCACTAAAAAGAATTAAGGCCATCATCATCATCCACAGCCCGAATTTTCCTACTGCCGGACATAGGAGGGCATAGGCCTTTCTTTGTGCCATCTATCATGGTTTTGTACAAATCTTGTCCAACCAAAGTTTTCGTCTGCCATCTCGCCAATAGAATACCTACTTACTTACATCTAGAATGGTCAGCTACTCCTACTACTAGTCATGTCACCAGTTCTTTAGAACCAGTGTGGTGAAAGGATTTAAAGTAGGTTATTTATAAGTTAAGATTGTATTGTCTTTCTTCAATTTAAATTACCATATTTGCTAGAGAGTTTTGATTCTCATGATCTTCGATCATATGACAGACCCAATCGATTGGTGCCATAAAAGTACAAAATTTTGTTTTTTTTTCGGATTTTAGTTCGATTCCTGGGTGTCATAAACGTTTTTTTCAAAAATAAGTGAATTCAGTTTTACTTCTTTTTAAAAATAAAGGAATGTTTCCTTTGAGTAAAATTCGCTACCTTCAGTATTTAGAGTAGGTACTTTCCCTCCAGGTGGCGTTATAAAATTCCATGCACGTGGTACATGGTACGTGCTTATCTTAATTCCCTTATTTTCCATTTTCACAGATAAACAGCTACGCAGAAACAGGACTCTCAAAGCGTCTATAACTGTTTAAGCCTCTTGTAGTATTCATATCAAAAAGAATATTCCAATACGTTCATAAATAACGACACAATGGATCCACAGATAGTTGATGCAAGCACTCAGTGCCTGTTAACATGGCATGCGGATACCCAAGAAAAAAAAATATCGACAACATGAGTGCACGAAAGAAGCCTTTGAGGCGCACTTAAACTCCTTTCACCACTTACGATTAGTAGTAGAGGTTACGATTAGTAGGAATATAGATAAGAATAAAATAATTCTCTACTGGACTGAGAGTACAAAAAAGCATAGAATGCGTTCAGCTGCTTCTCTCCCCGAGCATGCCGTAAAAGTCGACTAAGGTATGGTATCCTCTCCAAATGATGGACCATCTATTTGGGCGATGGGCTGATCATCTGTCACCATAGTTCACCATATCCATCTGATTGATGACTTTAGATCAGAAGTGGCTGCAAGTTTTCTTATGTTTACTGTCCACCCCATTAGGGATACGGGCATGATAATATGACTGTATATAGGTATGTATCATTCATACCCACACTAGGATGCCCTGTATCGTGGGTATCAGAAACTTCGAGTACCACAACACCCAGACCCAGAACAAAATTTGCAGAACTTGCGAACATTTCCCCCGCACACGGCGAGAGAAACGGAAAATCTATACTAATATTATAAAGCTGCAGAGTTTGTTTGTTTGTTTGTTTGAACGCGCTAATCTCTGGAACTACTGGTCCGATTTGAATGATTCTTTCAGTGTTGGGTAGTCCATTTATCGAGGAAGGCTATAGGCTATGTTTTTTTTTTTCAAAATTAGGGATCCGTAATAAAATTGCTATTTTATAACACAAGGTGTAAAATCGAAAACCTATTTTTGCGTGCGCTGCAAAAACTATTGACAATAGAACAAAATGATGTACTACGGGTTTGTAGATCCCATTAAGACCT
Organism: Scotopteryx bipunctaria; assembly: GCA_949320045.1. Classification (NCBI taxonomy): domain Eukaryota; kingdom Metazoa; phylum Arthropoda; class Insecta; order Lepidoptera; family Geometridae; genus Scotopteryx; species Scotopteryx bipunctaria. The sequence goes on along the minus strand of OX439464.1, from coordinate 1,861,184 downwards.
ACAAAAAAGTCCGCGAGAACATATATCTAGCTATCATGGTTTAATCACAATAACCGATTTTGTGTTCAAAATAATTATTAAATCGTCTGAAGAAAAAAAAACTACGTTAAATATGTATCGTAATATTAATCTTTATCGAAATTAAGCATTATGTTATCAAGAGTATTTATGTAGAAGTAAAATACTTTTTGTTTCATCTCAATCGGATATTTCGTTTAAAAGTTATCACGTGTGTAAGATGTTACGAGTTGGTACCTATTAATGAGTTATGGGCCATAGTCCATTTATTGAGGGAGGCTATAATATAGGCAATATTTTATCTCGGTATTTCCACGGAAACGAGAAAAACGCGGGTGAAACCGCGGGGCACAGCTAGTAATAAATAAAGGCCTTTTACCATCTAGTAGATGATTTATACAGCGTCAGGTGGCAACTTTTACCTTCACAAACGGGACGCTGTAGTGCCCGGGACGAATTAAGATGGAGTAGGCTTGCCCAGCACCTATTCCATCCTCTCAGCTTAGTCGGCCTTGTCCACAGGAAAGACATGGTCAATACGTGCGTCAATCAATGCGTGATTTTTTCCCAATATATTTCTTTCTTCGGTAAACTCCTTACAAAAGTGCCAGAGCAATAGCTCCTAACTGCATTTCTTTATCCTGTTGACCATTTTCTATAGCGTCACCTGTTAGTTCACAGTATTGTTGTACAAAGGATAACATCAAAGGTACCATATTCCAATATCTACAGAAATATTTGCGGTTTAAAGGTGCGTGTCCACTGCGGCGAACGCAGAAACTAAGCACAATCATGTATTATGCTTCTCTACCATCATCATCATATCAGCCCACATCCACTGATGGATCTAGGCTTCCTCTTTAGCACGCTATTCTTTCCTATCCTGCCAACGAATCCAGTGGATACCCAGCATCGAACATATAAAGGTAACCCAGCCATCTTCACAAGTAAAAGAAAACTTACAGTCACTCCTGATCCAAGAGTCCCAAGATGGATATGGTGACTGTCAAATACTTGTACATTTTAGGAAATGGACAATCGTTAAGTTGGCCTCCAAAGACCAAAACAAAACCAGTCTATCTTTATCAATAGATCCGGTAGGTGTGTCCTTTATCAACATTAAGTATTGTAGGTATTCACTTTGACACTACTTATCAAAACAAATTTATCATTCACTGACCTTTAATTGACGTAATACCTAACTCTTAAGTTGTTAAAACTAGTTTTTTGATTCATTTTGTAGTTTTCTTGTAATTACCGATTATTTGAATTTGCGGATTATTTGATTTCAATATTTTGCGCGGTTTCACTGTTTTTCTTTTAAACATCCGAAATCTGTAGCGCTATCTTTCAATTCGATGAAGCGCTCGTGGCGTAGCTTGCTTAGACGTTCTTGATTGATCATTGAAATTAAGCAACGCTGTGCGCGGCCACAATTTGGATGGGTGACCGTCAGTAGCATTACGAGCTTAGCGCTTCCGTGTTTCGGAGGGCACGTTAAATTGTCGATCCCGGCTTGTAAGTCGATAAGCCATGACGGAGGCCGTTAGGCGGACTAAAAACTCCGTCACAAGAGTTGGCCACTACCTCATACGAACTTACTTTTCTATTCGATTCAAAATCGGTCTGGACGCGATCGTAATTCATAAAAATTTCACTAAACGTTGTCTTCGAACAGGTTTTCTAGAATTGGCTATTTTTGTAAATGTCAATATAAAACAACTTTTTCAATACTGGTATTGTTACATAAAAATTGTGTACGTCATAATGGCTAAATTGACTTGAAATAAAATTAAACCTGTCAAGTGCGAGTTGAATTCGCACACGAAGGGTTCCGTAGCATCGCAAGCATATTTATTTATAGGTGGTATTATAGGTATTATAGGTGGCAGTGCGTTCCATATTAAAAATAAGCAAAAAAAATGCAAAATTAAAAAAGTGTCTTCTATGAGGACCCTTCCTTTATTTTTAATTTATTTTGTACAAATTAGTAAATTTTAGATCAAACAAAAAAACGACATCAACGGACTGTATCTCATCATCATCATCTCCCTGCCCTTATCCCACTCAAGTGGGGTCGGCACAACATGTTTTCCTCTTCCATTCCCCTCTATCAGCCGTCATTTCAGTATTCACTCCTTTCTTACTCATATCATCATTCACGCAATCCATCTATCTCTTCTTTGGTCTACCTCTACCCTTGCATCCATCCACTTTCATATCTAACATTCTTCTGTATCTGTAATTGTATCTCATGAACCGTAATAGGTAGAGTTGAAATTTGTAGCGTGTATTTCTATTGCCGCTATAACAACAAATAATAAAAATAAAATAGAAGGGGGCCCCATACAAGAAATATTTATGGTACATTTACGATGATACGGAACCCTTCGTGTGCGAATTCGACTCGCACTTGACTGTTTTTTTACGTCTTTAAATTTTAATAATATACCTAATATTATGTTGGTTGGTGGAAAGATACAATTAGATATCTACTTATAAATTATAATATACTTATCAAAAGCAATAAAATTCCAAAATAAATATCCAACTCATAACAAACAAACTAATAAAACTATTTACAGTGGGCTAATCACTCACGTTTTCAGTTTCAAATTACATAAGATAAAACCTACATAACATACAATCACGCCAGTTTCCAATAGGGGTAGGCAGAGATCACGAATGTCCATTTGCTACGATCCTGACATACTTCTTTCGCTTCATTCATCCTTTCTACATCCGAACCATCCTAACATACCTTTTTCAATCCTCATCACTACATCATCTTTCACTCCACATCGCTCTCTTATCATGCTATCTCTCAAGTCACACACATACTTCGCAACGCAAGCATTTCCACTGCATTTACATAAGATAATAATTTAGTATTTGTACCTATTAACATTAGGCATTGTGACTTTACGCGACAAATTCGCCGAAGGCCGAATTGTAGCCACAAGGTTCCAACGCAACCGATGAGTTGATCATTAAGTCGTCCCATTCGAAACTGGCCCACGTGGGACAAGTTAAGACAGTTCAATATAAATACGGTATAACAAGTCCCAATTTTTAGCCTTTAATTTACACCTTGAATACAGTCGAGTAACGTCAGTAAGAATAGAATTAAGAATTCACTCGTTAACTCTGAGGAGTTTGATAATTCTGTGATAGTTTTGTTACCTACTTTAATATAGTAAATAACTAATAACTTTACTTGCTGACGTTACTTCATATTCATTCATGGTGGTACCAAATGAATGCTGTTTATGTAGGTATTTTTGTTTCAATTCACGAAATTTTTTATTCAAATTTACGGAACAAAATAAAACTATAATAACATTAAAAACTTTCAGCTACTAAGGTATACATTATAAGTTATGAAAAAGAACTCAGTTTTCTATCTAATTTTGCTTATAAATAGAAAACAGATTCCAGATCACCGACAGATGGTAATATTCTACTTATCCAATATCAATGAAAAGGTAATTTTTATTAACAAGAGCGGATATATCTATTTATGACAATCAAGCTACCTGCCACAAATACCAACCACTTGGCACGCACCCTACTGCAAGTCTTAATCTAGAGTGGAAATGTTTGAGCGCCAGTGAGCTATCGCTTTGAAACAACACAACACGTATTCATTCTACTTTGTTTTCTTTCCTGTCATAAAAACTGACACTGGCCGAAAAAAATATTGAAATTCGAACTAGAAAGGTTAGCTCAGCTGGTTTATATGCTGTGATCGGTGTTTTTAAGCTGTGGATTATTAACGTAAGTAATTTTTTAATCTATAGTTTATTTTCACGCCAGTTTTACTCGCAATGCAAGTTTTGCAACTGCAGTAATGTTAGGGAATCGGCAACCTGGTAGGTCCCGTATTAAGTTATTCTACTATAGTGCTAACGTCCGGAACGAAGTATAACTGTTACATTGACCTCCATTCACTGCTGAGGAATTAATTACCCAGAACGTAGGTACCTTGTCATTTTCTCTTGAACCCATGTCCACTGGTGGTCTAGTGATATTGTGGTGGTGACTCCTTCTGATCCTAAGTTCGTTGGTTCGATCGTAAACTAATAGATTTTTCTATTAAGCTTAAAAATAATCTAAAAATAATAAATATAATTTATTCAATAAGGTTTGTCATATAAGAAGAATTACAACTATAGTGTCTTAAATGCACTTAGATAAGTAATAAGTACACGAGAGCCTGAACTAGGCAATCCTATGTTTCAGGTGGTTAGAGCACAAAGTAAGGTATAAAAATAACATCTGAATATTTATTAATATCCCATTTTATGTACCTACCCACAAAGTTGTAAAAAAATTAAGCGCCAGCAAAGGTTTTGTGTCGCTCACGTTTATGGATCTAAGCTTATTCTGAAGATAGATCGAGTCTCACTGACGCTTAGGTATTTCGAAACCTTTAGACAGATATGTCAAACAGAGCTGTCATCTCGTACTTACTGTAGTCTTATCTTGTTATTCAAAAACATGTTATTTTATTGCATGTTTACCTACTTTATGAAAAACACAAGCTTCATGCTTACCAAGAACCAACTAATTAAACCTCTTTTCTTTCAACCTAGCCCAGTGTTATCTATGATTACTACTATTATATCACTAGTTCTTTCGAGACCTTTCGGTTAGGTTAGGTTCTATGACATACTGCTTTCCTCACGATGTTTTGCTTCGGCGTTTGAGAGTACTATGCACATACATTTTTCGAATATTATCTGCTTTTTTATCGCACTTCAGCATACCACACCAAATCATGGGTGAGCTGGTTAAAAAGCCTAGGCATTGAGCCATGCATTTGTGCATTTTTGTGTAACGTTGTGCAATAAATAATAATTATTAATACGAAACCAGTGTATGAGGCGAGTGTGAATGGTACCGTTGGAAGGGGAAGACCTAGGCGCACGTACCTGGACCAAATCGGAAACGTTTTGGAAAAGGGCCCGGTCAAGAGTACCCTAAACCGATAAACATGTGTGAAGAATGTTATGAGGGTGAATGAAGCGAAAGAAGTATGTCAGGATTTGCCTACCCCTATGGGAAACAGGCGTGATATTATGTATATAGATTAGTAATGTTACTATGATAATTAAATCTACTAAGTATACGGGGGCTTTAGATATTGACCATGACTATTGACCACATAAGGTCAACCAGTGGGGCTTGAGCTAACACAGAAATGTCATCTGTCCGTTATAAGGGCACGACCTAATTAAATAAATTGCATTTATTTACTTTAGTACTTTGTATGAGTCCGCGGGAAAAAGTTTGCATGTGGATACTGTTGCGCACAAAAGTATCTATTTGGCAATTGATTCAGGTATTTATTTATTATTTTTCGTAAAATAAATATTACTCCTAAATAAAACAATAGGTACTAAAAGATAGTTACTAAACAATAGGTTTTTTTTTCCTTTTTATTATTATTTTTTTGTTTTTTGTTGTGTAAACTTTTCGAGTATGTACTGATTATTTATGTTATGTTTGTGGTGGTTGAATAAATGCATTCTGTTATATTCTACTTATATACTTTTTATGCGAATAAAACACGAGTGAAGCCGTAGGCGGAAGGTGTCTACCTAATTATTTTACGAAGCCCCACTGAACACCACTTTGTACGATCATTTGCCTTGATTGGGGAAGAACATCGTATGTTTATCGTATATTTATTTGCATCACAAAGATCACAGAACAGTACAGTTCTGCGTCACAAAAGTCACAGACGTCATGAATCTATTTATATCATCGATTGATAGTATTATTCTCTTCCTTATCACGATATTATTATTACTATGTAATTATTGGCCATCATCACTATGATTTAGTCACAGAATTAATAAATAATAATAAAAAATATTTGTGGACATTTCACACAGCGCCATCTAGCCCCAAACTAAGCTAAGCTTGTACTATGGAAACCAGATTGCTGATAGAGTACTTATATACTTATTTTTTTGTAAATATATACTACACCCAGACCCGGAAGAAATATTATAGCACAATTACACATGTTACAAATGAACGCATTTAAGTAGTAACCGTAATAATGATTGGTTAGTAACACTGATAGTGATTGGTACATTAGTAATTATTGATTAGCTTAGCCAATCAATCGTAAACGGATTATGTTATTTGTATGAAGTAAGAAAGCAAACACGGAAATTATACAAAGCTAGTGTAACGCCCCACGATTTTATCCGCGTTGAGTTTTTTTTTCATACAAACATCATTGCTGCGTCCTTAAAGAGCTTTTTGGCATGTCTACTCTGCACAGGAATATAACCAACAAGTTTCATGCTTCCAGGCTGAGCGTTCATTGTCAGTCAGCCAGAAACGCAGAGGTTTTATATATTTAAATGTTTTAAATACATACCTGGCATTTAAAATAACATAGTTCATACGAAAAGGTCGTCTAAACAAGTTTCAAGTGTTATATAAACCTTTTTCTCGTTTACAGAAATTCAGAAGATTTAAGAAGAGTGCAAAATGGTGTTCATCCTCAAAAGAATATCAAAAAAGTAAGTGAATCTGTATATTATCATTTTTATAATACTATTTCGCACTATTTGAGATGATTCTGCGAGGGAAAATTTGATACTTTAGCTCAAAAAAAGCATTTGCCAATTATTTCGGTTTTTTTTTTGTAAAATCAACATTACACCTGAATGAAACAATATGAAAAATTATAGTGAGCTCTTAGAGTGAGTTAAAGTATCCACGTTCAATTTTTTCCCCGAAAATTCATCTTACGTGGTACGAACTATACGAAGTAAAAAGAATACCTACTAGTACCTAGTACCTACATAAATAGGCAGGCAAAGCTAATGTCAAGAAACAAAATAAGTAATAATTATTAAATTCTTAGCTGTGACATCGCAATTTCGGTACCTAGTTTGGTCATTAAGTAAAATCAAGATTGGTTTTAGTCAACTCGTCCCAATTTACAGTTCCTTACCGAAAATTATTTATTTTTGACCATCTTGTCTCACTGCAGGACAATGGCCTTAATGGAAATATGTAGGTATTTAGCATAAAATAAATAATTATAAATATTTGTCTGGTTTGAGGGATCTGATCCTGAATCTTGAGATACTTAAAGAAAGATTTAATTAAAAAAACAAGACTCACTAAGACCTACTATACCTAAGTGTGCCTAATATACGTCATAAGGAAACCCTTGGCTTATTTAGCATGTATTGACGATGTCTCCTGCCTGTGGATAAGGCCAACAAAGCTAAGAGAATAGTTTAAGAGGTGGGCAAGTTTATTCCCTCTTAAAATCGTCCCGGGCACTACAGCGCCAGAGTCTTATCAATTTAAGCAAAAAGTTGAGTGACGCTGTGTAAATCATTTAGTATACTTACCCCCGAATACTCAAACGCGACACAGAGTTGAGCACGTTTCAACTCACGGTTTTTTGACAGTTTCTGATGAAAATCTGTCAAAAAATCGTAATTTGAGACGTGCTCAACTTTGAGATGCGTTTGAGTATTCGGGGGTTAGATGGTAAAAGGTATAATAGGTATGTATAGCAAGTGGTTACGTCTTTTCAGTTCGCATCTTGTCCAACACAAAGGTGTAGTTTTGACCCTTTGGATTTATTTATAAATAAAATGCCCAGTATCTTCGCAAAATGCGTGACATGTACTGCTTTGTGGATTAACCGTTTTACTGAACAGAATTCACACAATGGTTTATATTCGAAGAAGTTTGTATAAGAAGATTACAAAACATTTACTTATGTAGGTACAAAGATACATATTTTAGAAATAAAATAAATTCTTGCCTAGACAAGACAGTCTTACAAAGATTATTGGTATTGAAACTAATTTGAGAAATATTATTCTGTTTTTTTTTTGTGGAACTCTATGGTCTGGAATGTGGGCGTTGATAGTTGATTAATAACGTTTATTATTACGTTATTAATGATTTTGATGTGATTATATTATGTCGTAAAAGTCGACTAAGGGATAGTATCCTCTCTAGCATGATGGACCACCTATATGGGCGATGGGCTGATCACCTGTCACCATGGTTCACCATATCCATCTTAGGACTAAATTAGAAGTGGCTGCAAGTTTTCTTAAGTTTACTTGTGACTCTGCCCACTCCATTAGGGATACGGACGTGATAATATGTATGTACATATTTTACGCACTGTAAAAAAACTAGCAGAAATCAATTTGACATGACCGAGATATTTATGGTTTACCACGGTCTAGCTTGCCTACCATTTTGCTCTGTCGTGTTATTTCATTGCTTTACTTGGTACCGCTTCTAGATAAAACATATTTTACCTCATATAAAAAATACTAGATAAGTAGTTATACCTTTAAAAACATATTATGAAGATGACGTAACTTATCTTCACTCTTCACCTTCGTATTGCATTCCTCGTGTTATTGGCGTAGAAAATAAAGTTCAATTTGTTATCACTACTAAGAACAAATACTTCACTAGTAATTTCAATCTTATAACTCAAGACATAAGGTTGAGTTTGTTTCAGTTTGTTATCACTACCAAGAACAGAGACTTTAATAGTAGTTTCAACATTATATATTAAGACATAAAGTTGAGTTTGCTTCATAAATGTTTTATCAGCTCGATAACCTAAGACCGAGGCCGTGAAGGCACGGCTGCACACCCCTCTTTCATCATCGTCCATCATCAGCAACAGTAAACATTATTGTAATAATATTATTTGTTTTTGCATATAATATTGGTAATTATTTGTTTTGAGTTATTGAATTCTATGGGGATGATTACAACAGCGCGCTGGATAAGGTTTATTATTGCTGTTACCTAATGTATTTATTTCAAAACAATCTGCACTTAGATACTTACTAGTGTAATTGACTAAAGTTACTAAAATATAAGCTAACCTACCTACAATTCAGTTAGATTCAAATTGCGCTAGATCATTATTTCGTTTCGTTGATCTCTTGCTCTAAAATTTATAGGAAATTGGGTTACAAATATTAATACCAGCTGTACTTGGAATAGTGTAATAATTTAATACTTGGCTAAAATAAGCTTTGTCTTGGGTAAATCCAGGTAGTTTTTGTTTTGAAACTGGGATGTACCTAACTACCTACTCGCACGGTTTCACTCGCTTTCTACCAGTGAAAGAATTTTCAAAATCGGTTCAGTAGTTTTTGAAATTACCCCCTTACAGGGAAACTTATCAACTTACAAACTTTACTTCGTTCCACATTCCCCATCTCGGCCCACATTGCACATCTCGGCCCACATGGCACATCTTGGCCCACATTCCCCGTCCGGACCAGTTCGTTCACTACTTAGCCCACCTCCATTTGAGTTCCATGGTGGTTCCAAAGTTTTTTTTTCACCTCTTTTTCTCCAAAAAAAAATCTAAAAAAACAATTGAGACAATAATCACAGAATAAAAAATAACTTTAATTATAACGTCTATAACACTGTTTAAACACGTTTTAAACTTAAATTGAAATTTAAATAATTAATACTTAATATACAACCCTCGCAGGCATCTAAAATTTACTGATTTGTACAAAAAAATAATAGATTAAAAATTAAGAGGGTCCTCATAGAAGAGACGTGTTTCATATCGCATTTTATGCTTGATTTCAATAGGAAACGTGCTGCCTATAGCTGGCATATGGATGGTACGGAACCTTTCGATTGCGAATACGGCTCGCACTTGACCAGTTTTATCTTAGATACTTACTTATTTTTAGTGCTGACTATACAAAGTGTGGAAAAGTCCAGTGGACCTAGTTATAATACAAATCGGACAACTGGTAAACATGCCACCGTCACAGATTACCAAAGAGTCCACCAAACAACAGACGAAAATGGAACTCGTGTCACGAATACTTTGTTCTTGTCTGTCTTGTCGTCACAGAATATTATGTTCTCTAAACTTGTTTGGTAAGCTACGCGTTATATGGAGGTGTGTCTACCGGTTCTATAGGTCATATTGCTTTGCTTAACTATACTCAAACAAGCCTTTTACATTGGAAAATATTTTTCACTCTTCTTGCTCAAAAAGTCCGTCATTGTAGTGTACGAGGGGCGTTCAATAAGTAATGAGAATGAAATATTTATGGGGGGCACTTTGATGAAATAATTATTTTTTCGTATGGATCAGGTCAGTGTCAGGATACCCACAAATAATTAATTTGTTATGTTACCGGTGTTAGTTGTGATACGCATTTGTTTGTGACTTGTCAAAACATTTTTATAAAAATGGACAAAATTGAAATTCGTGCAGTGATAAAATATTTTTTTTTGAAAAATTTTCCTATAGAACAAGTTTTTCAAGAATTACGAGGGACATTAGGAGAGAAGGCTCTGCCATATTCTACAGTGGCTCGGTGGTGTGCAGAGTTTAAACGTGGAAGAATAACGGTTAAAGATGATCCGCGTTCGGACCGCCCTTTGACGTCAGTTACTCAGGAAATGGTCAAAAAAGTTGAAAAAATTGTTTTGGAAGATCATCATGTAACAGTCCGTTTTATAGCTGAAGAGTTAAGGACTTCAATGGGGAGTACCCATAGTATTTTGCAAGATCGTTTGGTAATGAAAAAGGTATTCGCGCGTTGGGTACCAAGAATGCTAACGGACGCACAAAAGCAAACGCGACTCAAGGTTTCGAAGAGCTCATTGAAATTGTTTCAACAAGATCCTGATCGTTTTTTGGCTTGATTCATAACAATGGATGAAACATGGCTTTACCATTACGACCCCGACACAAAACAACAATCAATGACATGGAAAAGACCACCTTCTCCAACCCCATAAAATTTTTAAACAAATTCGTCTGCTGGCAAGATCATGGGCTCTTTTTTGAGACAGCCAAGAAGTTTTAATGATTGAATACTTTCATCATGGTGCTACTATAACAAGAAACGTGTACGCAGAACAAATTAAAAAATTACATCACGAAATCCGTGAAAAACGTCGAGGAAAACTCACGAAAAAAGTTTTGTTTCATCATGACAACGCACCGGCACACAATTCAGCAGTTGCCATGACAGAGATCCAAGATGCTGGCTGTGAGATTCTCGAGCAGCCTCCATATTCACCGGACGTGGTCCCCAGTGACTTTTACCTATTTCCGCGTTTGAAAGAATATTTGAGAGGCACAAAATTTGAAGATGACGAAACAGTGAAAGCCGTCGTAAACGATTTTTGAAGTGCCCAAGATAAAGATTTTTTATAAGGGGAATTTTGGCTCTAGAGAAGAGATATTTTAAATGTATTAACCTAAAAGGTGATTGCGTAGAAAAATACAATTTTATTAAACCTAATCATATTCCAACCTAGCTATTCTCATTACTTTTTGAACGCCCTAGTAAGAGAGTGGGCATAAGCATTATTTGTCTCTAAGGAAAACACTTTATAACTTTTTTAATCTTTGTCTGTTACCAACTCAACCAACGAGCCTACAAAAACAAAAAAGTATTTAATCATAAGTAGAATTATCTTGAATAAATACTCTGCTTATTACTGTTTCATAAATTGAACATTTTATTTTTGAAAATGGAACTAAAAGCTGCGATCTCTTCGGTAGAATGCGCGCCATCGAGCATTTAACTGAAATGCTCGATGATGCGCGCATTGCGTTGCGGTTACAGAAGAAATTAAAAAAAGGCATTGGCGCGAAATCTTTAATTTTTTTCTTTTACAAAATTGAATTAGAGGTGCGGTATGAAACATGCGTGCTATTTCATACCACACCAAGTAAGTATAGAAATAATTTTATAAACATTTTTAATAAAATCTTGCCAGATATCCTATATCAAATTCGTAACAAACTCAACTCATAAAATTTCTTTATTGACAAAAAAATATTTAAACAATGATAGGCTTGGTGTGCAAATTCTTGGAAATAAAATTATTGTTGTTAGATAATATAATTAAGTCATTTTTAATCTATAACCTCTTGCAGATAAAACAGAAGCGGGGTTTTGATAAACTAAAAGCACCATTATATACCGTGATTGTAGGCAAGACTAGCCTCCTGACGCTGTATAAATCATCTATTACCTGTAATAGATACTAGCTGGCTTCCACAGCTCACTAGCATGGTAGCCGGATGGGAAAATAGTCGTATCTTGTCGTCGAAAGAAGGACAAACCAACAAACGTACCTATCTACCTTAAATTGTTCCTACTTTGCACGGATTTTGTCGGTTTGTAGATCAATGGATTTTCCAGTTCGAAAAATTTATGAGACCAGGTTACCTACCAGTTACTCTCAAACGGTGAAAAACATCTTGTGTGTAAACCGGCATGTCGTAGAACCGAATAAAGTTCGAAAATACGTGTTTAGTGCACTTTATATCCTTTCACCACACTGGTTCGAAAGAACTAGTGACACGACTAAGTAAGGTAGAAAAAAAATGTAAAAATACTTCAGACTAATTCAGTCTCGATAGGCGAAGTAAGTTTTCGACACAAAAACATTTTAAGTGTTTATAATAATAGTAAGGACTAGTGTGCTCTCAAACAAAGACATCGACACTAGGCATAACTACCAAGTACCAACATACCTAGAACAAAAAAACCCGACCAAGTGCGAGTCGAATTCGCACACGAAGGGTTCCGTGCCATACCATCGTACATAAATACGATGTAAAAAGTAGTATGTAGGAACATAAATGGTCCTTGTATGGACCCCTTTTATTTTTTACTAGCTGCCTCCCGCGGCTTCGCTCGCGTGGTACCCAGATGAAAAATAGCCTATATGTTAATCCAGCACATGTACTATGTATATTCCAAGTTTCAATCAAATCCGTACAGCCGTTTATGTATGCGTGATCAAGGCACAAACATCCTCAAAAATTTCGCATTTATCATATACCTAAGTAAGATAAGATAAGACGTAAGATTATTTGTTGTTATAGCGGCAATAAAAATACACTCTATGAAAATTTCAACTCTCTACCAAATACGGTTCATGAGATACAGCCCGCTGACAGACGGACGCACAGCGGAGGCTTAATAATAGGGTCCAGTTGGTACCCTTCGAGTACGGAACCCTATAAATGTAGTCAGCTTCCTAAATACTAGTGAACTCATTCCTCTCACTGCAAGTGAAGGTCTCTAGATAAGACCTTCAAAAGTCGCGCAGGCAACAAAGGAAAAACGATTTCTAATATAGCCTTCGAAAAATAGCTCAGCTTGATCTGGGAATGTTTATTTGTGTATGAATAAGACTGAATAAGATTACCATTTAATCGACCTGACGACCTCGGTGGCGTGGCGGGCGAGTGCTCGGCTGAGACGCAAGAGGCGCGGGCTCGATTCCCGCTACTGGAGAAATGTTTGAATGTTCTGTAAATATTTCTTCCGGGTCTGGGTGTTGTAGTATTATGTAGGTAATTATAAGTATGTATTTACAAAAAAGGTATGAAATAAGTTTTCTATTAGCCATCTGGTGCCCATAGAACAAGCTTTAATTAGTTTGGGGCTAGATGGTGCTGTGTGAAATGTCTTATTTATTTATCTAAAGACCGTTACAAACGGGGATAAATTGTTTCTCAAACGGTCTATAGATGGATTAGTTCTTAATTGGCTCAAGGGATCAGTATTGCCATTCAGCGTGGCAATGCGGCCAGCGTCTTGGGCACGCTTCCACCGTCTGATGAGCCGGATCATTAAATAGGTGCCTTGCCCACATAGTTCATTATAATTATCATTATTACTCACTCAGTATTGCTAAAATAGGACAGTCAGTACTGGATATTGGACTGTGGTGATAACGAGTAAACTTCGCCCAAAAGTTTATTCATACCTAGCTACCAAATCATTGTACATTTGACGGTATGCCTATGTCCTTCTTAGTACAGTAGAACCACAAATATTGTGCGCCTCGGCAAATTTCGTGCTTTGTATGAAAACCTTAGATACCTTACCTACTTAATTTTTCGAACTGCCTATTAAAATAATAGCGGCTTCGCTTGGTATCCGGACAAAAAGTAGCCGACTATGTTATTTCAGCAAACATACTATGTATATTCCAAGTTTCATTAAAATCCATTCAGTAGTTTTTGCGTGAATGAGTAACAAACATCCATACATACAAACTTTCGCTTTTGTAATATTAGTAAGGATAAGTAAGGATAGTATTATTGTATGTATGTTCGTATGAGCTAGTGGCCAACTCTAGTGACGGAGTTTTTAAGCCGCCTAAAGGCCTCCGTCATGGCTTAACGACTTAAAAGCCGGGACCGACCGGCAAAAAAGCATTTCTTTCACTACACCTGTTTTTGTTGCAATAAATTTATTCTTATTTCTGTCGCTCCTTTACTGAGTGAAAGAAGGACAAACCAACAAACGGTCAAACATTCTTTCGGGATTAGTAAAATGAAGTAAGAAAGTTGGTACCTAGGTACATTATAGGTACAATAATACTACTTTTTTAAACTTAGATGAAAATACGAATTTCAACACGATTCAACAGCAAAAATGAAAAAAATTAAATAAATAAACCTACGGAACCCTCGAACAGACCTCAGCAATCGCAATTCACATTGCTTAGAATTAATTAATTATCTAATTAATTCATGTTTTGTTTACAAATCAGTAGATAAACTAATTATTTATAATTAGCAATAATTTTACCTACCTACTGTCTTGAAAATAAATCAATAATACCTACTATTTGAACCCGGACGCGAAATAACCGACCATGACATTGTTATCTAAGTCTATAAAATACTATATTTCATTTATCCACAATCATCTCTTCTTGTCTATTTTTCGTAACATACTCATTTTTAATCCAAGAACAATAGAAAAAATCTTTGTGTACAACCAGTATTCCACTTTAGGAAAAACATACAGAAATACATACTTAACATAATATCACCACTGTTTTCCCATAAGGGTAGGCAGAGATCACGGATCTCGATTTTCTACGATTCTGACATACTTCTTTCGCTTCATTCACTCTCATAACATTCTTTATACAATGCTCGTCGGTTTAGGGTACTCTTGACCTGGCCATTTTCCAAAACGTCGCTAATTTGGTCCAGGTACGTGCGCCAAGATCTTCCCCTTCCAACGGTACCATTCACACTCCTGTTTCGTTAATCTTCTTCATTCCGTTAAAAAAACCCCGCAAGAATCTTGCCAAGCGCAACAAAAATTTTTAACCTTTAAATGGGCAAAGGGTTTCTAAATGACAAAAATATGTGTCACATTTAGAACAAAATATTGGGTTCATCATAATATAATCATTTGATTATTATAGTTTCTTTGTCGTTTATCATTAAATGCGCAAAACCTTACGTAAAAATGTTTTGTAAGTAAGTAGGTATCTAAAATGTAGAACTTTTTATAGGTTTTTTTAATTTGGTTCAAAATTACGATTTCATGACAAAAGTCACGCATTTGATAATAATGCATGCCAACATATTTTTTTTATTAAAAAAACGTGTTTTTGTGCAAGAAAATCTACTTTAATTTGATGTACGCTAAAGAAATTCAATACGATCTTGCAATTACTCTTAGCAGGTAGGTAGGTACTACTAGTAGTAAGTAGGTACCTACTGGACTCGGGCAATGGCCGCCGGTGCAAAGTCTGACGCAATACGCCTTGAGCTTTGGCTGGAATGGATCTGATGAAACACTGCTCATTATTACAGCAGCATTTATGACAAGCTTTTTTATAAACACAGACAAACGAAAATGTTATCGTCATTGTTGTTTGATACCATTATGTTTTGCACACTGTTCTTTATAGAAACTAGTGTGTAATCTGTGGTCCAAGGCACGTAATGACACACCCGCGCTCTCGGCCAATGACAGAGCGCCGTGCGCACACTCCCTCACAATATAAAGCACTCTTGCACACATTTTCAAACACTCTTACTTCGTAATCCTGTCACAGAACATCCATTTATTAAATGGGTGATAGATTAAATATAATAGGATATTATAGGTGGTTGATATTCCTGTTCAGTTTCAGTAATTTTGATAAAATTTAGCTAATTTCAAATAGCTTGGAAGTATTATTATTTTTTTTAATTTATTCTCTAAAGTACCTGTTCGATATGTTGAATTTTAAAATAGTACCTGAAAATTACGTGAGGAAGGCGGCACAGTGAGTATTTCTTTTATTATTTTGGAATCAACACATTTTCATGGCTTGTTTTGTCCTCTTTTTTCCTACAAAGTCAAAGTCAAAGTCAATTTTTTTTATTCCTTAAAATCACTGGGATCACTTGGACACTACAACTCTGTTAAATACCTACCTAGTCCTTCACGAAAGAAGCCTTACACTTTAATAATTTCGTAGTTTTTCCTACAACAGATACCTTGTTATTTAACGGTAATTTCTGTTACTTGATAGAGAAAAGTAAAACGAATTATAACGTCGACCCTTTGGTCTGAGCGTCGACCCAATTAAGGTTACAACGATCTTATTGTTCAATATCTAGGTACCTACCTACTTGTACAATATCTCCTAGCCCGACCCGAACAAAGTATAAGCCGGTACACCCGTCTCCTACCCGAACAAAGTATACTATATACTAATTTAATTATTAATTTACCTAATAGCATTATCATCTTCGGTTGACAAAGAGTCTATATATCTTTGAGAAATAAATATCTTTAACCACATATATTCTGATGTTTAAAGACGTCTGATAACATACACATTACAATTTCAACATCAATTGCCTCATTCCAACATAGTAGATACCTACCTAACTAAAATACTAACTTCCTTTATTAGGTACCTACCTAGTACAAAAAAAAAACACTTTGTCTACTGTAGTAGGTTTTAGATAGTATCCTTTCGCTGAATTATTCAAGGAAGTACCAATTTCATGGTCAACCTGAGTAGTCTAATTTTTTCTTAATTCGGAACAAAATAAAATGTTCTTAATGGAGTACAAAAACGTAGGTACTATTATTATAAATGTGAAAGTTTGTGAGGATGTTTTTATGTTTGGATTTGAATGAAACTTGGAATATAGGTTACATAGTGCATTGTGTTGGATTAACATAATAGGCTATTTTTCAGCTAGTATGATATTTATTTATTTATTTATTAGGCAACGCCAACAGAACACATAATAAAACTGTTATGAATGTTAACAATAAAATAGTACTAGGTATAGAATGTGCTCCAAAGTCGACTAAGGGATAGTATCCTCTCCAACATGATGAGATACAATAAGCAAGTATTCTCAAGGAGGGTTGACGTCAGGCAGGCGGCCGGTCATAAAACACCTTAGCCAAAACATTTACAGTATGATCCAAGGATCATGCTGTGCCGACCCCACATAGAGTAGGATAAGGGCAGGAAGGTGATGATGATGATGATGATAGAATGTGCTCCAATTATAGGCATGCACAGCATTGGCAGACAACAGCTAGTAGAAAAAACGAAATGATATAATGAATAAAGAACATTCATAGATGTGAATAATCTAAGTAGGTGTGTAAGTACATTTTTTTTTACCAAGTCTATCATGCTATGGCTTATGAATCTTTTTTGCCGTCAGATGTGCGCAAATAGCACTTGGTTGCAGCCGAGCAGCGCACCAGACCGCCCTCCGAGGAGCTACCAAGACCAACCATCAGCTAGCCGCTCTCACTCCCAAGGTAACTAAACCTAGGCCTTTTACCATCTATAGTAGATGATTTCGCACAAAAAAAACCATTGGTACACGACCGGATTTGAACTCACGACCTTAGGATCGGAAAGCGGGGTCACTCACTACCAACTAGACCACCAGTGCTCTAGACTACATAATATCATCATCTTCCTGCCCTTATCCCACTCTATATGGGATCGGCACTGCATGATCCTTGGATCATGCTGTAAGAGTTTTGGCTAAGGTGTTTTATGACCGGCCGCCTGCCTGACGTCAACCCTCCTTGGGAATACTTGCTTATTGTATCTCATCATGTTGAAGGATACTATCCCATAGTCGACTTTTACGACATGCTCGGGGAGAGAAGCAGCATAATATAGGAAGGCTAATTACAAGTTTCTGTAATATTCCGTAAGTTTCCATTGTAAAATCCCTTTTGTCTGTGGCTGTTGGCTGTATCAGAGTATCGACTCCTCGTTAATTCCTAGGGCAGTAAGTGACAGATCTTTCTCCCCAGGTCCGTGCGTTCGTGGAGCGTAGCGCAGCGCTTTGCCAGCCGGAGCACGTCCACGTGTGCGACGGGTCCGAGGCCGAAGCCAGCGCGCTGCTCAGCCTAATGCAGCAGCAAGGCTCGATTAAACGTCTGCCCAAGTATGACAACTGGTGAGTTAGTCTACGGGTATTCGGCTTCCACTGGTGAGATGGATACCATTTTTTCTGGCTTGCAACTTCAGCATAGTAAATAAATAAATAAATAAATTATATCCAACAGTCACATACATAGTCCTGACCCCACACTAGGATTCCCAGTGTCGTGGGCATCAGAAACTACGAGTAGCATGGTACCACAACACCCAGACCCGGAAGAAATATTTACAGATCATGCAAACATTTCTTCCGCAGCGGGAATCGAACCCGCACCTCTTGTGCCTCTGCCGAGCAATCGCCCGCCCGCCACGCCACCGAGGTCGTCACCGAGTATCTGTAAATTAGTGCTGCATGTCGAAACTGAGATTATGGAAGTTGAACGTTGAAGCGCACGTGGCATAGCTTGCTTAGACGTTCTTGATTGATCGTTAAAGTTAAGCAACGATATGCGCGGTCACAAATTGGGATTGGGACCGCAAGTGGCATTACGAGCTGAGCGCTTCCGTGCTTCGGAGGGCACGTTAAATAGTCGGCTTTTAAGTCGTTAAGCCATGGCGGAGGCCTTTAGGCGGCCTAAAAACTCCGTCATTAGAGTTGGCCACTAACTCATACGAACATACATACACTGAGATTATTCTCTGGCTTCCACTTACAATTAACCTGGTAAACTCGTCAAACAGGTTTAGGTACCAACTATAACACTTATTATGCTATTTGTACTCGTAGATTCTGTGTCGTGGACACAGGACTTCCCAAAGTAGGGTCAGAACTATGACTTTGCTTATTATTATCGAAGCTATCAACGAAAGCTATGAAACTCATTCCAAGTGTGAAGCCAGAACTATTTTTTGTGACTGCTTGTTGTTACTTTTGAAGCTTTTGTCCATTTTAAACTCACAACACAACATTTCCAGCTGGCTAGCCCGCACGGACCCAGCTGACGTCGCCCGCGTAGAGTCTCGTACCTTCATCTGCGCGGACCGCGAGCGGGACGTGGTGCCACTAGCCCGCGCGGGACAGAAGTCAGCCTTGGGGAACTTCATCAGCTCTGGGGACTATGAGACTGCGGTCGGAGAGCGTTTCCCTGGGTGTATGAGAGGTGAGAAATGATAGACAACTTTCATTCATTCATCGTGTCAACGAACTCAAACTCAGACTAATATAATAAAACTAAATAAATTTAACAAAATATGAAGCCACCTCTATAGCCCTATCAGAGGCTTCGAGAAGGTCCTCTCGGGTGATAGACAACTGGTGCCTATAAATCTTATTAAAAATAAAGTTACATTATTCTAAAACAAACGAATCCATAATAATAAGTACGGTACTTAGATTTTCCCTTAGGAGATAGGTATAAATATATTCAGAAGAATTTGTCTTTCACTAGCTGTTGTCTGCTAATTTGTTGCAAATGCTGTGCATGTCTATAATTGCTGCACATTCTATAGTACTATTTTTTTGTGAAACATCCTTAGCAGTGTATTATTATGTGTTCTGTTGGCGTTGCCTAATAAATAAATAAAGAACAAAATGTATTTACATAACAATTCTACCACCAGGTCGCACCATGTACGTGATTCCCTTCTCCATGGGTCCCGTGGGTTCTCCGTTGTCCAAGATCGGCGTGGAAGTGACCGACTCACCCTACGTGGTCTACTCTATGCGCGTTATGACACGGATGGGTGAGTAGCTTTAGTTTAAGGTCTCAGCTTATCACTTCTTTCTATAAACTTATCGTCTGTAGGTATACATTGTCACTCTTTTTCTGTCGGACAGTCCAGTTTTCTCCTCGGATTTATAATCATTAAGTAATAGATCTCCTTCTGCTCAGTGAAGGCAGAAGAGAATATTTCTAATATAATGTCTTGTTCTGATAGGAACAGAATTCCGCGCGTGAGCTTTTAAATATTAGTTCAAACTGTTGTGTTTTCAGCCAATTTCAATTTTCAACCAAGGTTCTAAGATCCTCACAAACATTCGGATTTATAATGATTTATTTTTTTGAGTGTTTTTCTTTTGTTTCATGAAGAGGAATAGGTATATTTGAATTTAACTAATTTCGTTCCAACAGTAACTGAGGTCCTATAAGTCTACGTCAGGGCGAGCATTTAAAATACGAGTGCTCCTTTTGTTCGACGAAAGGGAATTTATTTGAACTCATCTCGTCCCTAGGAGCAAAGGTCCTTGAAACGCTACGTCACGACGAGCAGTTTGTCCGCTGCCTGCACGCGGTGGGCCGCGGCGGCGTCGCTGGCTGGCCGTGCGACCCACAACGCACCATTATACTCCACAAACCGACAGACAACGAGATTATAAGCTATGGTATGTACTTCTCTGCTGCACTGGGAGTAAAGAAAAAGCATAGAATGCGTCCAGCTGCTTCTCTTCCCGAGCATGTCGTAAAAGTCGACTAAGGGATAGTATCCTCTCCAATATGGACCACTTATATGGGCGATGGGCTGATGGCCTGTCACCATTGTTCACTATTTCCATCTTAGGATTTTAAACCAGAAGTGGCTGCAAGTTTTCTTATGTTAACTTGTGGCTCTGCCTACCCCATTAGGGATATGGGCGTGATAATAAATATGTATATCTGTATGTACTTACGTTTTTAAAGGTATCTCCTCAAGGCGATGGTCCTAGAAGCGCTGCGTCAAGGCGAGCAAAACGTACTTTGATACGTCAGGACGAGCATTTCGTTGTACTTTGGTACATCGAGACGAGCATCTCGTCATGTTATAGTACGTCAAGACAAGCACGTTGCCGTACTAGATACGTCAATACAAGCGGTAGTCTAAAAACATCTTTGGACACCTATAGGCGTGACAAGATTAATTAATAATAATTTGACGGCCTCGGTGGCGTGGCGGGCGATTGCTCGGCAGAGACGCAAGAGGCGCGGGTTCGATTCCCGCTGCGGAGGAAATGTTTACATGATCTGTAAATATTTCTTCCGGGTCTGGGTGTTGTGGTACCATGGTACTCGTAGTTTCTGATACCCGCGACACAGGGAATCCTAGTGTGGGGTCAGGTATGGTCTATGTAAGTGACTGTTGGGTATTATTTATTTATAATTATATTCTAATTTGTTTGTGCAGGCAGCGGATACGGCGGTAACAGTCTGTTGGGCAAGAAGTGCTTTGCTCTGCGTCTCGGCTCAGTGATCGCAAGGCGCGAAGGATGGCTGGCTGAGCACATGCTGGTGAGTTATACTACGTTTTACCTAGGTATTCTTTGACGACCTCGGTGGCGTGGCGGGCGAGTGCTCGGCTGAGACGCAAGAGGCGCGGTTTCGATTCCCGCTACGGTAGAAATGTTTGTATGTTCTGCAAATATTTATTCCGGGTCTGGGTGTTGTAGTATTATGTAGGTATTGTAAAAATGTATTTAAAAAAAGTGTATAAGTATTCTATCAGCCATTTGGTTCCGATAGCACAAGCTTTGCTTAGTTTGGGGCTAGGTGGCGCTGTATAAAATGTCCACAATTATTTATTATTTTATTCTACCATTACCGGATCAAGGGGGGGGAGAAGGGACTCAAGCCCCCCAAAAAGCAATTGAGTACATCCGTGACAATACCTTGATAAAACCTACTCTCAGCAGGGTCAAGCACCCCTCAAACCAAAATCCTGGATCCATGACTGTATTCTACCCTCATTTTGGGATGATGTATAGGCGGAGTGAAGAGGGGGGGTGGGGGGGTGAATGTCGGTTCCCGGTGTTTCCCTACGTTATAGAAAGAGAAATAAGGTTATTTGTAGAACTGCTTTTGGTGCAACTGGTTATTTGTAGCCATTGACATACATAGCTCTTAAATTAAGCAAAGTTGAAATGACATTTGATAGATCATACCTAATTATCTCCGCGCTCCGGTCATTATACCTAATTATCTCTACAGATAACCGTTGAGGAGTAAAGGTTCTCGAATGACGTCTTCGAATCGAAGTGACTGTGTCATTATCGTAAGCTTTACGAATCTACATACATAATTATAATCACGCCCCTATCCCTAATGGGGTGGGCAGAGCCTCAAGTAAACATAAGAAAACTTGCAGCCACTTCTGATTTAAAGCCCCATAATGGATATGGTGAACCATGGTGACAGGCGATCAGCCCATCGCCCATATAGAAGGTCCATCATTTTGGAGGTCTATCCCTTAGTCGACTTTTACGAATCTAAGCGTTATTTTCAAAAATGCTTTGCTTCCAGATCGTAGGGGTCACTGACCCGCGAGGCCGCAAACGATACATAGCGGCCGCCTTCCCCTCCGCCTGCGGGAAGACCAACCTCGCCATGATGACGCCCACACTACCCGGATACAAGGTGGAATGTGTAGGAGACGATATAGCCTGGATGAAGTTCGACAAGAACGGCGTGCTGCGGGCTATCAACCCGGAGAACGGCTTCTTTGGTGTTGCACCAGGTAAAAACATTGTCGCACTGGATAAAAACATGTCGCAACTGGTAAAAAACTGTCACATACATACATAGTATCACGCCCATATCCCTAATGGGGTTGGCAGAGCCACAAGTTAACATAAGAAAACTTGCAGAAATGGTCACACCCGGTAAAAAAACTTGTCGCACCAGATAAAAACAAATTGAATGCCCTTATATCTAAAAATCTACCTTGGATTAGCGTAGATACGTAGATAATAAACTTAAATAGGCAGGTACCTACTTACTTCATTGATTACTTTAACCTCCGAACACTCATGAGCACGTCTCAAGGGACGAGTTTTTGACAGATTTTCATCAATAACTGTCAAAAAACCGTAACTTGAGACGTGCTCAACTCTGAGTCGCGTTTGAGTATTCTGGGGTATGTCACATTATTAAGCTATTCAATTAGCTAATATAGACCGTTTGCAACGGCCTTTAGATAGCCCGACTGTTTCTTTTGTATTTTGTATATTACCTATATATGTAATAAATTTTTTATTAGATAAACTAAATCATTTTGTCTGTAGGAACATCAGAGGCAACGAACCCAATGGCAATGGCGACTGTGTTCAAGAACACCGTATTCACTAACGTAGCGGAGACGAGGGACGGCGGCGTGTGGTGGGAGGGCATGGGCAAGGCTCCTGAGGGCCTCACTGACTGGAAGGGACAGCCCTGGGACGGAAGCAAACCTGCTGCTCATCCGAATTCAAGGTACACTTTAACAGCATTTTTTTAAGTCCATAGGTACTCAGACTAAATAAAAAAAAAGACGGCGCGCCACGAACAACAAAAGTGAAGCCACCTTTTTATCTTTGTGTGTCGAAGGTTATGTGGTTTTGTGTTCCAAGTAACCTAAAATTCATTGTATAATAATTAAGAAACGATGTTATATGAAGTACTTACAAGTAGAAAGTGATTCCGTGAGACTTTTTATGTGATTTGCGGCTGTTTTTACAAGTTTTCACTACACAGGAAGGCATAGGTAATTCTATTTTTAAATTGTAAGTTCACTAAACGACGACTCGTGACGTACTAGGAAGCGATGAGCATGGTTTTAGTGTAGGTGTGCGTGAGCGTGAGCGTGTATGTTTACCTACAGGAGCACGATTTTGTGGCTTCACTTTTGTTTTTCGCGGCGCTCCATCTTTTCTTTTATTTGATCTGAGATAATAAATAACAAAGTACGTTGCTGGGACTACCTTTAGTCATCCGTTACATTTGTATTAACAAAACTTTAAATTGCCCAGGTTCTGCACTCCCGCGGGTCAATGCCCCATCATAGATGATGAGTGGGAGAGCGCGGAGGGCGTGCCCATCTCAGCCATCTTGCTGGGAGGGCGCA
The DNA here is from genome assembly GCA_949320045.1 of Scotopteryx bipunctaria. Taxonomy (NCBI): domain Eukaryota; kingdom Metazoa; phylum Arthropoda; class Insecta; order Lepidoptera; family Geometridae; genus Scotopteryx; species Scotopteryx bipunctaria. The sequence goes on along the minus strand of OX439464.1, from coordinate 1,837,109 downwards.
GGCCTGAGGGCGTCCCCTTAGTCGTGGAGTCGCGCGACTGGCAGCACGGCGTGTTCATGGGAGCCGCTATGAGGTCCGAGGCTACTGCGGCCGCAGAACATAGCGTAAGTTACAAAATAATAACAGGCGCGATCCGAAGGGGGCGGAGGAGGTCACAGGGTACATGAACCGGCAATCATAATTAATCAATGCGATCTACATTTTCTTCTTAGCTGGACTGGGAGTAAAGAAAAAATAAAGAATGCATCTAGCTGCTCCTCTCCCCGAGCATAGGATCCTCTCCAACATGATGGACCATCTATATGGGCGATGGGCTGATCACCTGTCACCATGGTTCACCATATCCATGTGGGGACTGAATCAGGAGTGGCTGCAAGTTTTCTTATGATTACTTGTGGATCTGCCTACTAATGGTAAAAGAAAACATCGTGAGGAAACCCGCGGTTTAGTCAGCTCCGCACGTATTGACCGTGTCTTTCCGCTTTCCTGTGGACAAGGCCGACTAAGCTGAGAGGATGGAATAGGTGCTGGGCAAGTCTACTCCATCTTAATTCCTCCCGGGCACTACAGCATCCCGTTTGTGAAGGTAAAAAGTTGCCCCCTGACGCTGTATAAATCATCAACTAAATGGCGCACTAATACATACTTCGCTCGTCAGCACGCTGCAATATTTATTATTCTTTTCATATTTTATCTTTGCTGTTCGTGATTAGTGGAATGTTTTATCAGGGTAAGGTGGTGATGCACGATCCGTTCGCGATGCGTCCGTTCTTCGGGTACAACTTCGGCGAGTACCTGCAGCACTGGCTGAGCATGCCGCAGCCCGGCAGGAGGATGCCCAAGATCTTCCACGTCAACTGGTTCAGGAAGAACGATCAGGTAACTGTCGCTTTTAGTGCGGTTCACTCTCACTCGGGTCTCTGCCCGTTTTCGCTGTGTGCGTGTCTTCGCACAGCTAAAGGAGTTATTAAAAACTAGCTGCCGTCCGCGGCTTCGCTCGCGTTGTGCCCGGATAAAAAGTAGCCTATAATGTTAATAAATAATAATAATAAATATTTGTGAACCTGTGAACATTTCACACAGCGCCATTTAGCCCCAAACTAAGCAAAGCTTGTCATTGTTCATTTGAAGACCTGGGTGGCGAGGCGGGCGAGAGCTCGGCTGAGACGCAAGAGGCGTGGGTTCGATTCCTGCTACGGGAGTAATGTTTGTATGTTCTGCAAATATTTCTTCCTGGTCTGGGTGTTGTGGTATTATGTAGGTATTATAAGTATGTATTTACAAAAAAAAGTATATAAGTATTCTATCAGCCATCTGGTTCCCATAGTTTGGGGCTAGATGGCGCTGTGTGAAATGTCCACAAATATTTATTTATAAGGTGTTTTATGTCCGGCCGCCAGCCTGACGTCAACCCTACATAATACACTGTTATCAACAGGGTAAATTCCTCTGGCCGGGCTTCGGAGAGAACTCCCGCGTCCTTGACTGGATCCTTCGTCGTTGTGACAATGATCCTTGCTACACTGAAACTGCGCTGGGCAACGTTCCTGCTGACAACGCCCTGAACACTGACAACCTGCCCGCTGTTGATATGAAGAGTTTGTTCAGCATACCTAAGGACTTCTGGCTGCAAGAGGTACGTAGACTTTGATTTGAAACGTCAGACATGGCTTCCAATAGCGTCATCTTCCTTCATCATTGATCACGCTGTAAGAGTTTTGGCTAAGGTGTTTTATGACCGGCCGCCTGTCTGACGTCAACCCTCCTTGGGAATACTTGCTTATTGTATCTCATCATGTTGGAGGATACTATTCCTTAGTCGACTTTTACGACATGCTCGGGGAGAGAAGCAGCTGGACGCATTCTATGTTTTTTCTTTACTCCCAGTCCAGCAGAGGTGAATAATATGGCTTGCAATAGCAAACCTAAATACGTAAAAATACCGTCCGTGATTTTTTATACAAACTTTATCTTCTGCTGCTTGCTCGCTCACAGAGTTGAATTTCGGAAATTCCTTTATTAGTACCTACACCACTACATCAGAAAAGGAATACCTATACCTACTATACGCTTCAAGTTTCATGCTTCTAGTAGGACTTAGTTACCTTAGTTACCTACTTATGGTTTAAGAGGGTTTAGGCTGTCCATTCATTTCCAGTCAGTCAGTAACGCAAGTTTTATATAAGTATTTAGATCGCAGAAAAACCTTAATAAATTTTGTATTTGTGTCTTTTTTTCCAGGCTGATGCGATAGAGAAGTATTTCAAAGAAGAGGTCGGGGAGGATCTCCCTCGCGCGATGTGGGAGGAATTAGACAAGCTACGCACTAACGTTAAACAATCGTAAACCAAAGATTAATACTTTATAGACCGTAAACCTAGATACAGGCGACGACAAAAGTTCATGAACATTATTTCCTAATAAAAAACTAAGGCCCTTTACCATCTATAGTAGATGATTTATACAGTGTCAGGAGGCAACTTTTACCTTCACAAACGGGACGCTGTAGTGCCCGGGACGAATTAAGATGGAGTAGGCTTGCCCAGCACCTATTCCATCCTCTCAGCTTAGTGTGTGTTTCTTTCCACTTATCTCCGTAACGGCTAAATGTATTTGGCTGAAACTTGGAATACATAGTTTATGATCTGGAATGACATCTAGGGTATTTTTTATTCAGGTAGATACAACGAAAACCGCAGGTGGGTGTTTGTCTTAAATAATATCTCCGTAACCACTTTGTTTATTTTATTTTTTATTTACCAATTTATTTTTTTATAATATGGAAGCGTCTGTCACTATTTTTAAACAAATATTCACATTTTAACTAATATGAATCAAATAACCTTAAGAAAAATTTATCTCAAAATCCCGTGTTCATGAACACCTGTCGCTGACTGTACATTGGCCGTTAATAAAATATTTTTAATGAGACCTGTATGTACGAGATTATTACGCTTTAAAACATAAATCTCACGGACATTCCCGATTTAAGATTTTATATTGTAATAAGAATTTAGAAAGATGTATTGAATTTGAAGGATATTTTCGAAAGTAATGATATTTTGGAAATTAGGGCTGTGTTAGATAGGATAATCAATTTATTTTTAAGCATTAATTTAAGTTTTAATTAAAATGATGTATTGAATGAATAATAAAACTAAGACATTATTTTATTATATTGTTTTATTGGATTTTATCCATAGCAAAACTAGGCAGGTATAAAACTTATCAACTGTTTTGTGAAGAATTTAACATGCCTGAACTTTCCAAAGCTAAGTAAACATAAGATTTTTCTTTATTTCATGTGTTTAGCTGAAAATACTCTGACCCCATCTTGTGTAGAAGCTCTTGCATATTTAGTTAGTAAAGCATTCACGTTCAATTTCTCCGTTGCAAAACATCTGAAAAAGATAATAATATAAATAATAAATATTTGAGGACATATCACACAGCGCCATCTAGCCCCAAACTAAGCAAAGCTTGTATTATGGGAACCAGATGGCTGATAGAATACTTACTTTTTTTTGTAAATACATACTTATAATACATAATTATTACAACACCCAGATATTTAAGAAATATTTGCAGAACAGTCAAACATTTCTCCCGTAGCGGGAATCGAACCCACGCCTCTTGCGTCTCAGCCAAGCACTCGCCCGCCTCGCCACCGAGGTCGTCGGATAAAGATAAAGATAGTTTATTTGCTTGAAGACAATGTGGGTTAAACAGATGTTAATAATATTTTAGACTCAATTTTGTTCTACTAACATTAGCATGCAAAAAAAGTAAGCATTTAGGCTGGATATCATCTTAACACTATAAAGAAGGTATAACCGTTGCGGGTTCGATTCCTGCTGCGGGAGAAATACTGCCATGTCGGCTTGAGTCTATCTATCTAGTCGTAACACTAGTTCTTTCGAACCAGTGTGGGAAATAGATTAAAGTGCGCCTCAAAGTCTCCTTTCATGCACATATTTTCCAACTTTTTAGGTTTTACATGCCGATTTCTTTCACCGTTTGAGTTCCTTTAGAATTTTATCAACTAGAAAGATCCGCGACTGGATTTGAACCCATGTCCTTAGGCTCGGAAGGTGAGGTCACAACAACTAGACCACCAGTCTAGTAGGTATATTTATACTTACTCAATATAAGGTGAGATCTGGTCCACAGTCCACTTGGGTTTGGTCTGGAAGAGGATCTTGAACCGTTCGTTGATATTCTCCGGCAGGTCGCTCTCGGAAAACCCCCAAACGACTTGCGGCGTGCTCGACTTGTCTATCAACGCAATTCCTGATAACAGTGACTCCTAAAATATGTCATGTAACAATTCATTTCGTCATACAAGACGGAAATACAAGTAGCCTATTGCTAATAATAATAATTGCGATCTTGATAAAAAAAACAACACACGTATCTCATGAAACGTAATAGGCGAGACTTTTAATTTGTACCTGTAAAAAAAAATTGGGTAAAATCTGTTAAAAGCTATTCTAATTCATGAGCGTTAAATAAAAACCTGCTGTCTGTGGTTTCCTAGCAAATTGCAAACATCTCCTACCGAATCCGGCTAAAGTATTAGTTCCCAAAGTGGTCCAGGTGGACCCCCAGGGGTCCACGGGAGACTCGACGGGGTCTACGTCGGCGTGACAAAAAAATGGGGGTTTACAATTAAGCGGGGGTCCACGAAAATTTATCTGCTTTCGATAGTGAAGAACTAAAATGTTGACTTGAATGTAACTCAGCGACTGTTACTTGTAAAAACTTGCATATTCCATATTCAGTTTTGGGAGCACTTCCAGCCTCGAGAGCACTGGTGTTCTAGTTGGTAGTGACCCCGCCTTCCGATCCTAAGGTCGTGGGTTCAAATCCGCTCGTGTACCAATGGGTTTTTCTGTGTGAATAATTTATGTGCGCTATACCAGTACTCTCAAGCGGTGAAGGAAAACATCGTGTGGAAACCCGCGGCTTAGTCAGCTCCGCACGTATTGACTATGTCTTTCCTGTGGACAAGGCCGACTAAGCTGAGAGGATGGAATAGGTGCTGGGCAAGCCTACTCCATCTTAATTCGTCACGGACATTAGAGCGTCCCGTTTGTGAAGGTAAAAGTTACCTCCTGACGCTGTATAAATCATCTACTATAGATGGTAAAAGGCCTTAGTAGTTTTTTTCTATGATAAAATGTCTGGGTTGGGTGCCTATGGTGTAGAGTATAGTTTCATCCAACTTACATCTGTGATCATGCCCTCAGGCACAGAATCGCGCCATGCCTGCAAAAACTCAGCCAAATTGAATTTCCCAGCACTCTTTAACAGCACCCTCGCCAGGAACCTGCAGACTTGGTCCTGTTTGTACCGATAATACTGAATCCCACCTTCAATGGTCGTTTCCACAGTATAAAATCTGAATACAGCTTCCAAAATACACTCAGGCACCAACTCCCTCAAACTTTCCATCGTCACTTCCCTGGATACTCTGTCTAACGGCCAGGAGTTCTCCTCGATCAGATCTAGCATGTATGAAAGCACTCTGAATTCGAAATCAAAATCCAGCAGACGGTAGTACCCATCAATGTTAATCGCTTGAATTTTTATCAGTTCTAAGTCTAACTCCTTTCTGGATGCCTGGATCTGATCGAATATAGCTTCATAAGATAGTAACTTTGATTTGTCGACTGCGTATTCTAACTCTGGCCCCTGGTACTTCGAAGGTTCTAGAAGCTTGATCAGTTTTGACAGTTTAGGTTTGCAAGGCTTAAGTTCGTAATATGTGAAGAACGTATTGACAATGTCCTTGGTTTCGATCTTTCTAGGAGTTTTGCCGTCGTCTGAGTCGGTGGATTTGTTCAGACTGGCGTTAGATTTGTCCAGTGAAGTGTCGGAATCGTCCATTGAATTGTTCTGGATGGTTTCGTCGAGGCCAGTGGAGGCTGCGAACAGTAGATCAGGAATGAGGAGTAGACTGTTGGATGTCTCTGCTTCTTTCACGTCGTATGTTTTGTCGCTTGTGCATAGGACTACATTTTCGTCTGGATCACCTAAATATATGATTCGTTATAGTTTTTCTCTGCTGGACTGAGAGTAAAGAAAAAACATAGAATGCGTCCAGCTGCTTCTCCCTCCGAGCATGTCGTAAAAGTCGACTAAGGAGTGCCTAGTATCCTCTCCAACTTGATGGACCTATATGGGCGATGGGCTCACCTGTCACCATATCCATCTTGGGAGTGATAATAATGTATGTATGTATGTTAGTCGTTTGCGCAACATTCATAGGAAAAACTCCCAACAGTCACATACATAATTCTGACTACACACTAGGAATCTCTGTCATGAGTATCAGAAACTACGAGTACCAAAACCACAAACACTTATACCCAGAAGAAATATTTGTAGAAAAACAAATAAAAAAAAATCGAACCCGCGCCTAGCGTCTCAGCTGAGCAATCGCTCATCAAGCCACCAAGGCTGTCGAAAATATGTTGTTACTTTAAATAGTAGGTACCTTTAAAAACCAGTTCATTTCCTGCTTCGATCTGCTTCAGTAGATTGTCATCAAGTTGCATGAGCCTTAGGTTTTGATTCTGCTTACTAGTCTCAGGAAATCTCAAGATTTGTGTGGTTTCAGTTAACTCGGACTCGTGAAGCTTAGCAGTTTTAATAACTTTTCTGACCTGCTCCGAAGTTCTCGTCTCGCTAAAAATAAAACAGCAGTTATATACCTATCACTTAGATTAGATTTCATACAATATGTACATACCTACCGAAATACCTACCTATTAAATATACCAGACCTACAGATTATTGAATTTGCCCGCATTCTGGGTCATAAAATCTCTCAGAACAATTGTTCTGAGTAAAATCTCCGCGTTGGTAACACTTCTTGTCTATTGTCCAATGACATTTTCTTTTTTTCGTTGTCATTTGTCATTTTGACATTGACAGTCCTTTCGAGAAGAATTCGATTTCGCGAATTCAGTAAATTCACGAAGTGTTCACCGAAACACATTTTTTAGTGTAACTTTAGTTGTTTAGTACATACAAAACGAAAAAATGTCACTGTTGAGCGATATCCTGTCGCCCAAGAGCGAGGAGAAGCAGAACCAGGCTTCAGCGAACTTGTCCCCTTATCTAAACTTCGATCCTTCTTACATCCCGAAAGTTCAACCTGAGTTTTTGTACCCAGATGATAGTCACATGGCTTCCACAGCACGAAGGTCTAATGTGGCCCTACCTATCATAGGAATGTCCTTTATGACTGGTTCAGGTAATGATGAAACTTATAACCTCGAAATTTACATAACAGCAAGTTGTTTTATTGCCTAAAAAACTTCAATGAAAAGTCAGATTTATAAGTGATAATGAAAGGTCATATCACATATAAATCTAGCTATCCGAGCCCAGAGGATAAGTAAGTTGAAGTGTCAGTGGACGGGGATATAGCTCGAAAGAACTGATGGCCATTGGGGCAGATAGGTTTTTGAGTAAACACAGAGTAGGACGGCCTCCCACTAGATGGAATGATGACCTAGTAAAGGTTGCTGGGAGTTGTGGGTGCAGGCTGCACCTTGGTCGCTCTGGAAGTCTATGGGAGAGGCCTATGTACAGTAGTGGATGTCATATGGCCGAGATGATGATGATGATGAAAGGTCAGACAAAAATCCGTCTAGAATAGCACAACACACACAGAGGCCTATACTCTTAAAGTCAGTGTGTGGATAATGATGACGATGATATGAATATGAAAAATATATATTATATTTGTGCCACTACAAAAGAACTTAAAGACCCAATATTTTTTAGGATTTTAAAAGATTTTAACATCAATGAAGATTTTAATCATAGTACCTAATCAATGATTTCAGGGATGGGAGGGGTGACCGGTCTGTACATGGGCCTGAGAGCCACCACCCTGGCAGGACAAGTCGGCAAGGTTCGGAGGACACAGGTTGTCAACTACATAATGAAACAAGGTAGGTAGCATTTTTAGTTCAACTAGTTATGTAGGTGATTGGTGGTATGGCTTTTCTAAACTATACCAAATTAGACAGTCATAAAAATTGCTGCTGTCCTTTATTACATCAACATAAGGACAAGTAAAAAATTCATTCATTTGCTTTATTTAGGTATACAAAGATCTTAGATGCAGAGCAGAATTGACAGCATTATTTTTTTGAACAATAATAAAATCCTGGAAGCATGACTTTCCTCTGTGGATGTTTGTATAAAAAAAAATCTTTTCTAAATTGTACAGTAGTAACACAAATATTGTGCTCCTCGGCAAACTTCGTGCTTTGTATGAAAACCGAATTTGTCCGAATATACAACTTATAGTATTAAAATAATACTTAACAGTACCAATCCTTAAAAAAAATAAGTAACTGCATAATTATTGTGATAATCATCATTGCATTAGTCAGTATTTCATTAGCTAGATCAAAATTGCCTAGGTATATGTTTATTTATCACCATACTAATACAATTTTTAAAATTCTTTCAGGGACAACAACCGGCTGCACTTTAGGCATCATAGCATCTTTTTACTCCTGCATAGCCCTTGGCGTGACCTGGCTCCGAGATAAAGAGGACACTGGCAACACCTTCATAGCTGCAGCTACCACCGGCATGATCTATAAGAGCACCTCAGGCCTCCGTTCCATGGGCCTTGGCGCCGCTGTAGGACTAACCCTGGCCGGAGTATACACACTCGTGACAGACAACGACAATATATGGAGCAAAGCGAAATACAACAGATTGTGATCGAACCGCCTTTAGATTTATGTGAATAGACTGGTTTTTTTAGTTGTTATGTTGATGCGTCCCACTCATTACAAAATCTTTTATCTTGATTTTTGTTGCTCAATCACTATTGAAACTTGGAAATAGAAATCTATTTATAACCTGCCAGCATTAGGTAGTCCCAGGTATATCGCAAGTGAAGCGGCGGGCAGAAGCTAATGGACCATTCTTATTTCTGTTTTGATTAGCAAGCATGATGCTTGCTTCAATTTGAATCAATCTAGAGTTGCTATATTTGCACATATTTAGTGTGATGAAAAGGACAGAAAGCTGAAGTTCTGAGTGGGACTGTCATGGCCAAAGGATCTATCAAGTGCAATTAGACTATATTACCCCATGTCTAGCACTGGATATTTGTCTATGTAAGTGTTGTTGACCGATATTGTTCTCCCCGATCGGTGAAGATAGCACAATTTTTACGTAAGTGTTAATAAAACAAATTATTTTAAAAATATGTTTATTTCTTTCACATACATAGTCAGTGCATTTGTACATTTTATTTACATGTGGTTCAAATGGGATATGTGAGTAATGATTATTGAGCAAACAGCCTATAAGCCTAGGCATTCAAAAAATATATGTTAAGAATATCTATTCACCCCACTGCACTGTGTAGTACTGACTGAGGTAGAATAGATAGACTCAATTTGAGGAGCAAATCTACTTTTGGCACCAACATGCTTTTACTAAAATATATTGACCATACATGGATCAAGCATTATTAACAAGTGACCCATCTAATTAGTATTTTTCAGCTAGCATAATAGTAGGGTGAGAAAACTGTCACACACATCCATTATTATTAATCGGCTAGTATCGTCTCCTTAATTTAAGGTAGACTTTCGAAGCAAGCATCAGTGGTGGGCGACATCTATGATGCTCGAGTTCAAGTCATTTTTGGATTCTATAGCAAATCCTAAGCGATTCCGAATGGTCCGAATTGCAGGTGATTTGTACGCAATTCGATTCAGCAGCAGATTCATATTTGGCCGTAAAATGGTCGGCATGACTAAGTGGCCTTTTTAACCCTCCTGATATCTATATGTTTCTTGAGAAAAAAGTTGAAGACCAATTTTTTTTGTTATTTTGTTTTTGTGAGTCAATGTTATTTTGACGTAGCAAACTGGACTCAAGCATCCTCTCTCACTTTAATAATTATTCTACTACCATCACGCTGCTGTCACCCTATCTATGCAAGATGAAAAGGATAATATTTTATATGCCTTAGCACAATCAATCTTAACTTAATATAAGCAAATTGCGATCAATGTCAACTAGATATGGAAGACACACAGATAACAGAAGCTGTTAAAACATACAAAGTGATACAATTACATAATAATTTTCTATTTATACAGGTTTTAAGTACCTACCTATACTTGGACGAATAATTTGAAACAGCTGTGTAATGATTAACCGAGCTGCCTTGAGGCAAGAGCTGGCTTAGTCAGGACGTGGCTTTTGGACGCATTTTTCGCGTTTGCCTCGGATGTGGCACGTCCTGACTTAAGCGAAGTTGTCTCGGGAGGCTGTTCGGTCAGCCAGTACGCAGCTATCGCCGAAGACTCTTTGACAAGACAACATTGAAAGTGAAAATAAGTGTAATAATTTTAGACATACATTAAATTTTACTACAAATCAATTATGAAACTACCTAGGTACATAGAGATGGAGGGATTAGTTATAGTAATTTACAATAACTACTACTGCAAAGACATAGATAACGAAACATGGTAGGATACCTAAGGCGAGAACTCAAATGAAAGGTAGGCTGAGATTCCAACACAATTTAGAAATGTTATCGATTCTTTCTATTTAGGCGAGCGAAGCCGCGGCATGCTAATAAGCATGTATATATTTTATAGTTAGAAGTTAGAATGACTATAAAAGTAGGTAAGTGCCTATGTCAATCGGGCATTTTTCCTAAACTAAACTTAATTTGACAAGAAATTGAACTGTCCTTTAAACACCTATTTTGTGTTTGGGTTTGAGTTTACAGCCCACATAATGGAAAACTGAAAATTTACGCAGACACTCGACATTTTTATATTGTTAGTTGATTCATGCGCGTGATTATCTATATCTTTTTTTTAACTGGCTGTCGAGTGGATACTCAGAACTAAGTATAACTAGAACTCTATCATGCTTATTATTACTTTTTTATTGCACACACACAAAGCAGCATAAAATGAAAAGTTACGTTCTATTTCCCATTTAGTCTATGAATGGTGTGAATGTATCCAATCATCCATCTAGAAGTAGGTAGGTTAGCTTTCTCAAAAGCTAAAGGTGTGTACAAAACAGGTAGGTAGGTGGATTACATACGAATACGAGGTATAACGGGACCGCTATTGTTTAATGCAATGCAAGTGTACGGAATTAATAAAGCGTGTGATGGTTCGTGTGAAACACTTTGTAGTAGTACCTAACCTACTATTTGCGGGATTCTACGATGGAGACTTGGGGATAAGTAAAGCCCGATTGGTGTGTAGAAATAGGAATAAAAACCATAGGATTCTAATAAGATGAGACTAAAAGATTGCCGGAATTATGCCTAACTTAGACCTGTATTAAAATTGTTGGTGCCTCATATCATGATGATTAGATTATATTATACCTATTATTATTTATTACTTCTTGAGTACGAGTTTTAGCCTTTATTATTCAAGACTTAAGTTAGATTCGCTGAAAATTACAAAAACGTAATTAGGTACGTAATTTCGTATGAGCTAGTGGCCAGTTCTTGTGACGAAGTTTTTAGGCCGCCTAAAGGCCTCCGTCACGGCTTAACGACTAAATTACACGTTAAATTGCCGGCTTGTAGCCGGGACCGACAATTTAACGTGCCCTGCGAAGCACGGAAGCGCTCAGCTCGTAATGCCACTTGCGGCCACCCATCCAAATTGTGACCGCGCACAACTTTGCTTAACTTCAACGATAATCAAAAACATCTAAGCGAGCTACGCCACGAGCGCTTCAGCAAGCTTGAGTGAAGATGCATGGTTGAACATTTTTCTTGAATAGGTACCTATCCTATTACAGTACCTACCTACCTAGATAATACTACATAGGTACTATAATATATTATGTGCCTCGGCATTTTACATTATTAACGTATGTAGGTTGTAGGTATAATTAAAATGGAGTACCTACCTACATTTCACAGTTCACCGTATATTTACAAACATCGAATTTGGTATCAAATTTAATAATGTACAACATTAATACCCACCCACTATCCATTTTGTTGTTAACTACTTAATTTGTCAGTTTTATAAGTTGCCATCCCTACGATAAATCGACAAGAGACAAGAATTTTAAAATCGTCAAATTAAGATTAGTTTAGGAAAATCACAACAAAATTGGCACCTTTATCTTTTACAATTATTGGCTTCTTTAAGTAAGTATACTTATACTCACAGACTTTGAGATTGGTGGTACAATATATTTATTTTGTAATGACTATGAATCTTTGTTTTCTCTACATCTCTAAGTTTCAATGATGTAAATTGTGCCCATAAAAATGTAGATTTCATGCAATAATACAATTTGTTTTGGCATGCCAAATTGCCAACTGTAACAACAGACCTTGAAAGGCATCGGGTTGTTTTTAAAGCATTTTATGATCTATGGCAATTTGTATAACAATAATCTAGCTATTCTAATTCAGAATATTCTGAGGGCATAGTGGAGTTTTATCTATAGGCCATTTGCCTTCATAACATTAATAATTTCATATCCCTTTATTCATTATCACAAAGGCAATTAATCAGTCAGTATGTATGTTGGCTCCTGAAAGTTTTCAGAGTTCCGTACCTGAAGGATGCCAACAGGACCCTATTACTAAGCTTCCGCTGTCCTTCAGACGGACAGACTGTCTGTCAGCGGGCTGTATCTCACAAACCTTAACAGGTAGAGTTGAAATTTTCAGTGTGTATTAATTATTTCTATTGTGGCTATAACAACAAATGATCAATATAAAAGGCCATGAAACATTTATGGACATGTATGATTGTACGGAACCCTTCATGTGCCAATTCGACACGCATATGACCGGTTTTCAGAAGCCTTAAGAGAATATAAATTCTTTATGAGAATAAAGTTCTTAAACTGTAATACGACAAACCTTGGTCAAATTACAGGTGATTATGAATGAAGGGAGTGGGATGTAATCCTTGTTACATACAAGCAACAGTTAACTGATATTTGCAGTCATTGCTGCAACCTCCCAGTTTTGAGGTGCAGCATTGCTGATGTCACGAGCCTACGTTCAATATGGACTTCATGTCATCAGGGAGAATACAGTTCAGGTCTTCCAGCCTTCTGGCTAGCAATGTCCGAGTGTTGTCAGCCACTGGAGGGTTACTCTTCAACACTTCCCTCAATTTTAACACCATATCCACTATTTCTACTTCCTTCTTGCCAATAGACCACTTCTTCAAGTCACTCTCGGCTAAGGCTTCTAGCTGTAATGCGTGAAGCTTGTTTGTCAGGTCACTGTGCCTTTCATGGAACCATGCGCTGAAATTCGGCGTTCTAAAGAAGTTTCTGTAGAGGCCGATCCAGTCTCCCTTTATACCTGTGGTCAGTTGAGGTCCCGATTGTATGAGCATAGCATAAAAGTCTTCTGGGTTGAAGGGATTTGGCACAGGTGGTGCTCGGAACGGAGAGATGTTTTTCTGTAAAGGCATCAAGGAAGCCATGTATCTTTCTAGAGGTATCATGAAGCTTTGCGTCAGTTCTAGCAGGTGGCGCTTCACCATTGCCGTTTGAACTTCCGATGGACGGTCAGTCCTGATTCCATTATGTAACTTTTTTATAATAGATTTGTCTTTTTCTAAAAAGGCTTTATACTGAGTATAGATCCCAGGAGCTGTGTCTAATAGCTTAATGTTCCCAACTTTTCTTAGTTTAGTTTTTATTGTAGTAGCATCACCAAGTTTTATTGTGTGCGGCCAGTGTTGCAATGTTTTTGTAAAGAATGGATTTGTTACACCAAGAATGACGCAAGGTGGGTTGAATTGCTTTCTAGTAAACTCTTTGAATTCACTGTCATGGATTGTGAAATAAGGTCTGTACTCTGCCGAGAAAGGCAGAGGTTGGATCAGGCAGGTTAGGGCTTGGACTAAGGCTGAGCACTCGGTTGGGGAACTAGCCATGACAACAATAGGCTCCGCTGTCAGTACCAGCTCCCATAGTAAATGTAGATGAGATATAACACTTGATAATGCATCAAACACATTCACATCCTGCAGAGACGCCAAAATATGGGGTACATTACGCGAATCCAGCGGCTTGGCTATGTCTGACCTTGTGATTTTCCCCGTCTGTTGATTTGGAATGTATGACTGGAACACGGAACCCAACACTGGCAGTAGAACATTCTGGCCGGCATCTAACATTGGCCATCTATTTATATCGTGGCACGCAGCTTCTAAACTTCTCTCACCTTCTTCAAAATGCTTGGGAGCGATTAGTTGAATGACCTTGTAGAACAAGTTGATAAATGGTAATCTCGTTAACAGTATTATACTTTTTTGGAAGTAGCCTCGAGGCAGCGACGGATCTTTGACCTGACGGAAATAAACGAAGCCCCAGTAGTGCGAAGAGTCGGCGCGTAGAGTAGGCACACTCTCCTCGTTGTATATCAACTGCTGGCGCGTCAGCGGCGTCCTTGACCGGAGCCGCACATGAAACTGTGTGTCACCCATGCACCCAGAATTAGAATCCGGGAACGCTAGATAGCAAATGTTACACTTCTCCTGGTCAGTCAACTTAACCCCCGGAGGGTAAACACTTTCCATTGCCTGCCCGAGCTCCAAGTCAAAGGTCACGACGCAGATGCAATGCAGCCAGTCCGAAAACTTGCTCCACTTCGCTTGGAACTCCAGTTCTTCAGCGGTAACATCATCGTAAGAATGCATTCCACAAGCCATAACGGAACATTAACATTTAAGCATTCCGGAACTATATTTTCAAGTTCTTATTGTAACACAACACGAGCACACACACATTAGCATTGATTTCAGCGCGTAAATTAATTTAGAAACATTTTTCTGTTTCAAAAACGATAAAAACAACGCAGCGCACGGACGACGAACAAACAGCTGTTTCGAGCAACATGGCGTCTCAAGCCTGACTGGCTGGCGCCAAAACAAATCAAAACATGGTTTGTAAAATTAAAAGTAACACAGCTTTATACTAAATTAATGTTATTAGACTCAAATAACTTACCCACAATCCATTGTTTTTATTTGACTCTAACTTTTATTTGTAATGGGCAAAATTTTGCTAATAATATTAAAAAACTCAAGATAAACCTATGTACACACAACAAACAAACTTTTGAGTTTTGAAAACGTGTCATACAACGCAGAATTTGTTTTTAAACTTGTTATCAGAAAGCCATTCTGGCCCCTAAAATCTTGCGGTTTAGAATCTGTGTTGTTATGTAGGTGCTGTTTTCATGCTGAGCCGGCCGTCTGCGCTCGCCTAATCTTGGTAAAGCTATCAGTAGTCAAAAAGATAAAATAAAAGGCCTGTGTTATTTGTCGTAGAACGGAACGTAAAATAAGCCGTAAAAACAATTTAGGTAGCGTTGCCGGCGCGGACTTTTTGATCCGTTTTTGGAACTTTATCTTTGGGCCTCTGCGGACTTTTCCGGACCATGACGTCGCCAGTAGGATTTAAGTATTAAATACGGGAACACAATAAAGGAAACTCCGGCCGACTCAACAAACCACTTGTTTATTTGCGACATACCCGCAACTACTATTATTTGGGGATACCATACAAGGCAGTTCTCAAGTTTGTAAGGGATCTTTTTAACAGGTGGTGCGATTGGCTAGAAACACCACGCGTTTGAAGTCGCGCGGGTTACAAAATCTCAAAATAAGGAAAGGCGAGACAGCTGACGCGGAGAAACTAAAAAAAAAAGGTCATTCGTGTATATTACGAAAATTACTTTTCTAACAGCTGTGTTAGTACAAGCTTTGCTTTGTTTGGGCTAGATGGCGCTGTTTTAAATTTCCACAATTACCTTGTAAAATAATAAATATTTTTTATTAGGGGCATGTAGTGTCCCACTGCAGGGTAAAAGTCTCCTTGTCCAACTGGTCTACAGAACAGGTATGAAAGGAGAGAATAAAATATTATTTTTTTCCAAAAACAGCAGTTGGGCCACTTTTATGGCCTCAATTAGAAAATTAAAAACGTCATGTAATGGCATAATATATATTTGTGTAAGTAATTTGAATTACAGGATCTTGACCAAGCACCCTAGCCAATATGACTGGGAGCTACTGCCCGGTTACTCTAACAAAGTAAATTATATCCATCGCGTTTGGTATTTTACCAAAAATATAGGTACATTAAAATAGGGTGAAAAAAACATCACGAGACTTTTCATTGGAATTGTATCCATTCTGTTGTAATTTACCTAAACATAACTTATTTTAACCATTATAAAATGCTGAGATCCTTTAAGTAGACTTTCAAAGCAAGCGTCAGAGCTACTACGAAAATGTATGCAACGTCATTGACACTGTGCTCGAAACGAATGACAAAATTATCTCAGAATACAGAATAAACCCAGAAGCCGCGATCTGTTTTATTTTCATGCACTGCAGTGTGTCCAAAAACAAACGCCCCGCCCCGCGTTCACCCTACTTCCCACCCGCGTAATGTTGTTTTGGGAGTAATTTCCCCCTTTTAGGGAAAAAATAATATAATTTTATTTCCTAAACAAACAACTGTAATACAGCGAGCAATTTATTATGACCTATAATCAAATAGGTCATAATAAATTGTGATTTTTTTAATTTATTAATTAAATTAAATTGGTAATTTTTTTATTACCTGGATTTATATTATATTTTTCCCTTTCAATTAAATTTACGCCAACATTGTTTTATCACCAACCACTGTACCCATGTTTAGCAAATCTGAATCTGAATGACTCCATACATTTCCTTAGTAGCTCTGTCTAACTACATAATTTGAAAAAGGTTAAATTAAGTTAGGTTCCAGAAAAGGGCTGATTAATTAAGTAACAAAATGTATGTTAGGTACGAGAGTTATTTGATTGAATAAGACTTATTGTTTTATTTTTTACCAAGGTATTCTTTTCAGCTCCTCAAAATCTAATGGTCTAAGGGTAATGGAACTTTATACAAATTGTAGAATCTATCTACCACGGATTATCTATAGAACGACATCTTGTAATGTGAACTTTAAGGGGTTCAGCCCACTACCCCGTTCCATAACGAGCCTGTCATCGTCCCAGCGCAAAAAAATACAACTTTTTGACAGAACTTTGCCCTCCGCGCCGAGACGGTGACAGTAAAAGGCAGAGAAAAAGGGGATTACTCTAATCAATTATTTACAATACCTAAAAGCATGATATCACCCAAAGTTCAATGACATTTACTGAAACTACTTAAAAAAAAATACGCTCATGACCCTGTTTTAAAAGAACATCTTATTTTCAGTCTTTTGACTAAACAATAGTTTTAAGAGAATGAAATTATTGTTTATCGCAAGTATAGGTACTTAAGAGCTTTTAAAAATAAAATACATGTAGATACATACTTAAGCATAAATCCTAAGTGAAGCATTAAAGAAAAAATAAAATGGTACTAAATTATTCACAGAATTGTAATTTCATTTTAAAACATTATAAATTAATACCTAAGTACTTTTTACGCAAAAAATCTCTTTGACCGTGTTACAATAACTAATGTTAAAAATTACATTCACAAATAGTAACATATCAACACTTTGTGACCTCCTCCCACTAACTTTAATATCCTGTCACTGTTCCAGCACTAAAGCAGAGAAACAATTTGATATGCAAGCTTGTCAATAACAGGACTTAGCGTTTTTATACCAGTACCTACCACGACACAGTACGTAAGGTAGTTGTGGGTGGAGACCATAATCTGCATAGTTTGCTAGCATGAAAATAAAAAAGAATATATTTGTAACGAATATTTTTGTGTGAAAATTCAATTATAAATAGATTAAGAGGGCGTCAATTCAACGCTCAAAAATATTTTTTACAAAATTAAATTTTCACAGAATTCAAAGTAAAAAAATATAATTGCCTATGTTCCATAAGTACAGAAATTAAATTAAAAAGCGTTACACAAACAGTAAATGTGCATTTATTTTAAAATAAACGTGTTAAGGTTACAATGGGGATCCGTAATCCGTATGCTAGAATTGGATACACGACCGGGTTTGAACCCACGACCTTAGGATCGGAAGGCGGGGTCACTACAAACTAGACCACCAGTGCTCTGTAAGCTTACATTATGTAATAGAAAAAAATTGCCTTTTCTTTTCTTTAGGACAAGTTTTTTCACACAAATCAACATAAAACAAAACAAGAATAAACAATTTGATATTTAAAAAGGTATTTATTATTTTGTGAGCAAAATACTCTCCATATCACCATCATCTACAGCCCGACTTTATTACTTTCTTATAAATAGAGATCAAACTATTCTAGGCAACGAATCCCCATTGTATTTAAAGAAATAAAAAATATACCTGTAAATAACTATGTAACACATAACATTGCATTTTCAATGTTAAAATAATATAACAATGTATGTCCAATAAAGAACCAAAAGGTCTTCGCCCACTACATCATTCCATAACCAGACGTAATAGGACCGGCTTTACGTGACATGCTTTCTTCGGCCGGAACGGTTAATAAATAACATTCAACAGTCACATACATAGTTTCTAACCCCACACTAGGATTCCCCGTGTCATGGGTATCAGAAACTATGAGTACCATGGTACCACACCACCCAGACCCGTATGAAATATTTGCAGAACATGCAAACATTTCTTTATCTTCTCATAAATTATAGTATTTTTTGCGTTTCAGCCGAGCCCTCTCCCGCCACGACAGAGTCCGTTATGGAAAGAGGTAATGGGCGGATACCATAAAGGATAAAGACAGACACCTTAATATGATCAATCGTTTATCAGTCGGAGACTATTACTAGCTGTAGCCCGCGGTTTCTCGCATGGTACCTGGAAAACTACCTATGTAGGTTTCATCATGTAGGTTTCATCGGTAGCATTTACACCGCGTTTATAATATTAGTAGGATAAAGAATACAACTTAAATACTGTTGTATGAATAGTGAGTTTCTCTACGTCATCTATGAGCTGCGTACTGACTGTTCAAGCGGCCTCGCGAGGCAGCGGCGCGAAAACGCTCGCGTGTTCAGGCTGTGCCTCGAGGAATACGCGCAAGATGCGGGCGAGGCACGGCCTGACTTTTCGCGCAGTTCTTCGGTCAGTCAGGACCCAGCTCTATAGAATCAACAAGTATTTGATGGAAAATTGACAGTATACTTGAATCATCATTCATCAAGCTAAGCGTTCTTTCACCGCAGTGGTATTTATTGATAAATTAAAACGAAGATATTAATGAAATCTAATTAGTACATATTTTGGACCAATTACAGGTCGCGCAAGTTTTCTTGTAATTGCTTGTGGTTCTGCCCACCCAATTAGGGATACGGGCGTGATAATAATAAGTGATCAGATTGCCCAGCGGGCGAAATTTGAACAGTAAAATTTAAGTATTTAAGGGTCTACTAGTTGGCTCAGTAGTCTTTCAATATTTGTAGGAACTTTGCAAGTTGGTAGGCGTAAATCTAACGTAGATTTAAGGCATTTCAAAGTGATCTTTGTGAGATTTTATTAAATACAGTATTCATTTATCCAACGCCTTTGTTATTAGCATATTGTATTGTCGGTCCCGGCGTCGTGAAGCCACGACGGAGGCCTTTAGGCGGCCTAAAAACTCCGTCACAAGAGTTGGCCTAGCTCATACGAACTTACTTACCTGCATAGCTTTGTTATGTCAATAAAGAGGTTTAACTTTGACTATGGTCTGGAAGAAGGAACGACTTTTTCGAACGGCTAAAGTCTAGAAGAGCTTCAGACCTTATTAACATCTTTGTGTATTCAAGACTGCTTAGACCAGCTTTAGGGTTACTGAAAGAACTTTTCAAGAAACAAATACTCTGGTTCTACTCATTCAGTTGAAGTTCATTTGATTTTATATCTAACTATACCTCATTCTGGAGGCTATTTCACGATGCCTCCATAAAGTCCGGATTTCACCGATAAATTAAAAACTCATCCATTCAAAAGAGCACGTAAAAAGACACAATTACTGCCATGTATTAGTGACGTTATTCTGCGCGAATGCGTTTGGGAAACTCTGCCCTAAGCTAAGGTTCCCAAACTGTTGCGTGACATTCGGTTGCGGTTGCTGGTTGAAGAAGTTCTGCTGGAACGGCTGCTGCTGTAACGTCTGTGCTGGTTGCACATTTTGTTGCAAGTTTGGTTGCTGTTGCAAGCCAAATTGTTGAAACTGATTTCCTTGGTACTGGTTGAAAGGCATGCCGTTTTGTTGCGAATTATTGAAAGGTTGCCCTGATTGAGGTTGTGCACTGTATCCTTGTTGCTGGAACGAACCGAATTGATTGAAGTTTGCTTGCTGATTGAAACTAGTTGACTGCGGTTGAAAACTGGTTGATTGCACTTGAAAATTGGTTGATGGCGCTTGAAAATTGGTTGATGGCGCTTGAAAATTGGTTGATGGCGCTTGAAAATTGGTTGATTGCGCTTGAAAATTCGACGGTGATTGACTGTATAGCGCCAATATGCTGTCTTTCGTTAGTTTAGACTTTTCCTTCTCTGTCGGGGCTGGTTGTTTGAAGAAATTCTCTTCTTCAGTCTTCAAATCAGGTTTGGTTTCCTTAGGCGGTTCAGGTTTCTCCTGTGGTGCTGAGAAGAAGCTGGAGAATATGTCGTCTGGTTTCGGTTCGGTTTTGGTCGTGTCTAAGCCGAGTAGGTCTGCAGCGCCATTCGGTTTCGGTTCCACTGCAGTTGGCGGCGTGTTGCGACCTAGTTTTGGGCTCACTGAGGATTTCGGCTTTGGTATGCTCGGGATTACGTCGGATTTCTGAAATATATGAATTAAATGTGTAAAATTTGTAGATTCATCAACGCACAGCCTAACCTAAACCGTAAATTCTAAAAGCATGAAACTTGAAGAGTATATTCCTATAATGGTGTAGAGGTGAACTAATAAAGGAATTTCCAAAATTCAACTCCTAGAGAATTCAGCGGGAAGATGTAGTTTGTAAGAACGAACTGATTACAAACTCGACTCTCTAAAGCCTTAGCACTATGATACGGAGGGATTCTAACAATACTAACAAATATTACTACTTCAAAGCTTTTGGGACTTTGTAAAGAAAAGATTCCTTGTATCAAAAAGTCTAGATGAAACTATAGTTGATGAACTGAAATGTACAATTTTAGTAAAGATAATATAATTTTACTTTCTTCATATCTGCATTATTTTCTACGGTATTGGTTTATACCTAACAATAAATAAATAAACCTTAGTGTTTTTTTAAAGCTCTAATGTACTAGATACTCTATATTAAAGGCATAAAGTTCAACTTACATTGTACTTCTTATCACTGGCGGACGGGGCGGGTAACGGCCCGACCCCAGAAGACGACGTTGACTTCTTTTTCCGCTTCTGCTTCTCAAGCTCTTCGTCTATCTCTTTGTCCCTGAAATACCAGAAATAACGTTTGATTTAGCGCCATCTAGGAAGACATATGGCAACTCTCATTGACACACGCAAAGTAAATAAGCAATTATGTTCTGTTCATTTTGATTCTATTTTAACACACAAGGACAGGGATATTTTATAATGATAATAATGAAACACAGTTCAGTGAATAAGTCCTTGAAGGAACTCTGAAACCACACATAAATAAAATTACAAAAATGAGAGATTTTTCTCGTAGATGTTGAACTGAAACATAAGAAAAGGAAACACAAAAACCAAAGTGGAACTTTAGATGATTATCATGACAAAATAAATTGAAATCAGCGCCATCTATCGTTCCCTCTCGGCAACTCTTACCAGTTAACTTTGGGTTTAGCGGGCGGCACCCACTCCTTAGCGATGTATTTCTTCTGCTCGTACTTGGCTCTGATGAAGGCTTCAAGTGAGGAGTCACTCTGCGGCCTACGGAATGAATCGGGCAGATTGGCTTCATAGACCGCACGGGCGCGGGAGTTACCCATTTGCTGAAGGGATACCTGAAAAAAAAAAGTAATCAGGTCCATTCTGTTGTACATTTACCTAGACTTAATTTGATAGCTCTAAAATTATAGCGATCCCTGTTATCTCAATGTATAAGAAAGGGACGCCAATATTTTTAGACCTGCCATGAATGCCCTGCAGAATCGATACCAGTATCGAACCAAGGTGTCGGAATACCCTCAAAAGCTTTAGTGTTTACCTTGCTTATCAGGGTAAACACTAAAGCCTACAAGGTAAACCTACCCTCAGTGGGGTTAAGCCCCTCTTAAACCAAAATCCTGGATTCTCTACTGTAGGTATATAGGTCATTCTGTTTTGCTAGGTGGGCCTGGGCACACATTGTCAAATTCCTGGGCCATAGATAGACTATTAGCACAGGCTTGCTGTGGATGAAGACAGGCAGGATCTAATGGTACAAATGATGACCAGCGCTTTGACCTATTTTGCCCTATTACGTCAGCCAGGCCAGCGCTGGCCTTTGTTGTACCTGATTCCATTTGTAAGAATGTTTATTATTATATTTGCCTTATTCGGCGGGCAAACGCGGGCACGTTTGTAGAATCACCGTGTTATCGTATTCTATATGGCAAAAACGCGACGAGACGCGTTACAAACATGTCACAAGCTGTCAAGTTTAGTTTCATGGAGAATAAGGGGCCTGTGCGTTTGTGTTTTTGGTAACAGAATTAATCTATTTTTATTCTATTCTATGATGATGAAGTATTGGGATTCCGAAACCTTCAGAGCGGGTTCTGTTTCATGTAGAACAAATTTAATATTATACACTTATTAATTCTGTGTGGTTTACACTATGCAAAATATTCAAGAGCAATTAATGTAAGTAAGTACTGAACTTACCACTTGCTCCGGTGTCCAAGAGTCGAGGTTTACACTCTTGACCTTGGAGATGTGGACGCCCAGGTTTCGGTGGATGCCGGCACATCGGATGCACAGGAATATGCCCAGGTTCCACGACGCCCAGCGAGGACCTGGAAACCACAACCATGGGATTGAATTACCATGAATTTAATTCAAGAGTAAAGTTTTGGTTTAGTAAGGCATGATCATTTACTCTGTATGGCTCTCCGGTGTTCCGGCAAAACGCCATCTAAAAAGCGTGTGGGACTATATTTTTTTTAAGAATGTCCTTTATTGAATTCTCTCAGACAGTGAAGGAAAAAATCGTGAGGAAACCGGCATGTCTTAGAACCTGTTCGAAAATATGTGCTTCGGAGGGCACGTTAAATTGTCGGTCCCGGCTTTAAAGCCGTTAAGCCATGATGGAGGCCTTAAGGCGGCTAGCTCATACGAACTTACTTCTTATTTCCATTTAATGTAACTCTATGTAGGTAAGAAGTACATAATGTTCAAAGGCTTCATCTTTTAATTTAGTTTTGGCAAGTAGCCACTTTTGGCACAAGGCCTTTCTCATGAGCTAATTATAATAATTTAGGTCAGAAATTAATTAGTGACCTGATTTTTCAGACTATGAATTATTTAGAATGAAATGACTTTAAAGCACTTACTTGATCTATCCAACTTATTATACAATTTACCACATTTTATCTATATTGCAAACACAAGACAGACATAAACATAAATCATCTGTAATAGATGTATCAATCAATGATGATGATGACTGCTTCTTAAGGCATTAAATACAATGCAACAAGGATCATGAAAATTTTGTATTGAAAAAACGCGACGAGGTGTGTTATAAAAAAGTTACTAGCCATCAAGTTTTGTATGGTCATAGAGAATAAGGGGCCTGTTAGATTCCAATATACGTGATAAAATTTAACCTTCACAAAAATTTTGTCATGAAAAATTTTATTTGTTACTTCCTCATAAACACTAAATTGGATAGATTAGTAGATGAGTTTCAAGCTAGATAAATAAATAGAAAGTTACATACATATATCCAACCCCATACCCCATAATATGCCCTGTATTGTGGGCATCAGAAACTATGAGTACCATAGTACCACAATACCTAGACATTGCAGAATCTTACTTATATTATAAATGCGAAAGTTTGTGAGTTTGGATGTTTGTGCCTCAATCACGCCTAAACGGCTGAATGGATTCGAATGAAACTTGGAATATACATAGTACATGTACTGGATTAACATATAGGCTATTTTTTATCCGGGTACAACGCGAGCGAAGCCGCGGGCGGCAGCTAGTATAGCAATGATTTCTTCTACACAGGAATTAAACCCAGACCTTTTGAGTATCAGCTGAATGCTTGCCTACCATGCCAATGAGGACATCAAACAAAAGGAATAAATAAAGGGAACTCGTCATATGAAATATTGATGTTGCACTGTGTCCTTTCTGAATTTAGCCATGAAAATATTAATTTAGAAAAAGGCCGGGCTTTGTAAGGTGCATGTCTAAAGTGTCTGTTTTTATTTTATGTCATGTCATGTTTGTCTTGCGTTTTTAAAAGAAAGAAGATATGTTATTGTTGTTAAATATAATGGAAGGATGAGTTTTCCTTAGTAATGACTTGTGAAAATCGTGAACAATAAAAACATGACTATTTCTTTAGTCTTCAGTAAGCAGTCACATGTTTTTAATCCCCTAACTGATAAAAAGGTTGATTATATATTTCCGCCAGCTGTTACATTTAGTTAACATATTTGCAGAAGTAAAATAATTGGTGTTTATAAAATATTACGATCAGCAGACCCAGGTTATGACTCATTTTACACATTTTGTATCAAAAATACGAGGTCAAGAAACTTTGTTTTAACAAAAAAACAGCGATATATAAGAGGGTAGTCTTAGTTCAATGTTAAATAACTTTCTAGCCTCAAGGAAACACTGAAAATAGGAGTAAAATAACAAAACCTAAATCATACCTTTTGCATCACAATCAACACAATATTTGTTGTCCTCATCCTTTAGCATCTGAAGTAATATGTTCTGACATCGGTCCTGGATCTGTTTTGCACGATCCTTTTCACTTTTTGAAGTCATTTTTGTGTTAAATCTATTGGAATTTTACGAAATTCAACTAAATTGAAAATGGGTGGAATGCTTGTTTGTTGAAGGAGAGATCATAGACAAGTGAGTGAAGAAAGAAGTGACAGATTGGTGAGGTGTCTATCAAGTTCTGTCAATGAAAAATGTAGCTCTAATGTCTATGGTTTATGCTAAAGCAAAGCAGAGTAAACTCCTCAGAACAATCGTAAACTCCAAAAATCTAAAAAAAACCTGACAATGACATTTAAAATTTCAAAGTCTGACAGATTAAGATAATTCCTGAGGATAATTCAAATTCCGTCTCATTCTCTTCTCATTCTTCGTCACCAATCTTCGATACAGCTTTGTTTGTTTTGGTTTTTCGAACTAGAAATTCCTAAAAACTGATAATCTTCGTAAATTATCATATTATATACTTTATCTAGCATATAGTTGTTTGTCATACTCATACCTACCTTCTATGCCTGTTTGAAAACTAAAATGTGATAAATCTAAGTGAAGTTCATAATAAATTAATAGAACAATGGGTAATCAGCTGGTTGGAGTGGCTCCTTCTCAAATCTTTCCAGTGGAGCACTATCTAAGTGACCATGTCGACCTCAACTTTGACCAGAGGTATGTATCAACATTATGAAAACTTCTCATATCACTTTATTCAAATAAGATATTTTTTTCTGTCAGAAGTGGCTGTAAGTTTTCTTATCTTTACTTGTGGCTCTGCCCACCCCATTAGGGATACAGGCGTGATAATATGTATGTATGTATTTTAGAGTAGGTGTAAGGTATATAAAGTATAATTTTATTTAAAAATAAACAATAATGGATAAACTCTGTTTCCAAAATATTAAGGAAAATGGCAACTGCAAAATACATACGTAGTATACAACTTTTTTCAGTCTTGGCTCCACACGGTTCCTCAAAGTGGCTCGCGCCAAGTCCCGAGAAGGTCTCATAGTGGTGAAAGTATTTGCCATCCAGGATCCCTCATTACCGCTTGCTGAGCACAAGGAGCGGATCCTGAAGATTAAGGAACAACTGGTCTCTGCATTCAACTGCTTGCCGTTCCAGAGGGTCATAGTAAGTACCTGTTTTACTATCCTTACTCATGGGTAAGCGCTTGTAGCGTAGCTTGCTTAGACGTTCTTGATTCATCGTTGAAGTTAAGCAACGTTGTGTGTGATCACAATTGGGATGGATGACTACAAGTGGCATTACGAGCTGAGCAATTCCATGCTTCAGAGGGCATGTTAAATTGTCCATCCCAGCTTTTAAGTCGTTAAGCCACGACGGAGGCCTTTAGGCAGCCTAAAAACTCCGTCACAAGAGTTGGCCCTAGCTCATACTCACTAAACTGTTAGTTTAGTAACTAGTAACCGTTAGTTACTGTGACCTTTCACATCAGGGGTGCTTAAACTTATAGTGTCAGTAATCTACCAAAAAATATTTTGAAAGCAAGGGATTGATTAAACTCCTATTTAGGTATATGTTCTAAAAACATATTTTTACATATAGTTTTACTGCACATTTAAATTGAATATGTGTATGTAGAAAATGAAGGAATCATAATTTACGAATCACTAATATTAATATCTGATAGGTAGAGTTGTCTGAGTGATTGTTGATTGTTGCCAAGAGTTTATTAT
Organism: Scotopteryx bipunctaria; assembly: GCA_949320045.1. Classification (NCBI taxonomy): domain Eukaryota; kingdom Metazoa; phylum Arthropoda; class Insecta; order Lepidoptera; family Geometridae; genus Scotopteryx; species Scotopteryx bipunctaria. The sequence continues at coordinate 1,810,520 of OX439464.1, read as the reverse complement.
TTTAAATATGTAATAGTAAAACAAAAAGGAAAATTATTTATTTTGCAGTCATTGTAAATTACAAAAGGTAAACAAACATCTTTAAATGATGCTTTAGAAGAAGATGCTGAAGACGAGTTAGAGCTACGCTACAAACAGATGTACTGGCTGCTTGGCAGACAAGCCGCCCTGTCAGTACACAACAAAATTTTACTTTACAAACAAGTCCTGATGCCAGTTTGGACTTATGGTATACAACTGTGGGGCTGTACCAAAAAAAGCAACATCCTTATAATCCAACGATTCCAAAATAAAGTACTCAGGGATATTGTGAATGCTCCCTGGTATGTAAGAAACGAAGACCTCCACCGGGACCTTAACATAGACTTCGTTGATAAAGTTATCAAGAAATACGCAGAAGCTCACGAAAAAAGACTTCATCATCATGTGAACGTTGAGGCAATCCAGCTCCTCGATAACACAGACTTAGTGAGACGACTCAAACGAACTAAACCGTTCGAGTTAGTGTAGTGCAAAATAAAGTGTTAGTGAATATTACATACAATAAGAACACAAGAACAAAGTGTCTTCCCCTTAATAGAGACAGTAAGAAAAGTGCTATTGGACACATTCTTAGATATAACTTACTTTATAAAACTAGGTCAAAATTAAATTACTAATTGGCCTACTTGGCTAGATTGTAATAGTATTAGAGTACAATTAATTAATATTTTTAGTACACTAATTATAAAAAAAAAAAAAAAAAAAAAAAAAAAAATGATGCTTTAATATAAAGCCAATACAATGTTTAACATGATCAATAAATACTAGTTTTAGTAGAAAACAAGTATACAAAAGGTGCCTTTTAAATCTTAATTTTTTTCCAATTGCAAGCTGACAGACAAAGCCGGTCTCCTGATGCGGGAGTACTGCAGATGCAGCGTTTATGACCGGATGTCCACGCGCCCTTTCCTCACGGTGCTGGAGAAGAAGTGGATCACCTTCCAAGTGCTCTATGCCCTACATCGGATGCACAAGCTCGGCATCTGCCATGGGGATATCAAGGTTTGTACTACAACTAATTGCGTCTCTAGTTCTTTCGAACCAGTGTGGTGAAAGGATTTGATGTGCACCTGATCACTGGGAATCACTTGGACACGTCTTAAATTAACGTTGCATTTACATCTGTTTGTAACGCGATTAAGCGTGGAAGATAGAATAGAATAGAATAGCAATTTATATAATAGATACAGGTAAGAAATCACGCTTGGTTATTTTTTTGTATTGGAACGGATTTGATTTGTTCTTAACAGACAATATGCTGACCAGTATACAATACACCCCCACGCGGGACGTCAGTGCAGATCTTTGCTCCTCTCCCAGAGCATGTTGTAAAAGTCGACTAAGGGATAGTATCCTCTCCAACATGATGGACCATCTATACTGGCGATGGACTGATCACCTGTCACCATGGTTCACCATATCCATCTCGGGACTTTGAATCAGGAGTGGCTGCAAGTTTTGTTATGATCGGAGATCGTACTTTTGGGTGCTATTCGAAAAAATATGTCATCAAAAGTATGGATACGACCAAAAAAATTCCGGGAAAAATTCCGGTTCTCGAAATTACATATATCACTGGGATATCGAATATTGATGAATGTCGGAATCACGAGTACGGCTATTATGTAAAGAATGGATACGACTTAAAAAATTCTTCATGCTTAATGTGGTATTTAGTAATCGATTTAAAAATAATTCCGGAATGTCATATCCATGCTAGTGACAACGTCTGAAATAGCACCCAATCGCCGATCTTTGGTTATGATTACTTGGCTCTGTCCACCCCATAATATATGTATGTACTTATGTTGCTTTCTTCCCCAGTTAGAGAACATAATGGTGACATCCTGGCTGTGGGTGCTGCTCACGGACATAGCGTCGTTCAAGCCGACGTTCCTGCCGGACGACAATCCTGCCGACTTCAGCTACTTCTTCGACACCTCGAGAAGAAGACTCTGCTACGTCGCACCGGAGAGATTCGTACGGGCACCCGACCCCAGCAACAGGACTGTGGTGAGCAAAATATTATCTTTTTAGTTTCAAAATTAACCACAATTTAACTTAACTTTTATCCGGTCTTTGCTATGCCTTTTTGTGTCTGTTATGTCACGACGTCTTATGTCTATAAGACGATTTGGTGGCGAGGATGAATTTATAGTGCAATTACCTTTGATTTGCATGATGCAATTACATGTTTTCAATTGCCTAACTGTGTTTTTATTTACACTCTTAAAACTCTATATCATGTGTGCTATTTTTGTAAATAAATGAGTAAAATAGTAAATAAATAAATATTTGTGGACATTTGACGCAGCGCCATCTAGCCCCAAACTAAGCAAAGCTTGTACTATGGGCACTAGATGGCTGATAGAATACTTATATACTTTTTTTTGTAAATACATACTTGTAATACTACAACACCCAGACCCGGAAGAAATATTTGCAGAACATACAAACATTTCTCCCGTAGCGGGAATCGATCCCGCGCCTATTAGTTTCGCACTCGACTGTCACGCCATCGAGGTCGTCAATCTGTCTATGTCTATTTCAGGGCGACGACAAAGGACTACTGCTAAGTGAATCACCTTGCAAGATCGGCGAACTAGTACCAAGTATGGACATCTTCTCAGCTGGGTAAGTAAACCAGCTGCATCTCTGTTAAGAGGATATTTCAGTCCGGCTTCCATCTCTTGAAAGGAAACTGGAACTGCGGTCGGAAACTATCAATAACTTTAGTTATTGCACCTCAGTTTCATATTGTACCAGAAAAAAATAGCATGTATTACTAGCTCATCATCATCTTCCTGCCCTTATCCCACTCCATGTGGGGTCGGCACAGCATGATCCTTGGATCATGTATCAGTATCCACCAACATGATGAGATACAATAAGCAAGTATTCCCAAGAAGGGTTGACGTCAGGCAGGCGGCCGGTCATAAAACACCTTAGCCAAAACTCTTATGCTGGTGCCGACCCCATATAGAGTGGGAAGATGATGATGATGATTCCAGCACACTACTAAATATGTTCCAAGGTTATTTTAAATTCGTTCAGCCGTTGTGATTGAGTCACAAACATCCTGATCAACTTTCTGATATACGATATTGGTAGGGTTCTGTACAAGATTCCATTACCGCTTTTTCTCGAACCCACAGCTGCGCACTCCTAGAACTCTGGAACGACGGAACCCCGGCGTTGGACCTGCCCGGTCTCCTGGCGTACCGTAACGGCGACCCGCGTCCCTCCACCATGACGCTAGGAGACAGCCATGAACCGCAATTAAAGGCGCTGCTACATTCCATGACGGAACGTAACCCGAGAGACAGACGCAGTGCCGAGCTGTATCTAGACGAAGCTAGGGGACAGTGAGTATAAAATAAATAAATAAATAAATATTTGTGGACATTTCACACAGCGCCATCTAGCCCTAAACTAAGCAAAGGTTGTACTATGGTATGGGAACCAGATGGCTGATAGAATACTCATTATACTTTTTTTGTAAATACTTATACTTACTATTACTTACGTAATAGGTATGACAACACCCAACCCGGAAGAAATATTTGCAGAACATGCAAACATTTCTCCCGCAGCGGGAATCGAACCCACGCCTCTTGCATCTCGGCCGAGCACTCGCCACACGACCGAGGTCGTCAAAATCTATTCAACTTTCTCATTTCAGGTTATTCCCGGAATATTTCTACTCATTCCTGCAATCCTATATGCTGATATTCTCCGCGCAGCCAATCCTACCGCCCGACGAGAAAATCCTTCGCATATACCAAGACATACGAAACATTATAAAAATATTCACCCAACCGTCTGACGAAAAAAACTACAAAGACCTTGTCGATGACACCACAGACCATAAACCGGACAACATAGAGAATCACAAAGATGGATTCAAAGTTTTGAGTGTAAATAACAATGATTTCGAGGAAGATGTCGATGGTTTTGAGGAGAAAGAGCTGGGTCCGGACAGTGAGGGGTTGATATTGATAACTTCCTTAGTGACCTCGTGTGTGAGGGGACTCCATCATTGCACTTCTAAGTTGCACAGTCTGGAGATCTTACTGCTGCTCTGTGAGAACACCAGTTCTGAAACTATATTGGATCGGATCCTGCCTTATATTGTGAGTATATTAGCCACTCAATAAAGCCTACTCCATCTTAATTCGTCCGGGCACTACAGCGTCCCGTCTGTGAAGGTCAGTTGCCTCCTGATGCTGTATAAATCATCTACTATAGATGGTAAAAGGCTTTAGTTTTTTTTATTAGCCACTAACTATTCCAGCTGTGTTATAGGACAATGTATATTCCATTTATTTTGCATTTATAGTATTCAAATCAAGTTTCAAGCAAATCGCACCGCCCGTTAAAAAAATCCCATACAAACTTTGATACTCCATTTTATCCCTTTTAAAGAGTTGTTTTGAAAAATCCTGAAACATGTATTCATTTATTTTGCATTTAGCGTCCAAACCGAGTTTCAAGCTTATAATCTTTTAATTTTAGTTATTTTACTTTTTATTAGCCTTATTTTTCATGTAACTTTCACGAGCATAATAATTAGTGTAAGTTATGTACACCGTAATCTTACTTCTTACTTATATTATAAATGCGAAAGTTTGTGAGTTTGGATGTTTGTGGCTCAATCACGCCTAAACGGCTGAACGGATTTGAATGAAACTTGGAATATACATAGTACATGTACTGGATTAACATATAGGCTATTTTTTATCCGGGTACCTTGCGAGCGAAGCCGCGGGCGGCAGCTAGTAGTCATATATATCGGAAATGTACCTTCCATGATTGTGTTTTTTTAAATGTTATAATGTATATGTACTTAAATAAATAAATAGATCCACCTGAGCCACGACCCGGCGGCTCGAGTGCGCGCGGCCGCGGTGCATGCGGCGGCGCGGTGCGTGCGGTGCGTGCGCTGCCTGCCGCGCGCCGACTGCAATGTCTTCCCGGAGTACATCCTGCCGGAACTCGCGCCGCGCGCCGCCGACCCCGCTACGCCGGTGCGGATCGCCTATGCTAACAACCAAGGTAACTTTACGTATCCATGATAGGGTGGGCAGAGTCACAAGAAATCATAAGACTCGCAGCCACTCCTGATTCTGCCTCGGCGGCGTGGCGGGCGAATGCTCGGCTGAGACGCAAGAGGCGCGGGTTCGATTGCTGCGCTGCGGGAGAAATGTTTACATGCTCTGCAAATATTTCGTCCGGGTCTGGGTGTTGTACTAATAAGTGTTATAAGTATGTATTTACAAAAAAAATAGTATGTTATGTATTCTATCAGCCATCTGGTGCCCATAGTACAAGCTTTGCTTAGTTTGGGGCTAGATGGTGCTGTGTGATTATGTCCTCAAATATTTATTTATTATTATGTCCTTCCGCCGTTATTCGAAGCCTTTTAAACATATTTTGGAGATGTAGTCCTTCCGTTTCCGGCCGTATTTATAATATTTGTCGACTTTAGTTCCGATAGCTGGCGCTAGGGGGCGCTTCTTGACGTAACTTCCGTCGTCCTTGTTCACCAGGTTAAGTGCGAGCTCTTTCTCATCATTGGCGTCCTTATTTTCGTGCCGTACAGACGCAGTAAAAAATTCGTAAATAAGTTCTTGAAATAATTATTTCTTATAGAATACTTATACTTTTAAATAAACGCTGTTAGCGTTCGTCTAAGTTTGATAAGTAGTTCCGATTAAGTAAAGTAATGTCGAACGTTAGTGATGTGAGTGATGAGGACATCTCATCGTCGTCGTCATCCAGCGAGGATGGCGGTAACGGTGTGGACAACCGAAGCAGGCGCAAGCGTAAGACAGATGCTGATGTACACGTTGCAAAAAGATCACGCAAGGAGGGTAAGGTTTTGAAACACCTTACCAAACAAGTAAGTGAGATACAGAATTTTTTATCCTGGAATGCCTACCCGCCTACTGGTTGTTGGCATCCGACGGAATATAATGTTCTGCATAACGAGGAGCTCGCCGAGCCGGCCCTGAGTGAGGAACCTGTCGAGCCTACTCTCAAATTTGATTTTGAGTTGACCACTCAGTTGAAAGAACCATCTGTTGCGAATGCCTCTGCTGAGCATTTGGAAGTACTGAAATCATTACAGCATTTTAAGTCAGACAATTGGACCAATGTCCGTTATTCCGAAATCCAAAAATCTTACAATGCACGACCGGGGTTTGTTGACTTGGAGGCAAATGATGAAATTAAGCAGTTTGAAAAGCAGAGTAGTTTGTCTGCAACAGATAAATCTTTGGGTGCTATTACCCGGGCGGTCATTATGCAAAGTGATGCTTTGAAAAAAGGCGTGTCCGATTTAATTCAATGGACTCAAAATGCAGGTTTAATAGATAACGAGTCGTTGATTACTAAAATCAAAGAAATATTTTCAGGGGATTTTCAGAAAATCTCTCTAGATTGTTTGCAGTTAGTTTGTGGCCGCAGGGCTGATATTATTGAACAAAGACGGGATGCATTCATTAGTCAAGTAAAAGATAAGTTTTTGCGGGCTAGTTTGAAAAAGATACCGCCTTCTTGTGAATATTTATTTGACAAGGAACCATTTGCAGAGTTTCTTAAAAATAATGGTGGGGTCAGCAAAATCTTTTCTGTTCCTAAATCCTCCTTCTCTGCGCAAGAGAAGAGAGTTCCATCTGGGTCCCAGGCTGCGCAACCTGGACCCAGCGGTTATAACAATCAAGCCGGTCGCTCCTATGCACCGCTTTATGCAAGCAGGTACCCGCCGCCACCGCATATGGCGCGGCCCTACTACTTCCCATCTGCTTACAACTATGAATTCCCAGCGTATAGAAATTCTGAACGGTTTTTTCGACCACAATTTAGACCACAAACATTTGCCCCACGTCAGCAAGCCCCGGCAAATAGCAGAAAATCATTTGGTAGGCAGGGAGGACCGTATAGCCAACCCAATGCCGCTCGTGGCAAAGGGAAAGGAGACAGGAAATATTGACGCGAGGCAGGCGTTTCGGGGGGGCAGGCTAAAGTTATTTCTAGATGCTTGGAGAATAAAGGGTGCACCCACTCCTCTGTTGCATATAATATCGGGTTACAAAATTCCATTTCGAGCAAAACCCCCGTTAGTCTCACCACAGCTTATCAGCGCTCGTTACCTGACTGCTCCATCTCCCCAAATGGACCAGATTGTAAACAGTATGGTGAAGGAAAATATCCTAGAATATGCCCCCGATACGCCCAGTTTTCTATCAACCCTATTTCTGATTCCCAAAAGCGATGGTTCCATGCGACCAATTTTCAATCTAAAAAATCTAAATCAGTTTGTAAAGATAACAAAATTCCGACTCATCTCTGTTCATCGTATTCCGGAATTCATACAACCGAACGATTGGATGGTAAAGGTAGACTTGACTCAGGCGTACTACCATGTGCCAGTCTCTCAGAGTCACCGTTGCTTTCTCAGACTAAAATACAAAAGTCATTTACTCCAAATGACTTGTTTGCCATTTGGGCTTGCGACTGCTCCCAAAATATTTGCATCCCTTTCAAATTGGACTGCGGAGATCCTCAGAGAGCAGGGAATTCGCATAGTAGTATTCCTCGACGATTTTCTAATTGTTTGTCAAGACAGGTCGAAACTAATAGTTCAAACCAGAATTGTCCTCGAAACTATGCAAGATCTAGGTTGGAAAGTGAACATGGAGAAATCTATTCTGATCCCAAAAAAGTCGATAGAGTATCTAGGTCTTGTGTGGGATACTTGGCGGAACAAGAAGTTTCTTCCGAACAAGAAGATTTTAGGTCTGCGGGGGCTCATATTGAAATTGTTAGAGCGAAAGAAGGCTTCTCTTCGGGAAATGCAGAGTACTGTGGGAAGTTTAAATTTTGCCCGACTGGTCGTTCCACAGGGGCGTCTCAATTTTCGGCATATGCTGGCCCATTGCAACAGTCTTCTTCAAAAACATCCGAAGAGCCTGTATCCTCTTCCTGTTTCGACAGTCAGGGAGCTCAAATGGTGGATGAAAAACTGCCAAAAGTCATCCAAACTCCATCCTCCATCCAAAACTCACTTCTTGACGACGGATGCGTCGGACATGGGTTGGGGAGCCGAGTTGAACGGAGTTCAAATAAGGGGAGACTGGTTAGACGCAGAAGGGTCGTTTCACTCGAATCACAAAGAAATGCTGACGGTTCTGAAATGTTTGTCCCGATTCGGTCACTTTCTGAGTCATTCGTCAGTTCTGTTGCAGTGCGACAACAGATCCGTCGTAGCGTATCTGAGGAACGAGGGGGGAAGTCGATCGTCCAAGCTGATGAGTCTGACCTATCAGATTTTCAAAATTCTAGATCGTTTCGACATTCACTTAGTTGCCCATCACATTCCGGGCAGGTACAACAGTGTGGCCGATCGACTTTCTCGGAAATCCATAGTACCAGAGTGGCATTTACTTCCTTCTTTGACAAAAGTAGTTTTTGCCAAATGGGGCACTCCGGAAGTAGATCTGTTCGCTTCTGCTCGAGCTCACGTGGTACCAAATTATGTAAGTCTAGATCAGAGAGATCCTGCAGCGTGGAGACACAACGCATTCGCTTGGGAATGGGAGTTCAAGCTTGCATGGCTGTTCCCACCGCCGAATCTGTTGCCGAGAGTTCTCATGCACCTCAATCGGGCCAAAGGTACGTATCTCATAGTAGCCCCAAAATGGCCTCAGGCGTTCTGGAGAGCAAATCTGAAAGTTCGAGCGAGAGCACCGCCATTTACAATTCGTCGGCTGGAGTCCGTCTTAATAGATCTTTCAACAGGTCGTCCTCCACCGAAGGTGCAGGACCTAGCTCTGGAGGTTTGGAAATGTGGGGGTGGTCTCGGTCTGTAGAATCCTGGTCAAATCAACAAAAAGCTTTACTACGAGGTGGTTGGCGAAAATCTACTTTGTGTACTTATAAACCAGCCTGGGAGCGATGGGTTAAGTGGTGCAGAGAGTCTGCGGTTTGTGCCACAAAACCTAGTGGTTCCGAATTGGCAAGGTTTTTGGCTGATCTTCACCTGAAGGAAGGTTTGGCATATCGAACAATATTAGTCCACAAATCTGTTGTATCTACTTTGTGTGGAACAGAAGATAGTTCACGTCTTAGTTCTCATGTATTAGTTAAACAAATTCTAAAGTCGATTTCTCTTAACAGTTCCAAAAGACGTCCAGAGCGATTTGTTTGGGATACTAGTGTTTTGATTTCTTGGCTATCAACCAATTTCGTAAATTCTGAAAGTTTGTATGAAGTTTCACGTCGATGTGCTATTCTTCTGTTGCTCTGCTCTGGGCGTAGAGTACACGACTTAACACTATTAAGTATATCGGATGGCTTGTTTGTTAATAATTCTAAAGAGAATTCTGTGACACTCTGGCCTATGTACGGGTCCAAGACTGATTGCGAATCGTTAATTCAATCTGGTTGGAAACTATTTACAAATGAAGATAATCTAAATTTAGATCCAGTTTGGTGGGTAAGGCAGTTACTTTCATTAGGAAAAAATAGGAGAGAGGAGGCTAATACTGAGAATTTGTTTGTGACAGTTCGTGGCACAGCTAAAACTGCTTCTAGAACCATTATTGCAGGATGGGTTAGGTCTGTGTTAAAGGAGGCTGGTGTTGACGCAACTCCTGGTAGTGTTAGATCAGCAGTCGCTTCTAGGAGTTGGCTTGACAGGGAACCGTTAGAAAAAATTTTGGCGAGGGCTAATTGGAGATCAGAAAATACTTTTGTCAAGTTTTATAGAAAAGAAGTTAGATCTAGGCCTGCTAACTCTTCAATTGGTACCTCGTTGGGGGCACTTTTTGAACCTGTACAGTAGATTATTTTAAGTAGAATTTAAATAGGTATTCATTTCTCTGATTTAGTTTGATTAAATGTTCATACTTAAGTAGCATCATTGATATTGTGATTGAGTAGTTAGTTACTTATGAAATTATTATATTCTATTTGATTGATGTCTTAGTAGATTGATAATAAACATGTTAGAATAATGTATATCTATTTTATTTATTTGTATTAATCACATTGGCGTCCTGTTCACCAGGCGAGAACAAACACTGTCTCAAAATATGTTTAAAAGGCTTCGAATAACGGCGGAAGGACATAATAGCAGAGTTTTACCTACCATTAAAACTCTTATTATGTCCGGAGCCTTATTCGAAGCCTTACAGTCAGTTCTGCCTGGTGTTTGTATTTTTGTAGTTAAATATAGTAAGTTATTTTGAGACTCCGCAATGATGAGAAAGAGCTCGCACTTAACCTGGTGAACAAGGATGACGGAAGTTACGTCAAGAAGCGCCCCCTAGCGCCAGCTATCGGAACTAAAGTCGACAAATATTATAAATACGGCCGGAAACGGAAGGACTACATCTCCAAAATATGTTTAAAAGGCTTCGAATAAGGCTCCGGACATAATAAGAGTTTTAATGGTAGGTAAAACTCTGCTATTATTATCTAGACAACATTTATCTTGCAGCTAAGCTAGCTGAGACAGCGGTGCGATTCCTCGACCAGACTCAGAACATGGTGGACAAAGACGCCGCCAACATCAACTACGAAACGGAACTCTCGGCTTTGCATGAAATGGTATGACTTTTAAAGATAAAAAAGATCTATTTGGCACAACACAACAGCATATTTTATATTACTTTGTTATTATATTTTTTTGTGTCTTGTATATAATATTGTGCCAAATAAAGCTTTTTTATCTCTCTTATCTTTTATCTTTTTAATTTCGTTTTAATTAAAGACTAGGTGCCGCCCGCGGCTTTGCTCGCGTGGTACAAAAAATAGACAAACACACATCGTCACATCCACACATCATTAAATCCTCACAAACTTTCGCATTAATAGTATTTATTTACGGCCTCGGTGGCGTGGCGGGAGATTGCTCGGCAGAGACGCAAGAGGCGCGGGTTCGATTCCCGCGGTGGAAGAAATGTTTGCATAATCTGTAAATATTTCTTCCGGGTCCGGGTGTTGTGGTACCATGGTACTCGTAGTTTCTGATACCCACGACACAGGGAATCCTAGTGTGGGGTCAGGACTATGTATGTGACTGTTGGGTTTTATTTATTTATTTATCATATGATTATTATGATTTTTTTTATTCGCTGGACTGGGCGTAAACAAAAAACATAGAATGCGTCCAGCTACTTCTCTCCCCGAGCATGTCGTAAAAGTCGACTAAGGGATAGTATCCTCCAACATGATGAGATACAATAAGCAAGTATTCCCAAGGAGGGTTGACGTCAGGCAGGCGGCCGGTCATAAAACACCTTAGCCAAAACTCTTACAGCATGATCCAAGGAACATGCTGTGCCGACCCCATATAGAGTGGGATAAAAGCAGGAAGATAAAAATGATTAATTTATTTTGTAGGTTCGTTCGACGGTGTCATATCTACTGACGGATTCCCAGGCTGTTGTGAAGAGGGCGTTGGTCGAGAATGAAATCACTAAACTCTGCATATTCTTTGGAAAACAAAAAGGTGAGTCTCTTATTTTTTTTATTTTATTTATTAAGGAAACAACAAACAGCTACATTATAAAATATGACTTACGAAGTTATAGTTTTATATAAAACTAGTAGTATTTGTAATAATGCAGCCCACAGCGCTGTTCTCAGGTTAATATAAGGAATTATGAACTTACCGCTAAAGGTTACGAGCATGCACAACCTCTATCCGAGGTAGAATATATATAATAATGTTTATTAATTTGGAAATGAGAATAATACTATATACCTAAAGAAATTATGAAGAAAGAAGAAAAACAAAAAACCACTAAAACTGAAACAAATCAAAAAAGCTAAAAAAAAAATAAAAATCTAAACTAATAGGACTCATGAGAATGCATGAGGAATGTAATGAGAGTGAATGAAGCGAAAGAAGTATGTCAGGATCGTAGCAAATGGCGATCCGTGATCTCTGCCTACCCCTGTGGGAAACAGGCGTGATTCACTAGTTCTTTCGAACCAGTGTGGTGAAAGTATTTAAAGTGCGCCTCAGAGGCTCCTTTCGTGCACTTAACTATATGTTTTCAAACATTTTAGGTTCTACGACATGTCGGTTTCCTTACAATGTTTTTTGATGAAATTTGCAGCCACTTTTGATTTAAAGTCCTAAGATGGATATGGTGAACCATGGTGACAGGTGATTAGCCCATCGCCCATATAGATGGTCCATTATGTTGGGGAGGATATTAATAAATGAAACGTGAATAATTTGAAGCGCTCGTGGCGTAGCTTGCTTAGACGTTCTTTATTGATCGTTGAAGTTAAGCAACGTTGCGCAGTCACAATTTGGATGGGTGACTGCAAATAACAATACGAGCTGAGCGCTTCCGTGATTCGGAGGGCTCGTTAAATTGTCGATTAAGTTGTTAACCCATGACGGAGGCCTTCAGGCGGCCTAAAAACTCCGTCACAAGAGTTGGCCACTAGCTCATACGAACTGTTATAATTAATTTCCAGCAAACGACGTGATCCTATCCCACATGGTGACGTTCCTGAACGATAAGACGGAGGTGGCTTTGAGAGGGTGCTTCTTTGAGCGCGTGGTCGGCGTCGCCTCGTACGTGGGACAACACGCCGCGCCGATCCTTGTACCCTTGTTACAGCAGGTAATTGAGGGCAATGATCCTTGCACCTTCGAGGTCAATAATTATTTATTTATTACTAGCTGCCGCCCGCGGTTTCGCTCGCGTGGTACACGGATGAAAAATAGCCTATATGTTAATCCAGCACACGTACTATCTATATACCAAGTTTTATTCAAATCCGTTTAGCTGTTTAAGCGTGATTGAGGCACAAACATCCAAACTCACAAACTTTCGCATTTATAATATAAGTAAGATTAGGCAACGCCAACAGAACACATAATATGCCGAATGCACATAGGTGGGCTAAGGGTAGGGAGATGATGATGTGTATTGTTTAAAATTTGTCTATGTCTATGTTTTTGTTTTGCGAAATATATTGAGTTTATCTTTTTTCATGTATGAGTATGCAACTATTATTAAACTATTGATAATTTAGCAAATATAGTTTGAAAGTAGCGCCAGTGACAGAGAAGATGAGGACTAATAGCTAGCGTGGTATGGGCATGTTATGCGGAGAGAAGTAAGTCATGTTACAAGGCGAGTGATGAATATGAATGTGGATGGATATACTGCTAGAGGAAGGCCAAGGAAAAGATGGATGGATTGTGTGAAAGGGGATATGCGTGTGAAAGGAGTGAGTGCGGAGATGACGAGTGATAGGAGGAAATGGAAGAGGGAGACATGGTGTGCCGACCCCACCTAGTGGGATAAGGGCAGGAAAATGATGATGATGATGATGATTTTAGCAAATATTTATATTTTCAACGCCATTTTTCCAAATTTCGGAGATAAGTCAAGAATTGCCGCCGAATTATGATTGCATTTTGATTTGGTTTTTTTTTGTGTTTATGTTTGTGGTTAGTTTTATCTTTTAACTTCTTTTGTCTGTAACGACCACTGTTCACTAGCTTCAATGTAAAATTTAACTGTGGAAACTTTATTGGTTTAAGTATTGTTTGATTGTGTTTTGTTATTGTAAATAGTACTGTTTGTTTTCGAAATAAAATAAAAATAAAGTATGTTTGTTCCAGGGTCTGACTGACCAGTCGGAGTGGATAATAGCGAAGGCCCTCCGCGCCACCACTAGTCTGGCGGAGCTGGGCTTGCTGCCCAAACAGTCGCTGTGCGACCTGGTCGCGGAGAGCGCCGTGTGCCTCGCACATCCCAATTTATGGGTAACCTTTTACAAAATTAAATTTATTAGTAAGGAAAAAAAAACATAATGCATCCAGCCAGCTACTTCCCTCCCCGAGCATCGTAAAAGTCGGCTAAGGGATGGTATCCTCCAACATGATGGACCATAACTACGCGATGGGCTGATCACCTGTCACCATGGTTCACCATTATCCATCTTGGGACTTTGAATCAGGAGTGGCTGCAGGTTTTCTTGATTACTTGTGGCTCTGCCCACCCCATTAGGGATACGAGCGTGATAATATGTATGTAAATTTATGAGTATTTACTATCGCAAGGTCATCATCATCATCCAATAGTCGCCGGAAGCGCCGTTTGTCTCGCCCATCCCAATACATAAACCCTTATTTACATACAAATTTATATAATGCGTTTGGCTTAAAAAAACTTTTACAGCGTGATCCAAGGATCATGTCCTATATGACCCCACATAGAGTGGGATAAGGGCAGGAAGATGATGATGATGTTTGGCTTAAGAGGATTGTATGTTTGTGTGTTTGTCTGTTACCATTTTCCTCAATTTACACAGGTCGTCATTGCATTGTTACCTGTTAGCTTTTACTAAATACAGGTTACAATTTTATTGATTTCCTTTATCCAGATAAGGCATGAAGTTTGCGGTCTGATATCCTGCGTGGCGAGTTTGTTGAATCCCATCGATGTGAACTGCAAGATTCTGCCTCTTGTGTGGCCACATCTCAAACACAAGCTGATACAGGCAAGTTTATTTGAATATAATATAATTACTGTACTACTGAGGCCTTTACCATCTATAGTAGATGATTTATACAGTGTCAAAAGGCAACTTTTACCTTCACAAACGGGACGCTGTAGTGCCCGGGACGAATTAAGATGGAGTAGGCTTGCCCACCACCTATTCCATCCTCTCAGCTTAGTCAGCCTTGTCCACAGGAAAGACATGGTTTTTTTTATTCCTTACTATTCTACATAAAGGAGTTATATATTTCGATGACCACAACGCATTAATAAACGGTATGAATGTTTCACCTTTGGCGACCTCGGTGGCGTTGCGGGCGAGTGCTCGGTTGAGGCGCCAAAGGTGCGGGTTCGATTCCCGCTGCGGGAGAAATGTTTGCATGTTCTGCAAATATTTTTCCGGGTCCGGGTGTTGTTATTATGTACTATAAGTATGTGTTTACAAATAAAGTACCTAAATAAGTATTCTATCAGCCATCTGGTTCTCATAGTACGAGCTTTGCTTAGTTTGAGGCTAGATGGCGCTGTGTGAAATGTCTACAAATATATATATCGCACAGCTAGATCAAAACTAAGTCAAGTCAAAAAACCTTACGTCTGAGATAATCTTGTATTCGATAATTCTATAACAAAACACAACTAACCACGAAGACAGGTTTATAAAAAGCTTTATAAATGGCTCAATAGATGGCGTTACCTTCTATAATATATTATATTCAGGTGGAGAGGGCAGAGTTGCTGTTGGAAAGCCTCGCGGACCCCATCCCTCGGAAGGTGTTGGACGCGGTGCTGAGACACGGCGATGTCGACAGACTCGTGCAAACTCTCAGAGAGAGGAGGAACACAAGACTGAAGGTAGACATAGATATCATACTAACATTAATAAATAACACCCAACATCCACATACATAGTCCTGACCCCATACTAGGATCCCCTGTGTCGTGGGTATCAGAAACTACGAGTACCATGCTACCACAACACCCAGACCCGGAAGAAATATTTGCAGAACATGCAAACATTTCTCCCGCAATGGGAATCGAATCCATTATAAATGTTATAGTTTGTGAGGATGTGTGGATGGACGGACAGCGGCCTCTGTCGCGGATGCTTCCAAGAGACTGTCGAACACGTAACCCTCCACTGCTTCGCAACAAACGAAATAAGACATAACTCGGGACTGCAGACAGTCATCGAGCAACGACAGGCACCATCATCTTCAACCTCGTCGGCACCAACAACGGCCTCAACACCATCGAGGATACTGGAACACTGCTGCCAACATCTCAAAGTCCTCCGGTACTTCAAGGAGTTGTGCTGGCTGGGGGAGGGTTAGCAGGGGGATAATGCACAATACACCCCACTGCGGGACGTCAGTGCAGATCTTTGTTCCCCTAACATTAATTAGAATTAGAGGATGTATGGATGTGACGATGTATGTTTGTGCCTCAATCACGCCGTAACGGCTGAATGGATTTGAATGAAACTTGGAATATACATAGTATGTGTGCTGGAATAACATAAAGGCTACATTTTGTCCGGATATCACGCGATATATGATATTCTATGTTTTTTCTCTACTCGAAGTGATAAGTTAGTGATAAGCATATTTAAAACTGAATTTTATTATAATTACAGGTGAAACAAGGCACTATGCCGCAGTACTCAGAAATGGGACAACAGCTGAGAAACCTATTCAGAAGACTTGCATCTGACGGTAAGAACCAACTAACGGATTATTTAACCTTGTTATTTGAGAAATGGAGGATTGAAGTTTAAACAATAAAAATATATGTTGAGATTTCACACAGTACCATCTAGCCCCAAATTAAGTAAAGCTTCTACTATACCTACTTATAATACATGAAGCGCTTCCGTGCTTCGGAGGGCACGTTAAATTGTCGGTCCCGGCTTTTAAGTCGTCAAGCCACGACGGAGGGGTTTATGCGGCCTAAAAACTCCGTCACTAGGGTTGGCCACTAGCTCATACGAACATACATACATACATTATTCCTTTATGCTTCCAGGTATGACAGAGCATGTGGAAAATCAACTTCTGGCGATGAGCGCACACCTCATAAAGATACAAAGTTCATCTACACAGGTACGACTTATCTTAGATTACTTAGCTTAGGGCTAGATAGCGCTGTAATATGCTACTATATAACTTTTAAAATATTATGACGACCTCGAAGCTTGACGTCAGGCAGGCGGCCGGTCATAAAACACCTTAGCCAAAACTCTTACAGCATGATCCAAGGACCCAAGGACCATGCTGTGCCGACCCCACCATAGAGTGGGATAAGGGCAGGAAGATGATGATGACGACCTCGAAGCACTAATTAAATTTATGTCCATCATCTTCATCATCATCCACTACCCATCTTTGGCCAATACTGGGCGTAGGTCTCCCCTTGCTTGTGCAATTCAACATGATCCTGTACTAGCTCATCCATTTAAAGCCCACGATCTTGACTATTTCGTCTGTCTATTGCTGCAGGACGTCATACATTCAGTTACCACTATGTCCACTTATGTTTATTGATCGAGCGAGTGAAGATCTCAGTGGCAAGTTGACTGATTTGGCGGTGTCAATTGCCGGTCCCGGCTTTTAAGTCGCTAAGCCATGACGGAGGCCTTTAGGCGGCCTAAAAACTCCGTCACAAGAGTTGGCCACTAGCTCAACTTACTTACTTACTAGTTTACTTGTTTTCAGCATATAACAGAAGCGCCTGGTCGTCTAGTTATCAACAACACTGGTATCTCTAGATCAGTACAACTCGACGCGACTCTGCCGCACAATATCACTGACAAATTGTACACATCCACGCAGAACAAGTGAGTGGACACCTTTATTACGTTCGACGACCTCGGTGGCGTGGCGGGCGAGTGCTCGGCTGAGAGGCAAGAGGCGCGGGCTCGATCCCCGCTACGGGAGAAATGTTTGTATGTTCTGCAAATATTTCTTCGTCTGGGTGTTGTAGTATTATGTATTACTAGCTGCCGCCCGCGGCTTCGCTCGCGTGGTACCTGAATAAAAAATAGCCTATATGTTAATCCAGCACATGTACTATGCATATTCCAAGTTTCATTCAAATAGGCGTGATTGAGGTATAAATATCCAAACTCACAAACTTTCGCATTTATAATATAAGTAAGATTAGTATGTATTTGCAAAAAAAAATATAAGTATTCTATCAGCCATCTGGTTCCCATAGTACAAGCTTTGCTTAGTTTGGGGCTAGATGGCGCTGTGTGAAATGTCCACAAATAAAAAAAAATCCAGAAGTCAGTGATTCTTGACGCGGCACGTATTGACAGGAGGTACCTCACTCTGCAGCCCCCCCCCCCTTCAGGGCCCCCTATTTTTGTTATTTGTTGTTATAGCGGCAATAGAAATACACTCGGTTAAAATTTCAACTACTGTTCATGAGATACAGCCCGCTGACGGACGGACGGACGGACATCAGAGGCTTAGTAATAGCGTCCCGTTGGTACCCTTCGAGAACGGAAACTTAAAAAACTGAGTATTTTTTTAGAAGGACCCACAAAACATCCGGCTCAACAGAGGCACATATGAACACAGAATGGCAACACATGTTTGGACATTCCAACGACCAGCATTCTAGAGGTAAATTATAAAATAAATCATAAACCCGGCTTTACTTGCGTACCCGGATAAAATGTAGCCTATTCCGGGTCTCAAACTATGTATATTCCAAGTCCCATCTAAATCCTTTCTGACATTTGGACAATTGCATTTCATTTTATTTACCTACTAGCTGCCGCTCGCGGCTTCGCTCGTGTGGTACTCAAACAAAAAATAGCCTAGGTATAATATTAATCCAGCACATGTACTATGTATATTCCAAGTTTCATTCAAATCCTTTCAGCCGTTTAGACGTGATTGAGGCACAAACATCCAAACTCACAAACTTTCACATTTATAATATAGTAGGAATTCACAAACAATACAATTGTGTTTGAACTGAACGTTAGGAAAACTTAAATCAATAAAATGAAAAACATGTCAAACTACTATTTGTTATACAGTTGCTGATTCGACATCGCAAACTGGGGTCTCACAGACCAGCGCCGTGGTCTCTGCGGCCTCGGTCCAACCCGCGCATTCGCAGATGGGACATAGCGCCAGCTACGTGCAATGTAAGTAACATTGGAGTCTCACAGACCATTATATACTGTAAGTATCGTAGACCATGGTCCTTCAAGACTATCGCCGTGATCTCTGGGGCATCTGTTCAACCCGCGAAATCGCAGATGGAACATAGCGCCATACGTGTAATAAGTAACACTGGTCTTATAGACCGTTCCATGTGGGTATCGTAGACCGGGGTCCCACAGACCAGAGCCGCGGTCTCGGCTATGTGTAATAAAATACATAATATCACGCCTATATCCCATAGGGGTAGGCAGAGACCACAGATCCTCATTGTCTATGGTCCTGACATACTAACTCGCTTCATTCATTCCTCACGCATGCTCGTCATTCGTATCCCCAATGGGGTGGGCAGAGCCACAAGTAATCATAAGAAAACTTGCAGCCACTCTTGATTCAAAGCCCCGAGATGGATATGGTGAACCATGGTGACAGGTGATCAGCCCATCGCCAGTATAGATGGTCCATCATGTTGGAGAGGAAACTATCCCTTAGTCGACTTTTACATGCTCGGGGAGAGAAGCAGCTGGACGCATGTTTTTTCTTTACTCCCAGTCCAGCGGAGACATACATAAAATAAAATTAAGAATCTCCTTTTTTGAAGTCTTGTTGATGTATGTATGTTTGTATGAGCTAGTGGCCAACTCTAGTGAAGGCGTTTTCAGGCCGTTTGCAGGCCTCCGTCATGGCTTAACGACTTCGGAGGGCACGTTAAATTGTCAGTCCCGGCTTTTACACCCTCATTACATTCTTCATACATGCTCGTCGGTTTAGGATACTCTTGACCTGGCCCTTTTCCAAAACGTCGCCAATTTGGTCCACAGTCCCGGCTTTTAGGTCGTTAAGCCATGACGGAGGCCTTTAGGCGGCCTAAAAACTCCGTCGCAGGAGTTGGCCACTAGCTCATACGAACTCACTTTATTTTAATAATGTTAAATGATTTTTCAGATAGTATGGCGCCGTGTCGCGTTGAATTGAGAGACCTTACGGCAAGAATGCAACAGAAATTCCAGAAATCGTTACGGTAAATTTTAGTTTTAATACTTTTTAAGCCACCTATCTCACGGCGGCGTGGCGTGGTGTCTGTGACGAGAAGGGTTTGGTTTCGATTCCCGCTGTAAGAGACAAGTTTGCATTTTGTAAACTTGCAGCCACTTCTGATTTAAAGTCCCAAGATGGATATGAACCATAGTGACAGGTAAACAGCCCATCGCCCATATGGTCCATCATTTTGGAGAGGTCTTGATTTTCAACATTTTCTTATGCTTACTTGTGGCACTGCCCATCCCATTAGGGATATCATGTTGAAGAGGATACTATCCTTTAGTCGACTTTTACGACATGCATTGCGGGGAGGGAAGCAGTTGGATGCATTCTATGCTTTTCTTTACTCCCAGTCCAGCATAGAAGTAATTATATTACTTATTTGGATATTATGTTATTCAGGCATGACAACTCTTGTGATGATGGAGAGGATATCGCGACGCCGGCCGGCTGGCGCCCTGGGAACCAGCTTTTAGCGTACCTACACGAACACAAGTAAGGATTGGTGATGGAAAACATCACACTCTTCAATGTCCTATAGTCTTTGGAAGTCTATCTTGAACTGACCAAAAAATAGAATAAAAAAAAACTTCATTGAACACTTTAATACTACTTGTTGTGTCACTAGTTCTTTCGAACCAGTGTGGTGAAAGATTATCAGAACATTGCAGTACAGAAAAATCCATTGGTGCACGATCGGATTTGAACCCACGACTTTAGGATCGGAAAGCGAGGCCGATACCACTAGACTTTAAAGAAAACTCTAATGTTACTATAAATTAATTAGTTATTTTTCATAATATGTTGAATAGTGTATCTATTACTTATACAGGGCGAGAGTGAATGACCTGGTAACATTGCCGTCACAGCGCAATCTGTTCGGCTCGTGCTCAGACGACGGCACTGTGCGACTGTGGGACGCACAGAGACTGCAGGGGCACGCACATATTAACAGGTAACATTTACAATGACCTGGTAACATTTACGATGACCTGGTAACATTATTGTCACATGATCATGTTATGATTACCATCGTACAAGCTTTTCTCGCTTTGAAACTAGAGGGCGCTGAAGCAAATATTAATAATAAAGTTTTTTACTTCTCTGCTGGACTGGGAGTAAAGAAAAAACATGAATTCATCCAGCTGCCTCTCTCCCTGAGCATGTCTTAAAAGTCGACTAAGGGATAGTATCCTCCAACATGATGGACCATCTATATGAGTGATGGGCTGATCACCTGTCACCATGGTTCATCCATCTTGGAACTTTGAATCGGGAGTGGCTGCAAGTTTTCTTATGATGACTTGTGGCTCTGCCCCCCGCCCCCGCCCTCCACCCCCATTAGGGATACGGTCGTGATAATATGTTTGTATTTATATTTTCTAGGTCTAAGTCGATGTATAACCGTAGCGCCGGACCAGTGGTCTCACTCGCGGCTTGCGAAGGCGGACAGTCCCTGGTCGCGGCCACACAGGAAGGCTCTATATTTGTGCTGAGGTATGTTAGTGTGGACGCAAGTATCACTATCACTACATAGTATAAAACAAAGTCGCTTCCCGCTGTCTGCCCCTATGTATGCTTGAATCTTTAAAACTACGCAACGGATTTTGATGCGGTTTTTTTTAATAGATACGAGTGATTCAAGAGAAAGGTTTATATGTATATGTTGCAAAATAAATCTTTTGTATTTGTATTCCCAATATAATGTATTCCCAAGGAGGGATGACGTCAGGCAGGCGGCCGGTCATAAAACACCTTAGCCAAAACTCTTACACCATGATCCAAAAAAGATCATGCTGTGCCGACCCCACATAGAGTTGGATAAGGGCAGGAAGATGATGTTGCAAAATAAATCTTTTGGTTGTTCTAAACTTTACTGACATATCCTCCCTCATTACAATGGCATTTACGGCCCCGGTGGCGTGGCGGGCGATTGCTCCGCAGAGACGCAAGAAGCGCGGGTTCGATTCCCGCAGCGGAAGAAATGTTTGCATGATCTGTAAATATTTCTTCCGGGTCATTGTGTTGTGGTACCATGGTACTCGTGACACGGAATCCTAGTGTGGGGTCAGGACTATGTATGTGACTGTTGGGTGTTATTTGTGAACAGATTGGACAGCGCGTCCTCCCGCATGAGCCTCTCGCAATGCCGCCAGCTGGAGCGCAGCGGAGCGGGCGCGCGCGGCGCTTGCGTGGCGTGCGCCAGCGCGGGCGGCGTGCACGCCGGGGTCATATCCTACGCCACGCTGCACGCCGGGATATACGGCTGGGACCTCAGAGCGCCAGGTAACTCCTTCGGGCGGCGTGCACGCCGGGATATACGGCTGGGACCTCAGAGCGCCAGGTAACTCCTTCGGGCGGCGTGCACGCCGGGATATACGGCTGGGACCTCAGAGCGCCAGGTAACTCCTTCGGGCGGCGTGCACGCCGGGATATACGGCTGGGACCTCAGAGCGCCAGGTAACTCCTTCCACTGCAGACAATGTCGTCCTCAATCTTCTATTCTTCCAGTAAACTTCGTTCTACAGTGTTTTTTAATGCCTATAAGATTTGTACCTGTCACTATGGTTCACCATATCCATCCGTCTTGGGAGTCTTGGATCAGTGGTGGCCGCAAGTTTTCTTATGATTACTTGTGGTTCTGCCCACCCCGTTAGGGATGCGGACGTGATAATATGTATGTAAGATTTGTAATACTTTAAAATAAAATACATGAGCCAAAAATCTTCTTTGATCTAGAAAAACTGCATGACCGGAAATCATGCTCAACATTTCTTTGTTGGAAATTATCCTTTTTCAATATGTAAATCCACAAAATAAAACATTCTATGTTACAGGAAACGCGTGGAAGCTTCAAGGCGACTTAAAACAAGGCGTGTTAACTTGTCTGTACGCTAACAGCAGCGGGTACATAGCGGCTGGCACCTCCAGTGGCGCCCTCTGTGTGTGGGACCTCAGGTTCCAACTGCCCATCACGCAGATACGACACCCCAACTGTAAGTACACCCTTGTCAGCAAATACGACAGCTGTCAGCAAATATGACGGTTGTCAGCAAACATGACAGCTGTCAGCAACTACAACAGAAGTGAGCAAAGACGTGAACAGCAGCGGGTACATAGCAGCTGAATGTCACCATTGATATTAAAAAAAATATTGTGAATGAACTACTTAATATAAAAAAGTTAAAACTTCTGTTTCGCGGTCTCTAGAGTCTTAACTATTAGAATTAATAAGAGTATGACATTTTTTGTAAAACTTTACTTTCCCTATTTTTATTCAGATCGGATTAACGCTTCGAAATTTATGTGTAGTGTATATGTAGATCGTTTATTTGTTTGTCTGTATGTTTTAGCGGAGCGCGTACGCCGCATAGTGGGCTTCGGTCGCGCTTCATCCCTCGTGTGGGCGAGTGGGTTCCGCGACGCGGGCGCCTGGTGCCTCGAGTCCACGCAGCGAACCCACGCCCTCTGGCCCTGCACCAATGCGCCGCAGCCGCTCCACTATGCCACGCCGGTGAGTACAAGGTTTCGTGCTTGTATCTTCCATGTTGGATGTTGTCTATTTATCGCTTTTCATCGCTGATGTGAACGAGCAGACGTGTGGTTGCCTCGAGTCTAGACGACAGTTGTAAGCAAACAAGGCACTGTAAGCAAACATGACAGTTGTCAGCAAACGCGATAACTGTTGAGCTTTATATAATTATCGCGACTCATCGCTGGAGTGAGTCGTGATATATCGAGTCCAGCCAGATATTTGCAAAACATGCAAGCATTTCTCCCGTAGTGGGAATCTAACCCACACTTCTTGCTTCTTAGCCGAGCACTCGCGCGCCACGCCACCGAGGTTGTTAAACACAAAAAAATTACTTTTGAATTTAAATAAATCATTGTTCCCAGGCATCTCACTACACTCACGCGCTGTACAGTGGTCGGGCGGTGGGCGGCGGGCGGTTCCTGCTGACGGGCGGTTCTGACCTGCGCGTGCGCTACTGGGCGCTCGACCGCCCGGAGACCTCCTGCGTGCTGCTGCCCGCGCCCACCGACACCAGAGAACACAGCGCCACCAAGTACAGGTCAGTCCCCACCTCCCACCACCCATCAAATCAAATTAGCTTTGTTGAAAAAATATCGATATATCGATATTTTTGGCCGATATATTTAAATCCGATAGATATATCGATACAAAATATTCAATATCGAAAATCGTATCAAAAAGGATATTTTTTTTCAAATTTAATTTATCGGCAGAATATTTAACGAAAGCCGTAAAAGATAAGAACGAACGGGAAAAAAATTGTATTGTCTATGATTAGTAGGTACTTATGTTTCGATCTTGGTATTTTAATAAATATTATTGATATTTTTTGTTTCACTTTCGACATCCCTAAATCAAATCTAATTTTATTTATTTGGAACAAAAAATCCTATGTGAAAGTGATGTGAAAGTTTGTGAGGATATGTTTGAGCCTCAATCACGCCTAAACGTCTGAACGGATTTGAATGAAAATGTCATTTTATTTGTCCCCAGGAGCCGCATAATAGATGGTACCACGGTGATCCAGGAATGCTGCAAGACGAACCCCTCCCCTCCAGCATTGGAAGACAACGTATACCGCACTGTGGAGTCCCGCTCATTCTACCACACGGCGCCCATCACCTCGCTGACCCTGGCTGAGGGGGCGAAGCCCTATCTCGTCAGCGCCTCCGCGGACGGCGTCATCAATGTTTGGAAATAGACTAAAGTTGACACATTTTTCTATAAATTATTTTCATGCTAATCAGAACTTCCGTCATTTTGTTATTGTTTTTGGCGGGACCTTATATCTTGATATCCTACTATTAACGGAACCTATGTTAAACGGATTCGAATAAAATTTTGAATAAATATAGTATAACATGTATGGATGTGGGATACCTTTTATCCGACAACCACGCGAGCGAAAGCTTGTTTTCTCAAAGTTGCTACGTTCGCCATTTTGAAGTAGTTTTTGGCGGGAACCTTTTTAGTCTCATTATTATGTTATTTAGGTTGCTCGAGATCGTTTAAATAAAATGAAACTTGATTGTATTTCAAGATAGGAAAGTAAAGTTTAACAAAAAGGTGCAAGAAACACTTATTATTTCTAATAGTTAAGACTCTAGAAACCACGAAAAGCTTTCACTATTTTATATTGTGTAATTTCCCTACGGCTGAATAGTCGTGAAAGCTTCAAAGCTTTATTAAATATATATAAAAAAACTGTGACAGTGAAACTTGACCAACCAATCAAATGACGCCTTTTTTGTTTCGCGGTATGACTTATTTAAATAATATTCTTTTATCTAATGTAGACCTATTCTTAACTATTAGAATTACTAAGAGTAGGCTCCTTTTTGCAAAACTTCGCTTTCCCTATTGCACAGTAAAGTATACGTCCTTGAGAAGTGTATTGAGACCCAAGTCCAAACATTTTGGTTTTTCCTACCTTTTAACGTTTTTAGACAACTACGCTATCCTATTTTAGTTTTTATAAACTGAATATTTGGTGATATTTTTATATGTAAGGTACTTGTTGAATTTCGAACTAGTATTGCAATTCAAATGTGATTTGAGTTGAAATATTTTATTTTAAATTGTTTTCTTTATTAGTTAGGATTTAATTGTTTACAGTCTTATTATTTAGTCAATTGAAACGACTGAGTTGTATAAATTGTATATTTATTACATAATTGTAATTGATCAGTTGAATGTATTACTAATAGAATCCTATTTTCATATTAAAAATATAATGTTGAACAATTTTGATTCATTTTACAAATATACAGTGATTTTTTTGTACAGGTTTGTGCTTATAACTAATTAAAAAGAATTTACATCTAATTTCATAAGATTTTAGATAAATTTTCACACTAAACTTTTTGATTGATTGGTTCATTTATCCCCGAATACTCAAACGCGATTCAGAGTTGAGCACGTCTCAACTCACGGTTTTTTGACAGTTTCTGATGAAAATCTGTCAAAAGAAAATAATCGTCATTTGAGACGTGCTCAACTTTGAGATGCGTTTGAGTATTCGGGGGTTAATCACGCTGCTTCAGATGAAGGTGAATGTTGATGAACCATGTGATGAGAGGATAAAAGTGCGCCTCCCAGAGGCTACTTCATGTACAAAGTATAAAACAAACACAAAATAACCAGCATCTAATTTACAACCCTCCTTGGGAATACTTGCGTATTGTATCTCATGTTGGAGGATACTATCCTTTAGTCGACTTTTACGACATGCTCGGGGAGAGAAGCAGCTGGACGCATTATATTCCGTTAGCAGATTATCAATATCATTATAGAATCCGTCGACGGAGAACCGAACATACGCCAACAGCGCGCGGTCCGCAACGGAACAAACGATCTTCCGCGTAATGTGCCCGACTATAGAAACTTATTGAAATAAAATGTATTTTCGTTCCGCCGCGGAACATCGGCGACGGAAAATCCGTTCAATGTGGCGCTAGCCTAAGGGAGCACTTGCTTCACGAGGCTGCTCAATCAGACAGTACCCAGCAAATGAGGCAAAACCTCAACCTATCCCAAGCATCAAAAAATTGTTTGTTGAATGTTTAAGTGTTGCCTGAGAATGGAGATGTTTTATTAGGGTTCCGTACCTGAAGGGTGCCAACAGGAACCTATTACTAAGTCTCCACTGTCCGTCTGTCTGTCATCTTGTGAAACTGTATAGGTAGTTGAAATTTTCAGAGTATGTATTTTAATTACTATAGCAAATATTAAAAATGAAAAGGGACCCCATACAAGAAACTATTTTCTTTTTTTATGTTCATAATCGATCATTAAATCATTTTTAAAACCTATTTAAAAAGTACATAGAGTAAGTCATAAAAAAAGTACATGTACAATTGTACAGAACCCTGCATGTGCAAATTGGACTCGCACTTGACCAGTTTTATCAAAGAATGATGCGATAATATGTAATTGCATTGAAATTGCCCCATATCTTATTATTAGACTAACTACTTCTTTTTACTATTTTTATCATCTGGCACTTCCTCCAGTAACTTCTCAAGGTCGATGCTGTCAAACTTGGAGTTAGGTGTGTTAGACGCGTGAGCCAGGAACAGTTCTTTCAGGAATTGGAGCTCCTTTGTGAGGGTTTTGACCTTTTCTTCCAACATTTGGTTCTCTGCTTTCAATTTGCTGACTCGAGTGCTAGTTTCCTGTGTCCTCTGCTTTGATTTATACCTGCTCTTTTTTACTGCCTGGAACAAAACAAATTATTTTAATGATAAACAATTTACAACTAATTCTGCACTATCAAGTTAGTGGTTGTACATTTGTTGTTGAAATCTTCAAGCAATATAAACTTTATTTACTAAGAAACTATGGGGCACAACTTTATTATACTGGGGCTAACTTTTAAACTTTCCCATAATTATACAAAAGAAAAACAAGTTAGTAATGAAATAATAATAACTAAAAGGTTAACACAAGTTCTGCAATAAGATATCCCATACCATGGCTGTGTTCAAAATGACCGGCAAGAGCAATGCAAGCAGCCTATATTGTTACTGAAGTTGTTTTACCAAACATTGTGCAATATGCACTTAAATAAAATGTTATGAAATATTTGTTACTTACAATATGTTTACTGAATGGCAACTGGTTGGACACCGGACTGGGGCTCTCTGGTTTGTGTTAGGTTTGATAATTTCCACTGCGTGAAATCGAGAAGTCCTCAAAGAAGGTAAATATACACGTCTCACAGCTTACCTTGACTCAGGGGACTCCGAGTTCTTCCACTGGTACCAGGGATCACGAAACACAGTAGGGAAATATAATTATTTTCACTTTTTTTATGTTTTTTCACATAATTTTCCTTTGACTTTCATTTGACAACTTCTAGTTCTTTTTCTTTAATGTCTCTCTCGAGTCCACCCGAAAGAGGTTTGCCGTGGAGGCCGTAACATTTCCCCCCACTTGAAATCGACCCGATTTCACGCTTAAAATAAGGCCGAAAAAGAATACCTATTAGGGGAATTTGTACTCGGAATAAATAAACTAACTAAATTAATTCTAATAATAAAAACTTACAGGAAAAATTATTCTATTGGTACTAAACATAATTTTACAGTTGGTCTTTTAAGAAGACCGGAACTGGTTTTAACTAGCGCCACTCTTACGACGTTATCTTTCCCTGGATAAGTTTCGGTTATTCTTCCGAGTTTCCAATGTAGATTTTTTAGATTTGGTTCATTCACCAAAACCACATCTCCTACCTTAAAATTAACATTGGAATTTGACCATTTAGTTCGCTGTTGCAGAGTGTGCAAATAATCTCGTCTCCAAATATGCCAGAATGACTGAGTCATCTTCTGTAGCAATTGCCATCGCGTCCTGGGAGATACTGCCGAATCATCAAAGTCAGCTTCCGGTAAGCCAACTAGCGGACGACCTATTAGAAAATGCCCAGGAGTTAGAACATCGCACTCCGCAGGCGATGTTGACAGAACGCACAGCGGTCGAGAGTTGAGCATAGCCTCTACTTTCGTTAACACTGTACACATTTCTTCCAATGTTAAAGTTTGAGCGCCTACAACGCGTTTTAAATGATATTTGGTAGAACGAATCCCACTTTCAAAAATTCCACCAAAATGTGGAGCTCCTGGAGGATTAAAATCCCAAGAGATTGATCGAGTTGTAAGATAATCCGCAATTTGAGTTTGGTTACTAGTTACTAAATTGACCATCTCGTTTAAATATCGTTTTGCTCCCACAAAGTTCGTTCCATTATCAGAGAGAATTCGTTTACATAGCCCACGTCTTGCTACAAATCTGTCTAGTGCCGCAATGAACGCTTCAGTTGACAGTTCCGTCACTACCTCTAAGTGGATTGCCTTCGTGGCCAAGCAAACAAACAAACAAATGTACGCCTTGTATGTTCGAGCGTTACGCCGTTTGCTTTCTTTCAGAAGGAAAGGACCACCGAAATCGATACCTACAGCTTCGAAACACCTTGCCGGTTGTATTCTGACTGAGGGCAGATCTCCCATTACAGTTGAAGAGCAGATAGGACGAGCTTTAAAACAAGTGACACACTTGGATAGTCGCGATCGAATTGCGGAACGAATCCCTAAAATCCAATATTGACGTGCTAACAAAGACTGTAAAGCGCGAGGACCAATGTGAAGATACGACTTGTGGAGAGATTCTATAATCACATTCGAGAGATGACATTTAGGAAGTAGAAGCGGATGTTTTGCTTCCTGCGGTAGGTTTGAATTGCGAAGGCGACCCCCCACTCGCAATAAACCAGATGAATCTATAAAAGGTTGTAACTTTTGAATAGATTTTACACAATTCAAACCTTTCTGGATGTTCAAGAATATTTCAGGAAAGTGAAAGTTTTGAACCTCCTTGATGAGAAAGGAATGAGAATCTTTCAATTCTTTCAATGAAAGAGCCAAAAAGTTTCTTTCAGATGCAATCTTCTTGGTATTGCTACTGAACCGGCGAATCCAAGCTAAAGTACGCTGCATCTTCGAGAACGAAGAAAACCTTTGTATAAAACTTGAAATGAAATCCTGAGAAGTTGTAACTAGCAAACTTGACCCCGTTTCAATTTCAGGCTTAACCTCAGGTAAGTCTTTCATCGGTATATTGTTATATGATTTCGGCCAATCATCACAATGAGATTGCAACCAAGCTGGTCCATGCCACCAGAGGTGATGTACAGCTAATTCATTTACCGATGTTCCACGACTGCAACAATCAGCTGGATTATCTTGAGTTGATACATGTCTCCAAGATGAAGTTTCGCAGGAATCGCGTATCCGGACTACACGATTTGCGACATAAACCTTTAGTTTACATGGCTCTGTATTGATCCAAGCCAGCACCGTTGTGCTATCTGTAAACGTTACCACGGAATTTATCTTAATTTTACTTTTGAGGAGATCATACATGTGTTTCATCACCTTTGTTAGTAGAACAGCTCCACATAACTCTAGTCTATTGACTGTCAACGATTTCAAAGGGGCTACCTTTGATTTGCCGATGAGCAGAATTGACTGAGTTTGAAACGAAGTCTGGGATACGAGATAAACGCAGCAACCATACCCTTTTGATGAGCCATCGCAAAACCCCACCAGATGAATCTGTTGAGATTCATTAGAAATCGCATGTCTTGGTAGAGTTATTTTCTCTAGACTCTTCAGTTGTTCAGCGAACTTCTGCCACTTCTTTTGAACAGCTTCAGGAAGAGGTTCATCCCACGATACCTTCAATTGCCAAAGCTCTTGCATGAAAACCTTTGCTGCGAAAACTACCGGTGCTATCCATCCTAGAGGATCGTACATTCTTGCTATGATGGAGAGTATTTTCCGTTTCGTAGGCGAGAAGTCAGCTTCTGAAAATACATAAGAAAAGTGGTCCGCTCCGGGGTCCCACTTGATTCCCAGTACTTTGACAGAGCTCTTATCTTCGAAAGACTTCGGCATTTGGCAGTGCTCTTCCGGTATCTCTTTCAAAACATTAAGGTTGTTACTGCTCCATTTGCGCAACTCAAATTGTCCCAGCTGAAGAAGATCAACGACGTCTTTTCTAAGCTGAACTGCATCTTCTTGTGAAGCGGCTCCCGTTGTGATGTCATCCATGAAGGTTTCTTCACAGAGGACTTCAGCTGCGCGAGGATACTGATCTCCATGATCCTTAGCAAGTTGACGTAAAGTCCTGATTGCTAAGAACGGACTGCTACTTACTCCGTAGGTAATCGTTTTTAGCTCATATTCTTGGATGGGCTTGTCATTGGACTCACGCCACAAGATATGTTGATAATTCCGATTCTCTGGAATTATATTAATCTGTCTGTACATTTTACAGATATCTGCAGTAAATACCACAGAATGTAACCTAAACTTCGTGATTATATCAACCACATCTACTTGAAGCTTCGGTCCAATGTACACAACATCATTTAAAGACTTGTTGTTCGTGGTTTTGCAGCTGGCATCAAATACGACTCTCAGTTTAGTCGTGACACTGCTTGGGCGCACGACGCAATGATGAGGTATTATGTATGCCTTGGAGTCTGAAGTAGCTATAGGCTGCATGTGTCCTAAGTCTTCGTACTCTTTCATGAAGTCTGCATAACCTGTCTTCAAATCTGGATCGCGAGCAAGGCGCTTCTCCATGTTGTGAAAACGATTTAAACTGCGATGGTATGAATCGCCCAACTCCTCATTCTCTTTTGCCAGAATAGGCACTACATAGCGGCCATCCGCTTCGCGATATACATGCTTGGTGTATAGTGCTTCGCAAACGTCATCGTCGGGATGAGAAGTATGCACGCTAGGTGGCTCCTCGACTTCCCAAAACCGCTGAATAATTTGATCTAAATTCGAGGTGACTAGCAAAGTCGAACGCTCGCGTTTTTCTGCATGGATGGATGCCTTACCTGTTATAACCCAACCGTAGATACTATGTAGAGCCGTAGGAAGATCTGGTCCAGGCTCATAACGTCGACCATCATACACTTTGTCAAAGACATCGACTCCTAACAAAATGTCAATCGGTCCCGGTTTCTCAAAGTCAGGGTCGGCTAGGTAAATATCTTGGTAGCATTCACTCAAGTTCGTTGGAACCTCCTCTGCAGGTATGTCCGTCGTGATAGCAGGCATGACTACAAATTCAAGATCAAATTTAGGATTGTTGTTATCCCTAGGAAGAACTCTGCATGCCGTCACTCCTGAGATCTCACTTACCTCAGCAGCTCCTATACCGGACAAAGTTTCGCAAGTTGGCGTAGGACGAAGCCCAACACGTTTAGCGCAGGCGGTAGTCATAATACACTCATGAGAACAACTGTCGATCAGAGCGCGAACCTTAAATGTACTACCCTGCTTATTTTGTAGTCGCACTACAGCTGATCCGAGCAACTTCACATCTCGCTTTGAGCTGGCGCATAAAGAGACAGCGGGATTCACGCAAGCGAGACTTGATGTGGGATCATCAGATTTACTCGATGATGAACCGCTAGATGTTGCCCTATCCACTGTTGAACTCGGTGTTTCACTATAATGCAAGAACGTGTTATGTCTTTTTCCGCAAGTCAAACAGTTTGTTTT
Organism: Scotopteryx bipunctaria; assembly: GCA_949320045.1. Taxonomy (NCBI): domain Eukaryota; kingdom Metazoa; phylum Arthropoda; class Insecta; order Lepidoptera; family Geometridae; genus Scotopteryx; species Scotopteryx bipunctaria. The sequence goes on along the minus strand of OX439464.1, from coordinate 1,778,605 downwards.
AGAATAACAAGAACCTGCTGAATGCCCTGAACGCAAACAATTAAAACAAAGTTTCAACTCTGCTACCATTTTTCTACGCAATTGTACATCCATCGAATTTAGTTTTGTGCATTTATAAATGCTATGTTGCAATTTGCAGCATGGGCAAAGATTGCAAGTTGCGGGTTTCGCATCACTCGACACTACGAAGGACCTTTTAGTAACTTGTTTAGGCGGGGTTGGGATATGGGACATTTTATTAATTTCAGAGATCCTGAGTTGATCCCTTAAGAAATATAGCAATTTATCAAAACTAGGTAGCTCGAGACTTCCTATTCCGCTTAGCTCTTCAAACTTTTGCATTGTTGCAGAGTCTATAGATCGCGACGCAAAATAGAATAGAAGAAAATCGCTCAAATTGTCAATCTTCATCGCTGTCAACGCATTGACACATTCCCTTAGAGTACCGGTAATACGTGACAGTTCATCGTATGACGCAGATGACATCGGTTTGAGTCGCATTATCCTATCTAAATAGCTCGTAGCTAGAACCCTCTGGTTATCGTAACGCTCGCGCAACGCGTCAAAGACCACCATGTAATTCGCTGATGACAGCGGTACGTTTTTCGCTATGCTCAACGCTGGACCTGACAAGCATGACACCAGATAGTGAAACCTTTCGATATCCGATAGCGATTTGTTTTTGTGAATCAACGGAAGAAACGTATCTATAAATATCGGCCAGTTTTCTAAATTACCATCGAATTTCGGTAAATCTATCTTTGGTAGACGCACGTTAACCCTTTGATCCCCACTAACAGCACTAGAAGCAGCGTCAGATATTTTTGATTCTGACTGTACCTTCTCTACTACTTCTAGAATGCCATAGTACAGCTCATCAAAAGCTGTCAAAGCTTTGAAATCACTATTCTCCTCAGGATGCAATGACAATGCTAGCAGACTAATTTTCTCCGTTTGCTCATAAAATTCTGCTTTCAACGTATCTAAATGTTTCGCACGCACAAGAAAAGAGGTGACACTAGTTTTGCCTGATCGAACCCCTTGTGCCATATTGTAAATTAGATTCACTGAGGCGAATATATGCTCACGTTTGCCGAGGAGAACTTTGCATTCTGCCTCCTTCTTCGCCATCTTTGAATCTACTTCCGACACCCAACGCCTAACAGAATACTATTAACAATAAATGTATCAAAATAAAATAAAACTGCTTATTGAAATCACAAAATATGTTTCCGAGTACAAAGTTCCCTAGAACACGAAAAGAGAGAACCCAGTCGGCGGTGCAACCCTATTACCCTCGACAGTAGACCGATCACCAGGCGCGGGAACCATCCGGCTCGAAGGACCAAACAATGGTTGGACACCGGACTGGGGCTCTCTGGTTTGTGTTAGGTTTGATAATTTCCACTGCGTGAAATCGAGAAGTCCTCAAAGAAGGTAAATATACACGTCTCACAGCTTACCTTGACTCAGGGGACTCCGAGTTCTTCCACTGGTACCAGGGATCACGAAACACAGTAGGGAAATATAATTATTTTCACTTTTTTTATGTTTTTTCACATAATTTTCCTTTGACTTTCATTTGACAACTTCTAGTTCTTTTTCTTTAATGTCTCTCTCGAGTCCACCCGAAAGAGGTTTGCCGTGGAGGCCGTAACAGCAACTCTAATTGGATTGTCTATCCCCCGAATACTCAAACGCGACGCAGAGTTGAGCATGTCTCAAGTCAACGGTTTTTTGACAGTATTTGATGAAAATCTGTCAAAAACTTGTCACTTTTCGGGGGTTAGACTATTTCTTCTAAATTTTGAAAGGTATTAACAGAATTATCATTCTAATTAATTTTAATTATTGCTAGGGGAACAAAGATCTGCACTGACGTCCCGCGGTGGGGTGTATTGTGCATTATCCCCCTGCTAACCCTATGAGGGATGATAATCATGTTGTAAAGAAAGTTATGAATATGAATGTGGATAGATGACGGCTGACAGAAGGGAATGGAAGAAGAGATGCTGTGCCGACCCCACATGGAGTGGGATAGGAGCAGGAAGATGATTTTGGGAATTTTTGGACAAAATAAACCTTACCTCATTATTTCTGTCTCTCCGACGTCTGTAATCATCGTCATCATCATCACAACTGCTGACTTTCCTGGCGCGCTTTGTGGGAGGCATCGTCAGGTCAAAGTTTAATATCATATAGAAGTTACTAAGACTTTTTGACCATGAACGTAGTTTATCTTGTTTTCAGGATAAACTGAGAACAAAAAACAACTTTAGTTTTGTTTGGATTTCATAGAAACTATGACGCAATGTTTACGCTATCTGTATCATTTCTTACGTAAATAAGAATCCAGAACGGGAGACTGACTTGTTTCCAATTGGTGTTATGTTATTAACTTCATGAAATGGTAATCGCAGGAAATACAAGATCTATTATTATTTAACACGACATCGACATTGATTGGCTTGGCATTTATTGCAAAATACGCGCACGCGGAAAGCATGTTCAGGCATGTTCCTTTTTGTAAACGTCATACAAATGTCATTGTTAATTAGATCTTGACAGTCTTGACGTATCACTACATCACTACAATGTTTCGTTCCGTTTTAAAACTGACCGTAATGGCAAATTGTGGCAAACACAGCTACAGAGGCCAAAAAATAAAAGAAGAAAACTGACCGTGGCAGTACTAACGTTGACCAATAATTATCATTATCATCATCATCATCATAAGATCAATTAACTCTACATACCTACTCGTATTATGATAATAATATTAAGTACTTTACCGTCTCTTAGTGCAGTCGATGAAATATTATAAAAGTTTTATCAACATAATTATCTTGTCATTGGAATGGGTACCTATAACGCTTAAGCATCAAAACTGCAGTTTTGATATATAATTAAAATAAGTCTATCAATAGTGTTGCGTGCGAAGTATCAATATAGGGAAGGAAGGAAGGTAAACCAATAATAAAAAAGAACATTAATTATGACCACAATTTATTTTTCGATAAAATTCTAACATAATTATGTAATAGGTAAATCTTATTTACACAATGGAAGCATCAAATGATCAGATGAGATAAGACATAGGTAGTTTACTGTAAGGCAATATTATTACAGTACGTAAGTATGTAGTTAGTTTATTAATGGATCATAATGGGTATTCAATAATGCAAAAATAATAATTATTGCATGAAAGTATTCAAAAGAAAACATTATCTTGTGTCAATAGTTCAGTAACTATAGCAGTTCGGTGTTTCAACAATACAGTGCAATCTAGTTAGGTATTATATTATTTGATGGTAGGTCTGCTAGATTCCGTTGCCGTTTCGGCATTGATAGATGAAATTGACATTAAATGAAACTTTACACTTCAAATGAGTGTTTTTTCTATTTCCTTGTCTATCATTATTATTATAGCAATGAGTCATACATTATTGTATAGTCCAAAATTATCATGTACATAATGAGCACAGAGTTTAGAGAGATTACGTTGTTTTAGGTACTTAGGTAAATATCAGGCATTATTTCATTTCAAAATATTTAGTTTTAAGACATCAATTACTTAGTGAGATATTTTAAGATACAAATGCACAATATTCCACACGAAAGCAGTTAGGAAACACACACAGACGATCTACCTAGTTCAATCCTATTTTATCACAGAATATACAATAAAAATTGAAAAACGGGAACAGTCTTGTAAATGCCCTAAAACGAAGTTTTTCTAGCTAGAACCTTTTATTATACTGATGAAAATTCATTAAAGTTTTAAACTAAGTGAATGGCTAGTTTTAGAAGGGCACTTTTCACATTTTTTTCTCTTAATGTTTTTTTTGTGTTTAAACGGTCGCCAATATCCAGTGACGGATTAACCCTTAATCAAATTAAGCAATTGCCTAGGGCATCACGTCTGAGGGGGCACTAGAAGAAGCACAAAAAAATCCGTCCTTAGGGCATCACGTCTCACTCTCACGTCACCAAAAACCACAACAAAAAAAAGCATGGTTTGCTTAGGGCATCAAGTAGTCTAAACCCGTCACTGCCAACATCGCCTGAATGATTAGATTAAAATAGGTAAGTGTGGTTTTAAAAATACACATTTTTCCCTCTCCTATAAATATTTGACAATCAAATTTTGATGTGACATGTGCCCTTTCTGCAATTAGCCATTCAAATGTAGGGTATCCTAATTTCACTTAAATCAGTACTTATCTAGAATAACGGTCATTTACAATAATTACAGTAATAGCTATCCGTATAATTGTTGCGTTGAATGAACTAGCTATGTAAGTTAATAGATAAACATTATGCTTAGTGAAGTTTCAGTATTTAAGCCTTAACTTCATTTTCGATATATTGTCTTAATTTATAATTATTAATTATCACCGTACCAGCGTGTGTACTTGAATTATTTATTTGAATTACTTGATGAGATACAATAAGCAAGTATTCCCAAGGAGGGTTGACGTTAGGCAGGCGGCCGGTCATAAAACACCTTAGCCAAAACTCTTACAGCATGATCCAAGGATCATGCTGTGCCGACCCCACATAGAGTGGGATTAGGGCAGGAAGATGATGAAATAGGTAGCTTACCCACTTAACTCATAAAATGATCCGACGAAGTCTTCTAAGTTAAAGACGACTTAGATTAAGACATTATTATGTTTTAAATTAAAATCTCAAGTTATTTACCTGTATGTTTTCTTCACACAGCTCCCTTAGTTAGGCCCAAAAATACAGAACATTTATATGTCATTGATAAGTTAAGTTTCTGGCACAAAAATATAGCATCTATAAAATTGATCCATTTTGTGCTCCCAAATCACGTAAACTTAACTATAAGATAAGCTAGCATGATCACTTATATAAATAATGTAAGATTACAATATTATATAAAAATTAGCGTTATAAACAATGACAAATCCATAACAGGAACATATTTGTTATATTAATTATGATCTTACGAAGAAATAATCGATGACATTTTCGTTTCGAAAATATAATACTTATGCCGAAATACATAACAAGGTATATTTTTTTAACAGAAAACAAGGGCCAAATATTATTTATTTAACAAAAACGAGTTTGTAAAAGATGAAACGTTTTTAGATTTTTTTTTTCAATGGAAAATATCTTCAATTTCTTCTAAGCTCATGACTTGTACATTAAATAATATTGAAATGTTAACACTAAAGTATTTCTATGATTTAGAAAATACATAATTACACACACCGACCCAGTGTTGAACAACGATTTTGGTTTTATACAATACTTATTATATAACTTCGTATGATTCGAGATCCTAATTTTATCAAACTTGACAAAACAACTACTTCAGTATGTATCTATTCACTCCCTTCCACTCCTAATATAAAATTAAGAGTAGAATAAAGTAGAGTAGCCTAAAAAAAAAATCACGACATACATAATGATTGATTACATAGATTTAATTTATCTAAAACGATGATTATAATTAATTTATGAGCAAATTTATTTGGTTCTCTCTCATAATTTCGAAACAGATTTAATTCGTAATTATTTTTAAACATTAATTTCACGTTAGCAAAATCTTCTCTTTGGATGGGCGACATTAGCACCCACTCACTTCCACACTTTCACCGAAACTGTGTCACTCTTTAGTCCCTTTACCCTATATTTTTTTTTATCAAGTGGTAAAGTTGTTACTGTCATTCTACCAACGTCAACGGCACTGAATACATTGATCGAATATTGCCTCCAAAAATCCACCATTTCCCTAAATCAAAACAAGCCTCTTACATGTTTCCTACAAAAAAATAAATGCGTAAACTTCCATTCTTCCCGCCAACAGGCATGTCTCATTCTTAAATAGTTCCGTAAGACTTACAAGATAGCGCCCCTACTTCAATGCATCAAAAGAAACTCTTCACTGAAGAAAATTAATTAATGACGAGCCGGTAAGGTCTTTGATCTTCGACTAGAGCCTGTCCGAAAAGGGAAACAAAAGGAAGAATTTCGTCGTTTTTACTTGTACTTGTCCAACTTGTTTTGTTCTGAATAAATAATTTTTTTAATTAATTAATTTAATTAATTATTTGTTTTAGCGCTCGTGTAACGCCATCTAGCGGTAGACCGTAAACAACTTTTCAACAATCTCTCTCCTTAGTAAGCTGAAGGTCAGTGACCTCACTGCGGCGTTTGCATTTGTGTCTTGCGGCACTGACAGAGCCATTTGATGATCCTTGCGTTTCGCTCCACCACACTCGGCGGTTCTGTGTTCCGGTAGATTTGCTTCTGCACTCCACCGGGACCTTGGACCTGGAAGCAAAATAACTTTGCTAAATTGACTTATCTTCTGTTGTTAATAAAAACGTATAGATACCTACCCAAGGGCGTCGCCAGCCGATGGCGCAGGGGGGGGGCAAGTTGACTTTAAGTTGAATTGGCAACTTTTTTAGAATCTCTAGGGGGGGGCAGCTGCCCCTCCCTGCCCCCCCTTGGCGACGCCCTTGTACCTACCTAAATGAGACGCCTTTTTATGGTATATCATTCTTATCTTAAGATATCATTAGGATTCTTTCAGGATCATAACCGAACTAAGTGATGATGTAATTGCACGGATGCCTAGAAACGATTGAGTGACGAAAAACTAAGCAAGCCATCAAAAATCACGAACTAACAAATGTATCAGTTTTTGAAAAACTGGCGCAGCCGGCAACAATTTACTTAACAAGTAATTAGCAGTGGCGGGCTATGAGTAATAGTCTACTGTGGACGCTCAAGAGAAGAAGACAGGACTGACTGGTGGCACAAACACCAGGGCTTCATAAAGACACTCCTGCAGCCCGGCTTTAAAAAAAATGCAGTCGATGTGATTTCACTTACCGTGTAATCTGCAGTAGCAGGCAAAGCGTTAGAGTCTACAGTGGACGCTGAGGAGAAGAAAACAGGACTGTCTGGTGGGGCGGAGACCAGAGCTTCGTACTGCCGTTCCTGGAGCCCGAGTCTCTCGAAGAATTGGCGCAGCCGGCTGGAGTCCTCGGAGGGACTGGAGGGCGAGTCGTCGCCATCGCACGGAGCAGACGCGGGGCTGCGCCCGTCTGTGCGACGGTACCTAAACATTGCCGAATATATAGGTAATTAAATTTATATAATTGTCCCACTAATTGCGAAAGTTTGTGTGTTTCTTTCGATTTACTTTCGTAATGACTACACGGATTTGTCTAAAACTTATGTAGACATAGGGCAGTTTTTATGCAGGATATCAGCCGGCTAGGGAATGCTTGTGCTGAGAAGCAAGAGACGCCGGTTCGATTACCGCTGCAGAAGAAATGTTTGTTCGTTCTGGCCACGATACAAGACATCCTAGTGCGGGGGTCAGGACTATGTATATGACTATTTACTCAATCCCTCTACTTTGTGCTTCGAAAAAGTAGTAATAAGAGATTTTTTGAGTACGTTCGGTACAAAATATTAGATAGATGAAATGGGCTGTAGATAAAATTAAACCTAATAGAATAAGATCACAGTCATAGAACCATAACATTTTAAACCTGTGATTTCGTATTAAGAGTGTGCAATAGCGGATTTGCTCACCGATAAGAGAAAAATAAACACTACTAAGAAGTTACAACAAGTTACACATTGAATCTCGGGTTACCATAATTTCAGATGATTTTTACTTTGATGGGTAGGTAGGTAATAACTATTTTTTTAGTTGTTGTAACAAGTTTTTTGATTAATTCTGTAGTTTTCTTGTAATTAAAAATTATTTGATTTGGCGGGTTATTTGATTTCAATATTTTGCGCAGTCTCACTTCTCTCCCCGAGCATATCGTAAAAGTCGACTAAGGGATAGTAACATGATGAGATACAATAAGCAAGTATTCCCAAGGAGGGTTGACGTAGGGCAGGCGGTTGGTCATAAAACACCTTAGCCAAAACTCTTACAGCGTGATCCAAGGAACATGCTGTGCCGATCCCACATAGAGTGGGATGAGGGCAGGAAGATGATGATGATGCACAGTCTCACTCTCTGTCTTTCTTTTACACACCCGAAATCCCGAAATCCGGTCTAGACGCAATGGTATGGTAGCCTCTAACATAGTACCTATCAGATATATCGGACTTGGAGCGCAGGATGGGCCTGGGCCGACGTTGTTTGTACCGCAGGCATCGCTGTCGCTTGAACGTGCCTAGTGGTGACGTCACCTCCTCGGGGGGACACATCTGGAAAGAGAAGGGGAAATTATAGTTTAAACACACACAACACATTTCATAACTATTCACGTAAGTGATAATGGAAATTAGGGAGTTTGAAAAGACTTAAATGGAAATCTATGGTTCCATTATCGCTTTTTGATTTGAGACATTGAAAAGCAGCTTTTGACCTTGATTACGTTGTAGCTGATTATAGTGATTTTGTCCAAAATCTCGCAGTTTGTTTTGAATAATACCATCTCACTCATATCATCATCATCATAACATCCACTGCTGGGAAAAAGCCTCCTTTCGATTTGCCAGCTTCGTCGGTCCTGTGCATCTCTTATTCAGGTTTAGCCTGCGACTTTTTCGAAGTCGTCCCAACGCGCTGTCAGACGCCTACTCATATAGAGTTTTATTTCTGTAAGTAGTTTGGTAGAAGACTATACCTGCGTAGTGTTGACATATTCCTTGTTATCGTCAACCCTCGGCGGGCGCTTTCGCACCTCAGCGTAAAGTGGCTGCTGCTTTATGACCTCCTCGCGGTTTTGCTCGTGGTATCTGTAATGCCAAAGAAATGCTTTATGCTAGTTTCCTGTGTTATTTTTTATCAGTCAGTTTTCTAAACTACCTATTGCCATTTCAGTTACATATGAACGAACACTATTCAAACCTGTTAGCTAGCAAAATAAATTTATGGAGCTTTTTTTAGCCCCAAAGGCAAAACAAAATCATATTGGCATAATGGCGTAACCAACGCTGTTTTAATTTGTACAACAGGCTACTGGTAACTATTGTAATCTCTAGTTATGTAATCTTTTCGAGGTAACATGCATACATTAATACCCAAGCGCTGGCAAAACAAAAATATGGAGCATTTTTTAGTCCCAAGTTACCATAACAAAGTTATAGTAACCTAATGGCGTGATGAACGCTGTTAAAATAGGTCTAGTTACCTATTATAATCTCTATTTGTGTAATCCTTCCTAGGCATGGTGACGCACTTCACAGGGGTTTTGTAGCTGCACTCATAATCTCCGTAGTCGTAAAGAGGAGGCTCGTCTTGAAACTGGGGTGGGGGCGCACTTGCCTAAAAATACATTTGAATATATCATTAATGCATCCTAAAAATATTCCAACAAAAACAAGCGGAATTTTTCCTCTGTGTTTAACACGCTTCATCGCGATTGAACGTAGATTTAAGTATTATCAAAATGTTTCATTAATAAATCACATTGATGTTTTAAAACTAGACTGTTTTGAAAATTTGAATTAAGATAAAAACATTGACTTGTGTTTTGATTGAATAGTAAAAGAGTTAAAACTATTATTAGGCCTTTTTAAATAGTGAGATATTGTGTTATGAAATATTGCATGCGTACTACTCTGCAACTGTATCGCAAAACATATTTACAAATGTATATTACGCAATTAATTTATGATAAGATTGCGTGAGTCAGTCTAACCTGGACCCAACGGGGCAACTGAAAGAAATAGTTTTTTTTTTCGGACGGATTATAATGCTGTGGGTCTCAGATGACCGCTGGCAGCGTTACCGGGCTTTGGTGAGCGCAGAGGGCGCGACACCGAGAAAAAAGGTTTTTGTGGCAACTAGCGCAAGGGCACCACTTAGGTACGAACCTCGGCTTGGGCTGTTGCCTGAATGCAGAATCTAACGGCTGCGCCCAGAGGGGGCGAGTGAGGAGAGAAACGTCGACTCCGCCGGCGAAGTCGGTGTGGTGTGATGGTGTCTAGTTGAACCTACGTCGGCGTGATGGCGGGTTCCCCTCCGCGTTAGCGGAGGTCATCTCGTCATCGGGGTCTCCAAGAACGTGTCTTGGCCTACGGAGGGAGGAAAGAAATAGTGACAATATTCAACTTAATATAGTAGGTACCTGGAAGTGTATTCCAACAGGGGGATGCGGGTAGAGGGGGGCGTGCGGCGGCGGCGCGGGAGGAGAGGGGGCTCCATCTTGAAACTGTGGGGGGGCCGACACGTAGCACTCCAGCTCACCACCCGCCCACTCGCCATAGTAGCAGTTGTAGCGACTGTGGGTACAAGTTTAATGTCAAGTAGAGGACATAAATGAGAAATGATGTAATCAATGAATACAGTACTTTTTTAGGTAGTATACAGTGTTTTTTAAACCAATTTTTGCTGTCCCGATTTTGTTCTTCCCATTAATGAAATGACCCTTACAAGTAACTGTGTCGATTAGAATAAAAAAAAATCCAACATCACCCATTTTCATAACCAACTCACGCTTAACAAAAAATGTACCACACCAAAACTGTTTTTACAAATATGATCAAATCTAGGAAATCTAGGACCTATAGCGACTGGAGTATAAGTAACCTAGCGAGTTGTATAAGTTACTTAGAGAGTTGTATAAGTTCCCTAGTGAGTTGTAAAAGTAACCTAGCGAGATGTATAAGTTACTTAGAGAGTTGTATAAGTTCCCTAGTGAGTTGCAAAAGTAACCTAGCGAGATTTATAAGTTACCCAGCGAGTTGTACAAGTTACCTAGCGTGTTCGTTCATGTTGCGTGGAGGAACCGGAATCAGTCTTACGTTGATGAGTATTAACCAGCCGGAATCACATTAAAACTAAGACAGCTACAGCGACTGGAGTGTAAGTTGCCTAGCGAGTTGTATAAGTTACTTAGCGAGTTGTATAAGTTACTTAGCGAGTTGTAAAAGTTACCTAGCGTGTTCATGTTGCGTAGAGGAGCCGGAGTCGGTCCTATGTTGTTGCGCGTGCGGCGGCGCGCTTCTCTGCGTGTAGTGTCCGCTTGAACCACCCGAATCACGCGCGAATGAAGAACCGCAGCGACTGGAAGAAAATACCTAATAAGAAACCTTGGATAAAAACAGTTTAAAATCTATCTAGATGCTCCATTTCAAGACTCCAATGCGTGCAATTTGGGTCTAACGAAATTGCTAGACACTGGCTAGTGCAACAAATCTATGGGATTGACAAAACGATAAGTTTTAAATCTGAGCCAAGCTAAGAAGTTACTAGATACAACTGCAAAACATTATGGGCATAAGCTGCGACTTAAAAGCCGGGACCGAAGCACGGACCCGCTCAGCTCGTAATGCCACTTGCGATCACCCATCCCAATTGTGACCGCGCACAACGTTGCTTAACTTCAACGTTCAATCATCATCTATTTTGTTGCAGTAGGTACTTTAACTGGACCTTACCTGGTGTAAGACTGGTAGTTTTCTTCCCCAGGCGATGGGTGTTCTGAGAATGCGTCACAGGATGACATAAGCGAAGAGTGGTTTGATCTGAAAACATAATCTCCAAATTTCACAAGGGTTAGCTGGAAGAAAATGCTATAGCATTTAGTTCGTCTATGTAGGTACATGTTTTTTCGACGGCAACCTCGGTGGCGTGGCGGGCGAGTGCTCGGCTGAGAGGTAAGAGGAAGGTTCGATTCCCACTGCGATAGAAATGTTTGTAATCTACTACTTGTTGGTGTTAAACTTATTAGTGTTAATGCCCAGCTGCTTTTCTCCCCGAGCATGTCGTAAAAGTCGACTAAGGGATAGTCGTTCCCAATATGATGGACTTTCTATAAAGGTGATGGGCTGATCACCTGTCACCATGGGCTGGGAGTACAAGTTTTCACAGCATTTGGAGAGCGGCTGCAAGTTTTCTTATGATTACTTGTAGCTCCATTAGGGATACGGGCGTGATTATATGTATGTCATCATCTTTCTGCCCTTATCCCACTCTATGTGGGGTCGGCTAGTTTTGGCTAAGGTGTTTTATGACCGGCCGCCTGCCTGACGTCAACCCTCCTTGGGAATACTTGCTTATTGTATCTCATTATGTTGGAGGATACTATCCCTTAGTCGACTTTTACGACATGCTCGCGGAGAGAAGCAGCTCCCAGTCCAACAGAGAAGTATGTATGTTAATGTTCCATGAAGAATTGGAAGGTACCTGGTGCCTTTAGAAGAGCAGGAGGCAGTCCTCTGGTGCGAGGAGTGCCGCCGACGCCGTGGAGAGCGCCCTATGGTCTCCGTGTGCCCTGTGCTTGTGCTAGAACACACAAATATATCTCCTATAACCAAAGATCGGCGATTGGGTGCTATTTTAGACGTTGTCACTAACATGGATATGACATTCCGGAATTAAAAATTCCGTAATCCCGATATTTCTTTTTAAACCTTATAAGAGTTTTGAAAAACGTTTAGATATTATTTTAGAAACATATTATTAACAAATCTATTACTAAATACAACATTAAGCATGAAGAATTTTTTTAGTCGTATCCATTCTTTACATAATAGTCGTACTCGTGATTCCGACATTCATCCATATTCGATATCCCAGTGATATATGTAATTCAGAGACACGGAATTTTTCCCGGATTTTTTTGGTCGTATCCATACTTTTGATGGCATATTTTTTCAATAGCACCCAAAAGTCCGATCTTTGCTTATAACTTCTGTCCACCCCATTAAGGATACGGGCGTGATAATAATGTGCTGTGTATTATGCCCCAGCGGGGTTCGTGTTCCGACCAAATGTTTTCAAAATTTGTTTAGAAGTTTAGGCGTGAAAAGGTAACAGACATAGAATTACTTTCGCATTTATAATATGAAAGTATGGATTACTAGCTGCCGCCCGCGGCTCCGATCGCGTGGTACCCGGTTAAAAAGTAGCCTATATGTTATTCCAGCACACATACTGTGTATATTCTAAGTTTCATCTAAATCCGTCCAGTTATTTAGGCGTGATTGAGGCACAAACATACAAACATCCTCACAAACTTTCACATTTATAATATAGTAGGATGAATATGAATAACTCACTGTTCGGTGTAGCACCTAGCTTGCGTGTGGAGGTCCGGCAGCGACTTGTGACTGTTGATATTGGTGCTGCCCTCCTCTTCCCGCATCGAGGGTTGGGAATGGGAGTTGGATCTGAAACATTATCTTAATTATTATTCATACTTAACCATTTCGTCCGACGAAATGATGACCGGGCTGAGGTAAGACGGATCGGCGGGAGTTGCTAAGTTTTTATTCTGAACTAGCTGCCGCCCGCGGCTTCGCTCGCGTGGTTCTCAGACCAAAAGTAGCCTATATGTTACCTAACTTATCTGTTCTGTCGCTGGCAGTTAGCGAATAGCTAGGGAAAATTCATAACCTCTGATGCCGACGATGAACTGTCAAGGGGCCACCTACAATGACCAGATACCATGGAGCCAATTAGACTGACCTGATGCCATAAGACCACCGAAACTGACCTAATACTATGGCACCTACACTGACGTAAGTTACCTCAGGGCAGGGGCTGATCTTATCTACTGTTACACTGACCTGATGCTATGGGATCTAATGTCACCAACAGCCACCTACACTGACCTGGTGTACCTGGGTGCGGAGTGCGCGTACTGCGCCGGGGGGCTGATGGCGTCCATGGGATCTGCCGGGGACCCTGAGCCGCTCACCACCGGCTCCGGGAGCTCCATGTTTTCCACGCTGGAGTGGGAGCTGGCTGCTGGAAAAGGCAATAATGCAAACTTGATAATTGAAAATGAGGATTTTTGCTTTTGTGGCTATTACTCATGTCATCAGTTAACTCGAATGTCTGTGTTAAAAACTTAAGGAGCGCCTATTTTCAAAGAGTGTGAATAAGGATATACTTTAAGTCTTCAGAAAGGGTCCTTTTGTGCACTAGGCAGTTGACCCAAGTCTTCGAATCAGGCTGTACGACATGCCTGTTTCCTCGCGCTATTTTCCTTCACCGTTTGAGAGTACTGCTATAAACAGGAAATTTTTGTGTACCCGGATTTAATCCCATGACCTTAAGATGCTACCACTACCAGTGCTCATGCTGCAAGACCAAGATGTCTGATAGAAACAGTGACGAGCATAAACTTACGTATTGAGTACGCACTCTTGATCATGACACGATCCTGGTCACACCTCTGCCGGGGTATCACAAAAGACTCCGGAAAGAAAACCCTCGCGTCTCCGAAACTTAGGGGTCTGTTCTTCGGATCCTCTTTAGCCTTCGACCCTGAGGTCCCTGATGAGGAAGTGCCGGAGAACGTGCCAGAATTGTGAGCAGACCGTGGTATGGTGTCAGAGTATTCCTTCTGGCGACGGTCGTAGACTTTGTGCGCTGGAAAATAAATTGTGCTATGGTCTACTGAAATGGGTGCAAAAAGACCAGAGGGAAGAAGACCCTTTTTCCTTAGCAGGTTAAGTACATACAGCTGAGGTAATAATTTATGCTAAACCGTTTGAATAAGACCACTCTTACGATGTTTACAAAGACGTATGGGGTGTTCTGAATTTAAGGCTTGCTAAAATCGTCTCCGTAATCCATTCCTGCGCAATTTCTCCCACATCTCAACCGGTACCCCGTAAACTCTTAAGGAGCGGTCTTGTTTACCTATGTACACTGTAGTATCTGGGACGATTTTTAGATGAAGTAGACTTGTCCAGCACCTATAAACTATCTCTAGGTCCTCAAGTAGAATTTGAAGAATGGCTGACCAGCATTCAGTTAGTGGAAGGCAAAATGAAACACTATAATGTCACACACAGTTAGTTTCCAAGCGCAGGCCACAAAAAACCACAGTTTTTAAGCATGAGGTCCTATAAAGACCACGGTAACTTACTGAGGAAAGGTGGTGAGTAGACGTTCTCCCTGCTGTCGGAATGCTCCAGGAGTCTTCGCAGCGTGCTCTGCAGGCCTTCGCCAGCGCTAATGGCTCGGCGAGTGCCAGCGCGGCCTGTTGTCGCGTCTGCAAGATATTGTTCCATGAAGACTTGTTGCAGCTGGCGTTCAGAAATACTACGGACTTCAAGTCGCGTACTTTAGCGATCTTTAGATTCGGGCGAGGCACAAAAGCGTGCTTTTGGATCCTGATCTTTTTGGATCTGGATCCAATAGATAACACCCAACAGTCATACACTAGGATTCCCTGTGTCGGAAACTACGAGTACCATGGTGCCACAACACCCAGACCCGGAAGAAGCATTTGCAGAACATACAAACATTTCTCCCGAAGTGGGAATCGAAACCACTCCTCTTGCATCTCAGCCACGCCACCGAGGCCGCACATTAGATCCTGATTTCCGGCTAAAGAGCATTAGAACAGACGCTATAAGAAACCATGTGGTAAGCAACAGTACTCACAAGGATTGCAGCAGTTTTCGTTGTTGAGGGCACCAGAGCTGACGAGATGGCACCCGCCAGCGGCTATCGCCTGACTTAACCCACTGCTCACCTGGAAGATGAGCAATACTATCATCAGCATCTCTCTAATAAACAATTAAACCTTTATGATGAAAAGAACTAGAAAAGTATAAGCAAGATTCTAACTATAAAATCAACTCGCAGTTTTGGACAGGTATTCTTGTTCAGATCTAAAGATATCCTTTCCTCTGAGCATTGGTGAGGTTGATACAAAGTCACTCCAGCTCTGTATGATACTTGCAAAGGACAAGAGAAATGACAATGACTCGAAGACTTAAGTCAAACTCTGTTGACAATGATGATTAAAAAGCCGAAAATTGGGCTCAATCATTATTTTCTACAGAAGAATCTTGCCAAAAAGAATTTAGAATGATAGATACATTCCTTGCTTGTCGTAGTTTTGACTTAAAAAATGGAGGAGTTTCTTAATTCGGCTGTATTTTAAAGGTACATACTCAATATGCATCTTCTGACATCAGATGGATTTACCCTCAAAGGAAGCTCCTGTTTCCGGTCCAGCACAGTCTCCGACTTGACGTAGAAGGCCTTGGTCTCAGCCAGCAGTTCCACGGCGGACTTCCTCTTCTGTTGATGATGGTGCTGCTGCGGCGCCAAAGACCTTGGTGCCGCCATGTTCTCCTTTTTGCGGGGGAGTTTAAAGCTCGCGAATAGGGAGTCTGCTAAGCGACGCCTGCGAAAAATAACAATACGTGATGTATAACAAAGTTATGTCAGTTCAATGGCCTGCCTAGCTAGGGATTTTGCAATGGCCATCCTTCCTGGTGAGAAAATTATCGTGTTGTCGTCAAAATGTCATGTAGACAGAGTAACACTACGTATATACACTACTCTGTATGTTCTAGTTCATAAACAATGTACCTTTGTAAAGTAAAGAAGTAAAAAAACATAACATCAAAGTAGAACATCTAGAGGTATCATAATACGAGTAGTAACAACAGTTTGTACCTGGGAGGCGATTCAAAAGACCTGGAGTAGGAGGCAGCAGCGGCTGCACTCTCGAACTTCTTGCGCACCTCCTCGACCTTCGACCAGCCTGACTCCACGTTCAGCCGCCGACTCAGCGGCGTTGTTTGTGACGCATGCTTCGTCAACTCTTCGCGGGTCTTTCGCACTGAAACCTGGAGAACCAGATGTTGATATCAACTCGCAAGGAATTAATGAATAAATTAAACGTTTGATGGCATAAACAAAAATAGTTTTAAAGCCCCTAGCTGTAACCAAACTTAAATAGTTCCAACAGTCAATAGCTTATTATACAAACTAGGTGAAAATAGGTAAGTCTAAGATCTAAGGAACATCAGAATTGTTTGATTGAGTTTAGCTGGAGAACCAAAGCAACTGTAGATATCGAATTGCATGAATGCCATCGTCAAAAGTCTTAACATTAAATGTGCATAAGAGTCACACTCAGATGAATATCCAGATGTATCTACATGGGATCTAGAATCACATCTGGAACCTTTTCTGGGTAAGTATTTAATCCTGACGATGCAGCAGGTCAAAGACAGCAACCTACGATGAAAATGGGAACAATTAGACATGAAAATGTAGGTACCTTAACCTCAGGAATGACGTTGGCGTCGCGATGCCTGTTGCCACGTGCTTCGTGACATCGCTCGATGAACTGCCGCCGGCGGAGGGCGAGCGTGGCCGCGTACAGGCGCTCTTCCTCGTCGTCCAGACACCTACCATCAGAGACACCATTCTAATTAATGTTAGGGGAACAAAGATCTGCATTGACGTCCCGTGGTGGGGTGTATTGTACATTATCCCCCCTGCTAACCCTAACCTAGCCAGCCCATCTCCTTGAAGTACCGGAGGACTTTGGGACGTTGGCAGCAGTGTTCCAGTATCCTCGATGATGTTGGGGCTGTTGGTAGATTGTGTAGACTGTTGTAGATGAGGTCGAAGGTGATGCCGAATAATTCTCGATGACTGTTTGCAGTTCCGAGTTATGTTTTATTTCGTTTGTTGCGGAGCAGTGTAGTGTTACATGTTCCACAGTCTCTTTCTCATGGAAGCATCTGCGACAGAGGCTGCTGTCCATTACTCCTGAGAGACGCCATATAAAACGAGTAGAATGGAAACTAAAGCCTTCTTTTGGTTTTGTTATTTATTTGTTTAGTCATTTTTCTATTTGGACTTCAGTCGTGTTCCTTCTATACCAATATATAATACTGATTAAAAAACTTAACATGGAGGGAAAAGCTAAAAAGAGTAAGAGCGAAACGAGACACATTTTCGATTGAACTATTGATTCTCCTAAGCTAATGGACCAAATAGTTTAGGAAAATAGTATTTCTATTCGGGACTGGAGGCAATGTTGCCGGTAACCTAGATAACAAATAGTTAAATGCTCGATGATAACAAAGCAGGGATACTAAGTATTACTTCGTAGGGAGCTAAGCGAGCCACTGCTCACGTAGTGTCACTGAGACAGAGAGAGCAGGAGACGGACCGACCTAGAAGGCTGCGCGAGGCGCTCGCAGCACAGCTGACAAAAAGAGTAGCGGTGGCAAGAAAGAGAGAGAAAGAGTAGTAGGTAGGTAGAGACTGACCTAGCGGGCTGTGCAAGGTGCTCACGACACGGTTCATAGAAAGAGAGAGAGAAAGAGTAGTAGATAGAGACTGACCTAGCGGGCTGTGCAAGGTGCTCTCGGCACGGCTGGTAGCAGGACAGGGCCATGGCGCCGCGTAAGGCACGCGCCGGCCGAGCTCATCCTCCTCTACACTCGAGGTCTGCAACAAAGAAAACCAAAATAAGCCTTTGAAAACCACATCAAAAAGTGGAGTCAGTCATTTTGACCTTTTTAGGAGCCAATCTGAAAAAAAAAAGAAAGTAAAATGCTAACAGTCCTGACCCCATACTAGGATTCCGTGTCGTGGGTATCAGAAACTACTAGTACCATGGTACCACAACACCCAGACCCGGAAAAAATATTTACAGATCCATGCAATTTGGCGGGTTATTTTGATTTCAATATTTTGCGCTGTCTCACTCTTTGTCTTTCTTCGGGCAGGCAGTAGCTCTAGAACACTGCCTAATCTCTTGAAGATTTTATAGTAGGTATTTTTAATAGCCTTTAAGTAAATTAATGACACGATAAACATATAGAAAGTCAACAAAAACAGACTTCAGTTTGTTTTCTAAGGAAATCTTACACTTAATAAAAAGAAGCGCGTTGAAATCTTTTCTATCAAGGCTTTTATGAATACGTTTTCTAAATTGATTCTATTCATGATACATTGATTTAATTATCACAAATTAAAAAGTCATGTAGAAAACCAAGTTCAAACAGTTTTCATATGGTTTCTCGTTTCAAATGTTTAGGTAAGTGAAGTGCGTTTGTAAAAAACCAGCGATGAATTAATGACGGCCGTAATGAAAAAAGATACGATGAAGATATTAGTTTCAAATGAGCAAAAGTAATCACACCAATATTATTAATGTCAAAGTTTATGGTGTTCGTATATTTGTTCTCGCCCATCTCCGTAACGGATTTATGGATTTGGTTGAAACTTGCAATACGTAGATTATGAACTGGTATATCATATAGGATACAATGATATCCGCATTGTTGGTACCACGTAAGTATACGTAAGAGCACTGGTAGTCTAGTTGGTAGTGACCCCGCCTTCCGATCCTAAGGACGTGGGTTCAAATCTGGTCGTGTACCAATGGATTTTCCTGTGCGAAAAATTCATGTGCCAGCAAGAATTTAGCGAGAATTTAGGTACGAGCGCTCCAAAATTTGTGAATATGAATCTAGTCACTATGGCGGTCGACGTTTCTTAAAAACTAAACGTAATCGTTATGTAACAGCTACTCAAAATTACTTTCACTTATTAACGAACTGATGAGTCGATGTCTGACGATGACATGTCATTAGGATTCGGCCCTTTGAAGAGTTACCTCACAAAATTAAGGTACTTTATCGCTTTTAAAGAGGTCTCGATCTAAAAATAAAATAGTCCAAAAAAAACAAATACAAATAAATATTTGTGGACATTTCACACAGCGCCATCTAGCCCTAAACTAAGCAAAGCTTTGTACTATGGGAACGAACATTACATTATATCACAACACCCAGACCCGGAAGAAATATTTGCAGAATACATTTCTCCTACAGCCGGAATCGAAACCGCGCCTCTTGCGTCTCAGCCGAGCACTCGCCCGCCACGCCATCGAGGTCGTAAATATAGTTTATTCAGTTGAATCAGTAAGGATCACTTTGAATCGAATTGAATTTACGCTTGTTCGTAGTAGCCCGTCTATCAGCGGGCTGTATCTCATGAACCGTAATAGGTAGAGTGTTTAAAACGTTCACAGAGTGTGTATTTCTATTGCCGCTATATCATCATTATCATCATCCTCCTGCCCTTATCCCACTCTATGCGGGGTCGGCACAGCATGCTCCTTGGATCATGCTGTAAGAGTTTTGGCTAAGGTGTTTTATGACCGGCCGCCTGCCTGACGTCAACCCTCCTTGGGAATACTTGCTTGTTGTATCTCATCATGGAGAGGATACTATCCTTTAGTCGACTTTTACGACATGCTCGGGGAGAGAAACAGCTGGACGCATTCTATGTTTTTTTCTTTACTACCAGTTCAGCAGAGAAGTATAATAACAAATAATAAAAATAAAACTGTAGTGCATGTAAGAAGTCATGTACGAATTCGACTCACACTTGACCGGTTTCTTTAGGAATGTTTCTCATTTTTAGGACCCGTTTGTCTTACCGAAGTGTTTTTGTGCTGTTTTCTTCATTAGATTTTGATATTCTGTACAAAATTGCACTACTTATTTCAACTTTTTGACAGATACGTAAAGTTATATTTTAACACAAGTCCACTAAATAGTCAAAAAGTACTGAGGTTCCAAAAACAATTAGCGTTCCTTTATACCTTACAAATACCTCTTAAGTAGGTCTTAATGATGTACCTACTACAAATACAATAAACTACTGTGGTAGGTAGTTTGTAGGTACTTACGTAATGAGTAATTAGAAGTACCAGGCAGGTAAGTCGATAGATGTTAACCAAAGCCCCATAGATTATTACTAAATTACCTTAATTAAGCAAGCACTTAATCGCGGCAGACCACGGCGAAGATGTAAGGACGAAATTGATGCCTACTTAAAGGACTGGCCCACAGTGGCTCAAAACAGGGATGACTGGAGAGAAGGAAGGGAGGCCTTTGCCCTGCAGTGGGACACTACAGGCTCTTAATAATAATAATAATAATAATAAGCAAGCACTTCCTTCAAAAATGATAGAACCCTGAACAGAAATTTCAAGCTAAACTTTATAACTGGTTGGCTGACGGTTGCTATTGTAACTCAAATGAATTCTTTAAATTATTATTATGATTATTGGTGTGACATTTATTTAATCTGTATTTGACTGATTTTATTAATGTATTGAGAATAACACATTTTGACAAACATTTATTTATTGCATGCTGGCAATATAAGCAAAATGTGTTGGACACAATTCAATCTGTTAATTTCTACTTCTTATGTTTTGTGTTTCAGATTTTTATGGATAAATGTTATATGACATTTATTTGCACGAAAACATGTGATAAAATAATACATCAGTCTTAAAAATACATCAGTCCAATCTATGTATGTCCAACCAAAATCTTTGGCATGCTTATTTGCATTATTTAGTTATATATTTAGGATTTATACATAATATCACGCCTGTTTCCCATAGGGGTAAGCAGAGATCACGGATCTCCATTTGCTACGATCCTGACATACTTCTTTCGCTTCATTCACTTTCATAACACAATTTTTATCATCATCAGCCTATAGCAGTCCACTACTGGATATAGGCCTCCCTTAAGGAGCGCCGTGGCGCCCAATCTTTTGCTTGACTCATCCAGTATCCAGCAACCTTGTAAATAAAATAATGTAGGGTACTTTAAACGAATGTAGGGTAGGTTAGGTACCTAATTCTGAAAATGACATAATACCATCGTAGCTTTGGCACTCATTGCCATTTAATCCACAATTACGGAAATTGAGCTTATTAATTTAATTTAACATCCGACCCAGTAACTAGATTTATGACGTCATTAAAATTCGGTCCATTGTAATTGAATAAGTGAAGCGCTTCAAGCGGCTTTAATGTGTAACTCAATGAAGAAATTTATTTAAAAAAAAACGTTATTTTTTTTACACAAAATGGAACTATGGCATAAAATGAGTAATTAATGAATTAATTAACTGACTATCCCCCGAATACTCAATCGTATCTCAGAGTTGAGCACGTCTCAAGTGACGAGTTTTTGACAGATTTTCATCAAAAAACCGTGACTTGAAACGTGCTCAACTCTGAGTCGCGTTTGAGTATTCAGGGGTATGCATAGTTTTGACTGTCAGTAATTCTAGTGTAGGTACCTAAGTCATTGATAACTATTTTTAGGGTTCCGTACCCGAAGGGTGCCAACGGGACCCTATTACTAAGCCTCCGTCCATCCGTCTATTACTGTGTCTGTCAGCGAGTGTCTCATCATGAACCGTAATAGGTAGAGAGTTGAAATATTCACAGTGTGTATTTCTATTTTCGCAAATAACAACAAATAATAGTGGGCCCCTTACTTCTCTGTTGGACTGGGAGTAAATAAAAAACACAGAATGCGTCCAGCTGCTTCTCTCCCCGAGCATGTCGTAAAAGTCAACTAAGGGATAGTATCCTCCAACATGATAAGATACAATAAGCAAGTATTCCCAAGGAGGGTTGACGTCAGGCAGGCGGCCGGTCATAAAACACCTTAGCCAAAACTCTTACAGTGCCGACCCCACATAGAGTGGGATAAGGGCAAGATGATGATGATGAATAGTGGGCCCCTTACAAGAAACATAATGTACATGTACGATGGTACGGAACCCTTAGTGTGTGAATTCAACTCGCACTTTACCGGTAGATTTTTTTTGTTGAATAAAATTTGTCTTATAGAATAGTTAAATATTTATTTACAGAGGAACATCATTTTTATTATTTGTACTAGGTATCTTACTTATATTATAAATGCGAAAGTTTGTGAGTTTGGATGTTTGGATCTTTGTGCCTCAATCACACCTAAACGGCTGAACGGATTTGAATGAAACTTGGAATATACATAGTACATGTACTGGATTAATATATAGGCTATTTTTTATCCGGGTACCAAGGGAGCGAAGCCGCGGGCGGCAGCTAGTTATTACTATATTCTCATTGTTCTTTCCGTAAATAACACCCAACAATCACATACACAGGTCTGAAGAATCGAACCCGTACCTTTTGCGTCTCAGCCGAGCACTCGCCTGCCACGCCACCGAGGCCGTCAAAGTAAATTCTTGATTTAAATTGAAGTAAAATCAAATTAAACTGATTCATTCACAAGCGAATAGAAAGTCGGAGTGCGCGGGAAAAATGAAAGTACCTACAAAGCTGTTTACATGTTTTTTCTCTAATTACGTGAGATTAGAGCTAAGTGATCGTGATTATGAGAAAATGACTCGCACACAATAGACCCCAGACGACTTTGTATCGTGCAAATAGCGAAACAAGGCACCCCTTCATTCATAAACACTGCCCTACTAATCACACTTGCAGTAACCGTCATTTTTGGGTTTTTCCTTTTTTGCAGAAATGGTATTTTCTAAATCTATACCTACATAAAATAATAGTTTTCATTATATTTTTTACATATGACATTGACTCGCTGCAGAGATATCTAAAAATTATGATTACAGGGTTTTTCTCGAAACCGCCATTATGCAAGTACTGCATTTGCTATTACGAGGACAGAAATGTCATTTATGCCCGAAAAATAACACTTCTTACATCGTTAAAGTGTGATGTTATTACTAACCTAACTTTAGTGTTGTATTTTTCTATGGACCTGTGTCTGAAATAAAGTTTTATTATTATTATTATTATTATTGAGGATGTTCAGCATATTTTGTTAGAGTATGTCCGAAATGCTGCTAAATTAGTAGGATAATATTATAAATGCGAAAGTTTATGAGGATGTGACGATGTTTGTACCTCAATCGTCTGAACGGATTTTAATGAAATTTGGAACATACATAATTATGTGTGCTGGTATAACATATAAGTAGGCTACTTTTTATCCTGGTACCACGCGAGCGAAGCCACAGGCGGAAGCTAAGAAGGGAACTCAAATTCAACTCCTAGAGGAGATGCTGATGATGATGATGAATGACCTAACAAACTAAGAAGAAACCAGTGTGACATGAAGTCTATTTACTGCTACTACTGCTAGTGTCACTAATTCTTTCGAACCAGTGTGGTGAAAGGATTTAAAGTGCGCCTCAAAAGCTCTTTTCATGCACTTGACCAACGTTATCGAACTTTAGGTTCCACGACATGCTCACGATTTCCTAATGATTTCCCTTCACCGTTTAAGAGTACTGCTATAGCGCTAATAAATTTTTCGAACTGA
This sequence comes from Scotopteryx bipunctaria, assembly GCA_949320045.1. Classification (NCBI taxonomy): domain Eukaryota; kingdom Metazoa; phylum Arthropoda; class Insecta; order Lepidoptera; family Geometridae; genus Scotopteryx; species Scotopteryx bipunctaria. The sequence continues at coordinate 1,754,701 of OX439464.1, read as the reverse complement.
ATAATCTATTGGTGCATGACCGGATTTGAACCCATGTCCTGAGGACTGGAAGATGGGGCTACCACTAGACCTATAAAAACTTACGTAAACAATGTATGACCAAAATAAAGCTCTATCACGAAAACCCATAAATTCTTTGAATACTGAAACCAACAGATTAAAAATAACGAACTGAAATCCGCTTTCGAACTTCCGCCATTAAAAAGTAAAAATATCGTTTCAATTTTAAAATTCCTACAGATTAAAAAAGTTCGCTCAGCAAGGAGTTTATAAAACACTTTCGGGCAATCGTGATCCCAGAATAGCTTATTTTTACTAACTTAGATCAATCGAATATGGTTTCCTTTCCGGATATCGACATTTAATATTCAGAAGAGAATACTAGTGATCTAGAGGTAGTGATCTCGGCTTCCGATTCTAAGGTCGTGCGTTCGAATCCGGACGTGCCCCGATGGATTTTGGCTTTTTTAGTAGTATCATCATTTTAACGTATTACCTCTTTTATTTTATATATTATGTAGACGCCATGCTCACACTAATAAAATGCAAAATAAAATAAGGAAAACACAAAAAGGATTACTGTTTACGCCCTCAAGCGCGGCAGACGCCTGTAAAGATTACTTTGACGATGTCAGAAGCCAGAGATACGTCCAAATATTACGGACATTAGAAAAACCCCCGAATGCTCAATCGCATCTCAAAGTTGAGCGCGTTTCAAATGACTTTTTTTTTGACAGCTTTTCATCAGAAACTGTCAAAAAACCGTAAGTTGAGACGTGCTCAACTCTGAGTCGCGTTTGAGTATTCGGGGTTAAGAAAGATGAAAAAAAAAGTAGCAGTAGGTACCGACAATAAGCGGATTTACCGATGAACATCTAGGCACATCTCTAGTTGACAGTGACATTAGCCATCTATAGATGGATACTCTGTGGATTATGAAAATGGAGCGAACGCTTTGTTTCGTACACGTAAAATGTTTGATTGAAACATTTTCCAAACGTAAAACCTTGAGTGTCAATATGTTTGAGTAAAACTTTGAATCGATACAACTTGTGACCTGGCATATCAGCTTTTTGTCCGGATATTAAACGAGCGAAACCGCAGGCGGAAGCTTGTTCCCAGTGATGTTTATTTCCGCGTAAGTAATGACTATAGAAAAGGGATGTGATACCGGATGAACGCGGTAAGAACCTGATTGAAGTGGGTGTTGACATCCGAGTTCTTTGATCGTAGGGGTGGGGTGAACAAACTCCTACACCCAGGCACTATGCTTCTACAAAGAGTTTTAATTAGATACTCGCTAGCTCTCTGTCGTGAAAAAAAAACAACTGCATAGAAAAAGTAAGTTCGTATGAGCTAGTGGTCAACTCTAATGACGGAGTTTTTAGGCCGCCTAAAGGCCCCCGTCATGGCTTGTATATGTACCGACAATTTAAAGCTCAGCTCGTAATGCCACTTGCGGTTACCCATCCCAATTATGACTACGCACAACGTTGCTTAACTTTAACTTAAATGTATGGAAATTATGTAATACTAGGAGGAAGACCCAAAGAATTCGTCCGCGTTGAGTTTTTTTTCATACAAACTTCATCTTCCCGCCGCATCCTCTAGGAGTTGAGTTTCGAGGGTTTCTTTGTCGGTGGGGGGTAAAAGTCATATTAAAAAGTACATGAACGGTACGGAATCAATGGTACGGAACCCTTCGTGTGCGAATTCAACTCTCACTTGACCAGTTTTTTTTTCACTTAATCGGTCATAGTCCACAGACTACTTAGAGATATCCTAGTTTATGTGATAACGGCTGGTAACTGTATTGCTGTTGTGTTATAATCTGTGGTATTGCGAAATAGCGGCAACACTGTGTCAATGTGAAACGTTATTGGTCATTAGACTGACGACTACTTGTAGAGGACACATGGCCCGTTTTAAACTGTTTCTTTGATGATATATATCGAATAGTACCCACCTATGAAGAGCGGTTTAGATAAGCATTACCTAATATAGTATGTTTACTTCTCTGCTGGACTGGGAGTAAGAAAAACACAGAATGCGTCCAGCTGCTTCTCTCCCCGAGCATGTCGTAAAAGTTGACTAAGGGATAGTATCCTCCAACAACTTGGATCATCAGAATGGGCGACGAGCTGATCACCTGTCACCATGGTTCACCATATCCATCTTGGGGCTCTGAATCAGAAGTGGCTGCAAGTTTTCTTATAATTACTTGTGGCTTTGTCCACCCCATTAGGAATAACAAACCAAACCTTGAAAGTGTTATGTATTTAACGAAATAAATGATTATTGATTATTATTATTATTGGTACGAGCGTGACAATGTGTATTAGGTATGTAAAGTAAATATTGGTTAGGTATTTGACTTTCCCACGAATTAAAGTAAACTTTCTCGATTTATTAATTAAATCAACACAATGGTTATTCACACGGATTTTATCGTCCACTACTGTCTGTAAATTATTACCGATAAAACATATTAATTATACATTGTACTGGTGGGGAGAAAGTGTTTATAATCACTAGTTGAATAAGTTCGATGTGATTTTTTTTTAAGGAAGGGTGTTGACGTGCAAACCAGTTCCAGCCTTCATTCACTTCAAGCATTCCACTCGCGCCTCATTCATTCTGCTCGTTCATTCTGTCAAGCGACCTCGCAAATTACGCACGCTTATTTTTATATGCCTTAAATTTCAGAACAATCACAGCTTTCTGCAATAATTCTGCTTATCTGGCAGCAATTGCTAAAAATAAGTTTTTTAAACATCTTTTTATCCTCCTAACACCTGACATTTGAAAAAGGCACATACTGTTTAGACCGGATGTACTATAGAAAGAACAAATCCGTTTGTACCGCTCAGTCCTGAACCTTCGCGCGCTTGTTATAAGGATTAAAACTTATTTTATGGATTTTCGCTAGAACAAAGATGTTTTAAGACTTATTATTGAATCCATAGAGATTAGTTTCAAATTTCTATGATTTGTTCTTTCTAAAGGTAATCCGGTCTCAATTGGAATCATTTTGACCTAAGTAATTTTATTATGGTGTTCAGTAAATACGAAATCAGGTTATATTTTATGTAATTTTTTTATTTAAAAAGTACTTTTGGACTATATGTAATAAATTAAAATTAAAATTGGTAAGAATTACTATAAAAACGTACATAATTGCAATCGCAATTAAGAAACGCAATAGTTTTAAAACGATAAACAAATTCTTTATCTGGCTAGGATTTTTTTAAATTAAAATATGCTCATACAAAGCAGATATCTTAGCTCAACAACAAAAAACTTATAAATCTAATAAATTAAAAAAAAGTTAAAAGTAGATAACTAATCAAAAACAAAATAATTGGTTTAAAAATTAGCTTATGACACCCGAAGAATTCTTAAAGGTGTTACTGTCTTCTCCAATATCAGTTCGATCCGAGTCAGTACTACTACTCTTGATTCGAAAGTACTGACTTGAATTTGACTGAAATTTCGATGTAAGTAGGTATATTTAGTATCGATTAATATAAAATATCAAGTCGTGAAATAAACCTTTAACCCCAAACATTAATTTAATTATATTCTACAAATTATAGATTTATTTATCGATTATCAGTAGTGAACAAAATCACATCATTACGGATTATCTATCAATTTTGTTATGATAACTGAGACCAGTCACTATAAAAAGAACAAAACAAACAAATTAAATCACTGTAATAAAGGCCGAAAATCCTCTATATAGAACAAATTATGGAAACACATTTATACAATTGAGACCGAAGTTACTTCTTGTAGAACATAATATTCAGGAGCTTATTTTGCATCCAAAATACAATCGACATGCAACAATAACATTGCTATCGTAACCCAAACATTGAAAACAAACTAATTTTATAAAGCTACTGTCTAAACACCAGCAGATTTCTCGGAAAATTACAGATTTACTAACCCCTTCTCCCAGGACGTGACATCTTGAAGGACAAATTGAACCATACTATCGCCAATTTTTTTTCAATTTTTATGCCGCGATTGTGTGAATGAGATAGATATTAATGCTACCTTTCTAAACATAGTTTGACACAATTGGAGGACTAGAGTTGTAATAGCAAACGTAAAAATATTAAAGACTATGTATAGTCCTTCCGGTCTGTATTTGAACTGACACTGCCAGATGTCAGGACTGACAGCCATCGCTGATTTTGTACTTTATAATAGCCTTACGGTCTTAGGAGGTTAAATAGTTTTCTAAATATACCTAATTAGTCCTGTTTCAGAAAGAATTTTCGGGAATAATTTAACATAGTAAGCATGTCCCTAAGTGTGTGGTTAACTGTAAATTAAAAAAATACTAGCTGTGACCCGCAACGTTGTACGCATAACAAAAAATTATATAGCACCAGCTAGACGCCCTTACCCACAACCCTGTAAGAAAAAGAGAGCTGCTGACCCTCAGAACAATAAATACATAGAAGGCAGGTTAAATTTTCTGCTAATATTTATAGTATGTTGCTTCTTACTCCTATGATAGGAGACAATTAGTTAAAGAGAGACAAATATATTGCTGTAAGACAGCCGTCTTCCCGTCCCGTACTGATAAATATTTATCATAGACAATTGAAGATTTTCATAGGGAAGGGAACATAGCCTCATCGTAACTATTCTTTATCGATAAAAAAAATAACTATGATGCTGATCAGTATAATCAATCATAGCTACTTTACCAGTTTACTAGAAAAACGGCCGTGACAAGGGCGAACATGCCGAAACTATAAGGATTCATTATTTCCAAATAAAAGTCAAAATCAAATAGCATTTATTCAGTGATATCCAGGGATCAATTCGAACTCTCCTAAAGCTAGGTGTAGGTAATACATCATCACCATCGCTTGGTACATCTTTCTGGGTCAGTTTCTGGATTCATACTTCTGAAATCTGCTAACTCCACGTCCATTGCATAATTTTTATTGATCCCTTAAAAAAAAGATAGCATTATAATCAAACTACTGGTACCCTCGACTTCGTTTGCGCAGGATTGGTACTTCGAGTAGCTTATTATCTTCACCAAGGTCCCATCTATCTTTATACCAAAATTCATCAAAATTGGTTCTGCGGTTTAGTCGTGAAGGCGTAACAGACAGAGTTACTTTGAGAGACCCTTGTTCTATATTGTAATGTAACGCAATCTAAATCGGCTGAGCCGTTCTATCGGTCTATCAGTAACAAAGATCTAAGTATCTACATTTTTAATATTAGGAATTAGGATATGATATGAGTAGTAAAAAGTACTTAAGCAAGTACTTACAGTGGTAGGTACTTAAGAGTAATCTATCGATAAATAGTCGATCTGGTACAGTGGAACAACACTATGATAACCTATATGTTTTGTGTTTTTTGCATAAAACAGGCAGTAAATTCTTATCAAACATGATTCTATGATGGTATATTGTATAAAATTTGCCCCCTTACACATTAAAATTGAGACTTTGATTCTACAATTCAACAAAACACTTACCGGTAGCAACTTATATTCACATCATTATTTTGCCTTCTGGACGAATGAGATTTACATCCTGGCACTGCACAAGACATTATTTCACCTTTAATTTTAATATTACCTACAACGAAAGCTTTACAGATAAGTAATATTAACAAAATTTTATATTTTTTCATTAATAACAAAGCTCCGTTCGAATGTAAACATAACCCTGATACGTAAAGATGTCACCCAACACACAAGATGAACTTTTTATTTCTATTACCTCTTTAATTTGGTGTCGTAGCAAAGGTAACCATGACGTCATGGTAACCAAGTTTGACGTTGAGCCTGGTACGAGCAACACAAAATAATAACAGATTCATTACACTTGTCTCATTCCAAGACAAGAATATGTCCATAAAGAAGAAAGTGACAGGTATAGCTGACTCAGTCTTAAATTTAGTATGGCTTCTATGTATTTATTGTTCTGAGTGCTGACCCGATTGATATGAATGATATTGTCGATTGTCAAAATTTTATGAATGTCAAATTGACTGTTTTGTTAAAATTAAAGTCTGAGAACGATTTATATGCGTTACCTTGTTTATCCTATTTCCATTTTAGGATCGTTTTACAGGATAAAAAGTATCCTATGTCCTTCCCCGGGATGGAATCTGTCTTCTTGCCAAATGTCATCAAAATTTGTTCAGCAGTTTAGGCGTGAAAAGGAAACAGACAGACAAAGTTGCTTTTGCATTTATAATATAAGTATAAAAAAAATTACCTAGCGTAGGTACCTACTTATTTTTCCTTAACAGTACTCAATCAACAAATTATCGTATGCATGCAATGTAGCTGTACAAATGGGACAAATCGATAAAAGTATTATGTATACCTATTACAAGCATCGATCTTAATATACTTACGAGTATTGGTCAATTGTCAACCTTTTCTTGTCTTTGCTTTGACGACCTCGGTGGCTTTGCGGGCGAGTGCTCGGCTGAGACGCAAGAGGCGCGGGTTCGATCCCGATACGGGAGAAATGTATGCTCTGCAAATATTTCTTCAGGGTCTGGGTGTTGTAGTATTCTATATTATAAGTACATATTATGTATTTACAAAAAAAAAGTATATAAGTATTCTATCAGCCATCTGGTTCCCATAGTACAAGCTTTGCTTAGTTTGGGGCTAGATGGCGTGGTGTGAAATGTCCACAAATATTTATTTATTTATTTATTTATTTGCGATCAATCCATCTTAATAAGATGTTGATCATTGTTTTCAACATATTCTTAACTTTGCGAGCACTGGTGGTTTAGTTGGTAGTGACCCCGCCTTCCGATCTTAAGGTGGGTTGAAATCCGGTCGTGTGTCAATGGATTTTTCTGTACGAAAAATTTATGTATGCTATACCAGTACTCTCAAACGGTGAAAGAAGACATCGTGAGGAAACCCGCGGCTTAGTCAGCTCCGCACGTATTGAACATGTCTTTCCTGTGGACAAGACCGACTAAGCTGAGAGCATGGAAGAGGTGGTGGGCAAGCCTACTCCATCTTAATTCGTCTCGGGCGTCCCGTTTGTGAAGGTAAAAGTTGCCTCTTGACGCTGTATAAATCATCTACTCTATACATGGTAAAAGGTCTTAGTTTTTTTATCGACTTCAAAATACTTGTAGAGATAGTCTATTCTGTACAAGTATTTTGTGTTCTCAGAACAGCTGATGCTTTATTAAATCTTTTAGGTTGTAGTAAGTTAAGTAACGTAGGCAGATCTCATTTTTTTTTTCAAAATTATATTTATTTTGATTTCGTTAAGTAAAAATTACCAAAGAATATTGTAAATATTGCTCATTAGGTACTGAAATTAAAGAAAGCGTCGTGAAAGTCGAGGCAATATTATCATAATATGTATTAAAATAATCGTTTAAAATTAAATCAGATTGCTGTAACGGTATAGTTGAATCTTCTTTGCATGAAAATTAGGTTAGTCGTGTGCATTAAACAATGAAAAATAAGGCTGTGACCGCGTATAAGCGGAGAGTCTGGCGAGTAACCGATAGTAACATGCGATCCATATGTTCCAAATAGAGCTCTAAAGTAAGTTCGTATGAGCTAGTGGCCAACTCTTGTGACGGTGTTTTTAGGCCGCTTAAAGTCCTCCGTCCGGCTTAACGAGTTAAAAGCCGGGACCGACAATTTAAAGTGCCCTCCGAAACACGGAAGCGCTCAGCTCGTAATGCCACTTGCGATCACCCATCCAAATTGTGACCGCGCACAACGTTGCTTAACTTCAACGATCCATCAAGGACGCCTAAGCAAGCAGCGCTTCAAAAATAGAGCTCTATGTTCGATAGATAGATATATTTATCGATAATATGTATCGACATCTATGCAAAAAAATGATGTGTGCTATCAATACAAGTACAAGTCAATTCCCGCTCCGCTCCACGCTCCGCTCGTGTGCGCGTCAAGCCTTAGTCACAGTTCAGGTTAATTTGATTTTTATCTCGTTATCGTAACGTAAACATTAGCTTTTTGTTCCAGCGACCTCTGTGTCTGTGTTTCTGGTTAATGGTGGCTGCTATGACAGTTAACATTACGTATTAGTAGTACTTACCTAGTAGTAAGATTATAAATCCTAAAGATAGACCTAAATATATTGGGGTAACTTAAGATAGAGTGAGAAATATCGTGTTATAAAAGCGATGTGGAGTTTAAAAAAGATGTAGTGATGAGTATTGAGAAAGGTATGTCAAGATGGTTCGGCCATGTAGAGAGGGTGAATGAAAGAAGAATAACGAAACAGGTGTACGAGGCGAGTGTGAATAGTACCGTTGGAAGTGAAGACCTCGGCGCACGTACCTGGACCAAATCAGCGACGTTTTGGAAAATGTCCAGGACAAAATAATTTGCAAGTAAACCTCATGGGTGAATTAGTCTACCATGTAGTTGCGAATTTGCACACTAAAATCTATGTAGAACTCTGTTGTAGGTAGGAATATTAATGAAATGTGTTTATTCAAAAAGAAAATTAAATTTTAACATTTTTTCTCTGGTTCCTCAAAGTCAAAACAGTAAAAAAATCTTGATAAATCCACGTTTTGAGTAATATTTTTATCTAGATCTCGGGAACCCTACCATATTTCAGATGAGTTTTACTTTAATAGGTAAGAAATAACTATTTCTTTCCATCTATCCATTCTCGACCATCTATCAGCGGGCTTGAACCGTAATAGGTAGAGTTGAAAATTTTGTTGTGTATTTCTATTGCCGCTATAACAACAAATAATAAAAATAAAATGAAGCCCCATACAAGAAACATTTAGGTATAACATATACCTACGATGGTACGGAACCATTCATGTGCGACTCGCACCTGACCAGTTTTATTAGTGTGTGTGTACGCGTGTATGAGCTTTTTTAATCTTTACGAGTATATTTTTATTCTACAACTCTGGCAACATAATCAAATTACCCAAATGCAGAGCTCCAAAAAAGTCCCGTGGGATGGCGGGAATTAAGTCCCAGACATTAATTAGTTTTACTATAACATATTTAATTAGTAAAATGGCCTGACTACAAGCAGATGCTCTATATAACTTGCAACTCATGCATCAACAGTTAATAGCAGGTGACATTCTATTTGACAGTAGAATATTAGTTATTTTAGTAACAATTTCTAACTCGATATAGGCCTCTTGCAACGCGTGCGTGAACTGTTTATAGCAGGCGACAGTAAAATATCAGTTTTATTTCAGTATCATGTTCTAACTATACCAGAGTCAATGTCCAAGAGGCTTTCTTTCAAAACTCGACACTAGTGTTGCTTATCGGTACTCGACTATCGATAGTTTAGGCAAAACCAATAGTCGATAGTTTATTGACAGTATCACCACGTGTTACTATCATCGATATTATCGATAGCGCTATATGAGCAATACTATTGATAATGGCAATACGATCAGGGGAGATTTACCTAACAGCACACACTAACTAACTTTACCTCACATACAGTGGGATAACGGCAGGAAGATGATGATGATGATATTCGTACATTCTTAAAGTTATGATTATAACATCACAATTAAATAGGACCTAAGATTTTGCATGCCAAAGCTTTTGGTAGGGACACAGATTGAACTGCTTTTTTAAGACCTATTATTGTATCAATCACATGTGTTTGTGCAAATAAATTTCATTTATCATTTAGAGTGCACCATGTTTTTACTCTCTTCGAAAACTCCAAATCTCAGACAGTGTTCTACATAATAGAGTTCTGTGTCATTACAAGCCGTTTACGCCAAATGCATCTTGAAACATTCGCCATCTTACCACACTGCACTTAAAGTGCAAACGCGAAAATTACTTGTTCGTAAAGGCTGGATTTTCCGGGACTTCACCTAGCGCGGCTTCTGGCAGCGTCGCTTTTCTCTTTAGGCACTAGGTCTTACGAATCAGTGTATTTAAAGTGCGCCTCAAAGGCTCCTTTCATGCACTGGACATAATGTTTTCAAACTTTCAAGGTTCTACGACATCCCGGCTTCCTATGTTTTCCTTCGTCGTTCATTTATCGAATAGGAAAATCCATTGGTGCACGACCAGGTCTGAAGCCACGACTTTGGGATCTGAAGGCAGGTTCACTACAGACCACAAGGGGCCTTATTCACTATGACCAAACCATTTATGGACCAACATAAGAATCATCATCTTCCTGCCCTTATCCCACTCCATGTGGGGTCGGCACAGCATGATCTTTGGATCATGGTGTAAGAGTTATGGCTAAGGTGTTTTATGACCGGCCGCCTGCCTGACGTCAACCCTCCTTGGGAATACTTGCTTATTGTATCACATCATGTTGGAGAGGATACTATCCCTTAGTCGACTTTTACGCGACGCTCGGGGAGAGAAGCAGCTGGACGCATTCTATGTTATTTCTTTACTCCCAGTCCAGCAGAGAAGGTATTATTATGGACCAACATAAGAATGATGGTCCATAATGTGGTATCTCCCCCCCGCGTGGAGTAGATCCGACATAAGTGCATGTTGCTGTGCATCAGTGCCTCTCCTTATTTATTCAACGCACGCTTCAGTTCGTTCACACCGACGCCTGTATCACTCCTCGGCCTTCGGCGTTTCATTAGCTTTATAATTTGAGCCTTATTAATGAAAGAAACTTACATACATACATATACGAGCATTATCACGCCCGTATCCCTAACGAGGTGGGCAGAGCCACAAGTAATCATAAAAAAACTTGCGTCACTCCTGATTCAAGGTTCCAAGATGGATACGGCGAACCATGATGACAGGTAATTAGCCCAAACCAAATACTGAAAGTAATCAAAATAATATTTAAATTTCTTTATTTTAATATTTCAATTTCTGTTTCATTTTTGACACAGACCCTCAACAAAATATTTAACGCAATTTTAACAAATCATTAAACTTAGGGATAGCGTCCTCCAACATGGACCACTTATTATCTTAGGACTAAATCAGATATGGCTGTAATTTTTCTTATGTTTACTTGTGGCTCTGCCCACCCCATTAGGTATACGAGCGTGATATGTATGTATGTATTTCAACTTAACTTTAGTGTGAACTCATTCTAAAAATGAAAAAAGTTAAACAACGCCAGAAATTAATGAAGAATGAACCATCTGTTAACAAAGTGACAGTTTCAAAAACACAAACTGCTTGTACCATAGGTACTGTTATGTATTCTGTGTACACTGCGACAGAATGTAAGTATCTAAGTAAGTACACATGGCGATGGTGAGATGTCGACCTTTGGCCAAGATTTACACGGTGGATTCCTGCATATTCGGCTATTGTTCTGCTCTCTGATGGTGAAGGAAAACATTGGGGGGATACCAACTGGTATAACTGCATTTAAAATCCTACTATTATAAATGGAAAAGTTTGTGACGATGTTTGTGCCTCAATCACGCCGTAACGGATGAACGATTTGAATGAAACTTGAAATATACATAGTACATGTGCTGAAATAACATATAGACTACATTTTAACCTGATACGTGAGATAGATTCCATCTTGGGGAAGGACATAGGCTTCTTTTTATCCTGTAAAAGATCCCAAAATGGAAAAAGGATAGCGCATAAATACTTCTTAGACATAAATTTATGACAAGACAGTTAATTTGACATTTATAAAGTTTTGATAATTGACAATGTCATTCATATCAATCGCGTCGTCAGCAGCTCTCTTTTTCTTGCAGGGCTGTGGGTAAGGGTCTCTGGCTGGAGCGATTTCATGATTTTTAATTTGTTGGATTTGTTTCCGCCCTGAATAGCAGAATAACTACCTAATAAAACATTTGAAAATTTGCATTTGCATTCTAAGGCGTTACGAAGTTCACGGGGTCAGCTAATACTTATATAATAAGAAGCGCGTTTGTCATTTCTTAGTAAGTATTTTCTACAAACATAATAAAGTTTTCGCTAGAATCGTTTAAATTGTCTGTAAAACGCGAACGAAGACTTGATACTATAATAAGTTGTATAATTATTTTCTATATGGACATCGCATCCGTTCTGCCCGTTATGACTTGAAGTGTCGCATTTCAATCGATATTAAATATCCTGGGACCTTTAATCATCATCATCATCATCATACTAATATTATAAAGATGAAAGATTTTTTTGTTTGTTCGTAACGAGTAGGCTCCCAAGCTACTGGACCGATTTCAAAAATTCTTTCACCAGTAGAAAGCTACATTATCAGACCAGTATAGGCTATAATATATTTTATTTTTTACAAAAAAACTAGGGATCCATAAGAAAATTGCAATATTGTAACCCAAGGTAGAAAACCCAAAATAGTTTTTGGCGTGCGCTGCGAAAACTTTTGAATAAAGAACAAAATAATGTACTACTCGCGTACGAAGTCGCGGGCAACAGCTAGTCAATTATAACTCATCTATTAATTAACCCCCGCAAATTTTGCGATAATAGGTATCCACTTGAAAATATCTCCATAAATACTACTACCTAAGTACTTAGTACTAATCGTGTCAACAGTTCGGTTGAACCAGTGTGGTATAAGGATTTAAAGTGCGCCTCAAAGGCTCCCTTCGTGAACTTGACATTTATGTTTTCTTTTTTATATTAAATTAAATTGTATTAAGCAATACTAGGCGCGGTCAATAATTGGATGAGTCGAGTGACTTTTTGCACATTTTTTTGTAGTATTGTTCTTTTTCAAACGATCTATTTAAGTACTGATTTGTTAAAAAATGATAATAAAATTAAGAATTAAGGGGATCCTAATACAAGGGACGTGTTTCAATTTACATTTTTGCTAGATTTTAATAGGGAACATGCTGCAACGATGGTACGGAACCCTTCGCGTGCGAATTCGGCTCACACTTGACAGGTTTTATTATTGATATGCTGTCACTAGACTTTTTAAAGTTGTGTAGTGTATACCATACTACAACTGTACAACGGACAGGTTCCCACGGAGGGGACATGATACCTGGTCCAACCCGTTTGCCACCCTACCAGGGCTCCCACGTACTCGGTCTTAAGCTGTCACAAATGTCGCAACGAAAGCTAGAAGCTATAATATTTGCAACACTTGCGTCATCTTAACGCCTGAACACTTGATTTTAAATGTTCGCCGACCTACTTGCATAGAAGTAGATTAACAAATGCGTGAATTGATCGTCTAAATTTTTTAATCTACTCCTTTTTAGATAACCTTGACGACCTCGGTGGCGTGGCGGGCGAGTGCTCGGCTGAGACGCAAGAGGCGCGGGTTCGATTCCCGCAACGGCAGAAACGTTTGTATGTTCTGCAAATATTTATTCCGGGTCTGGGTGTTGTATTATGTAGGTATTATAAGTATGTATTTACAAAAAAAAAGTATATAAGTATTCTATCAGCCATCTAGTGCCCATAGTACAAGCTCTGCTTAGTTTGGGTCTAGATGGTCCTGTGTGAAAAGTCCGCAAATATTTATTTATTTATACATATCATCACGCCTGTATCCCTAACAGGGTAGAGTCACCATTTCATAAGAAAACTTGCAGTCACTCCTGATTCAATGTCCCAAGATGGATATGGTGAACCATGGTGAACAGCCCATCGCCCATATAAATGGTCCATCTGGACCATGTTGGAGAGGATACTGTCCCTTAGTCGACTTTTACGACATGCTCGGAGAGAGAAGTGGCTGGACGCATTCTACGTTTTTTCTTTACTCCTAGTCCAGCAAAGAAGTATTACACTTGAATCATGGAACAGGTTAATGTTATGTCAGTTAAAAGTGAAAGCAAGTATAGTTAAATAAAATCCATGGAAAAGAAAACTCGTTTACGTTGGTTTTATGGAAAGCCTAGCCATAAAAGAGTTGGAAAAATACTATGAAAGCACTGGTATTTAGTCAGTTAAGAATTATCAAAGATAGTTGTTCTGTATGGGTGTTATTACGTAAATATAAAAAGTATATAAGTAAGTATTCTATCAGCCATCTGTTTTCCATAGCTTTGCTTAGTTGGAGCTAGATGGCGCCAAACCAAATGTCCAACAAAATTCGGTCTCAGCTGACGTCGCAATTCATGGTTGTGAAAAAATAAAAACTTGTATGTGGATTGTACTTAGTTTTTTTTATGATTTATTCAAATTCGCAATTCGTTCTGGCCCACCCTGTATTTAAAAAAACCGCATTAAAATCCTTAGCGTAGTTTTAAAGATTTAAGCATACATAGGGACAGACAGCGGGAAGCGACTTTGTTTTATACTATGTAGTGATAATTTAGCAACAAGGTTCTACCATACAATACCATTAACACACTTTGCTTTATTATTATTTAGAGTTGATAGGAGGCGCGGGACCCTGCCATAATGTCACCGGTAAATGATGAAATACTTATAATTTAACGACGTGGGTATGCACATTGCTAGACTATAACCATTACCGCCTTAGGTAAACGGTATTTATAGTCGTTCCACCCACATGAAACGGCCAGTCTGGAGCTATTTCTACTGACTAATGTCCTCCCGGCTAGGTGGAGTGACGATTTGCGATACTGCGGAGGCTGGATGCATCAAACTGAAGATATGGCGCGAGAGCGCTCGTGAGGGCGTCGTCCAGCGGATTGCTGATGATGATGATGATGATCTACCTATCTTTTAACGACCTTGGTGGCAAGGCGGGCGAGTGCTCAGCTGAGATGCAAGAGACGCGGGTTCGATTCCCGCTACGGGAGAAATGTTTGAGTTCTGCAAATATTTCTTCCTGGTCTGGGTGTTGTAGTGTAATGTATTAAAAGTATGTATTTACAAAAAAAAGTACTTATAAAACAATTAAATCAGCCATCTGGTGCCCATAGTACAAGCTTTTCTTAGTTTGAGGCTAGATGGTGCTGGTCCACAAATATTTATTTATTTATCTTTATGACATGTCTTAAGACATGACATGTCATAAACTTCTTTGTGGTGATTTGGATGAAAATGAAATCTACTTTGTGCTCCTTATTAGGAGGCTCCATTGAATAACCGTTTGGGTAAATTATGCGCACTTCAACGTTCTAGTCTGACTGACTTTGGCTAGTTAGAGATAAAGGTATAGTCAGCAACAAAATGTTGATTCACTAAGTTCATAAAATACGTTACAAACAGGTGTAAATTCAACATAGATTTAAGACGTGTCCATGCGATCTTAGCGATCGTTGTGCAGAAAAATAGTAACTGTATTTCGAAATTATAAGCTAAGGCGAATCTTCAAATATTTTTAGAAACTTGATGACGTTTAAGAGTTTCGAAGATACCTAATTACCTATCCAGATTTTAAATCATCAAATGTTCATGAAGTCAGGAACCGTATTACGCAAAGCCGCGAGCAGAAGCTAGTCTTAAAAAATATAATGTTTTAAGCCTAGTTTTACGAGCTAAGCGCTTCCATGCTTCGGAGGGCACGTTAAATTGATCAGCTGTTAAGCCACGACGGAGGCCTTCAGGCGGCTTAAAAAACTTCGTCACAAGAGTTGGCCACTAGCTCATACGAATTTACTTTTTTTAGTCTTGTTTTTTTTCTGTTTCGCACTAGGCCAGTCCAAACAGTGATAATTACAAGGGCTTAGCCCACAGCCCACCCGGATTGGGATAAAAGTGCCCACGCACGCCCACGCTGGCTGGCGCGGCGCCTCGCCTACAAATTACTACAAACAAAAGAGGTTTTAGTATAAAAGAGATATTTTTTTACGCAAACTCTTTGAAGGATATTGTTGGTAGATAAGATTGTCTGTAGATAAGATCTAGGTCAAATAAAGCGAGAGTAGTAGGTATGCCAGGACAGTAGTAAATGAAGATCCGTGTGCGCATACCCTTATAGAAAAAAGGCGTGATATTTTTCGTATAAATAAATAAACATAAATATTCGTAGACATTTTTATACAACGCCAAACCAAGCAAAGCTTCTACTATGAGAACCAGATGGCTGATAGAATACTTATATACCTACCCTTTTTAATACATTATTTATACTACATAATATTACAACACCCAGGTTCGGAAGAAATCTTTGCAGAACATGCAAACATTTCTCCTGTCGCGGGAATCGAATCCGCACCTCTTGCGTCTCGGCCGAGCACTCATCCGCCACGCCATCGAGGTCATCATGTATATTAGAGCAACGTATTATACACAGTGTGCTTCTTTTCATGATAATTCTAATTAAATAGTTTAGTAATAATTAATTAAATATTTGTGGACATTTCACACAGCGCCATCTAGCCCCAAACTAAGTAAAGCTTGAACTATGGGAACCAAATGGCTGATAATAATACACATATAATTTTTAGGGTTCCGTACCTGAACGCTGCCAACGGCACCCTATTGCTAAGTAACCGATGTCCGTTTTAAAAAAAAAGCACACAAGTATTCTATCAGCCATCTGGTTCCCTAGATGGTGCTCTATAAAACGTCCACAAATATTAATTATTTAGTAAACTAAATGAATTTCCGCGAACGAAGTCAATTTGCTATTCTGAGATTTCCGACCAAGCCTAGGAATATCAAAGAACAGACAGCAGATGACGAAATTGTACGACAACACGTCAACAGTAAGATAATGGTTCTGTTAATATCGTGCAGTAAAACTTAAATCAGAAGTGGTCGCGTCGGTCACTGACCTACCACACATTGAGATTACTGTTATGTGTAACTGATTCAACTTAACCGATAAACATAATATTGAACTGTCGCCTACATTATACGATAATCTTACTAATATTATAGATGCGAAAGCAATTTCTCTGCTGGACTGGGATACTATCCCTTAGTCGACTTCTGACGCATTCTATGTTTTTTCTTTAGGTACTCCCAGTCCAGTAGAGAAGTACCTAACTCTAACAATGACATGTAACTATGGAGTTATAAATAAACTAGCTGCCTCCCGCGGTTTCGTTCGCGTGGTACCTAGATGAAAAATAGCCTATATGTTAATCCAGCACATGTACTATGTATATTCCAAGTTTCAATCAAATCCGTTCAGCCGTTTAGACGTGATTGAGGCACAAACATCCAAACTCACAAACTTTCGCATTTGTAATATAAGTAAGAAGTAAGATTATTTGTATGTGCAAGGTAGGATATTTGTCGCACAACGAAACAAGAACAGAGGAATGTAGTAAAGTCTACATCGAGATTCAGAACACGTAGAGATTTCAATAACAAAACGGACAAAAGGATTCGGAAGTAGGTACAAAGGGTAAGCTAGATATACGGAAAAATTGGATTGCATATGCCGACAACGGAATAGAATAACTTTTTTTCTTCGCAGTCGGGTGAAAATATGGAATTTACGTAGGTATACTACGATTATGAGGGACGGTACTACTAGGTACTAGTCGTTTCACTGTCTTTCAAACCAGTGTGGTGAAAGGATTTAAGTACGCCTCAAAGAGGCTTCTTTTGTGAATTTGACACATGTTTTCGAACTAGGACGCAGGGAGAGGATTTAAATAACAATCTAGGTTTTATCTATGATTTTGGACCGTTCAAACGAATAACTGTTTTCTTAAACGTTTGAACGTTACGCATAGATTTCAATGGACATTTCGTTTTCTGCTTCAATTTGATCGGTACTCTTCAAGGTCCTTTATCAGATTAACACAGATACGCTCCGCGGTTTAACTTGGGTGATTGATCCGCTGGTTTATTGGCACTTCGGGAACTTATAGAGTTCCTAAAAACCTTCCTTAAAACGACAAAAAAAAAATTGCAACGGCCTTTAGATAGCCCGACTGTTTCTTTTGTATTTTGTAAATATTTGTATTAGTTTTAAGTTTCTTTCTGTTAATAAATGTATATTTTGAAATAGGTGTAATTTTTTGTCCAAATGCCGAAACGTCCAATTGCCAAAATTAAAAAAATATACGTTGTTGAATTGTTATACCTATGGTCCAATTAAAACGTTAAATTGTTCATTTGTCTTAATACTTACGGCTGGCGGTTTACAGAGTAAGTTTTCTCAAGTCCTTTAAAGCTGGAAACATAATACCTATAATGGTAAGGCATTATTTGTATGATGCCACGAAGTCGCTATCTGCGTCTGACTGTTTGTACACTTAACTCTTCTAAACTAGGTTGTAAACGCAACAGATTTTTGACACAGTTTCAGTATTATTTAGACGGAAAGTTATTTTGCATCAATACATGCATATATTAATTTTATATTTATAAAATTAAAACGCTCGGACACTTTAACCTCACAATACATTGCTCCAATGCGAAGCCTGGGCGGGTCGCTAGTAAAGTTATAAATCATCATTTTCATTTTCCTGCCCTTATCCCACTAGGTGGGGTCGGCACATTATGTTTTCCTCTTCCATCTTCTATCACTCGTCATCTCAGTATTCACTCCTTTCATACGCATGTCCTCTTTCACACAATCCATCCATCTTTTCTTAGGCCTTCCTCTGCCCGTGTATCCATGACAATGTTAGTAAAGTTATAAATAACTGCTCATAAACATCTATATGGGATTGTCAACAAGTGGGTCACTTAAGTCAACAGCTCAAGCCGCATTGATGAACATAAAGTCTATTTAAAAAAATAAGCGTATATTCTTTATGCAACAATTGCCGCGCGACATATACATGATCTCACAAACTCATCAAACACTTGCCATGTTAAAAAAATCGCCTAATACTAGTTTCAACTTTAAAATATTTTTCTCAGGAGTTGAATTTCGGCAATTCCTTAGTTTACCATCCGTCCGGATTTGTCCGGACATATCCGGATTTTCAGACTACTGTCCGGACTTAGTCCGACTTTTTAATTTGTCCGGATTCAAAACTTACTACATCTTACTTTGAAAGTTTGTGAGTTTGGATGTTTGGATGTTTGTGCCTCAATCACGCCTAAACGGCTGAACGGATTTGAATGAAACTTGGAATATACATAGTACATGTACTGGATTAACATATAGGCTATTTTTTTCCAGATACCACGCGAGCGAAGCCGCGGGCGGCAGCTAGTATTATAAAAATGGGGGATATAAGTTACTAAAACATCACGTGGTTAATTAACGACCCCCAGAAGAATATACCCTCTAAGTTCCATGTGTCTAAGATTGTCAGTCAGTCAGTCAGTCAGTTTTATGTACTACATATTAGATACGCCCTTGTCAATTTTATTGATACTAGACAATCAGTGGCCCCAAGACAATTGAACTCATGAAGAGAAACAAATTGGACTTGACGGATGGATGTAGTGGTCAAGGATTTCGATCACAAGGTCGTGGGTTCGAATCCGGTGATTCAAAATGTATTGTGCGCCACAATTATACGAAAACCTCGTGAGAAAACCGGCATGTCGCAGAAAGTGTCAAGTGAGCTAAAGGTGCTGCTTTAGGTTACACTTTAATGAAAATAATGAAAGGAGCCTTCGAAGCGCACTTTAAAGCCTTTCACCACACTGTTTTTTTTTAAATCCATTGGTACACGACTGGATTTGAATCCACGACCTTAGGATCGGAAGCGAGGCCGCTATCACCAGACCACCAGTGATCAAGTTTTTACCTAAGGCAGGTACATACATAATACATAAATTATCACGCCCATATCCCTAATGGGGTAGGCAGAGCCACAAGTAAACATAAGAAAACTTGCAGCCACTTCTGATCTAAAATCCCAAGATGGAAATGGTGAACAATGGTGACAGGTGATCAGCCCATCGCCCATATAGGTGGTCCATCATTTTGGAGGATACTATCCCTTAGTCGACTTTTACGACATGCTCGGGGAGAGGAGCAGCTGGACTCCCAGTCCGGCAGAGAAATAAGGAAGTAAGGTAGGTAACTAAGAAATAGTCAAAGATAGAAAGTAAGTATAGAAGATAGGAGTTGATTATATAATAAGTATTCGTCTCACCGGTCTTGCCCAGTGTGAAGACCGCAGAAATACATAATTCGTTTTAATTTAAGCCAAAGCAACATAAATCCTTGTGCCTGTGATATTTTTTTCAATGTGTTTGCTGAAATAAATATTTTTTCATTTTCAACCACTTTTCTGCTGGACTGGGAGTAAGGAAAAAACAGAATGCGTCCAGCTGCTTCTCTCCCCGAGCAAGTCGTAAAAGTTGACTAAGGGATAGTATCTTCTTCAACATGATGAATCTATATGGGCGATGGGCTGATCACCTGTCACCATGGTTCACCATATCCATTTTGGGACTTTGAATCAGGAGTGGCTGCAAGTTTTCTTATGATTACTTGTGGCTCTGCCAACCCCGTTAGGGATACTTGTGTCTGTGAAAATTGTTTCAATGTGTTTGCCGGAATAAATATTTTTTCATTTCAGCCAAAACTAGGTACCTCTGCCAAAGCAATCGATTTTTCCGCCGGTACTTTTCAGCCTAAATACTTACGTAGGGTACCTATTTATAAAGTGAATTGAATACATTGTAGGTCTATTGTCAGGCTACAAAAACTCCAGTTCACACAAAAGGACTGATCTCTACGACTCACGATTCCATCAAGTCAGTCAAATCACAGCATTACCTAACATTAATCGGAGTGCAATGACCTCTCTCGCAACACGATCGATACGAGTGAATGAGGAAAAAGTGAATCGGGCGTGCTCCGCTATTATGTCTGTTCTATATTATAAGGTCTGGTCGTATGAGCCGTGGTGGCCTAGTGGGAGGTCTGGGTTCGAATCCCAGATCTGACCAATGTATATTACTCAGCCAGATCTGAACAATGGATTTTAAAGAGCAATAGATAAATATGCTTATGAATATCTAGTCATGTGAGCTGCGGTGGCCTAGTGGAAGGTTAAAGCTTGGGTTCAAATCCCAGATCTGACAGATGGATTCTAAAACTAGCTGTCACACTTGACCTTTTCAAAAGAATTTGATTGCAACAGAGTAACATGATCCGGATATTTCACTAGCATAATCATCGTAAAGAAATAATCATTGGTCAGATCTGTCTAGGATTATTTTATCGTGAAGGAATCAAAAGTGCTCCTCAAAGGCTACTTTCGTGCACTTATTATACCTACAATTATGTTTTTTTATTAACCTATATTGTCCCACTGCTGGGAAATGGTCTCCCCCACGCCAACCATCTCTGTCCTTCGAGGTCTCCCACCATTCTCTCTCGAAGGAGTCTAGATCGTCCCGCCAACGCTTATGTTTATTATGTTTTAAAACTTTTTAAATTTGTATTTACTAGGAGAAATAATGGATTATAAATCCGTCATCAGTTCAACACCATAGAAATTATCTTTCACACGTGCTGTTAGGAGCGGAAGAATGCGTTTATGACTGTGATTTATGATAAGCCAATAATCGAGTTCATTATATCGGCTTTTCCTAGAATTTATAGAAATATTTTTAGAATTATTGAAACATTAGCTGACCCCACGAACTTCGTGCCGCCTTAGAATTAATATTGCTAATTTTCAAATGTTTCATTAGGTAGTTTTCTTTTCTATTCTGCTATTCGGGGCGGAGAATCCAACGAATCAAAAACCATTAAATCGGTCCAGCTAGAGACCCTTACCCATAGCCCTGCAAAAAGAGAGCTGCTGGCTGACGACCCAATTGATATGAATGACATTGTCAATTATCAAAATTTTATAGATGCTAAATTAACTGTATTGTCTTATATTAATGTCTAAGAAGTATTTATGCGTTATCCTGGTTATTCTTTTACATCTTTTTTCCATTTTCGGATCGTTTTACAGGATAAAAAGTAGCCTATGTCCTTCCCCGGGGTGGAATCTATCTCCTTGCCAAAAGATGGCAACCCACTAAATGTTAAAACATAATAAGCTTTGCTTAGTTTGGGGCTAGATGGCGCTGTGTGAAATGTCCACAAATATTTTTTTATTTGATTACCTTTATGAATGAAAAATATGGCGACAAAAAATGGATCGACGACTACAAACTACAACATAACATACAAAAATACAAAACGATAGACGAGGATACCTAACCAGAAAATTGCTTAGTAGCACATGGTCTGAGATCCAGCGCCCGCCCGAAAGGGTAACCTAACAAACAAATTAATCTCTTCGAAGGTAGGTATTCTATTTAACGTATTCTAATATTTCTTGTGAAACTGAGTAATTGAATCTGTGGTTCCGGTTTGTGGCCAATCCCCGGCAAGGTCTGTAGGTTACGAAACTTACTGACTGAACAAAGCAAAGGAAGGCCACCTGCCATTTGACAAGGGAAGATATTATTGAAAAGATTCACAGCTAGAAGAGAGAGCTTATGGTTACCGCGGCTTCGCTCGCTTTGTACTCAATAAACATTTTTTTCACACATATTAAGTACTAGCTGTGCTCCGCGGTTTCACCCGCGTTTTTCTCACAGGCGGCCAGCAAGCGCGGCTTCCTCGTCTCGCCCGCCGCCGCGCCGCCAGCGTCTCGTCTTGCTTGCATCAAGCGCGCGTGGATTTCCTTAGCAGAGTTATTTTAGAAATGTATTTATTATACTCTTCAAAGATCTTATACTTACAATCATCAACAAATATATTTCAAAAAGATTATTACAGGATTTTATGTTGTTAAAAAACTCTATGGCCCATAACTCATTAATAGGTACCAACTCTTAACATCTTACACACGTGATAACTTTTAAACGAAATATCCGATTGAGATGAAACAAAAAGTATTTTACTTCTACATAAATACTCTTGATAACATAATGCTTAATTTCGATAAAGATTAATATTACGATACATATTTAACGTAGTTTTTTTTCTTCAGACGATTTAATAATTATTTTGAACACAAAATCGGTTATTGTGATTAAACCATGATAGCTAGATATATGTTCTCGCGGACTTTTTTGTAGGTCTTAATGGGATCTACAAACCCGTAGTACATCATTTTGTTCTATTGTCAATAGTTTTTGCAGCGCACGCAAAAATAGGTTTTCGATTTTACACCTTGTGTTACAAAATAGCAATTTTATTACGGATCCCTAATTTTGAAAAAAATAAAACATAGCCTATAGCCTTCCTCGATAAATGGACTACCCAACACTGAAAGAATCATTCAAATCGGACCAGTAGTTCCAGAGATTAGCGCGTTCAAACAAACAAACAAACAAACAAACTCTGCAGCTTTATAATATTAGTATAGATATTTCAAGTTTCAGTCAAATCCGTTCAGTCGTTACGGCGTGATTGAGGCACAAACACGTAACATCCTCAAAAACTTTCTCAAGTTTTATTAGTAGGATATTAGACTATCAATATTATCATGATATTCTCGATTATCTTAATATGCCTTGATGCGTATTTTTTTTATGGATGAAATCTCTCAGCAGAGCATTTAGGTCGTCAAATTTTCTGCAAATATTTCTTCCGAGTTTTGTGTTAGCTCGTAGCTTCTGATACCCACGACAGTAGTATAGGGACGGCACTATTTATGTCACTGTTGAGTGCTATTTATGGCTTCCTTTCCTGCTATTCACATAAACGGCTCTTAAAATCTAGCCAAAGATAAACAATGTTTAAAGTCCATCCCGTTTATGACAGTGAGAAAGACAAGGCGGGTTTAAGGAGTTTTTATATTAATTGTAAACCTTAGAGCTGATTTTAACATTCAAACTGAACGGTGTATGGTTTCTAAACTGAGTTTACGAGTTGTTGCACTACTGTACACGACTTTATGTCCAAAGAAAGATGCAAATATGTCTTAATATAGGTATTTATAGGTGCAATGACTCTAGTTTAGGTAGTAGAAAGAAAGTGATTCTGTTTAAAAAACATCTATTTACGCAACTAAGGAGGTATTCTTTCGAAACAATGGAATCTAGATTTGCGTCATTCATCACAAACCCAGTCTTCGTACGATGCTATGGCGCAGAGATTTCAACTCAGACTGAGCTCAAGAGTTAATCATTTCAATTCATTTATTTAATTTCTCACACAAAGGTTTCCTAATGTCTATAATAGGATTAGGTCTAATAATTAATAGAACTTCATTTTTAACCTGTTTTGTGGGAGAATAGTGCTAGAGAAAGGTTCGAAGAACTGTGTTACAGTTACAGGTCACCAGCTCTCACGCCACGCCATACGGATCTCAGGGATACACAGCTACTTCCATGGCGCCGGCGTGCCAGACCAACGGCCGAGCACTGTACCTATAAGGCAGCACAATATCGCATCTTACCGTCTGGCGGTCACCCACCGTGACGGTTGCACCACAGCTAGTTATTATAAACGAGGGTTGCCATATTTTTGGACAGTTCCTTGAGCAAAAATTAAAAGAAAAAATGTACTTATACATAAATACATTTTTATCACGCCCGTATCCCTAATGGGGTGGGCAGAGCCACAAGTAAACATATGAAAACTTGCAGCCACTTCTGATTTAAAGTGCTAAGACGAATATGGTGAAGCATGGTGATAAATGATCAGCCCATCGCCCATATAGGTGGTTCATAATTTTGGATACTGTCCCTCAGTCGACTTTTACGACATGCTCGGGGAGAGAAGCAGCTGGACGCATTCTGTTTTCATACAAATCACGAAGTTTGCCGAGGCGCACAATATTTGTGGTAGGTACTACTGTATATTATTTAATTATTAGTTATTAGTGCATAAAATACATGCTCAGTATGCTCACCCTACACTTACGGTCTGATGAACGTCAGTTAGTGGTTATAACACCTGGCCTTTGAGGTTTAAGACCATATGGACCGCATTATGAACAACTTTTGTATATTTTATGAAGATTACTAGCAGTAACTCGCGACGTTGTCTGTGTGTTAAAAATACCTTTTAGCAGAACTACATACAACTCAAATTTGACACAGGCAATCCTAGTGTGGGGTCAGGCAGGACTATGTATGTGACTGTTGGGTGTTATTTATTATTATTATTATTAAATATGTGGAGATAGTATAAAATATATGAAGTGTGGATTCGGGGATCGGCATCAAAAAATCTGAAAGCGCAAAAAGGCATTCTCACCCATCCAACATTGGGTTCCCCATACAAACTTTCATCCCTTATTTCACTCCCTTGAGGATTATTTTTGCAACAAAAGGTAGCCTATGTCCTTCCCCGGGATGCAATTTATCTCCTTGCCTCATCAAAATCGGTTCAGCAGTTTTGGCGTGAAAAGGTAACATACAGACAGACAGAGTTACTTTCGCATTTATTATATTAGTAGGTATGGATATTCATTAGCTTGCGGTGAAACGAAAAAACTAAAATGGCAAACGATTGTATCCAAACATCATAATTCTTCATTTCATAAGTAATCTTGCCTTAAGCACTTATTCAAATATTAAAATATGACGCTTTTTAAACAGATAACAACGTTTCTATGGGAATGAACGTTCCGTCATCCGTTAGTAGAAAATTGGATCCGGGCATTAGTCGTGTCACTAGTTATTTCGAACCAGTGTGGTGAAAGTATTAAAAGCGTCCCTCAAAGGCCCCTTTTGTACTAAATAAGCACCTGGAACTTGCTTAACTATGGACCCAAATTCAATATTCATATATAACTGGGTAGGTAATCTATAGAAATATTTACTATTCGATGAGAGACGACCTCGGTGGCGTGGCGGGCGAGTGCTCGGCTGAGACGCAAGAGGCACGGGTTCGATTCCCGCTACGGGAGAAATGATTGTATGTTCTGCAAATATTTCTTCTGGGTCTGGGTGTTGTAGTAATATGTATTAAAAGTATGTGTTCACAAAAAAGTATATAAGTATTCTATCAGCCATCCGGTTTCCATAGTAGCTTTGCTTAGTTTGGGGCCAGATGGCGCTGTGTGAAATGTCCACAAATATTCATTTATTTATTCGACTATTTTAGTCTAATAGAGTCATTTGATTATGTATTTGATACACAATTTGACCTGCATGGGTTAATTATGAGTTAGGTAATATTGAGCCGTTGACTTTTTACCCGATTGCGAAGGAGGGTGGAGATTTTCGCTAGCTTTGCTTGCACGATTAAAAAGTATAGGTACGATGGTACTACGGAACCCTTCGTGTGCAAATTCGATTTCTTAGTCCAGCAGCGAAGTGATATGTCGCAGAATTATGATTGTCTATTGTAACGCTTTCTGATTATAGTTAATTGGGTATGACTTTCACCAACACTTTAACCGACGGTTAACAACGATGGTTACAGGTATCATTGTTTCGAGACATCAAAGTCAAAGTCAAAATTTCTTTATTCCTTAAAATCACGGGGATCATTTGGAAACTTCTTAAATCTACGTTGCGTTTACACGTTCGTAACGCGACCTAGCGTGGAAGATACAGGTAAGAAACCACGCTTGGCTATTTTTTTTTGGAAAATGATCCCTTTATAATCATGTTTATAAAAGAAGTTGGAGCATTTTTCAGTCTCAAGCATTTTTGTCTTCTATACAACGTGTAACATAATGTCCCTATAAGCCCGAAAGGGGTGTATTCAGACCGAGCACTTGAATACATTGACGTGTGCAAAAGTTCAATACATCATATTTGAAATTCCAATACAATTAAAAACAAATTATTTCATGAGAAATTTGTGACAACCCTATGTGTTTGTTTACCATTTGCGTAGGTAACAAACACACGCGCACCCTCCTATCGCGTCGGACCCACACATACGCAGACAATTGAACGCGCGGCAAGTTTCAAAAAGTACCTAGGTGTAATCACCAAAGTTTTCGTAAGAATTTGCAATTTTTTTAATTCTACGTAGAAATTAAAGTCGAAGATTAAAATCACGATATCTTTCACACATAAAAAAACAACTACCTACCTACATCTACCTAGGTAGTTACCTAAGGACCTAGGTACAGGAAAAGTTAAGTTATACCTTTTCTCCCTTCTTCTTGGTTGGCTCGGAACACGGCTAATTGACATGGTAGGTATTAGGTAGGTATGTAGGTACCTAGGTTGGTATTACTGGTACACATTCACAATCACAAAATTATTTTTGTCATTTTTTATTAGTAAGCTAGGTACTAATGGGGTACCTACTAGGTAGGGTGATAGGTTAGGTACCTATCATCATACCTACCTATCACTGAATTTTATCACTGTTGACACACACAGTAGGCACTCGGTATCCATCAAAGGGAAGTAGGTACAACACACCACCGAATTCCCGGTCTTCCCTCACTGGTGCGCCGGTGGAAAGATCCCGTCGAGAGAAGACGGTTCACCAATCCCAGAAAATAGCCCGTAAGATGGCAATGGCCGCCCTGGATAACGCTCTCTGTAGAGCTGACGCGCCGCTACTAAGTAGCTACTAACACACACACACAACACCATATCATAATACTCACCGTTTGAGTACAAAGCCGACATCGTATCGTTAATTAGTTACGCGAACCGAGAGATTGCTTGTTGCAGTTGTTGCAAGGAACGAATGCTAATTGCGACTGATAAAAACCGATCTGTTTTGCGACCAAAAGTAGGTACCTATTGCCGAAAGCCGAATTTTTAGGGTTCCTTGTCTGGGGTAACCCACTAAATACCGATTGGGAAAAAAAAGGAAAAAAAACTTCACCATACATCTACTACTACTACTACTACTGTCGTCGTGTCCGTGTCCTCTTTTGAACCAGTGTGGTGGAAGGATTAGAGTGCACCTTGAAGGTTCCTTTCGTACACTTTGACACACGTCTATGACATGCCTGGTTTCCTCACGAGGTTTTCCTTCACCTCTTGAGAGCATTGATATTGCACACATAAATTTCGAATCGAAAAATCCATAGATTCGAACTCACGACTTAAGGATGGGAAGGCGGGGTTCATACCAATATGCTACCATGTGCTCCATCCCCATTTGCTACTAGGTACCTACCTACTTACATAATAACCTACCAACAATTACGTAGTTCAATCAAGAAAAGTAAAAAACAAATAAACCTACGGAACCAATTTGATTTTATTAAACAAACGCTTGCGGTGCGGTGTCGGTTGACGGTTGCGGATTTTGAATTTAGCAAAGGCACCGACAGCCAATTAGGGCAAGGTGCCATCCCACTTATTGTTGTTGTTGTTTCAATGCAACCAATGACAAATAGGCTGTTCACGATGAAAATGAAGATTAGTAAGACAGATAAGTCACAACCTTTGACTTTAGTGCCCAAGTAGGTAGGTACAAAATTGCATTGAAAAATGCTCCAATGAATGTTGGAATAATACATCGTTGGAAAAACTAAAGTGGAATAGGGTCACGGCTTTATCCTCAGGCACGGTAGACCTCTTCTCATACTTCTTGTTACCTACTCAAGATGCTTTTAAGGCCCGAGTAGGTAGGTACAAAATTGAGTAGGTATCACGGCTTTATCCTCAGGCACGGTAGACATCCTCTCATACTCCTTGGCACCCACTGAGGATACCTTTAAGGCCCGAGTAGGTAGGTACAAAATTGAGTAGGTAAGGTACCTATCTCCTATACTAGGTACTTAACAAAGAGATCTGAAAGGATGTTTACGGTGCCTAGGGATTTTAGTCGTGATGTGACCTTACATTTTAATTACCAATAAATACCAAGGTCACCTCGTTATTAGGTAAGTAGGTAGGCATTTTACTAATGGTGTCTGTTCTGTTACCTGTTTCATCTAGAGTTCACACTTAAAGGTCAAAAAACAGCTGTAAATAGGGATGCCTCATGTTGTGTCAAGTTACGTATTGGAGCAAAGTTTAAGAGACATTTCATGAATGAAAACCTTTGAAATTTTAAAAGTCGTTGAACAAACGTTGTTCGCAATGACGTATAGAACACCCCCGTTTCGGGCTTATAGGGACATTATGTTACACGTTGTATAATAATAATTTATGAATAGTAAACTTTTTTAAACAATTTTCTTATAATTAGAGTTTTAAATTTATTAACATACAATGTCATCTTGCTTGGGATTGGGACATTAGTAGCGGATCCAAGATTTTCGTTTGGGAACGGCTTGATCCCATTGAGGGTAGGTGTTGTCACGGGAGGACTCAAATGCCTTTGGTTTGAGCCCCCCATTAATTTATTGGAATGATATTTGACATACTAATGATGTATGACGTTTTGCTCCTTCGATCAAGCTATAGTTCTTCGACCATACTGCCCAGTCTTCGATTCTCTTTAGTAGGTTTATTCGTAAATGTCATATAGGCATGATCAACTGCATAATGCCTATTGACTACGAGAAGCTCACTGAAAAACTGCCCCAGTAAGTGGTCTAGAATCCATCTGTGCTGCTTTCAACTGTGTCAGTTAGAGCAGAACAATGATGCCACAGGTAAATAAATGTCTACCACACGGTACAGTCGCCTATAAATAACTCCCAGTAGTTCATAAGCGTACAGGGATGTGTAATTTTTATCCAGATACTATCGAGTACCATCAGTTACTTATGTATTATCCCGGATGTCTACAGGACCCGGTGAGAAGGCGACACGCAGACCAAGAAGGAGATGGCGGGACGAACTGGACTAATTTCTAGCTCACTGGGAGAGCAGACCACTAGATCGTGATGTCAGGAAGAAATGAGGGGAGGCCTTTGCCCAGCAGTGGGATAGAAATGGCTAATAATAATGAGGCTTTAGAAGTTCTCGCTAGGCCGTTGGGTCAAGGGTCAGATTCAGAAGGCAGTGATCCTTGACACGGCACGTATTGTCAGGAGGTTCCTCACTCAGCCCTAACCACCGGCAGTTTGAGTCCAGCCCCTCTGTCGGCGGCACCCTAATTTTACTATTTATTTTGTTCACAAATAATAATAAATAACACCCAACAGAATTCTTTCTTTTTTCCAACAGTCACATAATAGGGAGTCCTGACACGACACTAAGAATCCCTGTGTAGTGGGTATCAGAAACTACGAGTACCATGGTACCACAATACAGAAGTTAAATAAAATTACACATTTATAAAACAAAATTAATAAAATTTTGAGCCAAAAAGGCAACACTCAGCGTATGCTGGAGTCCGGAAGCAACTACAGCATTCTTCCGTGGCACCTTGGTTTAGAATATAATTACAAAAAAACAAAAGAAACAGTCCGGCTGTCTAAAGGCCGTTGCAAACGGCTATCTAAGCTGTGTGGTCACCGAGCTAAGGAATTTTCAATGTCGACTGTACCTAGGGTTGCCAGATGCCTACCCCGTTTTTCAGGCAAAATCTAAGAACCCGTAATCAGCAAAACAAAGTACGAGGTGAACTAAACTCCTGTATTTATTACAATTACGGCCAGGTCTTCGAATTTGTGGTGGCGAGAGGCTTGCAACATGCCACATTATGCAATAACTACTTGCCAACTGTGGGCATGTACGAAATGTAATGTTTAGATGTGCCTCTGACGATTCAACGATTTCGAGAGCTTGAAGATTTGAGAGAATGTCTACCGTGCCCGGGGATACAGTCGTGAAGATGTCTTTTTTTTAATTGGTCTCCCGTAAAAATCGAAAACCCGTATTTTTCATGCTGGTAACCCTTAAATCAAGAAGTGACAGGTGGCAACCCTAACTGTACAGCACATGGTATCATTACAGGCGATAAAGAAATTTATAATTTAACGCCATTTGCTCGGCGATGGCGTTGATCGAGCCACTTTGCGGCACGATTTTTAAGATGAAAGTGTACATGATGCACATAACGATCAAAATGCTATCTAGGTTGGTAGATGATTTCTTTTTTTCTAGTTTCATTTTTTTTATGGAACAGGTGACAAACGAGCAAGCGTCTCACATGATGGTCAGTGATTACCGCCGCCCACGGACACCTGCAACTTCAGAGGAACTGAAAGTGCTTTGCCGGCCTTTGAGGTAGTTGTAGGCTCATTTCTTGAAGGTCCCTAAGTCGTATCGGTTCGGTTGTATCCTAAGTTTCATGATCATATATGTTTAACCACAGGGTTTTCCTACAATCAC
The DNA here is from genome assembly GCA_949320045.1 of Scotopteryx bipunctaria. Classification (NCBI taxonomy): domain Eukaryota; kingdom Metazoa; phylum Arthropoda; class Insecta; order Lepidoptera; family Geometridae; genus Scotopteryx; species Scotopteryx bipunctaria. The sequence goes on along the minus strand of OX439464.1, from coordinate 1,723,857 downwards.
AATGTCGTCCGATGGTCAGACGACATTGTGACGACATGTGACGAGAAGAGTGTTAGATATGAATGTGGAAGGATATGTGGGTAAAGGTAGGCCAAAAGATGGATGGACTGTGTGAAAGATGACATGAGTAAGAAAGGAGTGAGTGTTGAAATGACTTCTGACAGAGGGAAATGGAAGAAGAATACATGTTGTGCCGTCTCCGCATAAAGTGCGACAAGGGGAGGGTGATGATGAATGATCGAATCGAACCCACGACCTTAGGATTAGAAGGCGGGGTCACTACCGGTACACCACCAGTGCTCTCCACCCAGCAGTAGATGACAACGGCTGTATAGGTAGATAAACAGATAACAGATAAAATAGGCTTTGTTCTACTACATGCCGGTTTCTTCGCAATGTTTCCTGGTGAAAATAACGGTTTAGAGCAAAAATGATTTAGTGCATGATCAGGATTCGAACCTACGACTCAGAAAACTAGATACGGCGCTTGGGGGAAAAGTATGCAAGGGCACAAACATGATAAGGTTGCCTGTTCGCAACTACGCTTAGAAATAATAAAAGTAATGTCCATCTGTTTATTAATAATCTGACTTTAAAAGGGTAATATAACCTTTAAATGCCTTTTGTAACAAAATGTCAGCCAAGGTAACATGTAACATTCTGACTGAGCGCAGCCCACGCAATACTTTCTTCAATTTTCCCGCCATTGCGGCCAGCCTATATTGTCTGTCAATCAAATGAATTTGGAGCATGCCTAATGGATTCATACATATCTGTAATATAGGTACCTACTACTTAAAATAGTTCATATTCAGTCTAGACTGAAAACGCAACAAAAACAGTGTAATTACAACTTCAGCTAATAACTGAACCATACCTTTTAAACATAAGTATATACATAATTATTGTAACATCTCTTACATAATATTATCATCGCGTTAGTTCGTATTTCAGAAGCTAGACGAAAATTGCCGAAGCGCACAATATTTATTGTGGTACTACTGTACTAATGTATGAAACAGGTACTTTGCCAGATTCTTTATTGTATCTTTGTAATGACTGTACCAAATTGTGTGCCACCCAAATTGCAGGCACAGATGTTTCGGATCAATCAAATGACAAAACGAAAAACAGATGTGCGACTTTAAAACCATTTGTCGCCATCTTGAATATATTCGTATAAAACACAGATTGTAAAGACTAGCTGGTAAAATTCTAAAACAGCATTTATATCATACCATTTTCTTGTATACAGGAACTATATTATATTCCAGCACACGTATAACGTATACTCCAACTTTCATTCAAATCCGTTCAGCCGTTTAGGCGTAATTGAGGCACAAGCATACAAGCATACAAACATCCTGACATACTTATTTCGCTTCATTCTCTCTCATTACATTCCTCATGCATGCTCGCCAGTTTAGGGTACCCTTTTCCAAAACGTCGCCGATTTGGTCCAGGTACGTGCGCCGAGGTCTTCCCCTTCCAACGGTACCATTCACACTCGCCTCGTACACCTGTTTCGTTAATCTTCGTTCATTCATCCTCTCTACATGACCGAACCATCTTAACATACCTTTCTCATGTATATTGTATCACGTGTTAATTACAATCTAAAAAACACTACCGTTTGTAACCTGATATCTGCACTATCTACCCATAGCAGTCCCACGCCTCAATGAGATTCCCATAGCCCACTTAATATTACAGAGAATTTAGTATATCTGCTGGTTTTGACGAATACAGGTGCAGGTGTCCGTAATCACTTACCATAAACATTTACATCTTATCTTAATAATTATGCTATTTTTGGTATGTTATGTATGCCCTTTGGCATAGGCCTCCTCTAATTTTCTCTACTCCTCTCTATCGCCTGCAATTCTTGTCCTCAGCTTTTCTCCTGTATTCTCGATGTCGTCTTTCCATCGTTTGTATTGCCTTTTGCTTCTTTTACAAGTTTCAACTACTATATTTGTTTAAATGTATTTGTCAGTTTTGATTTAACTGAAACTGTCTTCTAAGCAACTTAACTCTACAAAATAAATTCGTATTCTGGTTTTGATACAGGCTTAGGCTAGTGAGAAAACTAAAAGGCGTTCTCTTAAAACAATGAGTAAATTACTTAGTTAATTACTACAACACCCAGACCCAGAAAAAATATTGGCAGAACATACAAACATCTCTCCCGTAACGGGAATTGAACCCGCATCTCTTGCATCTCAGCCGAGCACTCGCCCGCCACGCCACAGAGGTCGTCGAAGGTAAGACAATGATGATGATGAAATGTTGGACTTCCTGCTTGAAACACCAACCCACCTTCACCAATGAAACACCTACTAACTCGTACCTACGCGGGCATGTTAATCATTGTAATGAACGGAATTCACAAATGATGTCAATTAACATTGATGATCATAGTTCATAACCTCAAAGTTCCGGTTTGAAGGACCATACTACTTCTATTAGTCGAGTCAATGTCGTGTGGTAAAAGGATTTAAAATGGATTTCAAGGACTCGAAGGACTATGAAAAATAGACGTCGAAATATTTACAACATAGTCATAGCGAACTAAGTTGTTAATGTTCGAAGGACCAAGACCAAAGCTTCCCTATTGAATATTCGCTGTACTTTTCGACATTATACCTTTACTTAAAACTTATTATTTTTTTAAACCAAAATAAAATTTACCGGATGAGTATTGGTTAGCAAGTAATTACATGGTCAATTAAGTAGGCAATTTGACCGAAAAGTCATACCTATATAGACAGGTACTTTAAGGTGATATTAAAAGAACCATTAACGTAGAACAGTCAGCATCAGAAGTTGATGACTTTATCAGACTCAAGAAAAGATCACATCACCTAACATAGAAAACAGTCATTGTGCTTGGAATTTGAGACTCCCCAATATTGTCTCTGCCACCATTCCCTACGGGCCCTCGTTCCGTGATGTTTCATTGCGGAAGTTTATACTAAGATGGACATTCATGGACTTGATAGGACTAAAATAGCGTTTCCGCGCAGTTGATATTTTGTCTAAGGGCTTCCTTGTGATATTTATAGTAGGTATTACTGGCCCGCGAACGGCTTTTATTAACAGAACAGAATAATAATCCTGTTCTAAAATTATCTCGCACTGACTCAAAGGTCATAGACCTTCCATCATCATCATCTCCCTGCCTTTATCCCACTTAAATGGGATCGGCACAACATGTTTTCTTCTTCCACTCCCCTCTATCAGATCAGTAATCACTCCTTTCTTACTCATAACATCATTCACGCAATCCATCCATCTCTTCTTTAGTCTACCTCTACCTTTGTATCCATCGACTTTCATATCTAACATTCTTCTCGTCACATGACATTCATTCGTCCGCATGACATGCCCATATCATGGTAATCTATTGCTCCTCAACTTTTCCGTTACTTTCAAACTCCCCCTAATATATCGCTTCCATATCTTATCCATTCTCGTCACTCCACATATCCATGTTAACATTCTCATCTCCGTTGTATCCATGGTGAATATACTATAAGGATAGAATATCAAGAAACTATCCTATACCTATGCCTATACTCAGCAGTGGGTGATACCTAAAATGTTAAAAGTAAGTAAGTTCATATGAGCTAGTGGCCAACTCTTGTGACGGAGTTTTTAGACCGCCTAAAGGCCTCCGTTATGGCTTAACGACTTAAAAGCCGAGACCGACAATTTAACGTGCCCTCCTAAGCACGGAAGCGCTCAGCTCGTAATGCCACTTGCGGTGACCCATCCCAATTGTGACCGCGCACAACGTTGCTTGACTTCGACGATCAATCAAGAACGTCTAGCAAGGTACCCCACGAGCGCTTCGTTACCTAAAATGTTGATGATGAAGTAGGCCTCATCATATTACGGCCTACCCTCCAATACGTAATACCAAGGCTGTTATGTACCGGCGCTGCCTGAGAGACACGACAGACACGGCACAGACAATGTCTGTAAATTAAGTACCTATACTTCAGCCAAACTGGAGATACAATGTAAACAAACCGCCTATACTTAACCTAAAACTTACTTTTTCATTACATGTTTATGAAACTTTTAAGTAGTACTGATAGTTAAATAGAGGTGTGAAAACTTATGTTGTGAGGTTTATTTACATAAAACTAAAGTGATTTCATAGTAATAACGAAAAATACACGACGGTTTGTTTACATAATGTATCACCAGTTTGGCTGAAGTAGTTTTAAGTTTTTGTGTATTTATTTTAGGAGCCGTGGGTAAAGTAATTAAGATCTGTTACTTTTCTGATGTTGCCTGAAATAAAGAATTTACTAATATTATATGTTATTCCAGATCACGAACTAGTTAAGATCTGTTACTTTTCTTATGTTGCCTGAAATAAAGAATATACTAATATTATATTATGTTATTCCAGATCACGAGCTATGTATATTTCATTGAAGTCCGTTCAGCCATAACGCCGTGACATACAAACATCCTCACAAACTTTCAGATTTGTAATAGGTATAAATAAATAAATATTTCTGGACATTTCACACAGCGCCATGTAGCCCCAAACTAAGCAAAGCTTCTTGATGTCTGATGTAATACTTTAACACTTTTTTTTTGTAAGTTACAACATAATTAAGTAATGTAACCACACCCGAACCCGGAAGAAATGTTTGCAGAACAATATACAACAAGGTATTACGAGTAGTAGGAATAGTAGGATAAAATATTACTAGATTCTGCAAAGAAGAAGCCAACCTACAAACTACGACCTCTTTACCCCACGGGAGCTAATAAAACGTGCTACTTAGACGTGGAATTCGGTCCATCCATTTCAATGTATACATAAAAAATAGTCCGCCGCTCGGTATGTAGGTCGTCAGTGAACAGGGAATTAGCTTGCCATTAATTTTGTAGCGTCCGTTACAATTACCTCATTTTTGATTCAGTACCTACCTACGTATTTTGTCACTTAGAAAGAAAGAAATAACATTAATTTAGCACACACAAAGCAAACAAATTAAAAGCGGTAAAAGTACTTCTAACTTCTTTCTTCAGGAAGGGACTAAGGTCTGGAATTCGGGCATCGCATGCCGCAAAGCCTTGGAACTTGGAACCGCATATCTGAATATGAGGATTGTTTAAATTTATTCATTTTCTCGAGAATCCTTGAGATTGTATTGTTGTTATACTTAATAATAATAAAAATAATAACACCCAACAGTCACATACATAGTCCTGACCCCACACTAGGATTCCCTGTGTCGTGGGTATCAGAAACTACGAGTACCATGGTACCACAACACCCAGACCCGGAAGAAATATTTGCAGAATATGCAAACATTTCTTCCGCAGCGGGAATCAAACCCGCGCCTCTTGCGTCTCCGCCGAGCAATCGCCCGCCACGCCACCGAGGCCGTCAGCAATCGCCACTTCTAGCATCATAAGAACATCATAGAAGGAAATCGTGGAAGAGGAAGACCAAGAATCAATTTATACATGAGCCAGAAGACAAAGTCGCTGACACATCTTATAAAGAAGCAAAAAAGACCGCATCCGAGGTAAAAATGGAGGTAACTGAAACATTTTGATCTGTGAGAGGGTAAAAAACTGGAAATTATTAAAGGATCACACGATCTTTTTTTCCAGCTTTTTTCAAGACCTTTAAAAGTTTTTTTTGAGGAAATGCTTGACAGAGAAGCTTATTTATGCTTGAGCATGGAGTTTGAATATCCTATTCCATCTTTTATCACTCGTCATCTCAGTACTCCCTCCTTACATTTAAGCACGTACATTTTCGAACAGAAAATCCATTGGTACATTACCGGATTTAAACCCAAGACCTACTATGGGAAGGCGGGGCTGCTACCACTAGACAACCAGTGCTCTCCTCATTGTGTATTGAATGCACACCATGTAAAAGTTGAAGTCTACAGCAAAAAATTACCAAAGCAACACGTGCCAAACTCAGCAGCGCTCTCAAAAGGAATTTATCTTAACAGAATCATAATAGATTCGGGGGTGTAAAGGGGCCAAGGTAACACCCGGATCTACCCGGGGGCAAAAAATGCTTAAAGAAATTGGATGCTGTATCTCGTTGAGATGTTTGATTAGGAGTTGATGCTAACTTGATAAGGGTCTGTTGGTTTTAGGAGATTACAAACTGCTTTCCGTTTCATATATTTTGGGGTTGGCTTACAACTATAGGTCACTTCAGCTGTTTGAATAGACGCGTGGAGGGTGAATTTTGTATTGAGATCATTGACATGATTTCGGTTACAGTAACGTCGTTCGTCGCAAACACTGGCCGCGGACGCGGAACTGGATGAGGCTAACAACAAACCGTGGATAATGACACACAAGTGCAGTATACCTGAAGAGGACGTCCCTAGTTCAGACCTGTAGCCAAATCACCTCAGAACAGCAAATCAACTTCGTTTATAACAAGACACCGTCTATGGTAAGGAAGACGTTAAATGCCACTGCAAAAATGTGTGTAACTTCTCTGCTGGACTGGGAGTAAAGAAAAAACAGAATGCGTCCAGCTGCTTCTCTCCCCGAGCATGATAAAAGTCGACTAAGGGATAGTATCCTCTCCAAAGCGATGGACCACCTATAAGGGTGATGGACTAATCACCTGTCACCTTGGTTCACATCCATCTTGGGATTTTGGCTGCAAGTTTTCTTATGATTACTTGTGCCTCTGCCCACTCCGTTAGGGGAACAGGCGTGATAATATGTATGTATGTAAATATGGGATTGACCGCATATGTAAATATACCCTTCTTCCAGTCGGGTTAAAACCAACCATTCTACAGTAAGTAGACGCTAAGAGAATTGGCTACACGCTCTGGAGTTTATTAAAATTGCCGACGTGTAAATATACGGATGCATGCATACTCCAGTTATGAATAAAAAAACTGTAGGTACTTTCAAGGTTAATTTTCTTCGAGAACCTCCTTAGGGATAGCTTTTTGGCGGAAATGGGCCAAGGACAAACCCGCGTCTGAATCCGCAGAGGGTCATTGCGAAAATTTAATGCTAAGTAAAATGTTATCTTATTTGGGATATTTTATAACTTAGACATTCTGTATCCTGGGATATACTCCGGATAGACCAGGTATTACCGGTATTATTATATTATTATCCACCTGATATCCAGGTGGATTGAAAAAGTTGACACGAGAAAATTGTAGGGTTATTGAAAAAAATACGTGTTACAAAGTATGTGACAATTTGAAGTACATACTCGTAAGATATTCTTTCAACTTTTTCGGTTTCTTTTTAGGGTTCTTTAGCCGAAAGGTGCCAACGAGACCCTAAACACCAAAACACCGAAACCGGAAGAAATAGATAGTATGGTATAGTAGGTATGGTTGTGACTTGTGATAGTATGGTATCAAAGGTAAATCTAACAAAACTATAAATAAAGATACCATTCTCCCAATTCATGATTAAATTAGCAATTCAAGTTTACAAGGCTGCCCTTAGATAAGTGTAAAATTGCGTGTTAAGGTTAATAAGAATGACGTTCATTATGACACAGTACGTGTTCTACGAAGGACATTTGCAAATGAAGCAACCGTAGGTGATATTTGCTGATCAGTGCATTCGCGAAACCTATAAATGAAATGCAAGTTAGTAGTTAGTGACGCGATGTAAGCAAAAGCAAAGCATAAAGTATTAATACCCGGTTCCAATACATCTACTACCGGACGGCGATCGAAACAGTTGATGTATTTTAAAGTGAAGATTTGTAGATTGTTTAAAGGAAAGAATTAAGGAATAAAAGAAAAAAGGAAAGGTAAAGGAAAAAACACGAAAATGAGGTGTTTTTGGATACGTTTTCTGACGAAAATATAGTACATTATGTGAAGTTTTTAAATAAACGTATAAAGAAATACATATTATCTTAAATGTATGTCTGAATGATCCAAAAGCTTGTTAGTGTAGACGCTCAGAACTATCAGATGATTCTGATCAAATTACCTACTTGCGAATTTAGAACATAGTAGCCACCAAGAAGCATGAATAAACAAAACTCAGAAAGAGATCTTCCAACTAAATGATTATGCCTTCATCTCTGATAAGGAATTAGAAAGTATGTCAATGCAAACAATAACACTGTAGATACAGATATCTGTCTAAATATAAAAAAAATCTTACGGATAATCTCACTAAGGAATTCCCGAAATAAAATTCAGCTGTTAGGCAGCAGGAATATGAAGTTCGTTTGAAGAAAAAACTCAACGCTCGCGCATTCCACTAGAATAGAGGTAAATACAGGATTACATTATCAACGAATCGTAATGATAACCTGCTAACACAATTACGATTATACTAATATCAGAATAGATCTAAGACAAGTGACTGCATGTAATGAATCAGCATACAATAGTGAATCATGAATAGCAATCATAAAATAGCCAGTGGGAATCAAATAAGAATAGATCTAGCCTACTAAGGTTTTTACTATCTATACAAATGTATAACAGCATCAGGGTTTTGCCTTAAAGGGAAGCTGTGGTGCCAGGGACGGTTTTAAATAAAGATGGCACAGGTGAGGTGGCCTTTTCGCGACTTAGTAGGCCTTATCCAAATGAAACACGTGGTCAATAAATACGGAGATTTCTAAGCAGAGAATCCTCACGATAAATTTGTTTTTTTTCTTGAGGATTTAATATTGTATGTTTGCATGCTAAAAAGCTGATCAAGGTTGTACCTTCATAATTATTTTTATCATCTATTGTTTAACCCTTGTTTCGCAAAATGAATCATTTGATTTGATTTGATATTTTCAATTCCGTCTTGAACACGTGCTTACGCACGTAATTTTTTCGAAAAATTCATTTGTGTATACAAACCCACAACCCTCGAATCGAAAGTAGTAAGTAACACAAAGCTAAATATGTCTCATTGGACCTTGCCTAGGATTAATATCGAACATCAGATGCTACAAGTAGGTATGTAATGTACTAGTAGATAAAAGTAGGTAAGTTCGTATGAGCTAGTGGCCAATTCTTGTGACGGAGTTTTTAGGCCGCCTAAAGGCCTCCGTCATGGCTTAACGATTTAAAAGCCGGGACCGACAATTTAACGTGCCCTCCGAATCACGGAAACGCTCAGCTCGTAACTCGCCACTTGCTGTCACCCATCCCATTGTAGCCGCGCACAACGTTGCTTAACTTCAACGATCAATCCAGAACGTCTAAGCAAGCTACGCCACGCCAAACGCTTCGATGTAGAGTAGATGATACCTAACTAATTGCAATTGAAAATCAAAACAGTCAAAAAATCAGCGGCACGTCTACGAATCCTTTCACCACACGGTCTTTTTAGGGCTGTTAAGGAAAAAACTTAGACTTCAGGAGATAACAATCAGATTTTTGAATGGTCCTTGCAGAAGCTAACACACAGAGTATTGTTATTGCTTTAAGGTCATTCAACATTTCTCTCCTATCGATCCTTTCTTCTCTTACTACTAAATCTATTATTTCCCCTTGATATTCTTATTAATAATCTAAAACATTTTGCATTTCTTTTATATTTCATGAAATATAAAAGAAATGCAAAATGTTTTAGATTTAGATTTAGTAGTAAGAGAAGAAAGGATCGATAGGAGAGAAATGGTGAATGACCTTAAAGCAATAACAAAGTTTGAGACAATAGATGCATGCATATCAATTGAAGATACTTGTCTCGGCCAATTGAATCTGAATATAGATGAGTTCGATATACCAATACTGGCTTGATATAGTGATGTCGATTCCAATTAAATAAGAATTGTATTTACTGAGAGTGTCTTTAACGATCTTGCATAACTTCATAACGTAATTGGCTACGAGGAATTCACTTACCTACAAGAAGCGATGACTCGTCAGACTGTACCTGCACCGAATTGCAGCATCGCTAACGGACCACGCTAGTACAATCACTCGCGAAATGTACGTACACACAACACAAACAAATATACATAACACAAAAACTCAACGGTCTCACTAAACCAGTTCTCAACACCGGCCACGACCAACGCACTTGTTGCAAAACTAAAGACGATGCAAAGAGATAAATCGAAAAAAGAACTGGACAATCGATTTTTTTTAATTATTATTTTGTGGGCTTGTACTTGCTTTTGATTCCAATACTTAGATGCACTTTTCGTTAATAAAAGTTCAAGTTTGTACGCTTAGGCAATAAGAAAACTTTATTTTGATTGGATAAATGATTAAAATAAATAGATTATTGTCCGTTCATTCAGCCACCTCAGCTGGGGGCAAGCGTGCCGCGAAGTCGGTTTCGGCTACGCCTCTTCTTGACTGCGCAAGGCAAACTGACATAAACGTGACGGGCAGCGAAGCGACCGCCGGGCGGGTCTGTGATGCCGCTAGCAAAAATGAACGCAATGCTGCCATGCTAAGACTTTCATTTTCTACCGTAAATTAAAGGCCTCAATGATCAGCAACTTCTATAGTCCATCTTTCAAGTTTCAAATTCAATATTCTTTTGTCTTAAAGTATTTTAACATAGAGGTAGGGGTATTATTATGCTTTTGGCCTCATTATGTAGAGGTTTGTAGTCTGTATAGATAGGTTTGAATAACCTATTTGGGGACTTTAACCATAAAGCCAAATAAACCCTCATTGGGAACTAACAGCCGAGCCAACTCGATGACAACTTCATTTAAATCATCTGGTACGAAATTCAAAAAGCCATTTGAAGTTGAAGTAAAAAGAAAAAAATATGTATCTATCAAAAAAGAGTAAAATTTTGTTATTGTAGATTTGACCAATGTCTTTCAAATTGTCGTCGTTTTTATTACATGTTTTACCGTTAACTTTTCTGTTGGAATTTAGTGATTTATGATTTAGTTCGTTATTGATATAGATAGTTAATTGTATGTGTGAGATGTCACATTGAATGAGCTTCGACGTAGACCGGTCTTCGTGGGCACATATCGCCCTCTGTGCGGATCTCACATGGGCTGCAGAACCACCTGATGACTTTATCATAGCTAATCAGGTAGGCTTCTTTACCTCCACACCCTCGTACAACTGCTTCTATCTTATTCTTCTTTGTCTCATGTTTAGTCACCAAGCCAGTAGCCATATCAACTATACCAATAAATAAACCATCATTACTTTTTTGGACTGTATCCTATTTCATCGTTAATTTCTTCTACTAATATCTCTAGACCTCTATATACTAAAGTATTATTATTTTCAGCGCCTTTGGGCACAACACTGTCGTGTTCAACAAGTACTACAGGAAACGACATCCGAATCACAGAATCTTCAAGGTCAATGTGATTTAACAGGTACTTTACCTTTAGTATTTGTTCTACATATAAAACTCTCCATGTAATTCAGCTTTTGGAAATCTATAGGCCTATATCTTACAACAATGGAGGAGTCACGGCTGAAGTGATGACACCATCTACATCCTCCATCTCCAAATGCTCTATATTTCCTATTACTATTTATTCTGGCAAACTGTTTTACAGCTATTCCGATTTGGCTCTGAATCGATAATAATGGTCTCAAATGGATTATACTCGTTTCTTTTTCGCTGTTATGATAAATATTTTTACTTATAAACTTCTTCACACCTTTTCAGATAATAAACGTTCAGCGCAAAGCCAAAACCAGGAGAATGGGAACAGTAGTGGCAGGAGGAATGCAAAAGAAGTCATCCCCGAATCAAGATTAGCACAATTCTATGGAAATTTCTATTACGACGAACATAGGTTCGCCATTCGATTACAGATATTTTTTTTAAGTAAACACTTGCCCCAAAACACGATTTTTATTCCCTGACATCCCGCCCGAATCGAAACAACCAAACTGACGTAATTTTTAGCGCGAAAGTTCATTTCCGTCATTCATCCCGCCATCTTTGATTTCACATTCTAATAAAACCTTTTTTCTGTTTCAAGAGAAAAATGCTACTCGAACTCGAACGAAAGAATTAATTTTCGCGGCTTCAACGGACAAGGAAGCGAAAACACTGATTTGACGGAGTGCTGGATGCTACCAGAGGTAACTTGAGAGCCCTGTTAGTATCGTGGGGGTACCGGACAGAAAATACCCAAAGGATTTCTGAAAGGAGGTTCAAGAATGTAAAACCTTTTGCAAAACTCAACATTATTTTAGAAACTTTAGGACTTTGAGACTATTATTATCTTGGTTTGTATGGCAAAGGCCACCCATTTCCTTAAACATGCATCCCTAATTAATTCTTTATAATGAACGAAAAAGCAATACTCACTAAAATACGTTTTCTAGGTGGAATACTGGTTCCGGAAGCTGTTAGACGACTCCTCGGACCGCAGTATGTTTCCACGTCGGCGGCGCCAGTACCGGATAATGCCGGACGACGATTTGTGCGTACACGTTCTGAATGTTTCGTATAACTTCTAGAGAATCTTATTCAATAGGTAGTTTAATAGTCATCATCTGCAACTCCTGCGACGAGAAACTGACCGACCAGACAAGCTTAAACTAAGCAGATAGAACCCACAAAATAAATAATTCGAATATAGCTCATATGTATCAAATAAAAGGCATTTGATTCTATCCTACTTCCTGTAAATGCGGCAGTGTGTTCGTACATTTGTTGGCTTGTCCTAGTTTTACGCAGCATCAGAACGGATCGACCGATGTGATTTTTAGCGTAGATATGGTTTATGAGCTGGAGAGACAATGAAATACGTTAAATTTTATCTGGGTGCCACGGGAGCGAAACTGCAGACTAGTAAAGTATAAATTCGTGACTATAACTGACACTGATCGGCAGCTAGCGAGCGCTGGGGCCCGAGCGGGGCGCGGGGCGAGGAGGCGAGCCTCGCGGCCCGCGTCAGCAGCGTCCGCGGGCTCTGGGCCCCGCGCTCGCCCCCCCGCGCGCCTAGCCCCCCGCCTGCCTCCCGCAAGATCAGGGCCAGGAGACGTCAGCCGAGGCGACTGACGGCCCTACCGCCGCCGGCCCCGGCCTACTGCTTGGAGATGCCGGCTCAATTGTTCTGTGATCCAACTTGTAAAGTAAGCACTACCTGACATGTGACCAGACCTTTTATTATAGTCCCGTCACGTAGACTACGGTCATCTGTGAACTCTAGCCCCAGCACGAAAGCACACGCTATGAAAGCGCTGAATCTATCAGAAAAACGCTATGAAAAGACGATGAATTTAACAGAGAACGAAACTTCCTAAAGTAGTACCATGACAAACAACAATCTTTCAGTTCGAGTTCGACCCTCCAAGACCACCCCAACTAGCGGACTGCCAGCGAGCGATGGGCCGCCTGACCGCTACCGTCACGGCAGCCATCAGGGCCTCCACCGCCCGCTGCCCCCCCTACCGAGGCACCAACGTCAGCCGCTATGCGCCCACCGGCCAACGACCAGCGCGCTGCCAAGACAGACGCTACATCTGGTGGCCCAGAGACCACCCCTCACCCAGACTGGACCATAGGTTCCAACTCACCCAGAACATCCCCAAACCCAAGCCAACTACGCCAAAAACAGAGGAAAAGACTGCAACTGAAACTGAAGAAAAGGATACGAAGGAATCAACCCCTGAAAAAGAAGAGCCGCAACCTTCGACTTCACCTCAACCGGCCGAAGCGCCGGAGAGCCCTAAGGAGAAGGTGGTCATGGACGGACAGCTGCCGTCTACTAGCGCCGCGGCGATCGAGTCAGGACTGCGGAAGAAGCGCTTGTATAGCACAGTTCTGAGCATGAGCGCACCAACTCAAATAAGTCTAACCCAAGTTGGATGCGTCAGACTGGCTCAGAAATTAGCGCCAGGGATTCTGAAACTCAACCCCAAAATCGTCCTGCCCGGAGCGAGAATCCGTCCTAACGTCGATCACAAATTTGAGGAGCTAGAGAAGGAGGCCTTGGAACAATACAAAGCTTCAGACGAAAGCATAGATACGAAATTCCAAGAGTTAGAAAAGCAAGCTGAAGAGCAATACAGCAACAGCAACAGCAACACGAGTTGCAGCAGCGGAAACTCTGCCGAGAAAAAGCCCTCGAATAGTTCCACGACTCCAGAAGATACAAAAAAGCAGCCAGCAAAATTTCATAAAGAAAAACCGGTGGACAGCGTTGTGATCTACTCCCAGAACTTTCCAGATTTGAACACCAAACAGACATCCAGTGTAATGAATTTAAAAAACTTCCACGGCCCCCCGAGGGGGGAAAAAAAGGGCAAATCTAGGAGTTTGAAGACTGAAACGCAACGGGCCGCTTCCGACACAGATTATGAAGGGAAGGAAGCTACTGTCAAAACCCACAAAGGCCCAATGCGGTGGTCGCTCCACGTAGTCTCGCCGAAAAAACGGCACCTGACTGTCTGCGTGTCTGACTTCTCGTCAGATGATGAAACGGGGTCTATCAAAGACGCCGGGCCGAGGGTCAAGACTGGGAAGATGAAGATGTCTGCCCATGGCGGAGGAGATTTACATCCAATCATGAGAAAAACATAAAAAAATAAAAACATGGTGACAATAGTACTTCAAAAAATTAGTAAGTGATTTTGTTAACACCGATTTTGAGCCGGACGGAGTGATGTTTTTACCCGACTGTGAAGGAGGGCGATGTTTTTTGAATAGTTTTTGTGAGATCCCAGAGATATTGATGTGTATTGAACTGATGCCGGCGAGTACCGACCTAGCTATTTTAGCAATGTGCTTATTTTTACTAGTCATAAATAATTTGTATACCTATTCATCTGTTTATTTTCGCTGCTAATTGTGTAGGTATTTAGTTGGTCAATGGGCTAAACAGACCTTGTACTACAGTAGCATAATATAAGTTATGTTTGGATTAGCCATTTACTGCCCCTTAAATATTCTTCTAAGGAATCTGACAGATTCCTAACGTCGAGATTCGACGCCGCACGAAAGTCGTGGCTAGTGTATAGTCATGTACCCAACAGGGCCAACAGTGTGGTTGTGTAGATAGGTAGAAGGAATCTAAGGATTTCCATTTTATCAACCAGTTTGAACTAAAAAGCAATTTCTATTCTAATATTTCTGGATGGTGGACGAATGCTGCACAGAATTGTTCATTCAGGAAGTATATTGAGGACTATGTCCAGCAACAGACTTCTGTGGCTGATGATGTTGATTTCCATCTTATATCATAAAAATCAAAGTCATTAGTTTGAATAACAATATATTTAAAAATCAACTATATAAATAATCTAACTTACTCTATCAAGCTCATACTCCCTTCATCAGCTGTCGAGGAACTTCTCCAAGTCTGTGGGGTCATCCTCAAGTTGTATCTGTTCCAAGGTCACTTTTGGCGGAGAGCTTGGACCTGAAAATATGTAAAATAAAACTTGCTATTTACTGAATAAATCAAGCACTACCCAAGCCAACACATGTACACAAAAAAAAAAACAAGGGCCTTTTACCATCTATAGCAGATTTATACAGCGTCAGCAGGCAACTTTTACCTTCACTAACAGGATGCTGTAGTGCCCGGGATGAAGTAAGATGCGAGTAGGCTTGCCCAGCACCTATTCCATCCTCTCAGCTTAGTCAGCCTTGTCCACAGGAAAGACATGGTCAATATGTGTGGAGCTGACTAAGCCGCAGGTTTCCTCACGATGTTTTCCTTCACCGTTCGAGGGTACTGGTATAATGCACAGAAATTTTTCGCACAGAAAAATCCATTGGTACACGACCAGATTTGAACTCACAACCTTAGGATCGGTAGGCGGGGTCACTACCAACTAGACCACCAGTGCTCTCAGATAAAAGTACATACATATTGTCACACAACTTGGCTACAAGATTTTGTTTACCTGCGGGCACACTCCCACTAGCCAAGTACTTGGCCACATCATTCTTGAAGGCCGCGGAGCTGTTCTCTCTCCTCGCTTGCAGCTCCGCCAGCTGCCGCTTCTCTCGCTCACAACTCTGGTCAGTCGATAACTTGTTCCTTACTTCTTCTAAGGCCGCTGAAAATCAAAACATGTTTTTAGATTATTAACCTAAATTCAATATTTGTTCTGTCGAGTTTAGTTTGAGGAGTGGCTGCATTTTTATTATCATTACTTGTGGTTCTGTCTACCCTGTTAGGTATACAGGTGTGTTTATATGTATGTCTGTAAATGCATCATAAATAACAGTAATTACTTCATTAAAAAAATTTTGAGTAAGTATCATCTTAAGCGGTCAAGAGTACCCTAAACTGATAAGCATGCATGAAGAATGTAATGAGAGTGAATGAAGCGAAAGAAGTATGTCAGGAACGTAGCAAATGTTGATCTGCGATCTCTTGCCTACATTTACGGGAAACAGGCGTGATTTTATGTATGTATCATCTTACCCATTTTCTTTTCCTTATAAAGCGTCAAATGGTACTGGTGATCCAATTTCCAGTTCTCCATCTTACTCCTCTCTACAATATCCTCATATTCCACCAGCTCCTCCTCCACAGTCTTCATCAGTTTCTGTACATTCTTCAGACTGTCCATAACCTCAGCTACCGTAGCAGTCAGGGTTGGAATGTAAGCTAGATGATGCGCTAACTCACTAGCGCTTTTTAAACGGCGCTCCATCGAGTCATGTATTTCTAGGATCAGTTTATCAACCGCCTCTGCTGATCTGGCGTTTTTCTCAGCATTGTCATGTATAGCTACCCAGTCCTCTTGATATTTCTCCAGCAACTCACCTCCAGCACCATAGTTAACCTGGCTATCGCTCTTAGGTATAACACCTGGAAGTTTCGTATCTTTGAAGATGTTTGTTACTTTTTGAACTTCTTGAAGAGTCTGGCGCAGGTTGTTGTTGGATGATATACCGTCTTGTACAACGGATATGAACTCTTTTAGGTTTCCCAGCATTTTTTAAATTCAATAAACAGAGAAAATACAAAAGAATTTAGGGAACACTTTGCATGCGTCGTTGTTTACAATATAACAAAACTTTTTCATTTTATTATAACTTTTTTTCTAAGTTTTGACTTGTTCCGTCCGAGGTTTTGACACTACCAACCAACACCAACATGTTTGTTTTATGTTTGTCAATGTCAAATTGATAGAATTTCTAATACAGTGTGCCCAGCGTAACTTGGCGTGCGTGAAGTTAGCCGTTGGACATGCGCAGTGTAGCTTTTTCATACTAAATTGTTTACTGCGCATCGAAACGGCTAACTTCACGCACGCCAAGTTACGCTGGGCGCACTGTACAAGCTCTTTCTAAAGTTAACCATCTCTGCCATCTCATCTCGTAGCTGAGCTCGTAGGTGAGAAGGTGGGCTACTTTAGAAACATGCTCGATGCTCGTTTTGCTGCGCTGCGCACTGTCGCCCGTGTGTCACGTCACGTCGATAACGTAACGTCAAAATCTGTCAAATTTGAATTTTCACCGGTTTGTTGTTATCATCTTGATCATCATAGTTGGTTGATTGTTTTGGTTGTGTGGAAAAACTCTAAACGAGGTTACGAGGCAAACAAGCGCTTAGAAAATAATGAATGAAGAAAAGCTTAGTAGTGAGCAGGTTCCTTCGAAGTTTGCGGAATGGCTCCTTGCCATGGGATGTCCTCCCGAGGACGTACCTCCACAAGATAAGATTTCTGAGTAAGTTTCTCTAAATACGCTTTTCATTAGACACTAGCTGCCGCCCGGGGCTTCGCTCGCGTGGTACCCGGATAAAAAATTACCTATATGTTAATCCAGCACATGTACTATGTATATTCCAATTTTCATTAAAATCCGTTCTGCTGTTTAGGCGTGATTGAGGCACAAACATCCTCACAATGTATTACATTTATAATATAGTAGGATAAACCACTAAATTATTATCCTCAAGTATTTCAATAACTTTATATTTGCAGTGATCATTCTCACGAAACTATCCCCGAATACTGTTATTTATTCATAAAGGGAGCACCGATAACTCGTACATCATTATTTATTAGTTTTATTAGTATAGCTTAAAGTCATCTACTACACAGTGCACTCTTTCCTAAATCCTCACGTTAGGTCATTTGATAAGTTTGAATATTTTCAACAATAAATAGAGTTAGCCATCAGACTCGTGTCTTATTTAGTCTCTAATTCACAAATCTTGTAAATGCAAGTAGATGTCATGCACAGTTTCTAATTTAGTACATACATACTTACATTTTGCAGTATTTTTGAATAATATGTGTACTCCCGTCCTTTTGAGAATCTGTCTTTTTGAGAACAAAGGTATTTATCTTGGATTTGATTTCAAACAAAATGATGCTGATTAATTCTTCCAGAATGTGCCGAGGCCAATACTACATGGTATGGAGAAGTCTTATGGAACATGTCGGGCCCAAAGATAGAATCCTTGCTAAGAGACTTCAAGTCTTCAACAATGATATTGCCAAATGCAAAAAGAAGAATGTATTCAATGAGGTTTGCTTATGATGTACTAGCTGCCGCCCATGGCTTAGCTTGCATGGTACCCGGATGAAAAATAGCCTATATGTTAATCCAGCGCATCTACTATGTACATGTATATTCCAAGTTTCATTAAATAAATATTTTATGGACATTTGACACAGTGCCATCTAGCCCTAAACTAAGCAAAGCTTATACTAAAGGAACCAGATGGCTGATACAATACTTATATACTTTTTTTTGTACATACATACTTTTAATACATAGTATTGAAGCACCCAGACCTGGAAGAAATATTTGCAGAACATGCAAACATTTCTCCCGCAGCGGGAATCGAACCCGTGCCTTTTGCGTCTCACTCGAGCACTCGCCCGCCACGCCACCGAGGACGTCATTCAAATTCGTTCAGCCATTTAGGCGTGATTAGAATTTGAATTAAGCTTAGGCAGGGCGAAGCTAGTAAGTGAATAAATGTTTGTCCATGTGTGTTTTCAGTTGGACGTGAACATGCCTAAAGAGCTTTCCCTCTGGCGTCAGCTCACAGAACTGAAGGAGCAGGTGGCTGCTGCAGAAGCAAGAGTCGCTGAGAAACGGGAGAAGATGGACACACTTGTCAACAAGGTTTCCAGCAAATGTAAGTGCTAATTCTTTTGAGAAGCATGTTTCAGCAATGTCCTACCCTCTTTTACAAGTTCTGTATATTTTCACTCATCTGTGAATGAAACAAGATTGCCATGTTTTTGGTTTATATCTTATATTATAAGAATCTTTGTCCTGACTGACTGACTGACTGACTGACTGACAGACAACGCACAGCCTAAACCACTGGACGTAGAGACTTGAAATTTTCAGTGTAGGTAAACCTTGGTACGTAGGGGTGTACTAAGAAGGGATTTTTCAAAATTCAACCTCTAAAGGGGTGAAAAGGGATGAAAACCTGGAATCAATTTTTGGCCTAAAACTGCAAATAACCTATATCAAATTAAAGAGCCGATTTTTCTCATTTAGTTGATGTCATAATTACCTGTAAATTCTTTATTTTTGGCATGTTTTTCATGAAAAATAGAATACTTTTATTTTGACATTATGACAGCGATGATACCAAAGATTAGTAATAGATGATACAAAACATATGGAAAAGGAACTGTCAATGTCAAATTACCTGTGATAGGAACTGAGGAAAGGAAGCATAAATTATTACTGGTCTAATAAGTTTCCAATCTTGATTATTCATGGAGTTCTGACGTAATTCTACGTCTGAAAACTAGATGTCGCTGCTAATTCTGATCAAATTTTGACGCGCTATCGTTGCGTTTTGAAAAGTTTACCTTAACTCTCAAAATTTTTACTAAATTCACCGAAATTTCTTAATTTTTAGATTTAGGTATGTTTGTTACTCTTTCACGCAAAAACTACGGAATATACTTACATACCCTATTATTCATATTCGTTCGCTAAAGTTAGCCATTGCTTAAAGTTAGCCCTGTCACTGTTTGTCATTATGAAATGGTAAGAGATGGCAATACTTTAGTCATCGTTTAGCGTACACTATATTATAATGAATAATGAGGATAGTACCTACGTGTGCTGGAATGGGACATAGGGTACTTTTAATGCGGCTGCTAGTTTATGAATAAATGCTATTGGCTGTCGCTGTAGCCTGTAGCGGTATTGTTCAGTTTAATAATGATAAAATAATAATAAATATTTGTAGACATTTCACACAGTGCCATCTAGCCCCAAACTAAGCAAAGCTTGTACATTGGCAACCATTTGGCTGATAGAATAACTTATATAATTTCGGAGAGTGTGCGCAGGAACTGTACAATTTAGTTCCGCCGTCCCCCTTCTTCCATCGGACTTCCAGATACCCGGAAAGGCGCCATCTGTACATGGTTGACATTCCAAATGTTCGTACTAAGCGCTTTGAGTCCACATTCTTCATACGAACTGCAAAAATGTGGAACTCTCTGCCGGGGTCTGTATTTCCTGAAAAGTATAATATGGGTGTCTTTAAATCGAGAGTCAATAGGTTTCTTCTAGGTAAGCGTGCTCCATCTTAGACCACACTGTTACTTAACATCAGGTAGAGTGTGGTCAAACGCAAACCTATTTCGGTTAAAAAAAAAAAAAATATACTTTTTTTGTCAATAATATCCAGACCAGGAAGAAATATTTGCATGCAAACATTTCTTCTGCAGCGGGAATCGAATCCGCCTCTTGCGTCTCAATGAGGTCAATGATCATCATTTGATAAATGATAATCACCTACTGTTGACACACTTTCAGTGGCTCACCGTATCTTATCGAAGAGAAGACTGATGGATGCCCAGCGCCGGTCCTGGCTACTGCAGCAAGTCGGCTCGGAGCTTCGGGAGCGGAAGGTCCAACTTCAGGAGACAAAGACCATAGCTGATTCCCTCTGCTGCCTTGATGATGATCAGGATATAGAGGTAATACCCATCTACCTCCTTTCACCACAGTGGTAGTCTACATACATTAACTCTTACAGCATGATCCAAGGGTCATGCTGTGCCGACCCCACATAGAGTGGGATAAGGGCAAGAAGATGATGATGATGATGATGGTAGTCTACATACATTATTATCACGCCCGTATCGTATCGTAGGAGTGACTGCAAGTTTTATTATGATTACTTGTGGCTCTACCCACCCCATTAGGAATACAGCAGTGATATTATGTATGTATTGTAATGATAGTTTTGCTTGCAGGGTAAACTAGACAAATGCCTGTTAGCGCTATCGCGACCATCGTCGGCGACATGTCGCGGCGGTTCGCTACTTTCGGTCGCAAATCCCGACGCAAGTTCGACGATTGCTTCGACTAATGATGAAAATGATACAGGTATATCCTTCAACTCTCAGAACAGCAAGTCAACAATTACTCATTCACTACTCACTAGTTAGTTAGTAGTTATTTAGTAAAGCGCCATCTTTTGGCTCTTCAACGCAACTTTAAGTACAGCCAATAGATGGCGTTGTCATATAGTTGCATATGGTTTAAGATAATTTATTTCTCTTAAGAATACAATATTCACTTACAGAGAAATCTTAATAATTATTATTGTATTTTAGTTTTGTTGGGCTAATCGTATATACATGATAAATCTAACAATCAGAGAAATAATCAAAATTCAGTAATTAAAAGTGTTGAAAGCATCCCAAAAATTCACATAGCATGTACTTAGTCATTGGCGTAAGTAGCGTACGGCCACGATTAGGCCGGGGTTGCGGGTTCAATTTCTACATACACACACACACACACACACACACACATATTATCACGCCCGTATACCTAACGAGGTGGGCAGAACCACAAGTAATCATAAGAAAACTTGCAGCCATCAAGTTGGAGAGGATACTAGGTACTCCTTAGTCGACTTTTACGACATGCTCGGAGAGAGAAGCAACTGGACGTATTCTGTTTTTTTTTTCTCTCAGTCCATCCATGTAAAAATCAAAAAGTAGGTATGTCCGTAAGTTTGAGGTCAATAACAATTAAATAAAATAATAAATAAATAACACCCAACAGTTACATACATAGTCCTGACCCCACATTAGGATTCCCTTTGTCGTGGGTATCAGAAACTACGAGTACCATGGTACCACAACACCCAGACCCGGAACAAACATTTACAGAACATGCAAACATTTCTACCGCAGCGGGAATCGAGCCCGGGCCTCTTGCGTCTCTGCCGAGCAATCGCCCGCCGCGCCACCGAGGCCGTCAGTGAATTCTTCATATATTCAGTAATTTTCTTGTTTGTAGAAGAGTTGGTATCCTCTCTGGTGAAATGCCGCGGAGATGTGGTCTTCAAGCAATTGTACGAGCGGCGAGCAGGACTCTGCACTATGGTAGCCTCTCACCTCGACAACACCAATAAAGATAAGGACAGGTTAGTACATTATGTTACAGTCAAACGTCGAAGTTCCGGCGCTCCTAGGTTTGGCTAGTCAAACCTGAGCCGCTTTATTCACTACTAGCTTTTGCCCGCGACTTCGTACGCGTGTAGTACATTATTTTGTTCCAAAAACTATTTTGGGTTTTCTATATTGGGATACAATATTGCAATTTTCTTACGGATCCCTAATTTTTTTAAATATATTATAGCCTATACTGGTCCCTGATAATGTAGCTTTTTCTGTCCAGTAGTTTCGGAGCCTATTCGTTACAAACAAACAAAAAAATCTTTCCTCATTATAATATTAGACTGAGACACTAATTTGGACACTCAAACCCCGAAATTTGATGAAATCAGGGTTTGACCAGTCAGATTAAAATTAGGTAGGTATGTTCAATCATTGTTTTGTTTTTTATTTTATTTAAATGCCTAATTGCTTTTAAGTTCTAGTAGTTTAGAAAGTAACTAATAAGTAGAGTATGTTTATTGCTGCTATAACAGCTAATATTAAAAATTATATTGGACCCCATACAAGAAACATTTAATCATAATCATAATCATTAATTTGCAAATCATTTTATGTACATTATACGATGGCACGGAACCCTTCGTGTGCGAATCAGATTAGCACTTGACCGGTTTTTAATTTTGATGCAGGATGTCAGCCCAGTCCGTGTTAGCGCACACCCTAGGGCTGCACAGTACGCTGGCGCTGGGGGCTCTCAGGAACAGGGCTCACATCGCACTCACACGGAAAAGGATGGCGCTCGTATTTAATGACCTCAGCGTAAGACATGTTTACTCAACGTTATTTGTGTTATGCTCAGACCAAATAAAAGGAATAAGAATCATCATCATTATCTTCCTGCCCTTATCCCACTCTATGTGGGGTCGGCACAGCATGAACCTTGGATCATGCTGTAAGAGTTTTGGCTAAGTGTTTTATGACCGGCCGCCTGCCTGACGTCAACCCTCCTTGGAAATACTTGCTTATTGTATCTCATCATGTTGAAAGATACTATTCCTTAGTCGACTTTTACGACATGCTCGGGGAGAAAAGCAGCTGGTCGTATTCTATGTCATATAACACCTCAGCCAAAACTCTTAGAGCATGATCTGATGACTCTGACACAATGATCATGCTGTGCCGACCCCACATAGAGTGGGATAAGGGCAGAAAGATGATGATATGTACATCCAACTTTCGCGGTATGTTAAACATTGTATACTTTTATGTCCTGCAGAAGGTCCTAACCGGGCCGGCGTGTGAGCTGTTAGTGCTCCGCTGCGAGCACGCACACGGCTCTGCGCGTGCGCAGGCCTTGAGAACTCTCTTGGACGAGCTGGACGCCAGAGGGGGGGTGTTCGCGGCCGCGGGGGGAGAGCACAAGGGAAGCAACGCTGATTTACACCATGTAGACAAGTTTATTGTAAGTATAGACATAGCGACGCGACTATATTCTAACCAAATTCGATGTATAATAAAGGTAAACAAATATCTAACCTAAAACGTTAACAAAAACCTAAGACATAAGACGACCTCGGTGGCGTGGCGGGCGAGTGCTTGGCTGAGACGCAAGAGGCGCGGGTTCGATTCCCGCTACGGGAGAAATATTTGTATGTTCTGCAAATATTTCTTCCGGGTCTGGATGTTGTAGTATTATGTATTATAAGTATGTATTTACAAAAAAAAGTATGTAAGTATTCTATCAGCCATCTGGTTCCTATAGGTACTACAAGCTTTGCTTGATTTGGGGCTAGATGGCGCTGTGTGAAATGTCCACAATTTTTTTTTTTAATTAAAACGCATCCTTGTTTAATTAAATTGCAATTTTGTAAACAAATAGGCAGAGAGGAGCTTTCTGTTAACGAAATTGTAATATAAATAATTGGATTACGGTTTTATTAGGTTTTTGACAACGTTTTAGGTTAGATTTTTGTTTACCTTTATTCTACATAGAATTTGGCTGGAGTGTAGTTAGATAGCTACCTATATAATCGTGTCGCTGGCTCTTTGGAACCAGTGTTGTGAAATAAATAATAATAATAAATAATTGTAGACTTTTCACACAGCGCCATCTAGCGTCAAACTAAGCAAAGCTTGTACTATGGGCACCAGATGGCTGATAGAATACTTACATACTTTTCTTTTAACAACAAACCCGGAAGAAATATTTGCAGAACATACAAACATTTCTCCCGCAGCGGGGATCGAACCCGCGCTTCTTGCATCTCAGCCGAGTACTCGCCCGCCACGCCACCGAGGTCGCCAGGTCGATTAGTAGGTTCGGGGGTCGGGGGTTATTTGACTTTTTAATTGAATAGCCTTGTTTCGTCAGTTGTCAAAACGCGAGGAGTTGAAGGGGCTGATAGCGTCGGCAGCGGTGGTGGAGAGGAAGACGCAGAATGCGAAAAAGGGACTTCTCGCCGTGTTCAACAGCTTACATACAGACGAGAAGATTGAAGCTGCCAGTATGTTTATTTTTTATAATACTAGCTGACCCGCGAGCTTCGTACCGCCTTAGAAAATTAATAATGCAAAATTTCAAATTCTATGTCATTATTACTTCAAAGAATTCGTTCCTTCTTAGCGACACTATCGAATGGTATGTTTTTTTTTCTTTCAAAAATCAACTGGTTCGATTCCTGGCTAGGCATATTGATTTCTAATAATTCCAATGATGCAGTTTTAGTTTTCATCAAAATCGAGACTCCTTTGAGTACTTTTCGCTATTCCTCATAGTTTCGGATTTGGCCCTGCACCATTGAAAAATTCACCTGTATAACTCTTCAGCCAGCAATGTCCGACGGCCAAATAATAAAACGCAGAAAATTTATGTAATTTAAAAAAACTAAGGCCTTTTACCATCAGTAGATGATTTTATACAGCGTCAGGAGGCAACTTTTACCTTCACTAACGGGACGCTGTAGTGCCCGGGACGAATTAAGATGTAGTAGGCTTGCCCAGCACCTATTCCATCCTCAGCTTAGTCAGCCTTGTGCACAAGAAAGACATGGTCAATGCGTACGGAGCTGACTAAGCCGCATGTTTCCTCACGATATTTTCCTTCGCCGTTTGAGAGTACTGGTATAGCAAACAAAAATTTTCGCACAGAAAGATCCATTTGTACACGAGCAGATTTGAACCCACGACCTCAGGATCGCAAGGCGGGGTCACTGCCAACTAGACCACCAGTGCTCTCGTGTAAAAGGTACGGTCCAATTATGAAGGTCCAGTGGGTACTGAACCATTTAAAACATATTTTGATATAATAGGTCAGATGTCCATAACGGCCTTGCCACAAGCGTCCATCACGAGTCTTCGTCAGTTCTACGAGGAAAGGCGAGAAAGGCGACTCAAGAAAATGGAGCTCAGTATTAACTTCGATGTTTCTGATAGCTGTTCCTACACCGAACAAGGAGGTATGTCTTATTACGAGTGCTGAAGGTTCATTTATTTATTTACTAGCTACCGCCCGCGGCTTTGCTCGCGTGATATCCGGATAAAAAATAGCCTATATGTTAATCCAGTACATGTACTATGTATATTTCAAGTTTCATTCAAATCCGTTCAGCCGTTTAGGCGTGATTGGGGCACAAACATCCACACTCACAAACTTTCACATTTATAATATAAGTAAGATTTAGGCACTCACTACATGTTACAAAGAAAAAAAGAATTAACAAATAACTAAAACACAGTTTTTATCTGGTTTGTACATAACACTATGAGCGCACAGCTAAACAATTTAAATTGTGTTGAGCGAACAGAAAGGCAATAAGGTATGTTTGAGGACCAAATTAAACATAAACATAATAGTATAGGAAAGAAAATAATAATAATAACGCAATAAAGAAGTGAATAACAAAACAATAGAAATTACAATTAGTTACCATCTAATTTAGAGTTGAAATGGAGGATGTCTTTAATTATTACAGTAAATTTATGTAGTTTGAGTTATAAATATCCAGCTCATTTTAATAACGTTTTTCGACCATCTATATGGGCGACGACGGACTGATCAGCTGTCACCATGGCTCACCATATCCATCTTGGGAATTCGAATCAGGAGTCATCATCTTCCTGCCCTTATCCCACTCTATGTGGGGTCGGCACAAGAATCATGCTATAAGCGTTTTGGCTAAGGTGTTTTATGACCGGCCACCTGCCTGACGTCAATTCGAATCATTAGTGGCTGCTAGTTTTACGTTTATTTTTAGAAAGTTAAGGAACTTAGGAGTTTTGTAAGGTGGCTGTATAATGTTAAAACAAAGTATTTTAATCGTATTTTATATATTTTTCTATCCACAAGTAAAGTATCTATAGCTGCATAAAGTATTAACATTAGAAGTAAAAACAAATTGTTGTCTTAAGTCCTGTTACATTAATAAACATTATTAAAATTCCCGTATATGGCCATACTAGTAACACATACTACAAAAGTTCGCCAAAATCCGAAAATGTACAGGGTGCTACAAGACACAATGCTTCTATCCCTTTGTAGGATCAGACTTATCTAACTGTTGATTTTTACACTATCTAACAATTTCTGAGGCGTTTGATGCGACAAGCCCAAAATTCACAGAGTGTCCGGATGAGACATGAGAGGTGCGGGTTCAATTCCCTTTTATTGAGTCAGATAAGTTGCTGTTTTATCATTCAACAATCATTTTTAAGGCGATTGTGGTTCCATTTTCGTAAAAAACACATCAGATTCTTCAAACAAACCGATATCTAGTTCTTTGCTATCTAAATGGTTTGTAGGAGAATCCATATTTTCCTCACTAAGAGACTCATCTCTGTACATTTGCACAGGAGACATCCTCTTGGGCGATGCGTTAGCTCTGCTATCTATGCATTCTTTGTAAATAAGGTTGTTTATTGTATATATTACGTAAACTCTTCTGCCCTCGGGCAGTCTTCGAAGTTTTCTAGCCCATAGTTTCGTTAATATATCACATTCTTCGTTAATATGTGTTTCGTAGTCGCCATCTTGAATTTTGTAGTCTCCCTCTTGGATTTCGAAGTCGCCATCTTGGATTTTGTAGTCGTCATCTTGGATTTTGAAGTCGCCATCTTGGATTTTGAAGTCGCCGTCTTTGATTTTGAAGTCGCCATCTTGGATTTTGTAGTCACCATCTTGTATTTTGTAGTCACCATCTTGAACTTTGTAGTCACCATCTTGGATTTTGAAGTCGTCATCTTGGATTTTGTAGCCACCATCTTGGATTTTGAAATCGCCATCTTGGATATTGTTGTCGCCATGTTGGAATTTCCTAGGTCTGTTGTCTTTATGTGATTTGCTATAGGGCCGTTTCATAGCTTTTCGTGGATTTATGACTTCTTCTGTCTCTGAGGCGTTTGTATCATCTGTGCCGAGTCGACTGGAATCTGTATTCTCTATTAGTTCATTCTGGAACAAGATTTTAAGTTAGAAACATTAACTTCCCTCTTCGCGTGATAAGAGAGCGATGTGGAGTGAAAGAAGATGTAGTAATGAGGATTGAGAAAGGTATCTAATTCTAATTAATGTTATGGGAACAAAGATCTGCACTGACGTCTCGCGGTGGGGTGTATTGTGCATTATCCCCCTGCTAACCCTCCCCCAGCCAGCACAACTCCTTGAAGTACTGAAGAAGGACTTTGGGATGTTCGTTTTTTTTAGTTAAGTACAAGGCAAGTACAAATGTGGCACATTATAACATGGCACGGTCCAAATATTCGTTTTGTGTGTGTTCAGTATTCGGCATACTGAATATTCGCCCGATTATATATGCCTAATCGACGAACTTGACAAACATTACATGACACATCCTACCCTCCTAGTGAAGAACGCAGTAACTATGTCAAACATGTTTTGATATTATGTGAGTAAGAACAGAATGTTGTATTTTGTTAGGTAATTCCGATTATGTATCTGACAAATTTTTGTCAAAAATGCTAGTTACTGTGTTCTTCACTAGGAGGGCAGCATAGGTTACATCACACGCTCACTCACACATGCATACACACAGATACAGTAGTACCACAGTTATTGTGCACCTCGGCAATTTTCGTCTAGCTTCTGAAACACGAACTAACGATGATGATTCATCATCATCTTCCTGCCCCTATCCCACTCTATGTGGGGTCGGCACAGCAAGATCCTTAGATTAGGTATGCTGTAAGAGTTTTGGCTAAGGTGTTTTATGACCGGCCGTCTGCCTGACGTCAACCCTCCTTGGGAATACTTGCTTATTGTATCTCATCATGTTGGAGGATACTATCCCTTAGTCGACTTTTACGACATGCTCGGGGAGAGAAGCAGCTGGACGCATTCTGTTTATTCTTTACTCCCAGTTCAGCAGAGAAGTAAGAAGATTATGTTACAATAATTATGTAGATAGGGACTTTACTTACTTATTTTTTTAAGTTTAGTTATTATTTTAATTATACATTCGGACAAATTCGGTTAATATACAAAGCACGAAGTTTGCCGAGTTGCACAATGTGGTACTACTGTACGCATTAGTTTGATTTACCTTGCTCACCTCAGAACTTTTAGTTTTCCTATGTCTGTAAAGATCGTCTAAAAAGGAAGACATAACATTGTAAAATGGCCACTTAGGCTTGTATACATCATCCGCTGAACCAGAAATAACCTTAGACTCGCTATTATTCACTTTGGTCATTTGCATTTGATACGTTGTCATGAGATAATCTATTTTCTTTCTTATCTCTTTTAAAGGAATGTTCCCATTCCTCAGATTATGCTTTATCCTGTTCCACGCGTCACACGCGTCGTATTTGTTCTTGTATTCCGGTATCCTGAAGTTCCAAAGAGTTGGCTCGTTTCGGTATAGATTTATAAATTCGTAAATTTGGTCGTTTGTCCAATTCATTTTGTTACCCGACTAATCGGATCGGTTCGGACCGGATCGGTTATGTGCTTAGCAGTACGAAAAAAAGGTCTAGAAACTAGGTTATGAAAATTATTTATTTTATGCCATAACAGCTAAAATTCGCCGGGTGCGAAGCCAGGGGCGGACTGCTAGTGGTTTCATAAACAACAAAATTGTACACCAGACGTTTTTTCTTCCTCAAGAACAGATTACTATGAACTGACCTACGAGGTTTTCACTATAAATCAAATCACTTTATTTCAAGCAACTTAGTGGCTCATAACAGTGGTAGTAAATATACAATAAAATTAAAGAACACAGACAATAAAAATAATAAAAATCTACTATACGCCGACGATTTGAGTACGTTAGCTTGACTTAACTTGACTTTAGCTTGGATCGCACCTTTGTTTTGTTTAGATCTGCTCATTTGTGGTTACGCTGATGGCCTCTGATTAATTTTCTCTCAAGACTATGTTTTTGGAGGTTACGTTAAACGAACCTTCGCAGACGTATCCGCGGAACCACTGACGGTGCTATACTGCGCCGGCGCGGGACTAGTGTTGCCACCTTGGGTTTATTTAAAGCGCTATGTCAAAAGTAAAATGTCGCCAGATTTCAAAAATTTGGATTAAAAAAAAACCACCAAATTCCGCTAAATTAACTCAGACTAAAGAAACATTAGTTTAGAGGTAATCGGATTTTCTCAAAATCTTCCATGAATGACACTGATAATGACAATAATTATTCTGTCATACCATTGATCAAACATCTGCCTGGGTAAAATAATCCTACAAAAGAATCCTAAAATTTAAAGAACGGATATTCGTAGCAAGAATGATAAGATAATCGTAAAGAGATCTTATTTACCTTGTCCTATAGAACAATTTGAGAAATAAAGCATTACATGTTCTAAGGGGTTCCAAATAACACTTGGGATAGTACAAAATAAGAGAAAAATATCTTATTCTATCCGATGATGTCATGTTCCATAGAATATATTATGGGAACTACGTACCCAATAAAAGAAACTACTCACGGGCTTTTCGTATTTTAAAATAACAAAATGAAGCGCTCGTGGCAAGCACGTTTTTAATTAAAACGTGGTTTAAAAACAAACACCCCCCTCTTCCTTCCTATCTCCATGTGCGGTCTTAGACGTATGAGTCCACCTCGATTTTTTTAATCAATACAACACAGATTTGCGTCAAAACATGGCGGGAAAGCGCCATGTTCCTTCTTTCACACACAATCGATTCTACGTCTTATCGTTTCATGTTTAAGGTTTAGTTTTCGTAAGTGCCTTGCTCGTTTCAAAATAAGGTTCAATTCAATAAGCCAAGCTAATATCGATCGCCAAGCTATTTAAAACTTTCAAGTTTGTGCTACGGTAGGTTTTTTATTACATTTTTTGTTGTAGACAATGGAAGCCCGAAGTTCGCGGACGAATTGAGAATGTATCTGAAGAAGTTCAATTTGGAGAAGAATCGGAAGCTTGTACTAGAAAGGTAGTTTAACTTATTTTGCTAAAATAATCTTGAGACTCTCTCACCTAGCGCATGAAACATTATCCTCTTTCTTCTTAGTTGGGAAAAAGTTGCTTATAGGTACTTCTGCTATTCCAGATTACGTGTAGGTATTTCAGAAGTGGCTGCAAATTTTCTTATGTTTACTAGTGGCCCTGCTCCCATTAGGGATACGGGCGTGATAATAATGTATGTTGGACCAAATTGACGACGTTTTGGAAAAGGGACAGGTCAAGAGTACCCCAAAACCGACGAGCATGTATGAAGAATGTTATGAGAGTGAATGAAGCGAAAGAAGTACTTATGTCAGGATCGTAGCAAATGGAGATCCGTCATCTCTGCCTACCCCTATGGAAGGAAAACAGGCGTGTTATTATGACGGCCTCGGTAGCGAGGCGGGCGATTGCTCGGTAGAGACGCAAGAGGCGCGGGTTCGATTCCCGCTGCGGAAGAAATGTTTGCATGATCTGCAAATATTTCTTCCGGGGCTGGATGTTGTGGTACCATGGTACTCGTAGTTTCTGATACCCACGACAGAGGGAATCCTAGTGTGGGGTCAGGACTATGTATGTGACTGTTGGCTGTTATTTATTATTATTTATTATTATTACATATATGTAATTCGAAACTTACAGCGGAGAAAAGATCTGGTCATTTGAAACGATGCAATCTTCCGTGGAACTACTATACGCGAAATGGCAGAGCGATGACGTCACCACCTCCATCCTCTGCCCGTCTGTCAGTCTAGCTCACAACCTAGCTCGGCTAGCTCAGGAAGTGGCGGCGAAGGCTGAGCTGGAAGCTGTGCTGCGGCTTTTGGAAGGCCGCAAGAGAAATGAGCTAGCTTTAGGTAAGTTTGACTTAACAGTTTCTAAGTTATTGATCGAGCGAGCGAGATTGAGAGTACTGGTTGGTAGTGAACCCGCCTTCCAATCCTAAGGTCGTGGGTTCAAACCCGATCGTGTTCCAACGGATTTTTTGAAACCGACATGTCGTGAAACCTAAAAAAGTCGACTAAGGGATAGTATCCTCTCCAACATGATAGACCACTTATGGGCGATGGGCTGATCACCTATCAACATGGTCCAATATATCCATCTTAGGACTAAATCAGAAGTGGCTGCAAGTTTTCTTATGTTTACTTGTGGCTCTGCCCACCCCATTAGGGACACGGGCGTGATAATAATGTATGTTCTTTTCCAGATATCTCATCCACAATTGAAGAGGAAGAGAAGACACTGGACAGAATCAAAAAGAGGCTGAACGAAAATATACAAAACCTTCAAAAGACAGAGAGAACTCTGCAGCTTGGAACAGATAACCTGAACATATGGGCAGGGAATAATCTGAAACAATACATAGCGGAGAGCAGGATGATTGACGGCAGAAATTATAGGAAATACGAGAAGATCTTTCTAGAATGTTTGAAAATGTAAAGGTCATCACAGACGTAGCTATAAGTAAGTTCGTATGAGCTAGTGGCCAACTCTTGTGACGGAGTTTTAGGCCGCCTAAAGGCCTCCGTCATGACGACGACTTAAAAGCCGGGACCGACAATTTAACGTGCCCTCCGAAGCACGGAAGCGCTCGGCTCGTAATGCCACTTGCGATCACCCATCCCAATTGTGACCGCGCACAACGTTGCTTAACTTCAACGATCAATCAAGAACGTCTAAGCAAGCTACGCTACGAGCGTTTCACGATGTAGCTATAATATTATATTAATACTAGCTTTCGCCCGCGGCTTCGCTCGCGTAGTACCCGGATAAAAAGTAGCCTATATGTTATTCCAGCACACATACTATGTATATCGACGGAAGAAAGCGATTTTGTCGTATCTCAAAGCATTTAATTTTACACCAGAGCCAAAAAACCTTTATTTACAGCAATTAGTCGTGTGAACAGTAAAAACTAGGGGAAAAAATCAAGGGCGTATCATAAAATTTTTCATCGTAGAAGACGAGACATAGACCATTCGAAGCGGCTTTTTTGCTTATCAACAATCAAGTTTTAAGTTATATTAGACATTTTTTGAGATACAACATTTCCGCTTTCTGCCGTCGATATGTTCAAGTTACATTCAAATCCGTTCAGCCATTACGGCGTGTTTGAGGCACAAACATCGTCACATCCACACAAACTTTCACATTTATAATATAGTAGGATAGGATTTCACTTAAATACGTCCAGCTGCTTCTCTCCCCGAGCATGTCATAAAAGTCGAATAAGGGATAGTAACTCCAAACATGATGGACGATATAATGGGCGATGTGATGATCTTGGGAATTTGGAGCAAAAATAAATAAATAAATAACACCCAACAGTCACATACAATAGTCCTGACCCCACACTAGGATCCCGTGTCGTGGGTATCAGAAACTACGAGTACCATGGTACCACAACACCCAGACCCGGAAGAAATATTTACAGGACGTGCAAACATTTCTTCCGCAGGGGGAATCGAACCCCGCGCCTCTTGCGTCTGCCGAGCAATCGCCCGCCACGCCACCGAGGCCGTCTCAACTCAAAATGGTTGCAAGTTTTCTTATGACTATTTGTGACTTAGGGAATAGAGATATGGGCGTGGTAATGTGAGATTTTTTTTACACGAACTTCATTTTCCCGCTGTTTTAGGAGTTGAATTTCGGGAATTCGCTTCTTAGTGCGCCCTTGTACCATTCGTTCACATTCCCTCCCAAGAGTTCGCAAGCGCTCAGAGTCAGCCAGCGAACAGTCAGCCGCTCACTGTTCGCCTAGTGGAAACACGGCCTAAGAGTAGGGTTGCCATCTCTAAAATTTGGCAACCAGGACAAGACTCGTGAAAACCCCGGAAATGGGAACCCAGAAACCGGACATTTTTTGTTTACAAATTATTTGTATACATATAGCGAGTCGGTTTGTCCGTTGATCGCGGCGCGCGGGCACAGTGCGTGTGTCGCGGGCGGCCCAAGACTTTGATAATTTAAACCCGGACTACATTATGAAGGGTCCACTGCAATAATGATGAATGTCCTTTGACTTTCATTTTAAGATAATTGGTTATAAACGATGTAAAAAAACTGAAACCTGAAGACAATAAACAGTTTTTTTACACCGTTTATTAAAACCCAATCAAAGGACATTCATCATTATTGCAGTGGATCCATCATATGAAACCCCGCCCGGACGCTCCCCGGAAGCCCTCTAAACTAGGACAAATCCGGACGGATGGCAACCCTAAGAGGAAAATACCCTAAGTTTCATCCTTCTAGGACTTATGGTTTAGGCTGCCAGTCAGCCAGACAGGCGGTTAAGAGTTTAGTACATGTACGATTCTGTTTTGCATTTTATGACTGATCTAAAGTAATTTTGACTTTTTTCATTTACAAGAACTCTTCTACAAGGCGGCAAATTTTTAAGACTATTTTTTGTGGTTAAGTTTAATAAAATGTATGCACAGCCTATCATTTAGTCTGAGGCACAAAATGATCTTTAGAATAATCAGAAATGTAGGTATGTATTCTTTTTTCTTACAATAAACGATTAACTTTTAGTAAATAAAATGTATTTTATTTTTCTCTTCAAATATTTTCCACCCTAAGCTTCACATTTCTCGGCACAGTACCTATTCTCCCTTATGGAGATGTTTTCCCCAAGCTGACCCGGACTTTGTCAGATGGTGGGGCTATTTCTACCACCCCTGTGGCTGGGCGGGTGAGTGAAAGTGGGTGGTGGTAAGTACCTACCTCACCCACCCAGGGTTAGTTAGGTATAGTTTGCATAACGTAGGAAAAGTTTGTTATTCCCGTTGAGTCACGGGATAAGTAACACCTCCATTGGGTAACACAATGTGTATTTTATTTTCTCGTTGCGTAAAGCAGTTACCTACGTAAAAAATCGTCTTACTGAACGGGATAAAAAGTTGCGTCGTGAATATGTCGCGTTGAGTCACACTTAAATAGGTATGTTTAAGCTTCATTGATGTTATTATACACACTACGTAACCTAAAAGCTTAAAATAACTGAAACTGATTTTATACATGGTTTATTAATGAAAGGACCCAAGGAAATAGCATTTTATGTGTATTTTTTATTATAGAAATAATATTAGGTTTTTATGTTATTTCTAGACTATTAAAAAATCGCGCAGTTTCGTTCAAAACCAAACGTGAATTCTGTCGCGGGACTATACAGACAAGACATCTTGGACGAATAAAACAAATAAATAAATAATAATAAAATTACTCGTAAAATAAATTATTCATCCAAGACCGACACTCGAAGTTGCGAAGCCATTCCATAATTAGTTTTAGTTGTAAATTATTTTATGTACTTATCTATGGATTTATTTTTCTGCAACAAAATATTTTAATTTAATTTAATAATTACCTCTAATGCTAGATGTTACCTACCTACATTCGCGTTTCACGGCCTTCGCAGGATTTCGCGGCGCAAATGTAGACGCGCGGGAAAAACTGAAAGAATAGATGTTTTCACGTTTACATTTTTTCCTTCTAGTTTAGGAAAGGTAAAGAATTGAAAAATTTCATCCTTGATCCTTCAACTTTCTCGACCGCACTTGTGTAAAAGCATTTTTTTACTAACATAATAATTTACACGAAGGGTTCCGTACCTACCATCGTACATGCACATAAAATGTTTCTTGTATGGAGCTCCCTTTTATTTTATTTTTATTATTTGTTATTACAGCGACAATAAAATACGTAGGTAATAGGCACACACTCTGAAAATTTCAACTCTACCTATTACAATTCGTGAGATACAGCCCCCCGACGGACGGACGGCTGGAGAGGCTTAGTAATAGGGTCCCGTTGACACCCTTCGGGTACGGAACCCTGAAAAGTACTACATACCATCTCAGACCAAATAAAAAGAAAAGACGGCGCGCCGCAAACAACAAAAGTGAAGCCACACAAAACCGTGCTCCTGCAAGTAAACATACACGCTCACGCACACACCATGTAGAATGTAAACAAACGAACCTGTTTTCCTATTTTTCTCTCTAAGTATATAATTTCCCTTCTGTGTGAACTGAGGAGATTCTTCATCTTAACTTTCAAGTCTTTCTTTGGTAGGCGTAATTTTCTCGCTATTTCATCCCACAACGGCTCGCGATTACTTTATTGTGGTACCTAGCGGACGTGACGCGGATCCCAGAACTCTGTGTGCTCTGTACATTTCGATTAGACGAATGCATGTGTGTCGTTATCCATTTTAAAAAGTTTCGAAACAATAAGACCCAGAATGCGATGCATTCACCACTTCCTCACCCCATGATTTAACATAGGAACAACTAGACAATTTCGCAAATTGTACTACTTACTATATTTTTATGATCAACACAAAGTATGGGCAACGCGGCGCCGGCGGTGTGCGCGGCGCGCGGCGTTGCCGCTCTGTAGTCTGCCTGTCAAATAGCCGCGCGACGTTGCCTCTTTGCAGTCTGTAATAAGAGTATACGTAACAGACAGTGAGCGACACACCAAAGGAGCTCACAAGTTGTGACTGTGTTGTGAGTCACAACACATTCACACAACTCACGACACACCCGCTTTGCCGCGTCTGTTTATGTTTTTATTGTACCTACCTATCACAAATCACAACATAAGCCGTAGAGGCACCTAACGAGTTTTACTTGTCTAATTTAAAATCTAGTGGTATAGTGAACATTTTTAAATGCTGTTACCCACACTGTTCTCTTAAATTGTCCTTTTCTTTAGATGTGTGTGATATTATTGTAAGTGAAATAATCAAGCAGTCATAAAAACATTTATTTCATTATAATATAGGTAACTCAAAATATACTTTAAGTACATAATTTACTTAACATAATCTAATTTTCTTCTAATTTAAGAGCTGTATCTAATCTATCTATCGTATAATCCGTTACTAGTAAAAAATATTCATTCATCATTACTCATATAGATTAGCATATTTAATTAATTTTAAGTTGAAGTTATTATTTAGCTTAGAGATTTTTTCGGAAAAAATGGCGCTCTATGTGAAACATCCCAAGTAACCCCTAATTAATTGTTCAATGATGATACGGCCACACTATCGTGACATGGCAATAATTATGGCCATAAATAAAACAACACCGAGGTGTAGCCACGATTTTGGCCATAACTTTACAATGTCAATCAATATGGACTAGGTATGACGGTAGGCAATCTCCTGTAGCTTTTTCGCAAATCAAAGACGATTCTTGCGGTAATTTTTGCGTCAAGTGGCCACACTACAGTGTGCGACATGAGCTCAACGGAAACGTACGTGCAAAACTATAAAATCGTTTTGTCTAATCTCATAAATAAAGATAGAGAAGTGGTGAAAAGATACCCCCTTGAGGGACACCAGCCTTAATCTCCTTCCATTCGGAAAACTCCTGGCCATCATTGTTTTTTTGGCAACGACTTTGTAAGAATGAAGAAAACTATTGTATAACAGAAGGTGATAAGCCGAGTTTGGGTAGAATGGCTAGCAAAAGGTCATGATCGACAGCGTTGAATGCTTTGCTAAAATCAATAAGCACTAGAATTGTTACATGAAATTCTTGCATGTTAGCTCGAATATCTTCTAGTTTTTTATTCCATAAAACCACGGGGATCACTTGGACACGTCTTAAATCTACGTTGCATTTACACCTGTTCGTAACGCGACCAAGCGTGGAAGATACAGGTAAGAAACCACGCTTGTCTATTTTTTTTTTGGAAAATGATCCCTTCACAATCATGTTTATAAAAGGAGTTGGAGCATTATTCAGTCCCAATAATTTTTGTCTTCTATATAATCGGATATTTTGTAGTAAGCTTTTTTAAACAACTTTTGTTTAATTAGTTTTTTTATTAATTGACTTTGTCATCTGACATCTCGCTTGGGACTTTGTTAAAGAAGCGTAGGTAACCTTTAGAATTCGTTAACTTTAGAATAATTGTGGGTACAGCGAGTTTATCCTTATTTCTAGTATTAGCACTATGATTACCTATCGCTATTTTTCTTAAACTTACTAACATTTTTATGTACGTAGGTACTTACATCAAGTTTTCGTAAATATATTGACAAGGAACCAGACATCTTGTTTATTTCTTAAAATTTATTACCTACGTAATGACTTACTAGGAATCTTCCAAAATTTAAACTAATTTACGCGACAGAGTTGCTTGCTATGTGATATAAAAAGTTCATTCGGAACAATGTTACTTACTTAGTAGAAGTAACCGGTTACTAACCTTTTTAATAAACGATAACCTACAAAGTCGAAATAATGTTATTTGTAACACAGTAACCTTTCTAGTAATATGATAGATGTTCCTGAAACGGTTACTAACCATTTTAGTTATATAAAAAGGTCATTAACCTTGCTTGGGAGTTACCTCACCTGCTACAAAGCGCTAGAACTAAGTGGCAAAGAGTAACTAATGCAACAATTTCTTGCTAATTATAATTAGTCGAGAGAAGTTGAGTTTTGAAGTTATTTCAAAGCTAGACGATGTGCTTGAATGCCTTGTTCAACCTTCTATAAAATTACGGCCATACCCTTTACTTAAATTGTTTTAATACAGTAAGTACCGTCTTTTCGTCTAAAAAACTCTGTTCTATGTTTTCTCAATTCTACATCACCATTTGAGTGAAAGGGAGAGGGTAATCCCCTGGGGGAAGAGGTTGGGGGAGGGTTGAGAGAACCCGCCATTTCCCCTATGACCGTAAGTAGAGGAGAGGTCGAACAATACATTCTAGCATTATCGTCCGGTTTTGAGAGAACTTCAAAAGTCGACTTTATGTCTACGAAACTCAAGGCGGTATTGCATTGTCCGTAATTTATGTACTTGGACGGACTCTCGGATGTTGCACGGTCTGACGAGGCCAGAATATCGTTTGTGCACTAGTTTTACTGTACGACATTTTATATTTCGCCATTCCGAACCGTACTTTTGTACAGTTCTGATTATACTTTTTATTTTACGTCATTATTACTCTAATGAGGATTAGTCATATTTTTTTTTAAGTATGCAGATTTTTAGCTATAAAAAAAAGAATAAATACTGTGTTTTTGTTTTTTTTAATTGGATCAAAAATGACCAAGATATAGATAGGTATTTTAGAGCAAAAATCTAATAAACGCGTGCGAGAAAGTTAGCGGCACGCTGTGCGTCATTATAATCGCCTGTCGACAGAAAGTATCATTTATCGAGTCGCCAAGGGTCGCCATCTCAGTAAGCCGTTAGTAAGTACATAAAAAGAGCTTGCGTTTGTTATTTACATCGTAGGTATTTTGTTTTGGTGTTGATAATGCTGTCAGCAATGATATTCTATCATTGGCTGTCAGGTAAATATTACTGTGTGCCTAACTTAAAAATGATCTATCAGTCATAATAAATGACCCAACTAACTAACTCAAAACTATAGGTAGGTAGGTAGGTACATGTACCTATATAAGTAAGTAAGTAGTACCTACCTTACCCCCGAATACTCGAACGCATCACAAAGTTGAGCACGTTTCAAATGACGATTTTTTGACAGATTTTCATGAGAAACTGTCAAAAAATCGTGAGTCGCATTTGAGTATTCGGGGGGTAAGTAAGGCAAATAATAGAACACAGGTTAACGTACGGGACTACATTTAGGTCGATAAGATGAAACATACAAACTTTCAGATTAATAATATTAGTAGGATCTATCTTCGAGTACACCTACCTAGAGTACCTACTGTCTATAAGGAGAAAGAAACAAATATATTTATTAACATTTATTATTTTATCATTATCTAATAGGGAGAAAATTATGTTACTTAGGTAGGTACTTGATTATTTTCTTGTATTATATTAATCAATGAGTGCGTATAATCAAATTATAGTAAAAACTGAACAAACACAAACAATACACGCCACGACATGAGCGAAATGGTGAATAATCTGAACCAAACCAGCGATTTTGCACGGATGATGTGCGCGACAAGCGATGTCTGACGTCATCATACCAAGCGCAGCTCCGAGCGCACGTCATGAAATAAAACTTTAATAACTTCATCGTTTCATGAAGGATTTAAATAATTACGGCCTCGGTGGCGGGGAGGGCGATTGCTCGGCAGAGACGCAAGAGGCGCGGGTTCGATTCCCGCTGCGGAACAAATGTTTGCATGTTCTGTAAATATTTCTTCCGGCTCTGGGTGTTGTGGTACCATGGTACTCGTAGTTTCTGATACCCACGACACAGGGAATCCTAGTGTGGGGTCATCACTATGTATGTGACTGTTGGGTGTTATTTATTTATTTACTATTATTTATTATAATTTATGGACATAATGCTCAAAATATTATAGCGCACATGCGTTAAATAAAAATCACGATCTTTGATAAGAGTGATTGCTCCTAATTTTGACATTTATACGTCATTATATTCCTGTGGCGGTGATACCTACGGTATTAATGCTTTATTGCGGGACTAACAAGCAAATACAACGTAGGGAGACTTACAAAGTTTCAAAACGTTTTTTGCCACGTGTACCTAGCTAAATAATACACGTGCCAAAAAACGTAGCTTAGCTACGCGTGGCCAGGGGTGTATCAGGGGAGCGGGGTGAGCAATATTTTGTGGCGGCGGGGGAGGATTGGCCGGACAACTCGCAACACAAGAATTACTTAGAATAGGCGAGAGAATTACTTAGAATAAGGAGATAAAGGCAATGAGGTCACATGCGTAAACATTCATAGTAGCTTGTTCTGAGTCATAGCTAGCGGATGCGCCGCTATCAAACCCTAATAATAAACCCTATAATATATAGTAGGTACATAATTATCATCAGGAGATGGTAGGATGAATTCAAGTTAACGGCAGGTGCAATATAGACAAGAAATACACACGACCGCGAACTTTGGAAGAGTCTAGGGGAGGCATAATGCTGTGCCAATAATCTAATCTTACTTCTTACTTATATTATAAAATTGAAAAGTCTTAGTTTGCTTGAAATTGCCGGCGTAAAGCTCAAAACGCAACGATAGCGCGTACTAACTTTACCTGTGCTGCCATCTAGTACGAAAGTTAGTAACGATGTTTGGATGTTTGTGCCTCAATCACGCCTAAACAGCTGAACGGATCTGAACGAAACTTGGAATATACATAGTA
Organism: Scotopteryx bipunctaria; assembly: GCA_949320045.1. Taxonomy (NCBI): domain Eukaryota; kingdom Metazoa; phylum Arthropoda; class Insecta; order Lepidoptera; family Geometridae; genus Scotopteryx; species Scotopteryx bipunctaria. Next base: position 1,683,027 of record OX439464.1, on the reverse strand, counting down.
TATGTACTGGATTAACATATAGGCTGTTTTTTATCCGGATACCACGCGAGCGAAGCCGCGGGCGGCAGCTAGTATATTATAAATGCGAAAGTTTGTGAGTTTGGATGTTTGTTCCTCAATCACGCCTAAACGGCTGAACGGATTTGAATGAAACTTGGAATATACATAGTACATGTACCGGATTAACATATAGGCTATTTTTTATCCGGATACCACGCGAGCGAAGCCGCGGGCGGCAGCTAGTACTTAATATAATATGATACCGATGTCTAATAAAATTGGTAGGTAGGTAAAGATATAATGTGAAACTAGTATAAGAGGCTTTGAAATTAAAATTGAAAAATTATAGTAGGTACATACCTACATACATAAAATCACTCCTGTTTCCCATAGTAAGGCAGAGACCATCTCCATTTGCTACGGTTCTGACTTCAGAACAGCAAAATGGACTTCGTTGTCCTGACATAGGTACTTCTTCCGTTTCATTCACTCTCATTACATTCTTCATTAGTAAAGGTAGAACCAGAATAATTAATAAGTTGCCTGTTATTATTATGGTTACATAGCTTATAGATAGATTAGATAACTTGCTTTACAGTTAGGTAGATTGATCAACCCGTTACTGTAGGCAAAAGTAGCCTCCTGACGCTGTATATCAAAGCAAAGCCTAAGTTTAAGCCTTTGAATAATCAATAATTTAAAAAAAGAACAAATTGATGGAATGTTTTTAAGAATAGGACGCATTTATTCGACCACCACAAACATAACATAAATAAAAAATATTTAGTACTGAAAAGAAGAGAAAAGATATAATGTAAAATTAATTTAATGTAAGTATCTATTGTTATTTCAAGTTTTAAACGTTTTATTAATGTGCATGGTAGCTAAGCTAATTAACAACTTAACCGTACTTACAGAAAATTCAAACCTCAGATCAAATCAAACATACAAAATAATCTACTCTTAAGCCTGTCTGTCGCAGCCAGCGGGTCGATAGCACTGTACCTACCTACTTACGTACTTTATCTTCTACTTTGAGTGGAGAGTTCGCCAGACATGGCCGAAACGTCCATAAATAGAGATATGGCAACGAGTGCGAAAGAGATAAACGATGGGTACCGGTTCCTAGCAACGGGTGTGAAAGAGACACAAGATCAGTACCGGTTTTCTCTCTTGAGTTCGATCCTTCACTCAACTTGACTACGCACACTCAGATCAAATAATACGCACAGAACATTCCAATATAGATTGAACTGTTTCATTACTAATTATTCCGGTTTTGGTTGATCAATCCTTAGCATTCATTTAGGATTGATAACGGTTGATTGATATCGGTTAGCAGTTGATTTAAATGAACCAGAACTGATAAGCTTTTAAAGCCATTTGCGGTTTGGGTAAGTATTGTGTGGTGCTTTATTAGAATTCATTTATAGAATAGATACCTATCTAAGTAGGTAACCAAAGCGTCTATTGAGTTTAACTCCCTAGATAAAAAGGTTTACCACAGAATATAGAAGATTCGAGATTCAGATATACCTACCTACCTACCTAGATTATAGGTAACCTACCCACAGAATTTATAATTTCTATATAGGTATAGTAGGTAGGTACCTACCTAGTACGTACTTAGAAATTGTAAATTCAGTTGATATAGATAGGTACCTATAGGTACATTTTCTCTAGTTCTACTAGGTTAGGTACTTCATTAGCTAGAAGAGTAGTGTCATCTTTTATGTCACCGTAAAATTGAAAATATTGTTAGATTATAATCTCGCGAGATTGTAAACTGTCAAACATCTGCTTAGATCGAAATTAGTACCTAGTCAACTATGTGTAAACTACGTTTTAGGCGAGCGAGCAGAACGAGTGTGCCGCGGAAGTGCTCGCCGAAGCGCCAAAAATTTAGAGCAATTTAAATTGTAGGCAATATGTTACGGTTCACAATCTTTCGACAGTTTACAATCTCGCAAGATATTTATAATCTAACGGTAGGTACTTATTTACAATTTTACGGTGACATTTATACAACGTGTAACATAATGTCCCTATAAGCCCGAAAGGGGTGTATTCAGACCGAGCACTTGAATACATTGACGTGTGCAAAGGTTCAATACATCATATTTGAAATTCCTATACAATTAAAAACAAATTATTTCATGAGAAATTTGTGACAACCCTATGTGTTTGTTTACCATTTGCGTAGGTAACAAACACACGCGCACCCTCCTATCGCGTCGGACCCACACATACGCAGACAATTGAACGCGCGGCAAGTTTCAAAAAGTACCTAGGTGTAATCACCAGTTTTCGTAAGAATTTGCAATTTTTTTAATTCTACGTAGAAATTAAAGTCGAAGATTAAAATCACGATATCTTTCACACATAAAAAAACAACTACCTACCTACATCTACCTAGGTAGTTACCTAAGGACCTAGGTACAGGAAAAGTTAAGTTATACCTTTTCTCCCTTCTTCTTGGTTGGCTCGGAACACGGCTAATTGACATGGTAGGTATTAGGTAGGTATGTAGGTACCTAGGTTGGTATTACTGGTAGGTACACATTCACATTCACAATCACAAAATTATTTTTGTCATTTTTTATTAGTAAGCTAGGTACTAATGGGGTACCTACTAGGTAGGGTGATAGGTTAGGTACCTATCATCATACCTACCTATCACTGAATTTTATCACTGTTGACACACACAGTAGGTACTCGGTATCCATCAAAGGGAAGTAGGTACAACACACCACCGAATTCCCGGTCTTCCCTCACTGGTGCGCCCCGGTGGAAAGATCCCGTCGAGAGAAGACGGTTCACCAATCCCAGAAAATAGCCCGTAAGATGGCAATGGCCGCCCTAGATAACGCTCTCTGTAGAGCTGACGCGCCGCTACTAAGCGGCACACACAACACCATATCATAATACTCACCGTTTGAGTACAAAGCCGACATCGTATCGTACGTTAATTAGTTACGCGAACCGGGAGATTGCTTGTTGCAGTTGTTGCAAGGAACGAATGCTAATTGCGACTGATAAAAACCGATCTGTTTTGCGACCAAAAGTAGGTACCTATTGCCGAAAGCCGAATTTTTAGGGTTCCTTGTCTGGGGTAACCCACTAAATACCGATTGGGAAAAAAAGGCAAAAAACTTCATCATACATCTACTACTACTAACTACTACTACTACTGTCGTCGTGTCCGTGTCGCTAGCTCTTTTGAACCAGTGTGGTGGAAGGATTAGAGTGCACCTTGAAGGCTCCTTTCGTACACTTTGACACACGTCTATGACATGCCTGGTTTCCTCACGATGTTTTCCTTCACCGTTTGAGAGCATTGATATTGCACACATAAATTTCGAATCGAAAAATCCATAGATTCGAACTCACGACTTAAGGATGGGAAGGCGGGGTTCATAGCAATATGCTACCATGTGCTCTATCCCCATTTGCTACTAGGTACCTACCTACTTACATAATAACCTACCAACAATTACGTAGTTCAATCAAGAAAAGTAAAAAACAAATAAGCCTACGGAACCAATTTGATTTTATTAAACAAACGCTTGCGGTGCGGTGTCGGTTGACGGTTGCGGATTTTGAATTTAGCAAAGGCACCGACAGCCAATTAGGGCGAGGTGCCATCCCACTAGTTGTTGTTGTTGTTTCAATGCAACCAATGACAAATAGGCTGTTCACGATGAAAATGAAGATTAGTAAGACAGATAAGTCACAACCTTTGACTTTAGTGCCCAAGTAGGTAGGTACAAAATTGCATTGAAAAATGCTCCAATGAATATTGGAATAATACATCGTTGGAAAAACTAAAGTGGAATAGGGTCACGGCTTATCCTCAGGCATGGTAGACCTCTTCTCATACTTCTTGTTACCTACTCAAGATGCTTTTAAGGCCCGAGTAGGTAGGTACAAAATTGAGTAGGTATCACGGCTTTATCCTCAGGCACGGTAGACATCCTCTCATACTCCTTGGCACCCACTGAGGATACCTTTAAGGCCCGAGTAGGTAGGTACAAAATTGAGTAGGTAAGGTACCTATCTCCTATACTAGGTACTTAACAAAGAGATCTGAAAGGATGTTTACGGTGCCTAGGGATTTTAGTCGTGATGTGTGTGACCTTACATTTTAATTACCAATAAATACCAAGGTACCAACTAGGCCTTCAAAAAAAATAGAAATTACTTATTAAGCCACCTCGTTATTAGGTAAGTAGGTAGGCATTTTACTAATGGTGTCTGTTCTGTTACCTGTTTCATCTAGAGTTCACACTTAAAGGTCAAAAAACAGCTGTAAATAGGGATGCCTCATGTTGTGTCAAGTTACGTATTGGAGCAAAGTTTAAGAGACATTTCATGAATGAAAACCTTTGAAATTTTAAAAGTCGTTGAACAAACGTTGTTCGCAATGACGTATAGAATACCCCCGTTTCGGGCTTATAGGGACATTATGTTACACGTTGTATAATATTTCACATAAAACTGGTGTAACTGTAATATACTGTAATAATAATAATAAAATGTATCCTTCGACTCAACAACCAACATACAACCTTGTGATCGCTTTTTTGTGATAACTTCGTCAGCCGGTAAGCTACTTAAATTCTTAGCGATATTAAAAGTCAAGCGGAGCGAACGACGGACGCGTCGCGTCGTCGAACGAGGTCATTATTATTATTATTATCAACGGACGGAGCAACCCATTCCGCTCCTAATTCCTTGGCGGCTAAGCTATCTATAGATAGATAGGTAACACGCGTCAGCTGCGACAGAAACAAACAAACCCAGCGCCACGAGTGCGATAGAGATAGCTATAACATGTAGCGTCAACCGCTAGGAATTTGCAGGCCAACCAATGCTGGCAGCATGCCATACTGGCACTGGCACTCGACCGCTTGTTGCCTGTGCGAGAAAGGAACAAAATTCTCAACGGGTTCGGTCGAACTCGGCCCACACAATTCTAGTGGGTTTCGTTCGTGCCGTGCCGTGGTGTGTGCGTTGGTCTGCGCTACGCTCTCTCTACCAACCAACGTTTATAATTCTTGTGCGTGATATTCTGTCTGGCATCGCAATTTGCATATCGCATAAAATAATTGTTATTTGAATTCAACAACAAACAAAACTTGTTGTAAGTCGAAGTCGTTAATTTGCTATTGTTGGACTCTTGTGACAACTGACAGCCAAGCCAGCAGTCATTTATTTTGGTTGAGTCGAGCGGCCATTTTGTATTTTCGATTTTTCGCCGATTCGATTGAATGTCAGAAGTTTGCGGAAAATAAATAAGTTTTTGCAGTTTTTCCGAGTGAAGTGTCGATTTCCAAGGTTAACTTTTGTGAAGTGAAAATCTAATATAACTGTGGCTTGTTTTTGTCTATCACTGGTACTGCATTGTGTTTATATTGGTTGGAAATCCAAGGAATAAAATTGCGGCGTCCTAGGCATTTTCTACAGTAAAATCTCTAAACCTAAAAAGGGATTGAAGTCAAACTGGACTATCTTTTCTATTTTGAGCCGGTTATTGAGTGATAAATGTGAGTTTTTTTTGTTTATAAGTATTTTATTACCCTTTAGAACCTACCTTTCGCATGATTTTGGACTGGGTTGTTGTTGTGTGGTAATTAGGTGTAGAACAGTTGAATAGTGCTATGTTTTGTCAACAAAATTGTCTAGAGATTGAGTATATTCCTACTTTCTACTAAATAAAATAATCTTATCAGCATTTTCCTAAGTTAGTTATATATGTTCTAGCTTAGACCTACAATAACAATGATCACAAACAATACGAATATTTTTATTGCATCAATTAGGTAACACTCATGCATAGTGCAATAGTTTGATCCTATCCAGTTTATATTTACCTACAACCTAAGTACTAGCTTATATGCGTGTTAAAATTTTTGACACCCCAATTTATCCCTTTTTATGGGTGGTTTTGTAAATTATTATTTTTGGAGAGAAGCCACCTGCAATGAGGCTACAACATGCAAGAAGATGTTATTGTAGGTTTAGGGCAGGCTTATATTATATTCTCAGTCTTTGTGTCATCATCATTTGCACTCTTCACCTGCTGGGTATTTTTGTGTGTGCCATTATCCTGTTTGACCTGTCTGGCCAGCAACAAAATACTATATTGTAATGAAAAGAAACACCTGTTTCTTTTCATTACAATATTTAATTCTTATTACTGGTAGGGGAACAAAGATCTGCACTGACATCTGGCGGTAGGGTGTACTGTGCATTAAACAACTGCTAACTTGTTTAAATATTTAAGAGATGCATAATTTAATGAGAAACAGGATGTCCGGCCACACTAACATCATTTGGACATCTTAATCATTAAGTTGTTTTTACAAAAACATTAAAATTGTTCATCAATTTTGTCCAAGTCAGTTAAGTCAAAATAGGTAGGTAATGTGTTCTTGTATTGCAATAATATTTTAAAGAAAATAATAAAGTTTCATTTAATTTATATTCAATAATAAATAAAAAATACTGGTTCCTATTAGCATAACTACATGTAGTTTGGTTCCTTGTTTATTTGAAAAAACTATCACTAGGCACATATGATAAAACAAAGTCCTCCCGCTGCATCCTTCTATCTGAACACAATAAACTCCGAAACTACCAAATCGATTTTATTTATTTATTTATATCTTTATCCCACAACTTCAGGCATCACAGATATACCTGTCATAATAACAATGTGTCATAATTTTATTGTGCATCTTTTTCATAAACAGGCTCAAACTTAGCGCTATTCTGGTTACACAGGAAGTATTGCCAAAATTGGTAGACCAATTTCTTGGCCCACCGTACTTAAGTACTGATCAGGAACTGTTGTGGTGGAGAGGCTCGTAAGATGATGAGCTAAAGTCATTTTACTTGTTCACAGGTCTCGTAAGAAATGGCAACAAAGCTACAACCTGAAATACCATCATCACCACCTAATGATGAGTCAGGTTTGTCTTTTTCCTTGAATACCCAAAATTTACCTATAAAAAGTGATATATTGGCTTGTAACTCCAAATTTAAATACTGGAAATACCTAGGTAGCTTTTTGTTTTACATATTTTAGTACCTAAAGTAACTAGGTGCCTAGTCTTCCTACTTTTTAGATACATTTATGCCCGTTCCCTATATTCAACTAACGGACGAGTGCTACATGTAGGGAACGCAATCACGCGAGATTTTAGCCAAGCCGAGTGAGATCACGCGAGATCAGGAAAGCCAATCTCGCGTGATCTCGTCAAAAATGAGATCTCGCGAGATTGATAACTCAAATTGAACTATTTTATTTATTTTTAAGGATTGTGTACCAATATAATCAGATAGGTTTCACCATTTCATTCATAATAATTAATCAGTCCTTTTAAACTAAGTAGGTATCTACAGTTTAGATTTAGATGTAATTTTGAAAATAAATAAATAAATATTTGTGGACATTTCACACAGCGCCATCTAGCCCCAAACTAAGCAAATAATAATGGCTGATAGAGTACTTCTTAGTTAGGTATCTACTTTTTTTTGTAAATACATACTTATTTATACATACTTATAATACATAATACTACAACACCCAGACACGGAAGAAATATTTGCAGAACATACAAACATTTCTCCCGTAGCGAGAATCGAATCTGCGCGTCTTGCGTCTCGGCCGAGCACTCGCCCGCCATGCCACCGAGGTAGTCGAAAATGGATTCTTAGAAGGCAAGATTATGTGTCAAGTGCATTGTTAAACAAACGGCTTCTAATGTTACAAACCAAGTAGCCTGCAGCTGAAAACGTCCGTAACACTTCAAGTAAAACCTAAACTATTCTGCCTCACAATCTCTTAATTCTCGCGAAATCTCGTCGAATTTTAACAAGAGATTAATCTCGTAAAAAATATGCGTGATGTCGCGAGTACGAGAATGCATTCTCTAGCTACATGTCATAGCAAGGTTGTAATCTGCTATCTACATGCATAGCTAAACTTTTTTAACAAAAAAATTACGTAGCATGGTAATTTTTCATCAGTGGCCCGTTAGTTGAATATAGAATTTCGGCATTTGTAGGACCTAGTTGACCTAACTACTTATAGAGCTATCTTTGTAGGAGAGTAGTTATAATTTATTTGTATTTATGTGTTTTAAAATATCTACCTTTTTTATTTTATTTGCATTAAGATAGCCGTACACGCTAGAGTATATCTGAACAGTTACACCCGTCAGGTAAGCTTGAGCTGAGTAGTAAGATCGACCTGAACAGTTGTGCAACATACAATTTGTAATTTTGTTATATACTTTCAATATGTAAGCGTCTAAGTTATTAAGTTGACGTGTTGGCAATGTGTTTGCACTTAATATTTCTTTTTTATAAGTTGTTTTCTAATCGTGAAAACCTTTAATTGGCTTTCTATTTTTACTGTGTTGTCTATTAGTTATCTTCCGCTGTTGGTTTTCCTATAAATAAATAAATAAATAAATACACACTCTGGTTTCAGTTGAACTGTACAGGCAAACCTGTCAGGTACACTCTAGCGTGTATGGCCTGCTTAAGCTTGACTTGCACAGTTGTACACGATTTGATTATGATTATAATAATATTATTTTTTGAGTGTTTTGTAGCCTCTTATTCACCAGCAGATAAATGTCCTGCCACACGTGTCGCCTGTATCGCTTCAAAAGTCTAGCAACAATGGAAGGTCGCAAGACAAGATGTATTGCGGCGTCAGTTGACATCGCTCAACGTCGCCCGACATCTCTAGCGACACGTGTCGCGGGACATTTGTTCCCTATTAAATAAGAAGCTTTACCCCCGAATACCCAAACGCATCTCAAAGTTGAGCACGTCTCAAATGACGATTTTTTTGACAGATTTTCATCAGAAACTCAAAAAACCGTTAGTTGAGACATGCTCAACTTTGAGATGCGTTTGAGTATTCGGGGGTTATTCTTGTAAATGAAGTAGTTATCTTTGAGTACTTTGTTCAGTCACAATTAAGTAAAACAGTGTTTATATCATCACATTTTCAAGAAAGTAGTTACTGCTTTATTTTTTTCTAATCTTTGGTAGTTAATAGATGATGTTGCTTTAGCGCTGCATAAAAGTAGCAATATTTATTTGACAATGCTGAACATACCTTATAATAGCACCATAATACAATAATACTGGTTTCCGCCTGCAGTTTTATGGTACCCAGGTAAAAAGTAATTAAGTCCTTTCTCTACTATAAGTTTGATCCTCATCGGTTTATCTGTTTGAGCTAAATTGAAACACAAACATACAAGCGTTTCAACTCAATGTTTATATATTGTCATGTTTAATTCAATAACACTTATTTGCAATAATATCTCATTAATTGCTTTCCAGATGGTGAACAAGATTCAATAGAATCCCCAGAAGACCAGAACGAGCCAGACGAGGCAGTCTTCAAGAAGCCAGCCAACAACAATGTCGCCAACATCCTAAAACGCCTACAATCCTCAGGGGCACTCCTCAAGAAACCGAAGCAGGAGTACTACTGCTTTACTTGCAAGAAGGAATACCCCAACTGGGAGGAGTTGGAAGGCCATCTCATTAGTCACGTCTCTCTCCCGTCGCTGATTCTCGACAAGCTGCCGTCGGACGACGAAGATGCCCCCCCGTCGGGGGAAGAGGACTGGTCCGAAGAAGAGGAGGAAGCTGATATACCCCCTCGAATCCCCCAAAAGATAGACGTGTCGCAGCTACTAAAAAAAACCGGACTCTCCATCAAAAAGCCTGAACCACCTAAGAACTCGGGTTCAGCGCTTGACAAACTAAGTGGGTTAGGTTTTACCATAAAGAAAAGCAACACCCCAATAAAGAAAGAACCAGAACAAGATAGCAACGATGTGATGCAGAAGCTAGGGAAGCTTGGAGGGTTGAAACTCAAACTGAAATGCGAAGGCAATAACTCAAATAACTTCAAAGTCATCAACGGCTTAAGAGACTTCAAAGCGGAATCGGACGAGGAGGAAGATAATGAAGATTACAATGAGAAGAGTGCTGGAAACCAAGATGGAGACTCTGAAGAGGAACAAGAGAAACAGGAACACGAAGAATCGGAGAACGATTCTGATGATGAGAAGCTTGTAGCAGCAAACAATAAGATCACTAACGCGAAAATTGCAAATGTTCTCAAGAACTTGCAAGGGAAAACGGTCGCGAAAGTTGAAGCGAAATCGCCAACAAAACCAGCTCCCGTCATCAAGCCGCCAAACGTGCATCCAGCGAAACCAGTCGGTAGACCCAGCATGAAGCAAACACCAAAAAGAGGAGCCAACCTTCCACTAGCAAGAGATAGTAAAAAAATCACAGAAATAACCACTCCAGGGGCTGCAATATCCACTCCTGGAGCCGCAATATCCACTCCAGTTTCTTCATTAAACTCTACCCCGGAAAGAAGACAATCACAAGACAGCAGTGTGGAAAATGTGGTAGTCAAAACGGAGGTGGAAACAGTTGAATCTCAGTCATCGAACGCACCTCTCTTCTCCGGTCAGATCAAAACCGAAAGATCCTCGCCAACTCCTGAGACTCCTATAGTCGCAACTGTTAAAACTGAACCAGAAGCTCTACCAACGCAACAACCAAACGCTGTATCCCTCTTCTCCGCGACCCAACCACCACCACTTCTCTCGGTCACAAAGAAAGAGGACGCCGGGGTCACCATTATTGAAATCAACGGGGATTCAAACGACGAAGACGATGACTGCTGCGTCGTCTCCGCAACCCCAGCTCCTGATATCAAACCCGTCATACCCAAGATAGAACCTGTGACCAGAGTGGAACAGGTCAACTACCCTCCACCCGCCTACCCTTCTACTTCTACCCCTAATTTCTCAGTTACACCTCAATCTAACTATCCTATAACTTCTTCCTACGGTAACCCCTTACCACGGAGTTCATCTTTGGAGAAAAATCATTCGTTTAATTGGAACGCACCGGACTCGAAACCGCCTATTGATATGCTAGAAAAAAGCGCAGAAGATATCTTCGAAAGCCTCCTCTCGAATACTAAAAAAGAAGGATTCTCAGATGCGAGTGAATACATATCCTTAGACACTCTAGGCCCTCAACACACGTGCGATGTCTGCAACACTAGGTTCACCAGCATATCGCTTTTGGATGATCACATGAGGGTGACGGGGCATTCCAAATCCCTGGTCACGCCTTCATCATCGTCGACACTGATGCCATACAACCCAGGGGGAGCTTCAAGCATCCTACAAAGTTTGCTGCCGGTCAAACAGATGGTGGAACAAGTGGGTAAAATGACAGGAATGGGGGGTCCAGGGTTCACGCATCAGCAAAACGTGATGATAAATATCCAGGCGTACCCCGGCGCGGGCGGTGTCATGCCTCAGCAGACGGGGTACAATGCGTATGGGCAGCAGAATATGCCTCAGGGGTATAGCCAATCTCCGAACAGCATGTACGGCCCGCAGCCGCAGCAAATGCCCGCCCAATACCCTAATCAGTCTTACGGTGCCGGCATGACGCAGCCAGGATACGGACAGTTCCAAAACACGATGCCCAAACCTGGATACCCTCCCAACTCCTTCGACTCCTCGCCGTTCTCCACAGCATCGCCGCTGCAGAGCATGCAGCAGGCGGTCTACGGACAGCCCAACATGAGTGCTCAGATGGGGCAGATGGGCCCGCCCCCGGCGCCGCACACTAACCAATACAACATTCCCACCTCCAGTGCTGGTATGATGAAACCGCCCATGGCTCCCAGCAGCGGAGTCAGGATACAGAATATCCAAACGTTCCCTCCCGGCCAGATGCTCGGGATGCAGGGGCATCCAGCCACGGATCCTTCCGTGCAACCCTTGGCTCCAGGTCAGGTGGTCGGAGGACAGATGCCTTCTCCCGGACAGATCAGAATGGCTACAGGCGTCACCGGCCCTCGACCTCGGATGCCCACCGTCAGAGGACAAAGACCGACCATCAGACCTGGGATACAGGTGCACGGTCAAATCAGAGGAGCCAAGCCAGGGATGCGGATGCCGATGAAAAGACCCGGCATGGCGGCACCTGGCCCAGTTATGAAGAAACGACCCTCCATGCTGCTGCCGGGGAAGCATGACAACGAAGACTGCCAAGTGATGGCGCTTCAGAAGCAGCGGGAAGGCATGCCCATGATCCAGAGCGTGCAAGGCGCTAAGGACAAGCTGAATCTCGGCAGCCAGATCTCGATCACCAAGAAGGTTGTGAACAAGGAAGCTAGCGCTATGGCCAACATGCTCGCCACGCGGGGTATCAGCGTCAAACAGAAGCAGAAGAGCCGAACGCCGTCTCCGGAGCGGCCAGTCCCGCACATCCCGAACCTCGGCGCAGGAGTCAGCATCAAACACACTTCCCGATCGAGCAACTTTTCCATCCCCGAGGCTAAAGTCGGCGGCGGGATGCTGTCGTGCAAAGTTTGCGGCAAAATGTTTATGAACCAAACCTCACTTAGCACGCACATGTCTGCCGCCCACCCTTCGAGCAAGCTGCCCATGTTTCGATGCGAGGAGTGCCCTGCAGCATACCCCAAGATTCTACAACTGCAGCATCATAAGCGGGTGTTTCATAATGTTGTCGGTCCGAACAGAGAGTTGGGTTTGCCCGTGGTAGACATGTCACAAGAGGACAACGTGAAAAGGTTGAGTAGTTTAGGTATCTATAGTTACATCCCTCTAGCTGGTAAAGATGGTGGCGCCGGTTGCTTCGGTCTGCCCATCATCTCTGTACATAATGCTCAGAACGGCATGACTAAGAATCTTCACGCCCTAGGGGCTGAGGGCCTTTTGAGTTTAGGCCCTCTCAAACAGCTACCCAACACATAGTGTCTATAATAATTAAGGAATAATTCGCCTGAAACAGACGATTGATTGGGAATTTCTCCTGTAAAAATTCAGTATACTTACTCTCAAATTAAGTAACCTATTTCTGTAAGTGAATGCAATGAAATTGGTTTTCTAGTTTAGCTTGTAAGAAAAGATATTTCAATAGGACATATTTTTAAAATAACTTATGTTTTAATAAATAATTACTTGTGTCACAAAATAATTCAGTTTCGTTTCATTATACTTGAGATGTTAAAATAATTGTCAAAAGTATTGAAAACTATTTCTAGTACATAATTTCATTTATTTTTCTGCAGCTGTAAGAAAACTTGTGCAAAGAATTTAGTTCCTAGAATAATTTCCAGAGTACATAACATAGTTTTATAAGGTTTAGAGTTAGTTCATAAGCTCCTAATTTTGTATTATATAAATACAAATTATAAATAATACATATTTTATATAAATTAACAAATATGCCAATTTTGTAAGTTCTAAGCTGAGTACTTATAATATTTATGTAAACTTTTGTTATATGTGCAATTGGTAAGTTTGTCATCAAACTTACTTTATACAAAATTTCAATTCTATTAGATTTTTGAACTATAGGCGCTTGTATAAATTCAATTCATTTATTTCAGGCTTAGTCCATATATCAAATATATTTATGTATTAAGTCTAAATTTATGTTGAGACAGATTAGGGGTCCGTGGGTCCGTCCATTAATCATGTGTTGTGTTTTAAGCAACTTTTAACACCGAAGTTGCAGAACAGATGCTCTGTTGTCCGCTGATCTTCAGTCCGGTACTCTCCAGTTTCTCTTGCTATTTTTACAGTCTACCCTGGACCTCGAGCGCTCCTCCTCACCTTCGAGCCTCAACTGATTAATGGACGATCCCTTACGAATTTATTATTAAATATAGATCGCGCTACGTAAGAAAAACCGCAGGAAAAGTCTGTAATTATGTAGAGTTGAAATTTTTAGTGTATTTCTATTGCCGCTATAAGAATAAAAAATTAAATAAAAGGGCGCCTCGCACAAAAAACATGTATATGTACGATGGTACGAAACCCTTCGTATGCGAATTCGACTCGCACTTGATCGTTTTTCTTACGTAGCGTGAACTAAAGGTACTTACCTACTTTGATTCAGAGAAATAGTATTATTTTGGCTATCATAATTTTGTTTTTGTTCGAAGATGACTATTTTGAGTTATTTAATAGTAGACTGATTTATCTGTGTTAGATTTATAGGAATAGGTATCTTGAATAGTGTACGAGATTTGCAAATGAGATGAAACGTTCTAGAATTTTTTCCGAAATGATTGTAAAGGAATTTTTTCTTTTGTCTTAATACTTTTGGACGTTATAACTAATATAATCTAATCCATCGACACACGAAAAGAAGATGGGGTCGTTTATGTCTATATTAGCTTTTGCCCGCGGCCTCGCTCGCGTGGTATCTGGACGTAGCCTATATGTTATTCCAGCACACATACTATGTACATTCCAAGTTTCATTCAAATCCGTTTAGTCGTTACGGCGTTATTGAGGCACAAACATAACATCGTCACATCCACACATCTACATATCCTCACAAACTTTCGCATTTATAATATTAGTAGGATTTCAGGAAAAACAACCCACATTTAAAGTTGTGACGTTTTTTATCGACCTAAAAGTGTAGGGTAGGTATGATAAACATCCTTTCAAATCTTTAGGCTCTCGATATAATTGATGGTGTCTAAAGGGGTAGTCAGAGGCACGTCCAAACATTACATTTGGTGCACGGCTCACAACGCGCCAAATTCAAAGCCTTGGTCTTTTAACTGTAATAAAAGAAGGTAGTTTTGTTGATCTTGTATTTTGTTTTGCCAATTACGGATTCTTTGATTTTTAAAGCCTGAAAAATGGGGGTAGCCCGTAAAATACGGGGCATCTGGCAACCCTTCACTAAGGTACCATCCCTCATCAATATCAGGCATTTTTTTCGGCATCATTACCTACCTAACTTATCCTTTTCAAAACAGACAATGTGTGATGGTCATTTTCGTTAAACTACGTCCCTTTGCGCATGCTTCTGTGAAATTATCATACAGTACGTCCAACGGAACTTTGCATTCATGAAGTTAGTCGTTTGTCCTGTGCGGTGCAGCTTTTTCATACTAAATTGTCTACTAGGGCATCGAAACGGTTAAGTAACAGACGTTCCGATTCGGCTGGTGCCGACCACTCTACCCTGGTTGGACGTGGTCGGCTCGCCCGTCCATCCGACAAGCTGGCCGTCTTCTAAATCGAGCTTCAAACAACTCAAACAAGCTGTCCTCTGACGAACCATGTGACAGTTGCGCAGAACTAAATTCTTTACTGGAACAACTTGTTTGTCGCCTACTATACGTCTGGAAGCTTCGTTCCGAGCAAATGACTCAATCGCATTCGCATTTCGCAACGCTGCGCCGTCAACTATACCTACTAGTTATCGCGTGTTTTGAAAAACAGGCGGCATGACGTACACTTCAGTAGCTATAGGCAACTGACGATTGTTGGATTGCCGGCCGTCGGAACGTCTGTTGTAGCAATGTCGGAATGGTTCCATTTCGGCCCCGATTTGGCTGGCGCAAGCCAAATCGGAACGTCTGTTAACAGTTTAACTTCACGAATGCAAAGATCCGTTGGGCGTACTGTACCAGGTTAGCTATCTATCCTATCATGGTAGTTTTTATCCAAATTTGTACAAGATTCATTCCCACATTGAAGAAAATGTATTTTCTTTCAATTATATAATTTAGTTGAAAAGCTTTGTAAATAATAGTGCAGCTTTAAACTAGATACTTCCAAATTGAGTATTGAGTGATTATAATTTTTATAATTGAGTTTATATAAAAGAGTGAAACTAAACAAATTTCTAAAACGAGATTTACGAATAAAAATATAAACAAAGTATGAAACGCATTTTTATTTGAAAATTGCTCTAAGTAGGTATTATAAGACAAATATGTTGTTGGAATACCTAACATTCTTTACAATCAATTTTAAATCACCCTTTTGCCCTATAGGTAGGTGAAGTCGTTCGTCCAATATCATTTTCCTGCCCTTATCCCACTCTGTGGGGTCGGCACACGGCGGTCTTACAGCATGATCCCATGATCCAAGGATCATGCTGTTAGAGTTTTGGCTAAGGTGTTTTATGACCGGCCGCCTGCTTGACGTCAACTCTCCTTGGGAATACTTGCTTATTGTATCTCATACTATCAGAGAATACTATCGTTCGTCCAATATCCAGTTCCATAATTAAAGCCTTTACTGCGACGCCCGGTAATGCCCGTATGTATGTCGTCTAAAGGCCTGTGAAGATTTTAGATGTAGACTTGCCCAGCACCGGTAGGTATCATTCTCAGCTGACCTGATCCACAGGCAAGACATGGTCAATACGTGCGGAGCTACGTAGCAGGTTTCCTCATGATGTTTTCCTTCACCGTTTGAGACTGATAACTATAGTGTAGGTAGGTACATTGGTGCACGACCAGATTCGAACTCACGACCTTAGGACTAGAAGGCCGGGTTAGTACCATGAAACCACCAGCAGTGCGTGTTCCATAAACGGAGCGCATCACGAGGTGGCGACCTAGCCTCAGATATGAAACAAACAAAATGACGGTCTTAGGAGGGGTGCTTTCGTAGCACATAATTCATACAATTTAAACATAGGTTAATATTTTTGTTTCGGACATGTTGCACGCTATAATTATCTATCCTTCCCTCAGAACAGCTAATATTACTCAATGATCCATCCAGAGAAGCATTTTGTTAGATTTTAGTAAGATTCTTTGGTGTAAGGTGAATAGCAAATCCTCTGATGCAAGGCAAGATAATACAATACCAAGAACGTTGATTTGCTGTTCTTAGAATGCAAGTCACTTATTTTGTTCCAGGATCCTGTACCTATGTCGAAAAACAAACAGTCTTCCTTTTGAAGTTATAAGTAGGTGTCAGATAATATCATGCTTAATTCGCCGTAAAGGCTGAACAGATTTTTATGAAAAATTGTATGTAGGTACCTACTTGCTACTATTACAGGCTGCTTCTTATCCGGATACCGCGTAAGTGAAGCTGCGAGGGGAACATTAGTATATTATGTAGGTACCCTAAAAATAAAACTCAATATTTTTCACAATAAGTTTATTAACTTAAGTTTTATGAATAAAGCTTTAATTGAAATCACCACTACCTAGGTACAGAGAAATCCACCACTTTGCCCGTATGTATTTGTGCAGTGTATAAAATAAAAAATATTTGCGTGCGTGAAAACTTAAGCAAAGTCTACATTCGAACTTTGCAAAAACATGATTACAAGTATACAATTCACAAGTTTTTTCTACGAAAAAATGCCAGAAGGAATGTTACTGGTTCAATGCAAAAAAAAAATTGGGGCATAATGTCTACACCACATTACAAAGATAAGAACTACATAAAATTCGTTAATATTATGGCAAAAAATCTTAATTACTACAAGATACCAATTCAAATTCACTAACACAGACTTTGACTAAATTCCTAGCAAGAATTAATTGGCTTACCATATTCGGCATTCAGATTTACTTTATTCGACCTTTAAACTATTTAATGAAATATAATCTGTTACACTTCTAGTATGTCAAAAATATCGCCAGTCTATTTATGAAGACACTGAATTAAAGCTAGGCTTAAAATTAAATTCCCCGCAATGTCAACATCATTTTGATGCTAATAGTCATGTCTGTTAAATTTGCATCACAAAAGAACCCAAATACACTGAATCATTGGGCCCATAACCTACCCTAACGAATACCACACCAGGGCAGGCGGGAGATATTTAACTCTGCGACAAAATCTATGTATAGATACAATATATGAGTTATCTTATTGATAAGATGTACTATTTGACTTTCAAATACATAACCACCATGCAGAGCCTAAGCCAAATCAAAGTGGTGACTTTAAAGGCAAAAATTTATTAGACTGACTCTGTCGTATCTGTATCTTGTAATGTCAAAATATGTCTCAGCAAAGTGATATGGCTAAGGCATCAGGATTCATTTAAAAGTTATTCTAGTAACAGAGACGTCTAAGAATGTGTTACAGCGACATAATCAATTAAAGTATGATCAGGATTTTGGCCATGTATATAGTCCTAAATAGTATTAGATCACAATGAATTTAAGAATGACCAGGATTTTGGCCGCTAACACTTGACATGAAGATTATGCATAAGTTCTAAGTACATGGTAAGTATGGTGATGGTTTGTGGTGTGGTTATTCCAGGCGAATGAGCTCGACATCAAAGATGAGGGTGGAGTTGGGGGGAATGACCCCAGGGTGACCTTGCTGGCCATAAGCATAGTCAGGGGAGCAGGTCAGTTTAGCACGCTCACC
The DNA here is from genome assembly GCA_949320045.1 of Scotopteryx bipunctaria. Taxonomy (NCBI): domain Eukaryota; kingdom Metazoa; phylum Arthropoda; class Insecta; order Lepidoptera; family Geometridae; genus Scotopteryx; species Scotopteryx bipunctaria. The sequence goes on along the minus strand of OX439464.1, from coordinate 1,664,764 downwards.
TACAGACATCTGAAATTAAGAGGACACAAGTTAATTCAAGAAAATTTTACTATTGATTCTCAGGTTGGGAAATATTCATGGAAGAAATTGGTATAACGAACTTTGTGGCGTGGCGGGCGAGGGCCCGGCTGAGACGATAGAAGCGCGGTTTCGATTTCCGTGACCTGAGAAAATATCACAGCTTCTAGACATCTCAGCGAAGTACCATATTTTGAAATCAATTTTTATTCCAGCTTTTCCCTGAGCGATGCAAAAGACTTGACAAATGTTTGTATCTTGTACCATCGCTAACACAACGAAAATAATGTAGTACTTAGTAGTACATACATAAGGCAATTACAAAAGCGACACCATTTTAAAATACTTATCTAATTGCAGGAGACTGTACTAGGTATATTGTATGGGGCTCCCTTTTATATAATTATCATTATTTGTTGTTATGGCGACAATAGAAATACACACTGTTTTTATGAGATACAGCCCGCTGACAGATGGACAGACAGTAGGGGCTTAGTAATAGGGGCCCGTTGACACCTTTCAGGTAAGGAACCCTTAAAATGTGTAAAGTACCTTAGCGACGCCCTCATCCCAGCCCCGGATAACCTCCCCCTTGCCGATGCGGAACTTAAAAGGCTTGCCGCGGTCGCGCGAGGAGTCGAACTTCTTGCCGTTCGTGAGCGTGCCTGTGTAGTGGACCACAACAGTCTGCCCGGACTTGGGGTATGTGGACTCTGGAATGTAAGAAAAGTATAAGTTGCTGTCAGGCCGCCGACATGACAGTGGAATCGCCGTAGCTTCCTATTGGGCAAATTACATTTAAAAAACTAGTTGAAACATTGACTCAATAGAAGAAGCTGTTAGGCTAGATGTTGAATTTTAAGAGTCTATCAACGGACCAGCAGTCTGGTCTGAATTGGGAAACGTCTTTTTATCATCTTATACCATACTTTTTGCGTGTAGGCCAGGCCATGACTAAGCCGCAGGTTTCCTAACGATGTTTTCCTTCACCGTTTGAGAGTACTGATATATTGCACACAATTTTTTCGACAAACAATCCATTGGTACATGACCAGATTTGAACCTACGTTAGGATCGGAACACTAGTGGCGGAGTCACTACCAACTAGAACACCAGTGCTCTCAACTGTTATCCTATATCCTACATAGAATATCCTATTTCAGTCATTGTCAACAGTCTGTTATGCTCTGATTAGAATACATGTTTGTAGGTACATATAACAAAACATCTTTTACAATAAAACCTACTTGATTACGGCCTTGACGGCCTCGGTGGCGTGGCGGGAGATTGCTCGGCGGAGACGCAAAAGGCGCGGGTTCGATTCCCGCTGCGGAAGAAATGTTCGCATATTCTGCAAATATTTCCTCCGGGGCTAGGTGTTGTGGTACCATGGTACTCGTAGTTTCTGATACCCACGACACAGGGAATCCTAGTGTGGGGTCAGGACTATGTATGTGACTGTTGGGTGTTATTTATTATTATTATTATACATACCTACTTAGTACCTTCTGAGGCCATTGATGATAATTATAATTGCTTGGATAATACAAGATAACCTACTATATTGAAGGTCAACTGATTTGTATCTAACCAAATCTGTCTGATGAAACTAATCTGATGATCGCTGAAGTGTAGGGTGAGAATATGCAAGCAATTATAGCTGGAACTAATCCTCCTAATACCTATTATATGCGAAAGTTTGTGAGGATGTGTGGATGTGACGATGTATGTTTGTGCCTCAATCACGCCTAAACAGCTGAACGGATTTGAATGAAACTTGGAATATACATAATACGTACTCTGGAATAATATATAGGCTACTGTTTATCCGGATACCACGCGAACGAAGTCGCGGGCGAAAGAAAGCTAGTCAATTATATTTATAGCTGGATCTAACATTTTAATAGGTACGGTACAATGACTTAGCGTTTTGGGCAACTTGAGGAACCTCAAAAGTATGCTAGAAAGTAATTTAAAAACATGACAACGGGACAGGACTAAAGGTCATATTTTCAGGGAAAATAATTAAAAACCGGGAGGCCATCATGAAACTAAGGACATGAAAATCTCTACAGCGCAAGGTTCCTCCCTAAGATGAATATTACTGCAAAAAAAACTTTTATAATGTGTTACTCAGCATTTAAATCAACTTACCATCTCCGGGGGAGACTGTTTCAACATTAACACCCATGTTTATATGTGAAAATTATCTATTTTACAGTAAAATCAGGCACAACACAGCGGCAACGCGGTCTTCTTTCGGTTTCTTTTTTAGTAGAAAAAATGGCGTCTTTTTTTACTCTTTTCTGTCTTGGATGTGCGACTTTTGAGCCTTTGAGTCTACGTTCACACAAGGTGATTATTTGCTCAGTGGTTCACGGGCACCCGACCACAGATCATTAATACTGCTGTCGCACTCGACACTCAACAGGATTCCAATCCATAAGTATTTCATTATCTATTTACCCACGCTGCACGATTAAGACTGAAGAAGCAGCATTAATATTGTAGGCTATCATGAACATTTATATACTATGAAATGGTTCATTCAATATCACTTTATAGGGTTTTGTCGGAAACCACGAGAGCCAACATGAATGATCTTTTTGATTGGTCTTGCCTAGCATAGACAAAATAGGGTTGATAAAACAGGTTTTAAGTCTGTGTCTATGGAAGCTGAGCACTCTAGTTTAAGTACTGGCATCTGGCACGGATCTAAATAGCTCGGCGAAAAGCCGTTTAAAACATTTGCCAATCCTAATCTGCGTAGGCTATTCGTTGTGTAAATTCACCACCACCTTTCAAATCCATGCTAACATAGGACCAACTTTGGACTTATACAAATAGAAAGGCTTCCAAGGGAGTGAGGATGGGTAACAAGTAGGTAATAAAAAACAATGTGTTTTGTATAAATATAAACATTTTATAACAAATATCGAAATATCATTTGATTCAGCGCGGGAATAGTGCCATATAATTGAGTTTGCGGACGTGACGAAGCGTGGACTACATGCAGCCAGATTTTTTTCTGATCAAAATTTTCTGCAATGTAATTTATAAACTAAAACGTCCATTTTCATACTATATGTAGTAATTATGTTTTCGAGAAGCTAAGTTTGTCAAAATTTAGTGTTCTTTGATATTGTAATGCAATATAGCTCCACAAAATAAACAGTGCCCAAATCCAAGCGGTATTTTTCTTTAAGACGTGTGAAAATAGCAAATAAAAAAGAAAAAAAAAATAAGATACATAATGTACTTCATCTCAATACTTAATTACCCAAACTTAATTTCTGAACAATTTAAACAACAGTAAGCAATAAATAGTTATAGGTAATAGAAAAATATTTATTGAATGATTTTATATAATGCCTGGTAGGTACAGTAGGTACCTAACCTTTTTAATTAATTATCCGTATAATGTATGTGTTAATAAAATTGATAACAACTTTTGTGCATAGATTTATCACCATTATAATAATATTTATCAATTTAAATATTTACTACCTTTCATAACTATTCTTTAAAGCTAAACATTAGATCACAACACAGATTTTAAGATCACATAAAAAAATAAAGATTACTACACATTTAGGGACTGCTTAGCTAACACACGATTAATTATAAAGTTATTCAAATCTATTACCCTCACATCGAAATACTTATTCTTATAAAATCAGCAATCGTAACCACATTAAAATACAACAAATCTAAATATACATCGATGCAAGTAATCTAGAAAAACATAACATAAACATTTTGTAACCGACATACATACGAGTAACAATCATTCGACAACATTAAACAACAAGATGAGGCGCCTCTGTCGCCATTTGATTATAATGATTATGTTTACTTGGTAGCCAAGCAGTTGATAAAACCATCTACAGTACACAATTGGTTTTTCATAACTAACATCAAAAAAAGATCAACTTCACTCTAACTATTAATTGAGCTATCTATATACCGTTTGCAACGGCCTTTAGATAGCCCGACTGTTTCTTTTGTATTTTGTAAATTATATTTGTATTAGTAGTAAGTTTCTTTCTGTTAATAAAGATTTACTAGTAAAGGATGTTATTAAAATATATTAATAATTTTAAGTACATCGAGATTTTAAACTTGAAGCATTTTTCTACTTTCACAGATTTTTATACCAAAGCAATTTTTTTTGGAACATTGAAAGCTCAATTTGACAATCGCTAATCGAATCATCCTACGTAAATGCTTAAAGTTAACGTAAATTATCAATAAAACATTTATTTTAGACACCAGTAACCAAATTTTACATTTCGTAGGTTCTAGTACGTACTTACAGGAATACTTGCCCTCCCAGGGCCTTGATAATATAAACACACGTTTCTAAAAGACTACTAGAGTAGAGAAAAGTGGCAAAGTTTAGGAAATTACGTGATTTTAAAATTGAAGGGAAAGATCTCAACATTAACAGTAGGTATAGTAATAAGAAGGAAGTTTAAGAATATACCACTACTATTCATTCTCACGATGTGAGTATTGTGCTTGAGTAATATATGGAATGATATGTAAGTAGGTAATGTCTATTAAGTAGGTATAGGTTTTATGAAAATACGTAGGTATACAGAAAATAGGTAGGTATAACATTTTTTAATAACTTAACATCATGCAGTCGATCCGTCAATAAGTTGTATAATTCCGACACACTTGTGTCGGAATGTTTATGAATGACAAGCGTATTGACTGTCCGAATTCCGGTTGCATGAAGACCAACATCGTTGATTCTAAGTGTTGCGACACATCTGCTGATAGTACGGCGCCGAAAGTTCGGCTAAATACGGTTGTCCCGTTTGTGAAGGTAAAAATTGCCTCCTGACGCTGTATAAATCATCTATTATAGATGGTAAAAGGCCTTAATTATTTACTCCGCGTATTTAGCCCAATTTTCAGCACAATACTTTCAGCAGATGTGTCGCGACACTAAATAAAATATTAAGTAGAAGTTCTATCTACGTAAGTGTAAGTTTGTATGATTGTGTATGTTTTTACCTAATTATATATTATTTTGGCATTTTCATTTGGCTTCGAAATAATATAGAATTTTGCTAATAGTATTTTTATGAAAACTTACACAGCCAATAAATAACAATGCGGAAATCGGAACGTGACACCTAGCGAGTCATTTTGACATATTAATTGAACTTACTTTTTTAGTGTTTGTTTTGTTTCATATTTTTTCATTTTTGGGTAGTAGTAGTAGATGGTGAAGCAGCTTTACTGCCTAGTCTTTCGGTACCTAATTTAATTTCTCTTCTAATTCTTATGCCCTCCGTTCAGAAAGGAACCGCCAAATTAAAGAAATGTAGGTACCTAGTCCTATTTTGTTTTGTAACTTGATGTCTATCCAAATAACGTGTTTTTGTCACTCTCCGGTTGGCTTGAGTTGTTTTGAGATGAAAACAAAAGAACCAGTGCTGTGAAAGGATAAAAAAGTTACCTAGAGTGCACAAAACGTTTGTAATCATGAGAAACTTGAGAAAGCCCGCCATAGGGCGCGTGCTACCCTAGCATGGATTAGTTTATCCCTAGCATAGAACCTCTGATGAAAAAACTAAACAGGATAGAGAAGTTTCCACTCTAAAAGTAGTAGTTAATGTGAAGAGATTTTGTGTTATTTTTGACAAGATGGATTTCCCTTTCGGGAACTTTCGGGGCACTACCGTGGCAGTCAGGTTGAACCACAAATTTATTTGATTATAATTATATCTGTGGGTGCCTCTGGAAGAATAGAAAGGATAAGTATCTAATAAATACCGTGATTTTAGCTACAGCCGAAAATCTGTTATTTTTTTAGTTTGCTACACGTCAGAAAAATCGCGGCTAAAAAATAACTTATTTTATTTTTGTTCGTAAAAGTGTAGGTACCTATTTATTTAGGTATTTATTAATTATTTTTCGTTATATAAACCTAACACCAGAATAAAAAAATAGAAAAATTAATTTTGCAACAAAATTCATTTTCTTTCGTGGCGCGAGAATAAAAAGTAAATCAACACAACCTATTGCGCTTTTAGATACAACTAATATTTTTTTATGTAACATACATTTAAATAATGATCAAAATAACTTTTTTTAGCAAGAAGGTATTATGAACCGAGGTTTAAATAAATCCTGTGTTGCAAAAATTCGTTCGGATATCGGGACGGAGTGAGCGCGCGTTCGGATACTCTCACGGCGTAGTGGGTTCCTCCTCGTTGTGGTGCTTGGCGAGGGCCAGGAGTATCATGGTTAGCTGCTTCCTGCTGATCTTGCCCTCGCTGCTGTACTCCACTCCTTGGAGAATCGTCTCTTCGAATTCTAGAAGATCTTGAGCGTCGTAATCCTGGAAATGAAAAAATAAATAAAATCATTTATTATTTCAAACCACTTAATCCATATACGACAATATTATTTATTTCAAACTAGCAGCCCGCCCCGGCTTCGCGCGGGTCTTTAACAAATTAGAATTTTTTAGGTCAATTTTTTACACTGGGTTAAATTATTAGAGTTTTAGTAAGGATCGCTAATTATTTGAAAATAAATTATAGCCTATGTTATTCCGTAATAATGTAGCTATCTACTGGTGAAAGAATTTTTTAAATCGGTTCAGTAGTTTCGGAGTTTATTCGTTACAAACATAAAAACAAAACAAAAAATCTTACCTCTTTATAATATTAGTGTAGAAAACATAAAAAACACGACTTTGTAGCATTACCTAACGTAACAAAACTTCCTTACTAAGTAAAGTTCGTATGAGCTATTGGCCAACTCTTGTGACGGAGTTTTTAGGCCGCCTAAAGGCCTCCGTCATGGCTTAACGACTTAAAAGCCGGGACCGACAATTTAACGCGCCCTCCGAAGCACGGAAGCGCTCAGCTCGTAATGTCACTTGCGGTCACCCATCCAAATTGTGACTGCGCACAACGTTGCTTAACTTCAACGATCAATCAAGAACGTCTAAGCAAGCTACGCCACGAGCGCTTCAATTCGACATAAATTTTTAGTTTCATAGAATAAGTAACCTTGGATAAATTAGTTTGATTATTTTGATGGCAGTAAATTTGCTATCGCATTTCCCATCCTATTTTAAAACAAAATTAAACAAACAAGGTCGTGACGGTACCTAGGTACTAACAAATGAGTGTTCCGTATCTATTTTTAAGTATCTATTTAAATATATCTACGTTACCGATCTCAGAACGGCAAATCAACTTCGTATTACCGGCCAACAAGCAACCTTGGACGAGCAAACAATGCACAGCCTAGAAGTCCTAAAAACATAATACTCAGGGTATATTCCTCTTATGAGAGCACTGGTGGTCTAGTTGGTAGTGACCCCGCCTTCCAATCCTAAGGTGGTGGATTCAAATCCGGCAGTGCAACGATGGATTTTACTATTCGATAAAATACCAGTACTCTCCAGTGAAGGAACACATCGTGAGGAAACCCGTGGCTTAGTCAGCTCCGCACGTATTGACCATGTCTTTCCTGTAGACAAGGCCGACTGAGCTGAGAGGATGGAATAGGTGCTGGGCAAGCCTACTCCATCTTAATTCGTCCCGGGCACTACATTGTCCCATTTGTGAAGGTAAAAGTTGCTTCCTGACGCTGTATAAATCATCTACTATAGATGTTAAAAGGACAAACCCCCGAATACTCAAACACGACTCAGAGTTGAGAACGTCTCGACTCACGGTTTTTTGACAGTTTCTGATGAAAATCTGTGAAAAAATAAATAAATCGTCATTTGAGACGTGCTCAACTTTGAGATGCGTTTGAGTATTCGGGAGTTAGGCTTATTCTTATTATGGTTGTGGGGTGCGCTAAGAAAGGAATCCCGAAATTCAACTCCTAAAAGATGCAGCGGGAAGATGAAATTTATGTGAAGAAAACTCAAACGAAGCCGCGGGGCTCCCAGTAATATTAGTACAGCCAGCTTCAAATTGATTTGAGCTTTGTTTGCTAAGATAATTTTGAACACGCTGATTGCTCATCATCTTTCTGCCCTTATCCCACTCTATGTGGGTTCGGCACAGCATGATCCTTGGATCATGTTGTAGGATTTTTGGCTACGGTGTTTTATGACCGGCCGCCTGCCTGACGTCAACCCTCCTTGGGAATACTTGCTTATTGTATCTCATCATGTTGGATACTATCCCTTAGACGACTTTTACGACATGCTCGGGGAGAGAAGCAGCTGGACGCATTCTATGTTTTTTCTTTACTCCCAGTCCAGCGAAGAAGTATGTGAACACGCTGACTGCTCATTATAAATATGAAACAATGAGTAGTAAGATATTTTGAACACCTTGGGTGCTTTTAACAATATGACGATTCGAACTGCGTATATCAAATTGCTTTTATGTTTTTCAGATCATTTTGACTACTCTAGACACTCATATCAAATTGACGTAGGTACTACTAATTATAAGTACCTACCTAGTTGGTTTACATTACGGAAACTGTAAGAAACATTTGTAAGAGTTATTGACAGACTAATGGCTACATGTGTGTTTAGTTTTCTGGAAAAAGAATAGACATATTCTAGAAATACACATACATAATCGTCACTGGAAAGGCAAAATTACGTAAGCGCCATAATAGGCATATTGAGTTATTATCCTAAAATAGCAGTCAAAATAAAATAATATGAATTGCTGGACATAGAAAATGAAAAAAGAATGAAATCTTACGTTTACGTCATCAAAATTCGATAATTAGGTAAAAAGTTATGATTAAAAAACGAAAAAAAATGAACTGAACGGCTTTTTCTCGATTGGCGCTTACGTAAATTTGCCTTTCCAGTGACGATTATCACGCCAGTATTCTTAATAGGGTGGGCAGAGCCAGTTGTGGAGTGAACGAAGATGTAGTGATGAAGATTGAGAAAGGTATGATAAGATGGTTTGGTCATGTAGAGAGGATGAAAGAAAGATTAACGAAACAGGTGTATGAGGCGAGTGTGAATGGTACCGTTGGAAGGGGAAGACCTCGGCGCACGTACCTGGACCAAATCAGCGACGTTTTGGAAAAGGGGCAGGTCAAGAGTACCCTATTCCAGCACACTAACGATGAATATTTCAAGTTTCAGCCAAATCTGTTCAGGCGTTACGGCGTGATTGAGGCACAAACATCATCACATCCTCACAAACTTTTGAATTTGTAATATTATAATAGTAGGATAGTATTTTATAACCTTTTTCACTAACTCTAGGAGATCCTTGAGGAAGCCTCTCAGTTCTTCGTTCTCGATTGAGCCATTGTTATCCTGAAAACAGTTATCAGTTAGTGTTATCAGTGTACAACTATTTACCAACACTTTTACTAGATAAACCAAATGTTTTAGTATTCAAAGTGAGACTGAAGAAATTATTACTGGAAAAGGCTTATTATTCTACCCATGATTTTTTAAACTATATAAATATGGACTTGTAATTAAATAAAAAAATGACATTGCTATTATTATTAGACTTCGTAGAATTCAAATAAATTAATCTTAGTTATATTATAAATGCGAAAGGGAACAAAATCCCCCCCGTCAAATTGAAAAATCTTCTAAAAATTTACAAAATAGAAAAAAGCAATTTTCTGCCCCTTCGATGCCAATAAAAATAGAAGCCAAAAATTACATTGGGCATTCTAACTCACTTTGTATTTATTGTTCACTCACTCTTTTCAGTCGACAAAACACAGTGAGTTGAATGCCCCAGTAATTTCTTAATAAGAAACAAAAATTAAGTAAGTACCTACCTAAGTATGAGATTTATCATTTGTCGAGAACGATTGGGCATTTCAACAACATTGTTTCCTATTGGGCAATTATTGTGGCATTCTAACTCACTGTATTTTGTCGACTGGAAGGAGACAAAAAGTGAGTTAGAATGCCCAATAATTATCTACTATGATATGGAACCCTTCGTGTGCGAATTCGACTCGCACTTGACTAGTTTTTTAAATGAAACTCACCCTGTCGTACAAAGAGAATACTCTCTCAATGTCATCTTTCGTCAATTTGGTCGCACCCTGTAGACATAAAATAATTATGACATCATAAAAAAGGCGAAATTTTTAAGACTTAAGTTTTTGCAGTACCTACTTAAAAATATCCCTATAGTTTATTTTAAGTTGCAAAAAATAGTATTTTCTATAGCTAAGGTGTTTGAAGTACAAATTGTATGTGTTGTGTTTCATTTCATCTAGTCTAGTCAGTGTTTTCTATTCATTCACAATAATTCTAGTCTCAAAATTATGCACCGTACTGTCATTAATTTATTGTGGAAATATTTTTGATGTTTAAAAAACATCAGTACTATCCATACTTATATTATAAATGCGAGAGTAACTGTCTGTCTGTTACATTTTCATGCCAAAACTGCTGAACAGATAAGTATTGCTGAAATTTGGCAAGATAGATTCCACCCCGGGGAAAGATAGGCTACATTTATCCCGCAAAACGATCCCAGAATGGAAAAAGGATGTGAAAGATTGAACAAGATAGGTATCGCAAAAATCCTTCTAAGACATTAATTTATGACAAGACAGTTAATTTGACATTTATAAAATTTTGACAATTGACAATGTCATTCATATCAATCGGGTCGTCAGCAGCTCTTTTTCGTGCAGGGCTGTGGGTAAGGGCCTCTAGCTGGTTCTATATACATTTTTGTTGCGCAGACAACGTTGCGGGTTACAGCTAGTTTTTGTATATATGTCAGATAAACTAAAATGACTATGGATAGTCGCAAAAATAGTAAAATATTACATGGATTTTAATTCTGTTGTACATTTTGCAAATTTAATCTATCACTCGAACCTCGACGATCGATCGACGTCAACGAGTTTTATGACGTTTTTGACAGTCAAATTTGTCAATTTTGACAGACAAACATCATGATTAAGTTCGTTTTTTGTGCATAATTTAGAGACAGACCCCTAAAACTCACCTCAATGCCTTCCTATTGTGTGCAGTGCAGGAGACAAGCGTTAGTGTTATAGACAGACAGACAGGCAAACAAACAACATGCTAACTGTAAAATAATAAGTGTATTATATAGTTATTTATTTTGATTAACATTAACATATTATTTAGCTTGTTTAAAGTATAATTTCACTGATTATAGGTAGGTATAATAAATTACCACCTTTTTTTAAAGATTCTTATGATTTATGAGAGAATCAAACAGTTAGTTATGTGCAGTAAAAAGTGCGTGAAATCAACCTGAATCCTTTTGTAAAATTATTTTAGGCTGACATACATATTATCACGCCCGTATCCCTAACGGGTTGGGCAGAGCCACAAACTATCATAAGAAATTTAAAAAAACTTGCAGCCACTCCCGATTCAAAGTTCCAATATAATGATAATAGGATAATGGTGAACCATGGTGACAGGTGATCATATAGAAGGACCATCATGTTGGAGAGGATATTATAATATGAAGGTTACATATTTATTTTATTTAAACAAATAGTGAGTTAAATTCAATAAACATGAAGCAAACGTAATAGGAAATGGAAAGTTTAAGATTAAGCCAAATAATGTGCCTAGGTATGCAAAATAACTATTTAATTCACACGTAAAAAAAATCCGCGGGAAAAAGTTTGAATGTGCATTTTTGCGCACAAAGGATCTTCTTACCTATTGTTTTATTCTGGTGTTATATTTATTTACCGAAAAATAAGTAATAAACAACTTAAAACAATATGAAAATACGTTTTTGAGCAAAAATATACACGTCAAAAACATTTTCCCGCGGTTTTTCTTGTCGCGGCGCGAAGTATAAATAGTTAATTGTGTGATGTGCATAAGAAAAAAATATTTACGTTGCATAAAACAATTGCATTGTGTTTTGTGAATAAATTGATTTGGCATTGGTAATGTTATGTCAATGTAGATAATCCTATTTACCTTTTTTACGCTTCCGATTTAATTTGCATTCATAATATAAATTACCAATTAATGTTTAAATCAAATATTTGAAAGCGAGCCTGAAATATTTATTCAGCAACTTTAAATAGGTAAGTAGGATACCAAATTAGGTGAAATAGGTGAGTATAGTTAGCGCCACGTATGATTAACTATTTATTAAATATAACTAAGATATAAAACAATGGAAAATCCTCCAGTGCAACAGAATCCGAGTTCAAACTTTTTCTTGCGGATTTTTTTACGTGACGCGAAATATACATGGGTTGTGTTGATGTACCTAGGTAATGTTAGAATGCTAGTGAAGTGTTAATTAGGTACTTACAGTAGTACCACAAATATTGTGAGTCTAGGCAAACTTCGTGCTTTGTATGAAAACCGAATTTGTCAAAATATGCAACAAATAGTCAACGAAGCAACTAACCAACAACGATCAATCAAGAACGTCTAAGCAAGCTACGCCATGAGCAGCAAAAAAGTCTCCGCAAAAAGGCTTTTTGTTCCAAGACGTTTGCTGATAGGATGTGGGAGACCCTAAGTTCATGGTTTTTAAGGATTCCATATTCCGGCTGTGTCTCATGAACCGTAGAGAGTTGAAATTTTCAGAGAGTGTGTAGGTATTTCTATTTCTATAACAAATAATAAAAATAAAAGGGGCCCCATAAGGATCATTTATGTAATTAATCATCTTCGCGTTAGTTCGTATTTCAGAAGCTAGACGATAATTGCCGAAGCGCACAATATTTGTGGTACTACTGTACCTGTGTGATATACCATACAACTAGTTATACATTGTTTCTTTTTTTATTTAACACGAGTCGGGTGACAGCAGGATAGGTGATTGACTATTTAGTAGGTAAAAAAAGGAAAAAAATAGTTTTTTGTGGTACAACTTAAATTAGAGCACTTGTATTAAAAGAGAGACAATACTTAGATGAATTTGAAAGACTGATACGCTACTACTGATATATCTACTCGTAAAGTACCTAAGTACAGCATAAGGCATTTTTTGGATGCTAAAGTTATATGGCGGCTCTAAGAAGCCTTTTTAATAAAGTAACCCCCGAATATTTACTCAAACGCGACTCAAAGTTGAGCACGTCTCAAGTCACGGTTTTTTGACAGTTTTTGATGAAAATCTGTCAAAAACTCGTCACTTGAGACGTGCTCAACTCTGAGATGCGCTTGAGTATTCGGGGGTAAAACTTAGACTAAAATGGTAGGTATAAATTCATCATCATCATGTCTCAAAAATCAAATATGGCAATGACCTACTAACCACCCAAATTACGTAGTATAGTTGGTTTTTTGTTCGTTTTAATAAATACTCGTTTCCGCAGTTTATCTTACGTGGCCTATTCTCGAATTTGTTTAAAAGTCGATCGATAGAAATGTGTCGATCACCCCATCCCTGATATCACACAAAGGGGTCTGAGCGGGAAATTACGTGTCACTCACCTTGAATACCTGTCTGCAGAGGAAATTCTCCTTGACTGGCAATAGCCTGCAATATCGATAATTCATATTTAATTTTACCTTAGCACCTATTTTAAGATTGTACCTAATGCCTATGAGAATAATATGAAAAAGAAGAACACAATCATTTTGAATATATCGTTGTCAATAAGTTACAGACAAGGTTTATGCTAAGATCGCAAGCGACTAACGCGACTTACTTGGTCGCGTTTAATAACGTTCAACACGTTGTGGATAGTACAACAAAGATTTAGGTTAGGTATCTGCGCAAATATTGTAGATCACTAACAGAAAAAGCTTCTGATTCTTTATTACTTTCATATAAAAACACATAAAAACACAGACGTGAAGTAAGGACATGTACAAATGCAAGCTTAACCCTGTAGTTTTCTTCCAGAAAACCTTTGAGGCTAGAGAGAGGTGGACTACTGAATCTGTTGTTGTCAAAAATGAAGTTTTATCTTTTTTATATTGTGTAGTTCGTATTTTTTTAAACATCGATGGTGATATTCAGTACATCCCTACAGCTTCATAGTCTTGCTCTTAGCTTTCATGAACTTTGCACAATATAAAAAGAGAGAACTTCTGTTTCGTAGTCTGTAATTTATGTAAAACATAACTTTAACTATTTCGATCTGCTTTCCCTGTTTTTAAGTCAAGTTACACCTATATATTTGAACAGATTGATTTTATAATTAAGTTGCCTGGGTTCCTATTTGAAGTCTCCTAAAGGTTTTTAGATAGGTACCCAGGTAGTTATCTAGTTATTTTTGAATAAAAAAAAATTAAATACTCAACAGTCACTTAATAAAGTTTTGAACCCGCGCTTCTTGTGTCTAAGCCGAGCACTCGCCCGGCACGCTACGGAGGCCGTTAAAATTACTGTACAATAAAATAAAATTAAACACTCTGAAAGACTGACGTGATCAAATTATCTACAGCCTACCAAGCGTTCAATATCCAATCCCATTCTAATCGAGATCTTTCGACCTTGACTAAAGCGATTGAGCACAAAATTCTGATTGGAATCATTACTTACCTGTTTATATTGCTAGATAGAAAAACAATACTGCTATTCGTATCATCAATTCTTTCAACAAGTGTGGTGAAAGGATTTACAGTTCAAGTAATATTTTCTGAACATAAAAATCTCGATCTATATAATTTTCTTCCGCTACGGGAATCGAAACGACTCGACCGCTTATAAAGTCGTAAGATAAAAGTACTTACCTAAAAACTAAAAATTGAATTAAATAGTTAAGAACTCACTTGGCCATCTCTGAGAGCTGCAATCTGCCATCTTTATTGGAGTCGAACACTTGCAGCTGCGGGCAGAACGGCGTTTAGTGAGACAATAAAAGTTTTGTGTAATTGGCTTTGAGAATAGGAGAACATACAAGTTAATCCTATGGTCTGACCGATATTTAAATTCACGATTTTGTCCATTTTTGACTATTAACTAGAATGAATTAGTCATGTGAAACTTAACAGCTCACTGATAAGATTGAGCAGCTCATTGAAGGAGTCATGATTAAATAAGAACATACATAAATATCGATAAGTATAATAATTCAAACAAATGTATCTGAATTAATTCAGTAACGTTTTATTTTCATAATAACTACTTGTTTGAAAGCATTTCGTGCAAAACCTATTAAGTAAAGTGAAAAAAAAATGAATTAATTTGGTTTTTGCTGGCAATTTTTTTTTTCAACGTCATGATTATGAATCTACTTACTTATCTAAAAGTTGGAACAAAGGTAAATTTGTTTCTGCTTCAACATTTGAAAATGGAATCTGTTTTTTTTTTCATTTGGCTTAGGCAAGTCTTTATTTTAAGTAGCTCCTATTCTAATCTTCCTTTTGACTTGTAGATAGGAAAAACATAGAAATGTTTTGAATGTTTGTATACACGGGCGGCCTTATTAAAAGCAATCTCTGCCAGGCGACCTAAAATAGATTCATTGTTTTGATGTCGATATTGATTGAAACCAAGTTTTGCAAAATTATGGCGGATTTAAACACTTGGATACATTCGTCCTGGGAGTACCGGGGAGTCATCATCAGTCATTATACATTGTAACTTAAATATAATAAAAAATAATAAAATAAAATAAAATAAAATAAAATAAAATAAAATAAAATAAACTTACCATTGTATCTGTGTATTCGATGAGTTTATCTTCTGACACGTCGTTGATTTTCTTCGCTTCTTTCAGCAGGTCACGGAGAAAATTCTGAGACACAATAATTTATTTCAGAAATCTGTAAACGAACTTACCTGCTTTACCATCATAAAGTATTAATACGTAGTCGTTTTTTTACTTTCTAAATAAATATTTGTTAAAAGAATTATTACATATTATGTAAGTAGGTATATGATTAAAAAATGAGCATTAAAATAGAAAACTAACTCAAATGTGCTTATCGAATAACTGACTAATAACTAACTTGATAAAACTATAATTCTGTTAGTAGGAAATTGTGTTATAATCAACTAATAGATTTAAAGACTGAACTCAGGCGGTCTGACAATAATAGAATTTGATCCTCGGAATGGGGATAATTTAATCCATGCTAGATCCGTTAAATATAACGATTCTAGTGATTAAAAACTTTTTAAACATCGAACTGGATATTGAGTTACAATCTTTTTGATTTTAGAATTGAATACTGGGTAAAAACTTTTTGAATTTCAAATTGAATACTGGGTAATGTTTTTGAACTTCGAATACTGGGTGTAATAAAACTGCTCCTGGAAACTGAAGTAATACATTAGATCCGTCTAATATTGATTGTATTGAATAAAAACTTTTTAACTTCGGTGGTGTAGTGGTATCGGCCCCGCATTCTGATCCTAAAGTGGGTTTTAATCCGGTCGTGTACCAATAGATTTTTCTGTTCGAAAAGTGTGCGCTATAAAAACGGTGAACGAAAACATCGTGAGGAAACCGACATTTCGTAGAACCTAATGAGTTCGAAAGCATTTTCACCACACTGGTTCGAAAAAGTGACACTAGTAGTAATTCGCTCACCGAGGCCAAAATTCCTGAAAATTGAAAAACAATATATGTAATACGTATTATTTTTCTTTACCTTCAATTCGTCAGCTTCAATATATCCGCTTCCATCGGTATCATATTCTCGCCAAATCTGAAAGTATTCCAATTAAGTTCGTATGAGCTAGTGGCCAACTCTTGTGACGGAGTTTCTAGGCCGCCTAAAGGCCTCCGTCATGGCGTTATAAAAGCCGGGACCGACGATTTAACGCGCCCTCCGAAGCACGGAAGCGCTCAGCTCGTAATGCCACTTGCGGTGACCCATCCCAATTGTGACCGCGCACAACGTTGCTTAACTTCAACGATCGATCAAGAACGTCTAAGCCAGCTACGCCAATGTTTTCCAACAATAACTTCTTTAAATGAAGTAGTTAGGTATGTTCTATGATAGATAGGTAGGTGTGAAGTGTGTATCAGTAAGAACCTAGGTTAATACTTCAGAATAAGTGTTAGAGCTATCTGCTTTTGTTATGCGGAAATTGATTTGCAAGCAACAACATTATTTAACAGAAGTTTTTAACACGAATCCATGGCTATCTTTGAAATAATTTGTCTTTCACAATAATAAATCCTAATCTTACTGATATTATAAAATTGAAAAGTCTTAGTTTGCTTGAAATTACCGGCGTGAAGCTCAAAACGCAACGATAGCGCGTGCTAACTTTACCTGTGCTGCCATCTAGTACGAAAGTTTGTGACGATGTTTGGATGTTTGTGCCTCAATCACGCCTAAACGGCTGAACGGATTTGTATGAAACTTGGAATATACATAGCACATGTACTGGATTAACATATAGGCTATTTTTTATCCGGGTACCATGCGAGCGAAGCCGCGGGCGGCAGCTAGTAATATTATAAACGCGAAAGTTTGTATGTATGGATCTATGGATGCTTGTTACATATTTTTATGGTATACTAGCTGCTGCCCGCGGCTTCGCTCGGGTTGTACCTGGATAAAAAATAGCCTATATGTTAATCCAGTACATGTACTATGTATGTTCCAAGTTTCATTCAAATCCGTCCAGCCGTTTAGGCGTGATTGAGGCACAAACATCCAAACATCCAAACTCACAAACTTTCGCATTTATAATATACTAGATGGCAGCACCGGTAAAATTAGTACGCGCTATCGTTGCGTTTTGAGCTTTACGCCGGTAATTTCAAGCAAACTAAGACTTTTCAAAGGTCACGGTTCAAAGGTGGTACTCGATCATTAGCAGTGACAAAAATATCATCATTTGAAAGCTTATTGTTTGTATTATTTCTCAGATTAATTTCAATTTTTAATTTTCCTCAGTTTTTTTTTATTTCACAAAAATAGTAGTTAAAAGTAGTTATAGTTAGTAATTACAATTTGAAAATAAATGAAGAATAAACAATGGAAATACGGATATGTTATTAAAACACTGTTAAAAATGCTTCATCTATTCATAATATGATGGAATTGTGCCTCAAATAAGGTGAATTAATCAAATTATTATAATTTTAATATAATAATTATATTGCCATTTTCTTTTCTGGCCACCCCATCGTAGTCTTGTGAGATGTGACACATCCGCTAATGTCAAATTGAAATATCATAACAAAGTCAATGTCAGTTATACAACAGCAAATTCATGTTTTACAAATCAGCTGTTACACACACAATGACTTGTGTGTATTTAGGGATACCAACTAGCTTAAAAGTAACCCCACTTTTTACTATACCTACCTACCTTTACGCAGGTATACATAAAAAGTAAAATAAAAATATTATTATTAGAAATATTATTATAAATACATTCATTTACAGAAATAAACTTACGACCAAATACAAGCACACATTTACAAAATACAAATGAAAATGTAAAATACAAAAAACCTATGTGTTATTCCAGGTCATAAACTGTATTTATTCGAAGTTTCAATTAAATCCGTTTAGCGGTTCTGGCATGATTGAGTAACAAACATCCAAACTTAGTGTCGTAACATTGGTAGAATATTAGTGTGAAGTGTAATTTTAATACCTACTATTACGTAAGTTTCCCATAATTTTGGGGAATTACCCCACTTTTTATCCGGCAATACAGTTCAATTCTACAAGCTGTCAAAATATCAAAAATTATTAATCGTTTTTTCTCTATAATACAGCAGGTAATTATAAAACTGACCGATAGAATGTGATTCCCTTTTTATTATCACGATTTCCTGCCTGCTTCCGACAAAGTTGGACAGCACAAACCGACCTAATATTTATTTTTTCAAGACACGCTTACATGACAGTATCAAAAATTCAACCTCGGAACATTTTCTTCCAAGAGTTCAACATAACATTAACAATGGTCATTTTTCTATTATACCTGTATCACTTGTATATAGCATAAATCATAAACAAATCACACACAATCAGCTTTTAAGAATTAAAAATAATATAATAAAGGTACATCAGGTCATGTTCATGACATCAATAAACGTCATTCACACTCATCTGATAGTGCGGTCAATTATGCTGCGAGTGGAATCAATAACAAAAATGTTATTAGGTATAGAATCGATAAGTAGTTAGGATTTTTGCCATTAACGAAAATATAATTTATTCTAATATATTATGAATTGAGAATTCTTAAATAAAACAGATTAATGTAGCTTCATGAAACGGGCACCAGATTACACATACCTATCTATTTCATCATTTTAAGAATTTATTTTGATATTTAAGTACACAGCCAGGTTAGGTAAATAATAGCACCAAGAAACGCAACGATTATCACGAACAATACAAAGGAAGTCTGAAAGCCGTCTGACTGGTAGGAAGGAACTAGGAACTAGACATGTGTATTTTTTTCCTGGCCTGATTTTGAAAGCCTGAACCGATTAACCGCCTTTTTTTTTTTGTGGGTACTTGTAGTGTAAACACATACGAAATTTCTATCCAATTATATTTAATTAAAATAATAGTTTATTGCCAAAGTTTATGTATTTGAACATTGAAAACAAGTAAATAGTACCTCCCTCACTCGCCTGTTACATATTCTCCTCTCCACTATCTCTTTATTCACTACTGCTGTGTGAAGAATGGACCTCTATGCAAAACTGGCATCCAACATGGAGGAAATGGCAAGCACCTTTGAGTCCAGAATGCTTCAAATGGAGTCCGGTTTGAAGAAGCTCTCTAGTTCTGAGCCTACCCCTCACAAGGATCTGGAGTCTTTGTCTCGTGAATTCCTCGACTTCAAATCTCTGGTCTGGAAGTCGATGGGAATGATGCGAGCACAACTGGAACTTGTAGTTCAGGGTCTGGACCGCCAGGAAACCGCTACGCGCAGGAAGGTGCTACTTTTCCACGGTATTGATGAAACTTCAGATATGTCCATCACAGATCACATGTTACACCTATTAACCGACCAACTCAAGTTGCCCAGTATATCAGCCGAGCAAATTACAATTTGTCATCGGCTTGGATCAGTTTCAAGTAAACCTAGGCCGGTTGTGGTACGATTTGCCAACTATCAAGTCAGGAGTCTAGTGTGGAATTCTAAAACAGCATTCAAGAACTCTGGTATCACTGTCTCTGAATTTTTAACTAAGTCTAGGCACGACTTATTTACGATCGCACGCAAACACTTTGGTATGAGGCGTTGTTGGACCTCCGACGGCAAGATTATCATCCTGCTTCCCGATCAGAAACGTCGCAGGATCGAGACGATGGCGGAACTCAAGCCTCTTCTCTCCGAGTTTCCGGCCGAGAAGCCAGCTCAAGACAAGGCTCCTTCGACGTCACGGGATAAAGGCAGGACGAACGTAATTCCCGATGCGAAAGTCAGCAAGGCCGAACCCAGGGCAAGGCGGGCAGCTAAGTAGGTGTAGGTAGATAATTTATGTTGCAAGTAGCACTAACTAGGTGTTCCCTCGGTCACTACGTAATTTGGTAGCATAAACTCTCGCTCCACAGATTGGTTTATAGTTATATTCATGCAACAATAATTAGTCGAAGGTAGGATCTCCAAATTTTTTTCAAACTTCATTGTGATTTTCATTTTGTGGATTTGTTTACATCTTAGTAAATAGTGACTGAGTGAAATTCATAATAATGTCAATGTCAAAATATTAAGTTTTAGGTGACATTTTGTTTATTAGTGACAGTTGGTGACAGTAACGTAAATAATTTGCTTTCGATTATGTACGCAGGCTGCATTTTGTTTACAAAGTACGTTCGGATACTTGATCAGCGTGAATATTTCTGTTTTACTTTTTTTATTTTTATTTTCATGTTTAGGTGAAATATATTTTAACTACTTAAATAAGTATTGTCACCTAGGGCTATTAGTACATAATTATCTTTCTCTATTACTATTACATAGTATTTTTAGTAGTGTTTACTTTACGTACTCTGCGAGTGTATGGGAGGTTTTAAGATGTTTTAAGGTTATTTTTAGTTTTTTATTGTTTTTATATATTCTTATATAGTTTTTTTTTAGTTTAGGTTTATTTTGTATTTTATTTAGATATATAAATATTTATATATTATTATGGATAACAATAGCATTGCATTTAATGATAGTTTCTTCTCTTGCTCTTCAACTAGCTCTTCAGATATAGACTATGCCAGTGCATTCGATGACGACTCCGCCCTCTTGCTTGATCAACTTAAACTTAAATTTAGTGGATTTTACAATAACCTTAATATTGTTCATATTAACGCACAAAGCATCCCTGCCCATTATTCTGATATTCTTTCTGCCTTTGAATGTAACTTCATTGATGCCATTCTAATATCGGAATCTTTTCTGAAGCCTGGGCTACCCTCCACTCAATACCCTCTTAAAGGTTTTCGGCTAATTAGAAACGATAGAATCGGCAAAAGGTGTGGTGGTGTGGCTATATATCTTCGAGCTGACATTCCGTTTACAATCATTGATCAATCTCCTGGTGAGTACTGCAACTTTGCTGAACATCTCTTTCTTGAAATTACTGTTAACCACTCTAAAATTTTACTCGGGGTTTATTATCCACCTTCTTCTGATATAGATTACTTTTCCTCTCTTGAATCTAAATTAGAAGCATTTTCTCCTCTTTATGATCATACAATTTTACTTGGTGATTTTAACACATGCCTTATAAAGGATGATGTGCGTGCCCATAAACTTCTCTCTCTAATCTCCTCTGTGAACATGCACATTCTTCCTCTCTCATCTGCTACTCACCACGCTCCCCATTCTACTCCTTCACTTTTAGATCTAATTCTTGTCTCTAATCCTGATCGCGTGACTAGTTTTGGCCAACTGACTGCACCCTTTTCGCACCATGATCTTCTGTATCTCTCATATAAAATTCGTTGTCCAAAACGTAAACCCAAATGCGTTCTTTTGAGAAGTTTTAAAGATATTGATATGGAATCCTTGAGAAGCGAAGCTACTAATATTGATTGGTCTCCAGTCATAGATGCAGCAAATATTGATGACAAGACTGCTGCTTTTAATACAATTATTCTTGCCCTATATGATAAATTTGCTCCTCTTAAAGTGGTAAAAATTAAACATCCCCCTGCTCCTTGGCTAACTCCACCTGTAAAAAAAGCAATGTTGCTGCGTGACAAAGCTAAAAGATTATTTAAAAAGTTCCCTACGGAAGAGAATTTTTCATCCTATAAAAAACTCAGAAATCGTTGCACTAAGATATGCAGAGATGCAAAGCGGCGTCATATTCATGAGTCTATTGATTCCTGCAATACTTCTCAGATGTGGAAATTTATTAACTCTCTTGGATTGCATGATTCTGGCCATTCCTCAACTACTATCCCTCTTGATTTAAATAGTATCAATTTGCATTTCTCTAAGTCTCCACTTTGTTTATCTAAAGATGTTAAACTCGCCACCCTTGATTCCCTATCTCGCTTACCTTTACCTGACTGTCCTTCCTTTGTCTTCAATGAGATCACTGAGGATGAGGTTCACTTGTTCCTTAAGTCTATCTCCACTAAAGCTGTTGGTACTGATGGCATTTATATTCAAATGCTGCAGCTCCTTTCCCTAGAACTAGTCCCAGCCATCACTCACATTATCAATCATTCCCTGACCCAAAGTGCTTACCCTTCAGCATGGAAGAAAGCTTTTGTATTACCTCTTCCAAAAATTTCGAATCCTTCCACGGTCTCCCATTTCCGTCCTATCTCCATCTTACCGATCATGTCCAAAATCTTGGAATACCTGGTCCACAAGCAGCTTTCTCTCTTTCTTTACCAGTATAGCTTGCTCAGCCCCTTCCAATCGGGTTTTAGGCCAGGACACAGTACCGTATGTGCTTTAACTAAAGTATCAGATGAAATTCGCTGGGCCATGGACAAAAAGTGTCTCACGGTTTTAGTATTACTTGATTTTAGCAGTGCATTCAACTCGGTGGACTATGACATCCTTTTATCCATCCTTTCCTCTCTCAATATCTCCAACCCGGTAATCTCTTGGTTTAAATCATACCTCTCGGGACGCTCGCAGTGTGTTCGCCTTGATGAGATTTGTTCTGATTGGTGTGACATATCTGCTGGGGTTCCGCAAGGGGGTGTCCTATCTCCTCTCCTCTTTTCTGTTTTCATTAACTCTATTACTCAGGTTATCAAATCTTGCTGCCATCTATATGCTGATGACTTACAAATTTATCATGTCTTTAATGTCAATGAGCTCTCTACAGGAATCAATCAAATCAATACAGACCTTGCTAGCATACATAATTGGGCGAAAACTTTTGGGCTACTTGTCAATCCATCCAAATCACAAGCCTTAATCATGGGTAGCCCATACATGCTAAATATAGTTAGTAATTCTACTGTACCGCCCGTAGTATATGATGGAGTCACGATCCCCTACACTGCAAGTGCTAAGAATTTAGGTGTTATTTTTGACAATAAGCTATCTTGGGTCAGTCAGGTCAATGAAATTAGTAAACGGGTTCACTATTCCTTTCAGTCACTCAAACGTCTTCAAAAATTCCTCCCCTTTAAAACGAAAATTACCCTTGCTCAGGCTTTAATGTTACCCATTATAGATTATGCAGACGTCTGCTTCCTGGATGCTTCTGAGGAGCTACTCGAGAAGCTCGAACGTCTTCAAAACTTGTGCATTCGTTTTATTTACGGGCTGCGCAAGTTTGACCACGTCTCAGAGTTCAGAGTACAACTCAAGTGGCTCCCAATTCGTCGCCGTCGGGATCTTCATGTCTTGACACTTCTTTTTAAAATCCTCTTTAGCTCTGTCTCCCCTCCCTACCTTCGTGAACGTTTCGAGTTTCTTGTCCCCCGTGGTGAGCCATGCAGAACTTCTAAACATTTACTTCTTAAAACTCCACCTCACTCAAGCAGCCGTTATGGCGGTTCTTTCACGGTTCACGCTGTAAGGTTGTGGAACTCACTACCCCAGGCTGTTCGTGAATGTCAGTCCATAAATATTTTCAAAAGAAAAGTAAAAGAGCATCTCCTCTTATCTGTTTAGCTAAGTTATTATAATATTGGTATATATATAATAATATGTATGTATCTTATGTAGGTCTATTATATCAGATATTTAAGTAGTTTATATTATTATTATTATTTTTTTGTAGGCAATAGTGTAGGTATTTTATTTTTAGTATATGTAGGTATATTATTTTGATTGGTAAAAAGGAATAGGTTTAGATTGTAGTTCATTCACTATTTATTTATCTGCATACTTAAATGTTTGTCTTGTTTTGTACATGTACCCGTTATCTATACTCCACCTCTCTCTAGCTAAAGGTTTGCTGGAAGAAAACTCTCTGTAGGGTTAAGCTCGCCTTTGTACATGTCCTTACTTTATGTCTGTGTTTTCTGTGTTTTATATTATGTACAATAAAGAATAAAGAATAAAGAATTTAAAAAATATTTTATCAGTAGATTATTACAGAATAACTTAGGCTATATTTTAACTTCTCTGCTGGACTGGGAGTAAAGAATAAACATAGAATGCGTCCAGCTGCTTCTCTCCCCGAGCATGTCGTAAAAGTCGACTAAGGGATAGTATCCTCCAACATGATGAGATACAATAAGCAATTAGTTATATTGTCAGGCAGGACCGGATATTTTTTCTTGAGCAGGATTCTAGGTATTATCATTCGCATTTCATTTAACTCCGATATTATCTTTATAGGTAATCGATACTTTCTGCAATGTTGTAACAAGTATCGATTATTAATCGTGAAATCATCAATTTAAGCTACTACATCTCTATCATATTTGTTGCTGTCGCCGGCGCCGCGGTCATTATTGCCATTGCAATACTTTTAATTATTTATTTAAAACAAAACAGAGTTCAAATAAAATCCAGTTTTTTGTCAAATGATTTACTTTAATATACTCTATAAGCTGTAGAAATTTCATATCTGTCGATTGTCCAGTACCACCGACTAAGGACATTTGAACCGTGAGCTTTATAATATAAGTAAGATAAAGTAAGAAGTAAGATTTGTATGGTGATTTTTGGACAATCTAACATTTAGGTACAGATATGTACAAAAATAATAATAAAATTAAGGAGGTCCTCATAGAAGAGACGAGTTTCATTTTGCATTTTTTTTTGCTTGATGGTAAACAAGAAACATTTATGTATTTACATGTATGGTACGGAACCCTTCGTGAGCGAATTCAACTCGCACTTGACAGGTTTTATTTGAATTAGAAAAAAAATTCAAATAGGGTTCACAACGGTGAATCCCCGACTGAACTTTTCTTGTTTATGATTTACTATAGACTGTAGATAAGTTACCTTCATGAATTCTACGCTTGACTCCAAAGGGTTGTCAAATCTGAACAAAAGAAGAAAATTCTCCTCCATCGGCAGTAGTTGCGCTAGCTGGAACAATTTTAAGTATTAAACAATCATAATTTTCTTGCCCTTATCCCACTCTATGTGGGGTCGGCACAGCATGATCCTTGGATCGTGCTTTAAGAGTTTTGGCTAAGGTGTTTTATGACCGTATTAAACAATATTTTCTCAAATTAAACAGACTGTTTCTATTAATTCAGCCACAATAATCTGTTATTTTTTTATTTAGGTACCTAATTTTTTTTTCTTGAAAAGATAATTTTTATTTACAAAGACATTATAAAAGATAATAACATTAAAAACTTTAAGGTAATCGTTATAATGATAGTTGAAAATGAGCTCAGTTTTCTATCAAAGTTCGCCTACAGATAGAAAACAGAGCTCAGATCACCGACCGCAGGTAAGGTCCCCAAAAGGCTGGCGACGTTACCTCGTTGGATAGCTATACTTATCCTTTGTCCGAGGTTAGCGCCAGCTAATTGAATTAGTGGGATGCAAAAACGTACCTTCTCCTTGAAGTTGGCAAAGAAGCAACCAACTTCACGTTGGTTTGAATACCGCATCGAAATGCCCAACTTCAATAAATTAACTTTAATAATTTTCATGATTTCTCCCAAGTTTTAATTTCTCACCTCTCGAATATCAATCTTGCCGTCCTGGTTGTCATCATAAGCCTCCATGAAGCAAGCTTTGAGTTCCACCAGCATCTCGTCTGAGACCGCCTGAAACAAACGAGATAAATGAAGCGAAAAGTTTTTTAGAAGTACCGGCATTTTGTCATTTTTGTTACTTGCTACTTTTTTTTTTTTTTTTTTTCTTGTATTCATGTACATACGATTAGCCCAACAAAACTAAAATACAAAAATATTATTAAGATTTCTCTGTAAGTGAATATTGTATTCTTAAGAGAAATAAATTATCTTAAACCATATAAAACTGTCAAGATAATTTCACATACTACCGCAACCGATAAAGCCGTGGAGGTTGGTCCAAGTACCTATAAAAGTCAAGAGTCATTAACACAAAGAAGATACAATATACGACCCTTACTATTGTAGGCTATTATGCCTACTTTATTAAAATTTATGAGTGGCAGCAAGTATTCTAATAATTACTTTTGGGGTGCGCAACCCTATTACATTTTGACAACTCAGACCAAATAAAAAGAAAAGACGGCGCACCACGAACAATAAAAGTGAAGCCACACAAAACCGTGCTTCTGCAAGTGAAACACGCTCACGCACACACCTACACTAAAACCATGCTCATCGCTCTCGAGTCGTCGTCTAGTAAACTTAATATTTAAAAATAGAATAATTATGCCTTCCTATGCACTAGGCTTAGTCGGCCTTGTCCAAGACCGACTAAGCTGAGAGGATGGAATAGGTGCTGGGCAAGCCTACTCCATCTTAATTCATCCCGGGCACTACAGCGTCCCGTTTGTGGAGGTAATAGTTGCCTCCTGACGTTGGATAAATCATCTATAGATGGTAAAAAGGCTTTCTTCCCGCGTGTTCGTTTTACATGACATGACGCCTACACATATAGCAGAGAATAGATTTATTGACAACACAAAAGATAGATTGGTACCTATCGAGACATACTATTCTCTAAAAGACAAGATTTATTATTACCTACGTTGTTTTGATGTAAAGGAATGACTTGGGTAAATGAACAAAACTACCATAAAACTAAATTAGAGGGTAGAAGCGAAAACAAATGACCGCTGTCTAAAAGAAAAAAAAACTAGGATCACATTCCACGTTTATCCCTATTAAACATTCCTGGCTAAATTAAGGGACCTTTTCCAGACATGGCAGGCAATCTGTAGCCCTCATCAGAAATGGAGAGCACTGGTGGTCTAGTGATAGAGGCCCTGCCTTTCGATCCTAAGGTCGTGGGTTCTCGGTCTTGCACCAATGGATTTTTTTTAAAGATAAAGATAATTTATTTGCGAAACATGTGTAGGTATAAAAGATGACAACATTATTTATGGTAGTGTGACACAACATGCTTTACCTGAGTCGGTGTGCAAATTGAGGAATTGCCGAAAACGTAAACATGAAATTGATTTGAGTAAATAAATAATACAATAATTCTAAATGTCATAAAATAAAAATGTCAAGCAATAAAATTAAAATAAATATATGAAGTCATGTCAAACAATTATTTATCTAGTTAAATATTTTTGTTCGATAAATTGCGCGCGCTGTACCAGTACTCTCAAACAACGAAAGAAAACCTCAGAAACCGGCATGTAGAACATAAAAAGTTCGAAAAGATGTGTCTAGTGCCTTTCACCACACTGGTTCGTAAGAACTATAGGTCTACCAGGATCTGATGGCAAAAAAAGTTTAAAAAGTAGCGATTTTCATATGGCAATAAAAAAATTGTCATCTGTCAACTGAAATTTCGAGGAATTGTTTTAGGTTTGGCTTCAAATGGTAATCAGAAATGGAAAACTGGAAGAAAGTAAAACCTCTCTAGATAAAACTCTTTTTGTTTTGGCAGAAAGTCTCCGGAACGTTCCAGACGCTATTGTTGGCCGTTGAAAAGGAAGTAATTTTAAACTTGAACGTAGCTTGTCGCTGAATATCGCAATTTGTATCTAGAATTTAATTTTGGAATTATCTTTTCAAGAATGGAACTTTATTTGGTACAATTTAAATGTTTGCTATTATGTATGTTCGTACTCTAGTGACGGAGTTTTTAGGCCGCCTAAAGGCCTCCGTCATGGCTTAACGACTTAAAAGCCGGGAGCGACGGTTTAACGTGCCCTCCGAAGCACAGAAGCGCTATGATTTTGACGACCTCGGTGGCGTTGCGGGCGAGTGCTCGGCTGAGACGCAAAAGGCGCGGGTTTGTTTCCCGCCACGGGAGAAATATTTGTATGTTCTGCAAATATTTCTTCGCGAGCACTTTCACTGTCTGTCTGTCTGTGTGTTAACTTTTCACGGCTAAACTGCTGAACAGATTTTAATGTAATTTGGCAAGGAGATAGATTCCGTCCCGGGGAAGGACATAGGCTACTTTTATCCTGTAAAACGGAAAAAGGATAATCAGGACAACGCATTTTATAAATACTTCTTAGACATTAATTTATGACAAGACAGTTAATTTGACATTAATAAGATTTTGATGATTGACAATGTTATTTATATCAATGGGGTCGTCAGTAGCTCTCTTTTTCTTGCAGGGCTGTGGGTAAGGGCCTCTAGCTGGACTGATTTCATGATTTTTGATTTGTTGGATTTGTCTCCGCCCCGAATAGCAGAAAACTACCTAATAAAACATTTGTAAATTTGCATTTTTACTAATTTAAGGCGGTACGGAGTTCGTTAGTTTATAATATTGGTAAGATAGAGTTAAATATGAAAACAATTTATTTCGGAATTGATCTATTAAAATGTGACATACCTAGGTATATTTATATCTTCTAAGATAACGAAGAAAGACACTATGACAACTGCCCTGTTACTTTATTTATTTTATTTTATTTAGTTACCTGTGTAAAGCCGGTTGTTAGTTTACAAATAAAAATGAAGATAATTAGGTACCTATAATAACTTACCTACACAAAGTAAGGGTAGGCAGGGCAGGGCAGGTAAGTACTTAGAAGAGAAAAGGAAAATAAAGATACGTCTCATAAAGTTTTTATGGAAAACAATTTTATACACTTACCTACCTAACCGTTGGAAGAAAGAAAACTTGCGAGAAAAATAACAGGGAAAAATCTCTAAATACAAAGTAACAACGGTGTTGTTATCGAGAGGAAATTCAAATGAGCTGATTGAGATGCAAATAGCTGTGTCAATATTATACCAGACGCGCGGCATGTTTCAGAATCTATAGTCGGGGCGCTTTAGAAATATACTAGCTGCCCGCGGCTTCGCTCGCATGGTACCCGGACAAAAAATAGCCTATATGTTAATCCAGTACATGTACTATGTATATTCCAAGTTTTATTCAAATCCGTTCAGTCGTTTAGGCGTGATGATCCTTGGATCATGCTGTAAGAGTTTTGGCTTAGGTGTTTTATGACCGGCCGCCTGCCTGACGTCAACCCTCCTTGGGAATACTTGCTTATTGTATCTCATCATGTTGGAGGATACTATCCCTTAGTCGACTTTTACGACATGCTCGGGGAGAGAAGCAGCTGGACGGATTCTATGTTTTTTCTTTACTCCCAGTCCAGCAGAGAAGTGGTTGGAAATTTACAATGCATATAATATCACGCCTGTTACCCATAGTGGTAGGCAGGGAACACGGATCCATTTGCTATGATCTCGACATAGGTACTACTGTCGCTTCGTTCACTCTCATCACATTCTTCATAAATGCTAGTGACGGATTAACCCTTAATCAAATTAAGCAATTGCCTAGGGCATCACGTCTGAGGGGGCACCAGAAGAAGCACAAAAAAAATCCGTCCTTAGGGCATCACGTCTCACTCTCACGTCACCAAAAACCATACCAATAAATGTTTCTAGGACTAATTTGAAAATTCGCGCGTTTTAGTTCGCGATTCTAGTTGACGTACGGATAGGGGGGCCCACAGGCATGGATTGCTTAGGGCATCAAGTAGTTTTAATCCGTCACTGCTCTTGACCTGGGGGTTGCGTCTTGAAAATCATCGCGTGATTTAAAATCACCAAAATGGCCCATTTCAACCGTGATTTCAAAATCACACGTGTAATTTCAAATCAACCCACTTCTTTTTTAAATCACCTTATTTTTAGTTTATGGGGAACTTACAGCTAGGTACAAGTATCAGACAAATTATATACCATGTAGCCAATTGAGGTGCATGGTTGCATAAGGCCAATTAAAAGTTTCCACTTATCTTACTTATATTATAAAATTGAAAAGCTTTAGTTTGCTTGAAATTACCGACGAAAGTTCAAAACGCAACGATAGCGCGTGCTAACTTTACCTGTGCTGCCATCTAGTAGAAGACATAAATTTTGCTATATCCGAACAAAACTCTAGTTCTCACAAAGTTAAAATTACATTTGAGTTTCAGCAGACACCTGCAGATCTCCTGAGGAAGAGAGTCAGAGAGAGTCGATTTAAAGTTACTTGGATTCGCTTGGATTCTTATAGAACTGCGCAAGTCTAACTTGGACTATTGTACAACTGCGCAAGTTTCGGATCCAATAAAGTGGAATGGTGACAAGAGATATGTTGGGTACGTGCCAGCACAGGGCCGGAGCTAGGGCCAGGGCGGGGTAATATTATGATATAGGTCTTTAACAAAGATCTTTAGATAGCTCGACTGTTGCTTTTGTATAAGGATCTATCTAGGTTTTTTTGTATCTATCTAGTCGTGTCACTAGTTCTTTCGAAACAGTGTGGTGAACAGATTAAAGTGCGCCTCAAAGGCTCCTTTCATGCACTTGACACATATTTTCATTTTTTTTGGTTCTACGGCCATACCTACTGGTCTTATAGCGTAGTACATACATTTTTAAGCTTAAAATCCATTGGTGCACGACTGGATTTTAACCCACGACCGACGATCGGCAGGCGGAGTCATTACCACTAGACCACCAGTTGTTTTGAATTTATAATAATCCTAGCTTTCCCCCAGCGGCTTCGCGAGCGTGGTAGATATGGTACCTAGGTACAAGAATATAATACCAGAGAAACAAACTGAAACATAAAAATACCTATCTAATAGTTGGCATTTTACAATATGAATGAATGAATGAAATGAATGAAAAACACTTTATTGCACATCTTACAAATTAAACAACTAGAATTAACAAAAAGAAGATATTGTACAACGGGCGGTCTTATCGCTAAAATATGAACGGTAGGATAGAATAAATAAATAAATATTTGTGGACATTTCACACCGCGTTATCTAGCCCCAAACCAGATAGCTGATAGAACACTTATATACTTTTTTTGTAAATACATAATACTACAACACCCAGGTTTCCTCGTGAGGAAACCCGCGGCTTAGTCAGCTCCGCACGTATTGACCATGTCTTTCCTGTGGACAAGGCCGACTAAGCTGAGAGGATGGTATAGGTGCTGGGCAAGCCTACTCCATCTTAATTCGTCCCGGGCACTACAGCGTCCCGTTTGTGAAGGTAAAAAGTTGCCCCTGACGCTGTATAAATCATCTACTATAGATGGTTAAAGGCCAATTATTATTACAACACCCAGACCCGGAGGAAATATTTGCAGAACATCCAAACATTTCTCCCGTAGCGGAAATCGAACACGCTCCTCTTGCGTCTCAGCTGAGCACTCGCCCGCTACGCCACCGAGGTCGTCCTAGTAGAAGACCTTGCGACGGTCCTGTCGTCAGTGTGTCGCGGATGCGGCTGACAAATTGGCCAGTACATTGCAGTAGACGCGATTTGAAATGTAATAAGCTTCTGGCAAACACACTATTGATGGCTTCAGTGGCGTGGCGGGCGATTGCTCG
This sequence comes from Scotopteryx bipunctaria, assembly GCA_949320045.1. Lineage (NCBI taxonomy): Eukaryota > Metazoa > Arthropoda > Insecta > Lepidoptera > Geometridae > Scotopteryx > Scotopteryx bipunctaria. The sequence continues at coordinate 1,633,024 of OX439464.1, read as the reverse complement.
GTAAACGCAAGAGGCGCGGGTTCGATTCCCGCTGCGGAAGAAATGTTTGCATATTCTGCAAATATTTCTTCCGGGTCTGGGTGTTGTGGTACCATGGTACTCGTAGTTTCTGATACCCACGACACAGGGAGTCCTAGTGTGGGGTCAGGACTATGTATGTTACTGTTGGGTGTTATTTATTTATTACTATTGCCTAGTAAATACTTTGACGAACCTGTGCTAAGGAATTTGGCTGGAATGCAACTCAAAGAGGGATAAAGGACCGTTCGAGACACAATATGTTACAGAACTGTTGAGCTTTTTTGAAGCGCTCGTGGCGTAGCTTGCTTAGACGTTCTTGATTGATCGTTGAAGTTAAGCAACGTTGTGCGCGGTCACAAATGGGATGTGTGACTGCAAGTGGCATTACGAGCTGAGCGCTTCCGTGCTTCGGAGGGCATGTTATTGTGTCGGTCCCGGCTTTTAAGTTGTTAAGCCATGACGGAGGCCTTTAGGCGGTCTAAAAACTCCGTCACAATAAGAGTTGGCCACTAGCTCATCCGAACTTACTAACTTAGAACATTTTAGGGTTCCGTACCTGAAAGGTGACAACGGGATCCTAACTAAGCCTGAGAAGAGAAATGTTACTATGTTCTGCAAATATTTCTTTCGGGTCTGGGTGTTGTAGTATTATGTATTATAGGTATGTGTTTACAAAAAAGGAAGTATTATAAGTATTCTAGCAGCCATCTGGTTCCCATAGTAAAAGCTTTGCTTATTTTGGCTCTGTTAAATGTCCACAAATATTTATTTATTCTTTTGAATTAATATTTGTTTATTCTTTATTTTATGTACAAATCTGACAACATCTTGAAAGTTTTGGACCTACTTACTTTAGTGAGACTTTGTGTAGCGCTAACGAGGTATTTCTCCGAAATCTCGCAAATTCCCGTTCGCATTGTTATTCACAAAGTTCAGAGACAGCTGTGACTTGAACACGCGAAAGTTTATGTTGATATATTGGATTCAGAGGGATCAGGCGGAACCCTCGAACGTGACGCAATTAGATCTACGGATCTCTGGCCACGTTCCATAACCAGATAATCGATGAAGGCTCGGTTGTGGAACTGTTGACTGGACGGAGACAATTTTTTAGGATTCCGTACCCAGTGCCAATAGGACCTTTACTAAACCTCCGCTATCAGTCTATCTGTTCGTCTGTCCGTCCGTCGCTCCGTACGTCTGTCCGTCTGTCAGCGGGCTGTATCTCATGAACCGTAATACCTAGGTAGGGAGTTGAAATTTTCAGTGTTTATTTCTATTGCTGCTATAACAACAAACAATATCAGGTGATCAGGTGAGCTATCTATAGACCGTTTGCAACGGCCTTTAGATAGCCCGACTGTTTCTTTTGTATTTTGTAAATTATATTTGTAATAGTTGTAAGTTTCTTTCTGTTAATAAAGTTATTAACAAACAATATAGATGTAATAAAAAGGGGCCCCTTTAAGAAACATTTAAGTACATGAAAAAGGACTTGCAGTTGACCGGTTTTTTTATTTAATCTTTAATTGAACTATCATGTTTGATTCTAGATTCTAGACGAACATGATAATTCGATTAATTTTTAAAAGCAAAGATATCATTATTATCTAGACTCTAGATAATAATAATATCTATGCTTTTGCGATAAATATAAAAGGCGTATCATAACTTTTTTATTGATTAAAGAAGTTAGGGTACTTGGATATTGCAAAGGTAAGCATTACCTAGATAAGTATTTTATTTGGGTCTAAAATATATTTTGCTTGTATTAAAATATCTTTTGACGACCTCTGTGGCGTGGCGGGCTAGTGCTCGACTGAGACGCAAGAGGCGAGAGTGGGTTCGATTCCCACTGCGGAAGAAATATTTGCGTGCTCTGCAAATATTTCTTTCGTGACTGGGTGTTGAAATATTATGTAATTTACAAGAAAAAAAAGTATATGAGTATTCTATCAGCTATTTGGTTCCCATAGTACAAGCTTTGCTTAGTTTGGGGCTAGATGGTATTGTGTAAAATGTCCACAAATATTTTATTTTATTACTAGCGGTTACCCGCGATTTTGTACGCATTAGTAAGTACCTACATAGTATTTTTTTAATGGTTAGTCAGTCATTAACTTTTTAAATGTCTCAAATTAGTTTACCTACGTTCCCTATACTTTTAGTTGTTTATAGCTGTATTTTTATTTTTATGATGACGGTTAGAATAAAGTATTTTTTTTTCAATTCAGTGGTTAGTATTAAAATAGTTAAGAATAGTTTTAAGAAATGTAATGGAAGAAGCGGTAGTTAAATTCCGATATTTCTGGTATCATTTTACCACTGGTACCCCTTTGCCCACTGGTACCATACCATTTTCCTACTGGTACCCCTTTTCACACTGGTACCATTAATTTAGTACATACTTTTATTACTTGCCGTGAAGAATATTTTAATACTAAGTTTCAAACAATTCGCACGACGCGTTCCATACAAAGTGCACAAACAAACACACCAAGACGGATATACCTACCTACCCTCAAATTTTCAAGTATCTACGACCAGCGTTTTAGGCGTTGTCTGACAGTCAAGTCAATCAGGACAAAAAATATTATATATAAGGTTTATTTATATCCTATCGAGTTTTGTCTATGTTCCGAATTTTATTAAAATCAGCCTTTAAGCCACAATTGAGGCATAGTAGGAAAACATACAAAAATTCTCACAACCTCACAAACTTTCAGAGTGAAAGTTTATTAGAGAGATGATGATGTATAGATGGATTCAGAGGCAGGCCAAAGAAAAGGCGGATGGATTGCGTGGAAGATGACAATGATGAAAGGAATGAATATTATGACGGCTGATAGAAGGAAATGGAAGAAGAGAACATGCTGTGATGACCCCATAGAGTGGAATCGCCATTAATCGTCAAAATTGAAAGTGTATTAGTCTGCAGGACGATCGTATTTAAATGATGGATCATAAAAGAGGTATCGTCGTGGCCCTGGTGGTGGTCTGCCTTGCAGTCATCGGTGCCAGCAACGACATCGTTGAAGGCGATATCGGCTCTGAAGACGTCATTTTGCACAGGTACTGGGAGTACGAATTATCCTGACTTTCAATGTTCAAATGTATTAAAAAGAACACGAAGATGAGAGGTCAAACACGTTGGAAACTAAATTGGAGTTGGGTAGGACACCAGTTAAGGCGAGGTAATGGCAGGTGGGGTAACTGAATGGCGTCCAAGAAAGAACAGGTTACAGAAACATACATAGGTCGTTTAAATCATTTAATAGTTAACTTGCACAATCGAATAGGAAACATTGAAATAATATCCAACTAAAAGAAATGACTACTCTAGCACCCTGAAGAAGCGGCTTCCAAAATGTGGTGGAATACGCTGATTGCAGTCCGGTAATGAGGAGTAGCATCAGGAACCTTGGAGTTCTAGGCTGACGAGTGATGATATAGTACCTACCTGTCACGGGCCGGAATGGATGAGACTAACAAAGGATCCGTGGAGAATGGAGAATGGAGGGCTATGCCCAGAAAGTCAAAGTCAAAATCAAAATATTTTTATTCCATAAAATCACGGGGATCACTTAGACACGTAGGTGAAGTCGGTTTGCGAAAATAATATCTAAGCCAACCAAACATCACCAACGTACTAGTAAGTAAGTTCGTATGAGCTAGTGGCCAACTCTTGTGACCGAGTTTTTAGGCCGCCTAAAGACCTTCGTCATGGCTTAACGACTTAAAAGTGCCCTCCAAAGCACGGAAGCGCTCAGCTCGTAATGCCACTTGCGGTGACCCATCCAAATTGTGACCGCGCACAACGTTGCTTAACTTCAACGATCAATCAAGAACGTCTAAGCAAGCTACGCCACGAGCGCATAACGTACCTACTTATTTTCAGAACCTACGTGAGAAGCACCCCTCTCAACATACAACAATCACAGGACGTGCAATATCAAGGCACGAACAGCGATATTATCACAGCCGTGCGAGCTACAAACATTGGCTCCACCTCTTCATCAGCCAGGATCATCAGGAACGGTATCGGCACCACCAGTGTAAATGTTAGATTTATATCAGAGCCCAACAGTTTCTTTTACTACGTGCTCGATATTTGGGGAAAAGGGGAGCGTGTCCCAAATTCGGATCTAGTTGAAGGGACGATTGGTGAAGAAGACATACTTTTGATGAGGTAAGAGTTATTGCTCTATCTACATTCGCTACCATCCTCTCAGCTTCGGCAGCCTTATCCACAGGAGATCTTATCAGAATCAAGTATAAATCATGTATGTATTTATACTTCTTTGCTGGGCTTGGAGTAAAGAAAAAACATAGCATGCGTCCAGCTGCTACTCTCACTGAGCATGTCGTAAAAGTCGACTAAGGGATAGTATCCTCTCCAACATGATGATACAATAAGCAAGTATTCCCAAGGAGGGTTGACGTCAGGCAGGCAGCCGGTCATAAAACGCCTTAACCAAAACTTGATCCGGATCATGCTGTGCCGACCCCACATAGAGTTGGATAAGGGCAGGAAGATAATGATGATATAGTAAAGTATTTTTTTGTTATTTTCGTACACATTTTTTCAGCACTTCAGTTGAAGCCACCGCTATTCACGGCAAAGAGCAAACCCAACGGGTGAATTACGGGCATCCATCGGTCGTGGTAACTGCAGTCCGTGCCATCGAGCAAGGGGACCCTCAAGGGGGCTCGGCCAGGATCTATTCAGCCGGCATCGGATGGACTGGCATCAACATCGAGTTCAAGTCTGCTCCGGGCAGGGGCTACAGATACCAGCTCGATGTTTATGGTTATCAGAGATTTACCTAAATAAACAGTTTCAAAATTGTGTTTACCTTATTCCTTACCATAATCTGACATTCATTGATTTATTATTATTAATTTAACTGACATTTATTGATACATTACTATTAATTTAGGAAAATTATATTGATTTGGTATTTTTAGCTGACATAGATAATTTTGAGCGATTTGTGTTAGTAATAAATATTTGTGGACATTTCACATAGCGCCATCTAGCCCCAAACTAAGCAAAGCTTGTACTATGGGCACCAGATATACTTTTTTTTTGTAAATAATACTACAGACCCGGAAGAAATATTTTGAGAAAATGCAAACATTTCTCCTGTAGCGGGAACCGAACCCCCAGATTTCTCTCTAAGCCCATGCAACTTACCCCTAGTCTCTCACGACCTCGGTGATGTTGCGGGCAAGTGCTCGGCTGAAACGCAAGAGGCGCGGGTTCGATTCCCGCTGCGGAAGAAATGTTTGCATGTTCTGTAAATATTTCTTCCGGGTCTGGATGCTGTGGTACCATGGTACTCTTAGTTTTTGATACCCACGACACAGGGAATCCTAGTGTTGGGTCAGGACTACGTATGAGACTGTTGGGTGTTATTTATTATTATTATTGTAGTCAATTTTATCAAACCAAATACTTATTTAGTATCAGTTAAAATAAATTTTGTAACCGCATTTTAATAGGTTCTTTTATAACACTTTGCATTCATACTTAACTTTTTTGAAGAACTTTATCGAAGAGTTCCTAGGTAGATAGATGTAGGTAGGTAGGTACTAAAACGTGTGATTGTATCTCCTTCGACATCCTCAAGTCATCATTAAGTGCTTATACACATGTAATCTTATCTTGTCATTTGCTATAAATTAGAAACTGCTAAATACCCGTTCCACTTTCTGTCTCTTAAGATTTACTACGTTATCTAATAAGTCACTACAAAGGTAAGAATATTTCTATTGTGCTTAGTTTGAAATCTGTTGTCGGAAAAATCAAGGTCGTGAACTTAAGAGGGTCAATCAGTTAAAGAACAGATGGGCCGGACATTTAGCAAGTGGACGGTCTGTCTATCTAGTCGTGTCACTAGCTCTTTCGAACTAGTGTGGTGAAATGATTTAAAGTGTGCCTCAAAGGCGTTTCGTGCACTTAAATAAATATTTGTTGACATTTCACACAGCGCTATCTAGCCCCAAACTATGCAATGCTTGTACTATGGGAACCAGATGGCTGATGGAATACTTACAACACGTTTTTTTTAGTATCCCGTAGCGGGAATCGAACCTGTCTCTTGCTTCTCAGCCAAGTACTCGCCCGCCACGCTACCGAGGTCGTCGACGCTTTTGAACTTATTATATTCTATGACGTGCCAGTTTCCTTACGATATTTTTTACAGCGTTTGTATCAGCCCATCGCATTAGAAGGTATATCTTATTGGAGAGGATACTATCCCTCAGACGACGTTTACAACATGCTCGGGGAGAGAAGCAGCTGGACGCATCCTGTTTTTCTTTACTCCCAGTCCAGCGGAGAAGTAAAATGAAATATCTTATATCAGAAATATTTCAGATGAAGTACTTCCTAGCTCTTGCTGCAGTGCTGGCCGCGCTGGCCGTGGTCTGCGACTCCTCGGCCGTCGGGGCCAGTCCCAGGACTAACCTGGACCTCGGCTTCGTCACTGCTGGAGACAGGCTGTTGCACAGGTATGGCTCTATGAACTATTCTAACCCCCCAATACTCAAACGCATCTCAGAGTTGAGCACGTCTCAAGTGACGAGTTTTTGACAGATTTTCATCATAAACTGTCAAAAAACCGTTTGAGTATTCGGGGGTAGGTTAATTAGTGAAAAACTAGGCTTAAAGGCTATTACACACATGCCGGCGGCAATGCCGCCGGGTTCATGCCGAGCGGCTATGCCGCCGGCAATACAAGCCGCTGGCACAAGCCGCAAAAAGCCGCCAATTTTTGTCCGGCACCACAAAACTAAAACTAAAACTCCTTCCAGCCAACCAGTAACCCGCGCCCCATCGAACAGCGCGTTCCCGTACGTGGACGTGGCCTATAACGGCGATGCAGGCACGGTTATCACCTTGATCCAGGCCCTGGAGGTCAATGGTACCACGGGGGCCACCGCGTGGATCACCTCCGGTGGCCTTGGGCGAAGCAATGTGTCCATACGCTTCCACGCCTCCAAGGGTGACGGGTTCAATTACCAGCTTAGCATCTGGGGTCATTGAATTGGTGTGCGCCGTGTTAATTCAATTGAAATAAATAAATAATTTATTCGATTTCTGGCAGTTGTATTATGTCCCCCTTTTAATAAAATTTTTCACAATATTGGGTTGTTTAAATAAACAAGACTTTTTGTCATAAAGTTTCTTTTACACTAGGTTAGTGGTACGCACAATATTTGTTGTACTACTGTATAGTATTTGTACACAATTTTTTTAAAATCCTTTTGTTCCTTATTTAAGGGTATTCAATTCTGAATCCCTGAAATTACCACTGTACCTATGTATGCACCTGTGAGTCATTTTATCAAGAAATTGCAAAAACAAAACTTCAGTAAGGATTTTATCATGTTGTTCTCTACATGAATCACAGGTTATCTTATCTTGTCGTTTGAACTATAAATATTACTCTTTGAAATTCGTTCCACACACTTCTGTGACTAAGGATTTTGCTACGGTAGTGTTGTACGGTTATCGCAAAGGTAAGAATATATATTAAACAAAATGGATATTTATTTAGAACACAGTTCCAAAGACAAACTATAATAACATTAAAAACTTTAAGGTAATCGGTATAATAATAAGAAATAAAAATGAGCTCAGTTTTCTATCTACTTTCACCTACAGATAGAAAACAGAGCTCAGATAAACATGTCTATATTTGTATTTCTTTTGAATAAGGAGTGGCTGCAAGTTTTCTTATGATTACTTGTGGCACTGCCCTCTCCGTTAGGGATACGGGCGTGATGATATTATGTATGTTTTTTCTCTGCTGGACTGGGAGTAAATAATGCGTTCAGCTGCTTCTCTTCACGAACATGTCTTAAAAGTCGTCCAAAGGATAGTTCGCTCCAACATGACGGACCATCTATTATGGGCGATGGGCTGATCACCTGTCACCATGGTTCACTATATCCATCTTGGGACTTTGAATAAGGAGTGGCTGCAAGTTTTCTTTTGATTACTTGTGGCTCTGCCCACCCCATTAGGGATACGGGTGTAATAATATGTATTTTTATCAATGTTATTAGATTTCATGTTTGTTTTTGTGAAATAAAATGAATCCTTTGTTGCAATAGTTTTGAATACATCCCAACCTCATTGATATGTAGGTAAGTGGCTTTGTTATACCTACATATTTAAAAGCAACAATATTTATAAAAGTTATTTTATGTACAAACTTTTTTACGCCTTTTCATATCACCAGATGAGTAAAATTCATAAAAACTCCTCCTTAGTCGGTAGTTTTACTTATAAGGATGCTACATACAGATTCAATTGGATTTATAGAATGATAGAATGTGCTTCCTAAAGAAGTCTGCAATAAGTAAGTTTGTATGAGCTAGTGGCCAACTCTTATGACGGAGTTTTTAGGCCGCCTAAAGGCCTTCGTCGTGGCTGAACGACATAAAAGCCGAAACCGACAATTTAACGTGCCCTCCGAAGCACGGAAGCGCTTAGCTCGTAATGCCACTTGCGGTGACCCATCCCAATTGTGACTGCGCACAACGTTGCTTAACTTCAACGATCAAGAACGTGTAAGCAAGCTACGCCACGAGCGCTTCGAGTCTGCAGTAGACATACAAAACAAGGCCGCTGGCATTTGACGGTGACAGTCAAACATCACTGGTATACCAACAAATGTGTTGACTTCCAGATGAAGTATATCCTAGTTCTCGCGGCAGTGCTGGCCGCCGTCACCATGGTCTGCGACTCCTCGGCCATCAAGGCCAGTTCCAGGTCTAACCTGAACGTCGGCTACGTGACTGCTGGAGACAGGATGTTGCATAGGTATAGTTCTTATTCTGCTTCCTACCCTTATACAACATAAACGGTACTAGCTAATGGTAATTAAACTGCGAATGAACCCACTATACGGGGATTGTTCACTTGTCTCTTTCTGAAAAATAACTGCTTATTTACGTGCAGAGCTGACTAATCCGCGGGTTTCCTCAAGATGTTTCCCTTCACCATTTGAGAGTACTGGTATAGCGCACATAAATTTTTCACGCACAAAAATTCCGGTCGTGTTCAGTACACGACCGGATTTAAACCTAGGACCTTAGGATCGGAAGGCAACTAGACCACAGTGCTCTCACTAAGGGACCTCTTCAAAATGATGGACCATCTATATGGTCGTTGAGCTGACCATCTGTCACCATGGTTCACCATATCCATCTTAGGACTTTAAATCAGAAGTGGCTGCAAATTTTCTTATGTTTACTTGTGTCTTTGCTCACCCCTTTAGGGATACAGGCGTGATAATATGTATGTATGTATAAAACAATAAAACTCCTTCCAGACAATACGTATACCGACCAGCCATGGCCAACGCAGTCCAGTACGAAGACGTAATCTACCGCGGCAATATCAGTACCCGGATATCCTCAGTGCAGGCCTACGAAGTGGGCAGCACACAGTGGGCCTCTGTGTGGATCATCAGCGGAGGCCTAGGGCGCAACAATGTGACCGTCCGGTTTCAGTCCTATAGGGGATACGGATATTACTACTTGCTGGATATCTGGGGTCGCTAATGCAACTAACAGTTTAATCTCGAATAATATCCCATTTTCGTAAACATTAACCAAATCTCTTGTTCACCATTTCGTATAAAAATCCAAACTCTGGTTTTGTTGAAATGAAAACCATCCCGTTTTGTATTGCAGACTTCTTTCACACTTTTGACTGTATTGTGTGATATTTGCAGCAAAACGATTTGTCACCGAATTGCGGCTCAGTGTCGGCCGTAACAGTGTGCCGTCATCATGAGCCTAATGAGGAAGAAGCTTTAGTTTAAACAGGGGATTACCTTATCGACTATTACTGCTAATAACTTCTTAATTAAAATTTCGGTGCGGGAAAATATACCTAATTTACATAATTATAGAATATTTTTTTGTAAATTACAACTATTACTATATAATACGATGGGACTTGTAAATTAATATCGGCTCTGTATTATGAGAATTAATAAATTTAATAAAAAATATAATACATTCATACAATTAATTTTATTTTTAATAATCTACTTCAATACACTTCATATTAAACTTTACCATACCTGTAGGACACTGATCACCCACAAACGATGCATACGGCATTATTCCTGGATGCCTGGCAACACCAATATTTCTCACTTTAAAGTTTTCATCGTCCTTAACATAATGTTTCCACCGCTCATTATCATATCTTCTATAATTATCAAAATATTTACTTGCATCATTTAAAACAAATAATAAAATGACATTCACACAGTATAATAATATTTTCATGTTTGCTTGTCTGTGGTCGGGTCGGATATGATGCCATAATTGTTTTTCAGACCGGTTCTCTAATCACTGCTTGAATGGAGTTAATTTGGTTTTAATGTTTGACTCAATAAAATGTTATTGCTTGCAGAATTCTGTGCAACTTGTAGGGACAGTCAACTTCAGTAATATATAAGATCCTTATTATTGGGTCCCTATGGTACCTACAAGTACAGGTAGCAACAAAAGCGGATATGGTAAAGAAATAAAGAAATAAATTTGTCAGGAAGTTTTTAGAATATACTCGCTAGCTAGTAGCTGTAGTAAAAATTATTTAAAACGTGTTTAGCGGCACATAAGAGTTAATGGTACTAAATTTGAATGAACACTCACCCCCTCCCACAAATCTGTCTTACCTCACCCCGCTCATAATGTCGTAAGATATTCGTAGCACAAGTATATATTTATATTTTTAATACAGTCCCAGAAAAGGCCATTGGCGCACGACTGGATTTGAACTCACGACCTTAGGTTCGGAAGACGAGGCTGCTACCACTAGACCACCAGTGCTCTCAATGATGCATTGCGTATGAAAGGAGTACTGAAATGACAAGTATTAGGAGGATATGGAAGCGGGAAACATGCTGACCAAACTAGTGGGATAAGCCGGAAAATTATGAATTAACTTTTGTAGCTACCTGTACCTGTACCAATAAGGATATTGAGATGATCTTATAAGAAGCAAAACTCAGCTTTAGTCCTGTTATTCGATATTTGGTTCTCAATACTCATGAATATTTTGTTTCTCATTCTCGCCGGTGTTTTAGTGGTAGGAGAATCATCAGAAATGGCTGAGCATCCAGTATACGTGGGCGAGAGAAGCAAGGAACTAAAGCTAGTGCCTCTAGCCTCGTTCGACGGTAGTAGCTGTCCTACGGGATTCGCGAAGTTTAACGCTTTTTGTGTTGATATTGATTAAAATGTTTTTTGTTTATCTTGTATTTTTTGACTATTGGCGTCATTTTATTTTAGGGTTCCGTACCCGAAGTGTCAACGGGACCCTATTACTAAGCCTCCGCTGTCCGTCCGTCCGTCTGTCAGCGGGCTGTATCTCATGAACCGTAATAGGTAGAGAGTTAAAATTGACAGTGTGTATTTCTATTGCAGCTATAACAGCAAATGTTAAAAGTAAAAGGCATAGTTGTGGTAAGGAGGCATCCACTAATTACGTGAGGCGATTTTGGCGATATTCCGACCCCTTCTGACCCCCTGGTGAGATGTCGTGAGATTTTGTTCGGCCCCCTAATGTAAATAAGTTAATTTGTACTTTATTGCGTTGGATTAATTTAAACAAAAACATAATTTGTTTCATTTTATTTACTGCTTATTTTTATTATGATTTAGCTATATGTATTTTAGTTGACGTTTTTTTTTAACTGAATTTAATCCACTTTTCTCGCAATTTTACACTGTTTCAAAATTACGTGATATTTGTCGAGACCCCCCCTCTTCCTCACGTGAGTTTGGGCGAGGTTCGGCTCGACCCCCTCCCCCCCTAAACGCCTCAACTAATTAATGGTAGTGAGGAATAGTAGTACCTATGTTAATTGTTTCAGAGCGAATATAACGTTTCGTATCGAAAGGACATATAAGCAGAACGCCTTATTAGCAGAACGTCCTAAAAGCAAAACGGCATATTAGCATAACGTCCTATTAGCAACATGACCTAGTAGCAAATGGGCCTAAAATCTAGTACTCACATCTGGACTATAATCGTTGAAGTTGGCACTTGACACAAACTCCTTCAGAAACCCGTCCAGTTCTGTGCCTTCTATGTAGCCATTACCTGGAAGAATAATTATTGCATTATAAAAACACAAATATACTAAACTTCTCTGCTGGACTGGAAGTAAAGAAAAAGCATAGAATGCGTCCAGCTGCTTCTCTCCCCGAGCAAGTCGTAAAAGTCGACTAAGGGATAGACCTTTCCAAAATGATGGATCATCTATAATGGGCGATGAGCTGATCACCTGTCACCATATCTATCTTAAGACTTAAAATCAGAAGTTGCTGCAAGTTTTCTTATGTTTACTTGTGGCTCTGCCCACCTCATTAGGAATACGGGCGTGATAATATGTATGTAACAATACAAATATAACTACTCTCATTTCAATGAATAATGGAACAGAAACTCCATCTATCTATCTAGTCGTGTCACTAATTATTCTGAACCAGTCTGGTGAAAGGATTTGAAGTGCGCCACAAAGGCTCTTTGCTACGGTAATCTACGGACATCCGTTAGTTGTTAGAGTAAAATAATCCAGTTACACAACCGTTGAAAGCGGTAAATACACGTATGTGAAAAGTATCGACCGTTCCAAAACTATCGGTAAGCTATCTATAATTCGGTGGACGTCCATTACCTATTGAATACCTAACGATTTGACCTACTTTTGTTCACGGGACAGATAGCTTTCATAAAATTACTTTATTTTCATGCTCTTGTACACATAATTTCAGATCTGGCGGTATAGATACCTACGAAATTTTACAGGTTATCCTAGTTAATTCCTATGTATTCCAACAAGGACTCTCTAAGGCTTTTTACCATCTATAGTTATAGATGATTTATACAACGTCAGGAGGCAACTTTTACCTTCACAGACGGGACGCTGTAGTGCCCGGGACGAATTAAGATGGAGTAGGCTTGCCCAGCACCTATTCCATCCTCTCAGCTCTGTCGGCCTTGTCCACAGGAAAGACATGGTCAATACGTGCGGAGCTGAATAAGCCGCGGGTTTCCTCACGATGTTTTCCTTCACCGTTTGGGAGTACTGGTATAGCGCACATAAATTTTTCACACAGAAAAATCTATTGGTACACGACCGGATTTGAACCCACGACCTTAGGATCGGAAGGCGGGGTCATTCCCAACTAGACCACCAGTTCTCTCCAACCAGGTTTAAAGCATAATAATTACATTACATGTACTACTACTAAAAAAACGTCACAGAAAAACAGCGCTGAAAGAGCTATAAAAAGTTCCTATAATTAACATAATTATGCTGAGTGGTGACCAATTTTGTGTACAAAGACTAATTGATGTCACAATTCTACTGTTAAAATTCGTGTAATGTTTTGGTACAAAATAAACATTAAACTTTACTTTATTTAAGTTAATTTAATTTGTGTCAAAGTCACAAACCACGGCTGTCAAAGTCGTAGACACTCAAATCAATCCAGGGTCGACTACAGCTCGCTTTTTGCTTAACACTCATCGAGCGAGCTGTGTAGACGACCCTGATTTTCTTTTTTGGAGCTGTTGTTCATGAAAATCAGGGTCGTCAACAGCTCGTTCGATGAGTGTTTAAGCAAAAAAGCAAGCTGTAGACGAACTGGATTGACTGGAGTGGACTTTGACAGCCGTAACTTGTGACTTTGACATACCCATAGGTATGACAACTGACAATAACAGCCATAGTGCCTCTTGATACCAATCAGAGCCATCTATCGAACGAGTTGGAAATATTTTTAATCAAGAAACGAAATGCCCTTATTCCACAAGATTAGACCCAGATTTCTGTTTGGTTCGTCTTTATTACAGTTTCGTTCTCTCAAGAAGTTAGGAGATCAAGTGGTCCGAGATTTTATCTCCGACCCTGAAGATAAAACGCTGATGAGTCACATTTACAACGAGGCCATGAAACGAAAGATATTTTTTAAAGATAAGTCTTTACTGATCTTTATATTCTGGCCATAAAGATTTTTTGCGTTGGTATTATATTTTACACGCTTTTTTTTCAAACAAGTAGTTAAATGAAATGAAAGCATTAGGTACTTATTTGAGCATCGATTATCACTCTTTCAATGAGCTTCTCAATAAAATTCCTTCAGTGAGCTGCTAAGTTTCATGGTAAGATGGTCAAAATCGTGAATATATTTGGTCGGAAATAAACACATTTTTATTTTATTTACATACATATTATCACGCCCGTATGGGCGTATGGGCCCGTATGGGGTGGGCAGAGGCACAAATAATCATAAGAAAATTTGCAGTCACTTCTGATTCAAACTCCCAAGATGGTGGTGAACTATGGTGACAGGTGATCAGCCCATCGCCCATATAGAGGGTCCATCATAATTGGAGAATACTATCCCTTAGTCGACTTTTACGACATGCTCGGGGAGAGAAGCAGCTGGACGCATTCTATATTTTTTATTTGCTTTTAGCAGAGAAGTATTTTTTTATTTAAAGGTAGGTTTTTTCATGAATCTATAAGTGTATATACTATACTCGTGGGTATTTTATCAGTTTTTTGACAGCTTTATCGAGCGAGATTTATCGATAGCTGTATCGATATTAATCAAAAATTAAGTTATCATCAATTAATTATCTGGATATTTGAGATGTCTTGTTTTGGGAATCCCCGAACAGCAAATCAACTTACTTCTCTAAGTATTTATATATTTATCCATCCTTCTTTATTGAAGATCCATTCTTCTTTATTCGTCTAAGGTATATTTACAAAGACAAACTATAATAACATTAGAAAATTTAAGTTAATTGATTATCATATTATTATTTCTCTATGTTGTGAATAGTGAACCCGTATTTTTATACTTAGTCATTTCTCAGTCGCGGTGTTCGTGGACACCATTTTGAAGATTCACAGGAATCGACTGGCCGACTCGGGTGTCATTAAATCAAGTTTACATCCTTTTATCCCGCGCGGCGTAACTTTTCTCATTCCAAACGTAAGAAAGGCACTTATCATGAAGAATAGCGCTAGGACTGGATTTGAGTTTATTATTCAGAGAGCAATGAATTTGAAAAAGATTTTTTCTGCGATATTTTTTGAGGATGTAGGCCCTGCTTCCCCATGCTTTCCCAGATTATACTCGCTAGCGTATCAAAATTGTATTAAAGTAAGTAGGAACTAAACCAGGGATCCCCAAACTATTTTGGACAAGTGACCCCTTTTCCGAAATGAACTGTTACCTCAGACCCCCATGGCCTAGACCTACTTTTAAGATCAACCCCCTTATTCATAATGGTCCGCTAACTTAAAACAGCTGCGAGTTTTTCATCTTGTACGAACTTGAGATTTTACATTACTACAACAATGCTATTTCCTACAAAAATATTAATTATTCTTAGTACACGTGACACAACATACACAATACAGTACCTATCTATCTTGAAAGTTTTAAATAAGAACTTGTGTTAATTTAATAGGGGTCGATTTTTAGACCTCGTCGACCCCCAAAATCAGTTTTCGTTTATGTCGACCCCTAGGAAACCGATATCGACCCCAAGGGGTCGATATCGACCACTTTGGGAATCCCTGAACTAAACTCTGAATAAATACTGGTGTGCCCTGTTACGCCCTGATCTGTCTTAACGCAGAATAAAAGAAAGAAATGATTTTATTTGACAGACACAAACAACACAGAACAGGAGAGTAAAAGGTAACAAATTAAAAGTAAAAGAAAACGAACAAGAAATATTTAACTTAAATACAGAAAAAATACGAGTAAAACCATGAATCTAGTACACTACCTACTACGAAAATCCACATCGATTCTAAAATGCTCTCAGTTTCATTTCTAGCCGTCACGGTCTCTATGAGACGTTCTTTCGAATCAGTTGGTGAAAGTGCGCCTCAAAGGCTCCATTCGTGAACTTGACACATGTTTTCGAACTTCTCAGGTTCTACGATATGCCGGTTTCCTCACGATGATTTACTTCACCGTTTGAGAGTAGTAAAGCGCAAATAAACTTTTCAAAGAGAGGGATCTATTTTTGCACCACTGGAATTGAACCCACGACTTAATATTGAATATTTGAAACCTGATTTATTATGACCTAGCTGCCGCCCGCGGCTTCGCTCGCGTGGAACTCGGATGAAAAATAGCCTATATGATAATCCAGTACATGTACTGTACCCACTAATTTTTTCCCCGTTTAAACCTTCCCTGGACTACAACAAACATTTCAAAACCAAAATTAGCTAAATCGGCCCAGCCGTTCTCGTGTTTTAGCGAGACAAACGAACAGCAATTGATTTTTATATTATATAGATGTGTGAAAAGTCCGTAAATATTTATATTTATATTTTTATATAGATTTTGTTATTGTTATTGTGATTTTATTTTTTTACGTTTTTGTGATTTAGTTAGTGTAATTGGTTGTGCCGTACTAATAAAATAAATAAAATAAATTTAAGATAGGAATTGCTCAGTCGCTGTTAGTAGTTTCCACTTCACTTATGTAAGTATATTAGTAGGATAGGGTGTGATCTGGCTAAAGTGGAATCTGACGAACAAGACTCCATCCCCACTTGACTGAAGGGCAGCTTGAGGCAGCTTGACAGTCGAGAGGTGATTTCCAACGTTACTACCTGAGTCTGAGCTGTCAGCTACTGTGGCAAGGTACCCCGAGGCTTAGGCGGTAATTTGCTCACTAAAATCGATGCAGAATGAAATGTGTTTATTCAAAAAGAAAATGAAATGTGATTTTTTTTTCTTTGGTTTCTTCAAATTGAAAAGATGATAGAAAAAAATACGATTAAAAACATCTTGAAAAATCCATATTTTATTCCAGATCTCGCGAACCCTACCCTATTTTCAGACGACTTTTCTTTTACTTTGATAGGTAGGTAGGTACTAGGTAATAACTATTTCTTTAGAACAGTTGTTGAAACAAGTTTTTCGATAAATTTTGTAGTTTTTTTGCAATTAACAATTATTTGGTTTGGTGGGTTATTTGATTTCAATATTTTGCGCCGTCTCACTCTGTCTCTTTTACACACCTAAAATCCGTAGCGCTATCTCTTTCGAAATCAGTCTATACGCGATAGTAAGGTAAATCCAGACTTTACCTGTGACTGAAATGAAATGGGATCGGTCATTTAATTAGTCATTAATTACCATGGCAACGGTGTTATGATGATAACAAAACTAAGGCCTTTTACCATAGTAGATGATTTATACAGCGTCAGGAGGCAACTTTTTACCTTCACAAACAGGACGCTGTAGCGCCCGGGAGGAAATAAGATGAAGTAGGCTTGCCCAGGACCTATTCCATCCTCACAGCATAGTCGGCCTAGTCTACAGGAAAGATATGATCAATACGTGTGGAGCTGACTAAGCCGCGGGTTTCATCCCGGATTTGATCCCATGACCTTAGGATCCGGAGGCGGGGTCACTACCAACTACACCACCAGTACACTCAACAGACAGACGAATATGATATGATAATTATCTGTCGGCCATTCGTCGAAAACTCTCGGTAGAGCCACAATGGCTCTCTAAAACAAATATAAACAAAAGTTTTAGCTTGAAACGAGTTTAACTGTTGAATTCATAAACAACAGAGGCTAACCGTATATCAACCCTGTTGTTTTATTATTTAAGCCTTAAGCACCGGCCACACTGACCTTATATAATAACATCGAAAGACGACAGTAGACAGTCTACTTGTTTAATTGTCTATTGTCTTTTTATTTAAATAAAAAGAAAAGACGCCGCGACGCGAACAATAAACGTGAAGCCACCTTTTTATGTGTGTGTGTTTACTTGCAGGAGCACGGTTTTGTGTGGCTTCACTTTTGTTGTTCGCGGCGCGGCGTCTTTTCTTTTATTTGGTCTGAGAGACAACCCTGAGTCCTCGAGTACCAGAGCTCTGGTGGTCTAGTGGTACCCCACCTTCCGATCCTAAGGGCGCGGAACCAATCGGTCATGAAATGAACCAATTGATGAGAGAATAAGGAAAACATCGTAAGCCTAATTTGAAAACATTATTAACATACTATTGTCGACCGCGGCTTCGCTCGCGTGGTACCCGGATAAAAAATAGCCTATATGTTAATCCAGCACATGCGCTATGTATATTCCAAGTTTCAATATTCTAACATAACTCATTAAGAACTTTTAGAACATTTTTATTTTCATAACCAGTCAACAAAAAGAGTTTACGAGGAACTTACAGCTAGGTACAAATAGTATAGACAAATTATATACCATGTAACCAATTGAGGTAACTCTACATTGCTTAAGGCCAATCAAAAGTTTCCACTTACGTATACTCGTTGTTCATTCATTTGTAATGTCGTAACTTGAAAATTCTAACCACAAAACTTTTCAATCACTCCCTAAGCATGAATTTAAGAACCATTTTGTATGTCTCTGCCCACCACATCAGGGATACAGGCGTGATAATAATAAAAAAAAGTAAGTAAGTTCGTATGAGCTGATGGCCAACTCTTGTGACGGAGTTTTAAGGCCGCCTATAGGCCTCCGTCATGGCTTAACGACTTGAAAACCGGGACCGAAAATTTAACATGCCCTCCGAAGCACGGAAGCGCTCAGCTCGTAATGCCATTTGCGGTCACCCTTCCTAATTGTGGCCACGCACAACGTTGCATAACTTCAGCGATCAATCAAGAAAGTCTAAGCTAGCTACGCCACGAGCGCTTCTTACGATAATTTGTATGTATGTAGATTTTAATTGGAACATAACCTAGTTTTTTGGCTTGTCAACTCGAGACCATTTCAGTTTGCACACAAAGTCATACTTGTCTTTGTCAACACACAACTACCCTCATAACACTCAACATTCTCTTCTGCAAATACTTCTTCCGGGCCTGGGTGTTGTGGTACCATGGTACTCGTAGTTTCTGATACCCTCAACACAGGGAATCCTAGTGTGGGGTCAGGACTATGTATGTGTATTTTGGCTGCTATTTATTTACTAACAATCATGTTTACAAAATAAGTTGGAAACATACATAGTACCTAACTGCCGAACTAATTGGAGATACTTCATTATTTATAGAATACTGTCACAAAAGTATCGATCTACGAGCTAGGTTATACTTAGCTCTGAATTATGTATAGAGTGATGGCTGAGGCCAAGTTCACGAGACTCAACTATGTATGTACCTACATATGGACAAATTCATATAAAAATTATAAAATAAGCAGTTTTACACTTGTAATTTTTATATATTGGGTTTTGTCTTTTTGCGACCACATCAAACATATTATAAAAACAAAACTGAATAAAAAAACCAAGAAAAACTTAATCTATGCTTATAATAAAACTTAACTTAACACCGTTAAGAAAAGCGTATGTATTCACAAAAAAAATTATATAAGTATTCTATCAGTCATCTGGTTCCCATAGTACAAGCTTTGCTTAGTTTGGGCCTAGATGGCGCTGTGTAAAATGTCCACAAATATTTATTTATTTATTAAAAATTCAGACATGTCACATCGTGGCACTTTGAAATGTTTAGCAATTGAGAATACAAATAGTAAATTCTCAAAAACCATTCCTATTACTATCACTTTAAGATTCAAAATCAGTTGCTCTGTCCAATCACGTTTTTATAATGATCCTTATTTCGATAGCATTACAGTTGGAATTTGCTTGTCGTGTGTAAGAGGGATGCCAATTTCGAAGTGTCTTTGTATTCATGAGACATCATTCCACTTATTATAGGCTTCACAACTTTTTTAATTATATACTTACCTTAGAACAAGCTTTTGTAACAGCGATTTGAAACAAATTTGAACTTTTAGAAAAACTTTTTAGAAAATCACAAAAACAATACAATAGGCGGCCTTATTGCTAAGAACGATCTCTTCCAGACAACCTTCGAATCTATTCGTATCACTAGTTTTACGAACCACTGTGGTAAAAGGATTTAAAGTACGCCTCAAAGGCTCCTTTCATGAGCTTGACACATATTTTCGGTTCTTTTGATCTGGCCCTTTTCCAAATTTCGTCGATTTGGTCAAGGTACGTACTAAATGGTTAAAGTAAACAATACCTAAATCAATTTGAAATAAACCGGCCAAGTGCGACCGAATTCGCACACGAAGGGTTCCGTATCACCGTATAATGTACCCGTACTAAAATGTTTCTTGTATGAGCGACCTTTTATATTATTTGTATTATTTTTTGTTATAGCGTCAATAGAAATACATACCTTGTGAAAATTTAAACTCTATCTTAACGGTTCATGAGATACATCCGCTGACAGACGGACGGACGGGCGGATGGAAGGTCGGACAGCGAAGGCTTAGTAATAGGGTCCCGTTATCACTCTTCGGGTACGAAACCCTAAATAAAAGAAACAGACAACCTCTCACGACAAAAAAAGTTTGTTATATTTTTTAAGTTTAACATACTAAGTTAGGAACGACATAACCGATCTAATTTATTTTTTATTAAATGTCTCGGCATTTACTCAACAAAAGTAAGAGAGCAAACAAGTAAAGCCAAAGTGAATTTTCATGTTTCGCCATTAAAGAATCTTCCAGAGAATCCTGATCGTGGAGATAAAAATAAATTCTTGTTTAAAAATTTTCTCTTCAAAGTTCTTGTCACGTATTTAAATAAAATTACCTCGTTGGATAGCTATACTTATCCTTTGTCCGAGGTAAGCGCTAGCCCTTTGGTCATTGGTTACATCCATCAGCTTCTTGGATATCTCCTTGAAAAGAAGCCACGCCTCCGGACCCCAGGGTCCTAAAGTTTTCACGCCAAAAAGTAATAACAATGCTCGGTGGCGTGGCGGGCGAGTGATATGATAGGTGCGGGATCGATTTCCGCAACAGGAGAAATGTAACATGCGTCACTTTTAAGTTCTGTTAAAATAATTTACAGTTTAGTATTACTTCTAGTCGTGTCACTAGTTCAAACCAGTGTTGTGAAAGGATTTAAAGTGCTCCTTGCACTTGATATATATTTTTGAACTTTTTAGGTTCAATTATAAGATTGAGAGTACTGGTATAACGCACATAATTTATTCGAACAGAAAGCGACAGCGCACGACTGGGTTTGAACCCGTAACCTTACGCAGGCACTACCACTAGACCACAAGTGCTTTACGTATTCTCTTAGTATGAGTATTCTCATTCAGCACTTCATTTTAATTTCTCATTTAGCTCCAGCTTGTTTATTTATTCCGCAAACACAATAATACTAATTCCGTGTAGGCAAATATTTATCTTTCCGAGAGCGACTCCAGCCACTGACCTTCGGAAAACGACCGCCGTTATTTCACTGAAAAAATATTTTTTCTCCGCAACTCTAAAGCTGAGAGGATGGAATAGGTGCCTACTCCATCTTAATTCGTTCCGGGCACTACAGCGTCTCGTAAGTGAAGGCAAAATTTGCCTCCTGACGCTGTATCATCTACTATACCTAGATGGTAAACGACCTTAGTTTTTTGAATGTCCGGTTCATATATTCTATATTGACGGCCTCGGTGGCGTGGCGGGCGATTGCACGGCAGAGACGCAAGAGGCGCGGGGTCGATTCCCGAAATTAAATAACCCCCGAACAGTATCTACACCAAGTTTTAAGCTGGTAAGATCCTTATGTCAAGTAGGAAATGGGCTGATGATCTTTAAACGCCTGATCAGAGGTTCATAAATTAAAGCTTTCAAACAGCTTTCAAATAGGAAACACAGCATCAAAATCGGTTCATCCATTCAGGAGTTATGATGCCAAAGACATATACATAGATACACACTACAAAATTATAGTCAAAGTCAAAGATAATGTATTCCTTAAAATCACGGGGATCATTTGGACACGTCTTAAATCTACGTTGCATTTACACCTGTTCGTAACGCGACCAAACGCGGAAGATACAGGTAAGAAACCACGCTTGGCTATTTTTTTGGAAACACCCTTACTTTTATAACACCCGTCTTTATCGTCGGGGGTTAAAAAGGTGGATAAAGTTAAAAATAATGATTTTAATTACATACATACATACATAAAATCACGCCCGTTTCCCATAGGGGTAGGCAGAGATCACGGATCGCCATTTGCTACGATCCTAACATACTTCTTTTGCTTCCTTCACTCTCATTACATTCCTCATGCATGCTCGTCGGTTTAGGGTTTTAATAACACAACATGATAAAGCCTTGGAACCGTTAGATGGCGCTCATGACTTTTCAAAACCCCGAGGCTTGGAAAGTGTTCTCGTGTGTATGTGACCCACATACGAGCATCAGCATTAATATAACGTGGGACAATTTCACTGAATAGAGTTGTAAGGAATAAAAGAAGTATCTAAAGTGCTGTGAGCCGTGACTGACTGCTTTTATCTCGTCGTCGAAATGGAGTATCAAAGTTTGTATGGAAATTTATGGGTGGTGTGATTGGCTCGAAACTTGTTTATGATACTTTAAAGGCAAAGTCAATGGACACGTGATTGAGAGTTTTTCAAAGTATTCCCTCAAAAAGGGTTAAAATGGGGTGTCAAAATTTACAAAGTGAAAGCCGCGCGGGTAAACTATTAATAGTACAATTATATTTTCAAAATAAAATATGCTATTTACGAATGAAATAAATTGTGTTTGATAGACAATTTATACTCCCTAAATACAAATTAAAACTATTTATAAGATTACTAGCGGCCGCCCGCGGCTTCGCTCACGCGGTACCCAGATAAAAAGTACCCTATATCCCATTCCAGCACACGTAGGTACCTACTATCCTCATTATTCATTATAATATAGTGTACGCTAAACAATGGCTAAAGTATTGCCATCTCTTACCATTTCATAATGACAAACAGCGACAGGGCTAACTTTAAGCAATGGTTAACTTTTGCGAACGAATATGAATAATAGGGTATGTAAGTATATTCCGTAGTTTTTGCGTGAAAGAGTAACAAATATACCTAAATCTAAAAATTAAGAAATTTTGGTGAATTTAGTAAAAATTTTGAGAGTTAAGGTAAACTTTTCAAAACGCAACGATAGCGCGACAAAATTTGATCAGAATTAGCAGCGACATCTAGTTTTCAGACGTAGAATTACGTCAGAACTCCATGAATAATCAAGATTGGAAACTTATTAGACCAGAAATAATTTATGCTTCCTTTCACAGGTAATTTGACATTGACAGTTCCTTTTACATATGTTTTGTATCATCTATTACTAATCTTTGGTACCTATCATGTATTTATTGTTCTGAGGTATCATCGCTGTCATAATATGTCAAAATAAAAGTATTCTATTTTTCATGAAAAACATGCCAAAAATAAAGAATTTACAGGTAATTATGACATCAACTAAATGAGAAAAATCGGCTCTTTAATTTGATATAGGTTATGTGCAGTTTTAGACCAAAAATTGATTCCAGGTTTTCATCCCTTTTCACCCCTTTAGAGGTTGAATTTTGAAAAATGCCTTCTTAGTACACCCCTACGTACCAAGGTTTACCTACACTGAAAATTTCAAGTCTCTACGTCCAGCGGTTTAGGCTGTGCGTTGTCTGTCAGTCAGTCAGTCAGTCAGTCAGTCAGTCAGTCAGGACAAAGATTCTTATAATATAAGATTGAATAAACGCTTTTGAAATTGAAATACAAGTAATGAAATTTGTTTGTCACTAAGTATCTTATTTATAAACATTCACTTGAGAAAAAAGTAGGTAACCAATCTTTTCTTAAATTCTAAAAAGAAGGGCGCGATGGAGCTCATTAGGGGAGGCCTATGTCCAGCAGTGAACTGCTATAGGCTGATGATGATGTTGACAGTTACTTAAATTATTTTAAGACAAAACAATACTCACCATCTCTGTCATAATGGCTCCAGACCTCCATGAACTGGTTGGCAGATAGTTTCTTCAGCTCCCTGGAGTCAGGGTCCCGGAATTGCCTCATGAAGTTCGAAGCCCTCTCGAGGTTAACCCTCTTCGAAGAGGTCGTTGAGTCTATACTCATTTTTTGATTTGTAAAGTTAATTTTGACAGATTTTCAGAACCTTCCTTTTTTATCGATGTCGATAGTTTGAAATTAAAATCACTATTTACAATTAAATATGTCGCGGTTAGAAAAATAATCTGAGTGTATATGAAAATTTATGGTTTGAATATAAAATACTATTATTCTTAAAACGATTTGGCGTATTTTTATTGTCTGAGTTTGTGTTTTTTTTTTGAGTTATTTTATTGATGAGCCATTTGTTTTTGATTCTGAAACAAAAGAAAAACATTCGTGAAAGAGTATTCTTACAAAAATGGGTGCCAACGGGACCCTATTATTAAGCTTCCACTGTCCGTCCGTCTGTCAGCGGGCTGTATCTCATGAACTGTGTAGCACGAGTAGGTAAATAAAAAAAAAAAAAAAAAAAAATAAAGTAAATAGTTGAAATTTTCAGTGTGTATTTCTATTACCGCTATAACAGCAAGGTGGTCAGTTAGTATCTATTGACCCCACCTTCCGATCCTAAGGTCGTGGGTTCAAGTCCGGTCGTGTTCCAAAGGATTTTTCTGCGCGAAAAATTTATGTACGCTATACCAGTACTCTCAAACGGTGAAGGAAAACATCGTGAGGAAACCCGCGGCTTAGTCAGCTCCGCACGTATTGACCATGTCTTTCCTGTGGACAAGGCCGACTAAGCTGAGAGGATGGAATAGGTGCTGGGCAAGCCTACTCCATCTTAATTCGTCCCGGGCACTACAGCGTCCCGTTTGTGAAGGTATAAGTTGCCTCCTGACGCTGTATAAATCATCTACTATAGATGGTAAAGGGCCTTATTTTTATAACATTATTAAAGTAATTATTAATTATAATTAAATATCACCGACGGCCTCGGTGGCGTGGCGGGCGATTGCTCAGCAGAGACGCAAGGCGCCCGGGTTCAATTCCCGCTACGGAAGAAATGTTTGCATGTTCTGCAAATATTTCTTCCGGGTCTGGGTGTTCTGGTACCATGGTACTCGTAGTTTCTGATACCCAGGACACAGAGAATCGTAGTGGGGTCAGGACTATTATGTGACTGTTGGGTGTTATTTATTTATATCAATCTAAATAAAAATAATACCATAGACTTAATTATTTCTATTAAAAGTAATGAGAATAACCTTGGAAGCGTATACAAAGAGGATCCATGTTTCATATAACTTGTTTAATACCATTAGAGGGCTAGATCTCAAGGCCCTCGTGTTGGGACTACCAATAGCCTGAATTAGGGTGTAATACAGGGATTCCCAAAGTGGTCGATATCGACCCCTTGGGGGTGATATCGGTTTCCTAGGGGTCGACATAAACGAAAATTGGTTTTGGGGGTCGACGAGGTCTAAAAATCGATCCCTATTAAATTAACACAAGTTCTTATTTAAAACTTTCAAGATAGGTGGGTACTGTATTGTTTATGTTGTGTCACGTGTACTAAGAATAATTAATATTTTTGTAGGAAATAGCATTGTTGTAGTAATGTAAAGTCTCAAGTTCGTACAAGATGAAAAACTCGCAGCTGTTTTAAGTTAGCGGACCATTATGAACAAGGGGGTTGATCTTAAAAGTAAGTCTAGGCCATGGGGGTCTGAGGTAACAGTTCATTTTGGAAAAGGGGTCACTTGTCCAAAATAGTTTGGGGATCCCTGGTGTAATACATCAAGGGTGTATACAGCCTCTGGAGCCCTCGTGAAGTTAATAAATTCTTATGAGCCGTACAAGCGCGGTGTTCGGTCGGCGACTCAGCGCAATTTATACACGTTTATTTTCGGAGTATTTGTCAACGGCGGCCATTTGCATTTTAGCCCCTCTTTTTCAAGCAGTCAAAGTATATTTGTTGCTAGAAATACATGTGTAAAAGTATTGGATAGCATATGCTTTCATTTGTTTCATGTACACCTAGTTTGAAGGCATGCAATTGATTAATTGATTAATTTATTTTATCTTATTAGTTTAGTAGGTATAAATTCACTATTGTTTCGTTACTGCCGTCCTTATCTTTCAAAGCTATGTCTCTTAGCGATAAGGCCGCCCATTGTAAATCTCATTGTTCTGTTGTGCCTATTTTGTTTTATTTTAATTTTATCCGATGTGTTTTACAATAAAGTTGTATTGTATTGTATTGTAATTGTACAAGGCACGTTAAATTGTACGTCCCGGATTTTAAGCCATGACGGAGGCCTTTAAGCGGCCTAAAAACTCCGTCACAAGAGTTAGCACATACGAAATTATTTACATGTTTTCAAACAATTTGCATCCGAGGAAAAAGTGGATTGTAAAACCACAAAAATGTACAAATGTAACCATTAAACATAATACAAAAAAGGATAAGCAGTGATAATGGTATACCCTTGTCTAAAAAGAGGAGAATGGGCTAAAGAACATTACTATTTACCCTTTTTTTGGAATCCTTTCAAACAGAACATTAAGCGGGACATTCAAGGCAGGTGTTGCCAACTTTACCCTCGCAGCTAAATGTTGGACTGAAATCGTGAAAGTTTTCCCGATTTCTTTGTCCCCCTTTTGTTCTTGTCGTAAATATTGAGTTGGTATAAGAGAATCGCTGGTTCGTTTTAAAATAAATACCTAATTGGTAAATATTTACAGAAATCTCGAAGTTATCCGTAGTTAAGAGATCCTGAGTGCGATAGTGGACGCCGGGCCTTAGTTACTACTCGTGCATTTGACTCACTAACTTTCCAACACCAACGTTCCAACTTTCAAGTTTCACAAAAATCCCTGAAACCAGATTTGAACCTGCGATCTCATTGGTACTGTATGTCGATTTTTTCATGGTGTTTTTCTTCACCATTAATTTTGATTCGTTGAATGTAGGTACTTAGGTACGTCTTAGAGATGTTTACGAGCTGTTCTCCGCGCTCTGTGTCTGCGAACTGGGGCGATTTTCATGATATTTGTTATTGGGAATAGGTTTTATGGCAATAGGTACTGACGTAATGCCTAGTAGGTACTATTACTTATTCTGTGGTAATACCTAGACTCTTAGAGGTCAGGAGTATTTATTGCTATCCTCTTATTACAGCAGATATTTATTTATTTTGCGGGAAAAGTTGTTTTTCTAACTTTTGTCAGGTCTATGACCCAAGTATCCAAATGTCCGTGTGGAGTTTTAGTATATGCCAGACATGCAGACACCGTGAGAGCAGTGGTTCCGTGTGGACCGCGTTCAAATCCGGTCATGCACCAATAGAATTTGTTAGAAAGAATCATATGCGCAATAGTACCTACTCAAACGGTGATAGAAAACATCGTAAGGAAACCGGAATGTCGTAGAATTAAAAAAAAATCGAAAATATGTGTCAATTGCAGCCTTTGAGGCGCACTTTAAATCCTTTCACCTCACTGGTTCAAAATAAATAGTGACATCATGTCACTAGAAGTAGTATTGGTAAGATTATTGGAATTGGGTATTTTTTTAATTCTCATATAACGACAATATGTCGGATATAAGGCTGCTAGGCTGAAGTGGGATTGAGCGGGTCATGTCAGCCGGATGGCTCCCGATAGGTGGGCTACCATCACCACAGCCTGGACACCGGAGGGACAAAGGCGTCGGGGTCGGCCGAGGAAGCGTTGGCGGGACGAACTCGATGCCTTCCAAAGAGGATGGTGGGAGAAGGCTCGGGATAGGGATGTCTGGAAGTGTTTGGGGGAGACCTTTGCCCAGCAGTGAGACGAAATATGATGAAAAAAAAAATAACGACAATCCTCACGCCTATGATCAAGATCAGTGTCGTAAGATGTTCGTTGAACATCTCAATTTACAATACCGCAGTCGTTTGCGAGCAAACTCAGCTAAATTTCATAGTAGAGTCAGTATCATCACTATTGACTTTTTCATTTGCTAGACGGAAGCGAATCTCTACAACTGCAGTGCAGATTGCAGACCTATGCAGGCTTACGTCAGCTAAAGCCACGTGTAAACTGACGCAGCGAACCGATGGAGTTTTCATACATACGTACCTGTATTCTGCCCTCCTAATGAAGAACGCAGTACCTAACTATGTCAAACATGTTTTGATACGTGAGTGAGAACAGAATGTTGTATTTTGTTAGGCGATTCCGAAATGTATATAACAATTTTTTGTCAAAAATGCTAGTTACTGCGTTCTTCAATAGGCAAGCAGTATTCAGAGCAGTGTCTGCCCACCTCATTAGGAATAAATAAAGGCTAGACCATCTAGTAGATGATTTGTACAGCGTCAGCAGGCAACTTTTACCTTCACAAGCGGGACGCTGTAGTGCCCGGGACGAATTAAGATGGAGTAGACTTGCCCAGCACCTGTTCCATCCTCTCAGCTTAGTCGGCCTTGTCCACAGGAAAGACATGGTCAATACGTG
The DNA here is from genome assembly GCA_949320045.1 of Scotopteryx bipunctaria. Lineage (NCBI taxonomy): Eukaryota > Metazoa > Arthropoda > Insecta > Lepidoptera > Geometridae > Scotopteryx > Scotopteryx bipunctaria. Next base: position 1,604,579 of record OX439464.1, on the reverse strand, counting down.
TGGAGCTCACTAAGCCGCGGGTTTCCTCACGATGTTTTCCTTCACCGTTTGAGAGTACTGGTATAGCGTACATAAATTTTTCGCACAGAAAAATCCATTGGTACACGACCGGATTTGAACCCGCCACCTTGGGATCAGAAGGCGGGGTCACTACCAACTAGACCACCAGTGCTCTCGGGCGCGAAAATTGTATGCGCAATGGGCTGATCACATCTTAGGAGATTAAATCAGAAGTGGCAGCAAGTTTTCTTATACTTCCTTGTGGCTCTGCCCACCAGTAAACATTAAGGATACAGGCGTAGTAATATGTATCAGAAGCCATCGCAACACCCAAATATCATTAAAAAACGCGACGAACGTAATTAATACCTATATGAAATCAATATTAATATCTTGTAGAATGAGAAAGTTATTAGTGTGTTCAAGCAAACATAATATTTGTTAAGAAATATTGTTTTACGCCTTGTTATGTGATGAATGGGCGTATAAATTCCGTTCTGGGTGTTATCCTCAATAGGGATGTACATACAACACATACTAGCATACAGGTTTTGCTTATTTTGTATTAGTTGTAAGTCTAATCCTACTAATAATAAAAACGCGAAAGTTTTTATGTATACCGACGGATGTATGGATGTTTGTTAGTCTTTCACACCTAAACGGTTGAACGGATTTGAATGAAACTTGGAATATACATAGTACATGTGCTGGATTAACATATAAGCTATTTTTTATCCGGGTACCACGCGAATGAAGCCGCGGGCGGCAGCTAGTTCATTCCTATAATTTTTAAGCCAGCATTAGAGGAACGTGACCTGTGAATAAATCTCGAGATCACGGTACTTATCCGGAGGATTAGGCTGTACCTAGAGTGCTTGAGTGGGGCTCTATTAAATACTCATGCAACCACAGGGATCATTTTCCAAAAAAAAATAGCCAACCGTGGTTTCTTGCTTGTATGTATCTTCCACGCTTGGTCGCGTTACAAACAGGTGTAAATACAACGTAGATTTAAGACAAAGTGATCCCCGTGATTTTAGGGAATACAAATTTTTGACTTTGACTTTGACTTTGAGTTTTTATAGTTTTGAAAAATTACAATTTATTTATTAGTAGTTATTTTGTTGTGTGTTGAAATACCGACATTATTTGGTATACTTCTACTAAGTATTACTAACACGTATCAAATTGTTTTTCGAACCAGTGTGGCGAAAGGATTAAAAAAGTGCACGTCAAATGCTCCTTTCACTATTTTTGGATGAAAGGGTAATAAAATATTTATTTTGTGGTACGAAAATGAAATAAATATTTGTGGACATTTCACACAGCGCCATCTAGCTCCAAACTAAGCAAAATTTGTACTATGGGAACCAGGTGGCTGATAGAATACATATATTTTTTTTGCAAATACTTAATTATAATACTACAAAACCTAGACCCGGAAGAAATATTCGCAGAACATACAAACAGCCTTCCCACCACGCCACTGAATTAATAAGGAAGACCAACAAATCAACTGACACAGGCCTTCCAAATCTGGAGAATAATTCTCTCAGAGCTGACCCAAAGCCGGATCATCTCCTGAGCACCTAATCCGGTTATTTCGAATTGTCTATCCCTAAGGGCCCTTTAAGCTTTGGTTTAGTTCGGGTCAGTTTAGCTATGAAGTAACACAGAAAAATACAGCCAAATTGAGAAGTTTGAGAACCTACTTCTTCGTTTTAAATTCGGTTAAAGAAGTAATAAAAAACAATTATTTATTTAAAAGAACAAAAACATCGACTGCGTCGAATTTAGTACATAGTACTTCTGCCATATTCGATTTTTGAAACATGATTATTATGGCGATTATACAATGATGATATAATCAATACATGATGAGATACAATAAGCAAGTATTCCCAAGGAGGGTTGACGTCAGGCAGGCGGCCGGTCATAAAACACCTTAGCCAAAACTCTTACAGCATGATCCAAGGGTCATGCTGTGCCGACCACACATAGAGTGGGATAAGGGCAGGAAGACGATGATGATTATTATGACGATTATGATGAATAATTAAGTAATTTGTGGCACTAAACAAATATTTACTTTACTTTTGATTTCATTTTATCATAATTCTATGAATTTACGCGTGTTCACTACGATTCTATTATAGATATATTTTTGTAATATCACGCGTCAACTAACACAATGTCACTCCTGTAGGACAATGGGTTTGCAGAGTTTCAATCCTATCAAGCGGAAACCGAAACGAATGGTCCTAGCTCACTACACCTTTCCATAAATAGACCGTAGGACCGCAGGTTACGTATAAAATGTTTCGTGGGTTCAAATACAGCCGTGTACCAATGGATTTTTCTGCGCGAAAAAATTATGTTCGCTATACCAGTACTCTCAAACGGTGAAGGAAAACATCGTGAGGAAACCCGCGGCTTAGTCTGCTCCTCACGTATAGACCATGTCTTTCCTGTGGACAAGGCTGACTAAGCTGAGAGGATGGAATAGGTGCTGGGCAAGCCTACTCCATCTTAATTCGTCCTGGGCACTGCAGCGTCCCGTTCGTGAAGGTAAAAAGTTGCCTCCTGACGCTGCTCAAGTCTTTAACGGCGAAGGAAAACATTACAAAGAAACATAGAATCTGAAAAGTTTGGATATACCTATGAGTGAAATTTAAAGAGACTCAAGCCCCCCCAAAAGCACTGAGTCCTTCCGTGATAAATCTTGAATTAAACTTGTTGTACTAATTCAACTTCTTAAAAGTTACCCAAAAAGACTCGCTATGCATTAAGCAAAATACAATTTTGAGTGCTACAGTGCTACCTTGATAAAACTTAGGTACTCTCAGCGGGGTCAAGCCCCCCCCCCCCACTCGACCCCCCTCAAAACAAGATCCTGGATCCGCCGCTGATGACCGACGCTCGATGGAACCAGTAATGGATGGATCGGAAAACTCAATAATGTGGTTTGGGACTTATAGTCTGTTGTTTCTCTCATTTCTTGTTTTCCATACTTTTGTTTGTTCTGTAAGCTTTTGTTTAACTTCCCTTGTTAGTTTGAGGCGTTTGGGAACATGATAAGGAGGCCGTTTGGGTCAAGCAGTTCGATTTTAAAACAGTTACATCGTTCTCTCCAACAAAAAGGTATCATCATCATCAGCCTATAGCAGTCGACTGCTGGACATATCCCTCCCCTAATGAGCGCCATTGCGCCCTATCTTCGGCTTGACTCATCCAGTCTCTGTCAACAGCCTTTCGCAGATCGTCAAGTCGCGGGCAACAGCTAGTCTAAGATAGAAAGCAGAGCCCAGATCACCGACCGCAGGTAGTTCCCCAAAAGGCTAGCGACGTTAGGTACCTCGTTGGATAGCTATACTTATCCTTTGTCCGAGGTAAGCTAGCCCTTTGGTCATTGGTCACATCCATCAGCTTATTGGATAACTCCTTTTACATAAATAGTGTTTAAGTATATCCTTAAGGATAGTATCCTCTCCAACATGATGGACCATCTAATTGGGCGATGGGCTGATCACCTGTCACCATGGTTCACCATCTTGGGATTTTGAATCAGGACTTTCTGCATGTTTTCTTATGATTACTTGTGGCTCTGCCCACCCCGTTAGGGATACGGGCGTGATAATATAATGTATGTATGTAGTGTTTAAGTAGGTACAAGAAACCACGGTTTGCGAATGCAAAACTTGAAAATTGTGAAAAACGCGCGCGAGAATCAGTTACAGAACAACTACTCCTAGTTACCCAAACGGACATGCCGAGTGCATGTGAAAAACATTGAAATCCGTGAATCCAAGCACGTGCCGGCCAAGTTATGCGGACGTGTGAATTATAAATTCCATTTCACTCTGAATTTAACTTGCCAAAATAACTTGGAACTCTGTTACGATGTGATTTTCGTACGATCGATGTACAGAAAGATACACTCAATCTAAGGTTTAAGATACTTTATTCTTAGTAGTGTAAAAATAGTATAAATCTAATCTATGATTTTACATCTCTATCTAGTTGGATTTAAAGTGCGTCTGAAAGGTTCCTTTCATGCACTTGTCACATGTTTTAGAACTTTTTAGGTTGTTACAATAATATGCCAGTTTCCTCACGATATTTTTCTTTTACAATTTTAGAGTACTGTTTATAGCGCACGTCTGATATTGAAGCTGTTTGTTATCCCAAATAAATAAAATTAAATGTGATAACATAAATTTTGTTCTGTGTTTGGGCAGGCTTGGCGCTCTCCACTATTTAGGTATCTATAAAGCTTATTATTATTATTTACGCGTATTATTGATAACTGACATATTTTGTTTCGTCAAAATGAAGGCAAAATCTTACAGCATCGCATTTGGCTGCATAAAGAATAACAAGAATTAAAAAGTCAAGTTTAGGTATTTAAAGCGTTAGGCACGAAATTTTTGTGTGAGCTGAATTAATTATTAATTAATTAATGAATGAGATATTATTATGACTGTGTTTACAAAGAAACTTTTATCAGCCATTTTTAACCATAGTACCTACAAGGTTTGATTAGTTTGATTTTACGTGTGAAATGTCCAACAATAAACTTGAGACAACTGTTTTTTTGAGTCGTGAGGATGACGTTTCAATTAAGGACGATGTAGTGGGCAGAAACTCTTAGTTGAAGGGACTATAATAGTCAGCTAAATACGGGTCTCAGCGTCGGTTTATACCAGTTTAATCCGGTTTACTGCCCGGATCAGATAGCGCAATTTACGAGCGGGGGCCGAGTATGGCATAGACACAATACTCATAGTCACATTATTATGGGCTCTAAACGTAATTTCATATGATAGGGGTGATTTAGTAGTGTTTATATAGTCCTAGTGAAAATTATTTGAACCTTCCTCCAACGCAGGGGTCAAACGGTCGATCGTAAAAGCTTTTCGAGACGATCGCTACCGATAATACCTATTATAGTCATAATCCGAATATATCAGTCCACTGCTGGACAAAGGCCTTTCCTAATGAGCGCCATTAAGTTAATGCCCGTAATCCCAACGCTGGGCATGTGGGTTTAGGATCGTAGGAGCACAGCTTCTTGCGCCGCTTTTGTAATTTATCAGTGAATTTTCAAGTAATTTAATTTGCAAAGTACGTATAATTAACGGTAACAAGTTGAAGGGTGTTTTACAACAAATATTCCACTTTTTAGCATGTTTTGATCGATCTATTATTATTCGCTTTTGTGTTAGTTACAGATAGTACCTTTGTTTTACTTTAAGGTTAAATTCCACGGGCCACGTTTCTAACACGATTATTATATAAAAATGTAATGAAATAATGAAACAAAGGTGTGAAGGAGTCCAGCCCTCGGTTAAATAATGACTGACCGCCTTCGCAACCGTTTCATAATTTATAAACACTTTGTACACAGCTTATAAGAAATAGCTAGATCAGTACGAATAAAAGTGTAGAAAGAAAGAAAAAGGAAAGAAAGAAAATAAATTTATAGGTTCATTATTGTTACTTGAACTTATAATAACTAAATCTACCACTGCATAGTATAAAACAAGGTCGCTTCCCGCTGTCTGTCTGTCATTATGCGTGCTTAGATTTTTAAAACTACGCAACGGATTTTGATGCGGTTTTTTTAATAGATAGAGTCATTCAAGAGGAAGGTTTTTATGTATAATAAATGCATAATATAGTAGAGAAACACTGATTATTTTAGAAGTTTCTAATGTGATGTCGTAAATAAACATTCATTCGTTTCAATCATTATTTGCGCTTACATTGTAAACGCTGGCTGAACCCTACGAGATAGATCAAAAAAATGTACTACAGTATTGTATAGTTAATCAGCATTGCACTCGTGTGAAGCCGGGGCGGGTCGCATCCTTAGAACATTCCGAAAGTTCAAACAACAACTTTTTAGAGCGCGTTCTCAGTTGATGCTCGTGACGTTGACAGCTCTGACGTCACACTATTATTACTCTAGCCATTACTTTCTGAGCTGCACCACAGCACGCGGCTGAAATACCACAAGTGTTTATGCTTTTCTGTTTTCACTGGATCGCGTGCCAAGTTATAAGCTTCTAATCATGGCTGTCGAAAGTAGGGGATGTAGGGGATACAATAAGATTGACACTTTTTTTAAATACTTATTTATTAAAGAGGGTTTAATCCCAGATTATGAAAACATCGTTAGGAAACTCACGGCTTAGTCAGCTCCGCACGTATTGATCATGTCTTTCCTGAGGACAAGGCCGACTAAGCTGAGAGGATGGAATAGGTGCTGGGCAAGCCTACTCCATCTTAATTCGTCCCGGACACTACAGCGTTCCGTTAGTGAAGGTAAAAGTTGCCTCCTGACGCTGTATAAATTATCTACTATAGATGGTAAAAGGCCTTAGTTAGTTAATTTATATAATATAAGTAAATTATTGAAGTCATGCCACATCGGTTTGTAGATTTTTGAACAGTTTGCCGCGATTTATTAATATCTTATTACAAATAGATCTTGTTCTAAATTGTATAGATCATCATCAATGTCAAAATATTCCATTTTTACGATGAAAAAATACCACGAGCTCAAATCACAAATTTTCACACAGTTACGCGCAGCAGCTCAGAACAATGGTTTTATCCGCTATTTTGTTGATTAGCGAGTTAATAAAGGGTGGGAGGTTGTTCAATTTGACAGCTGCTTAATTAACTGTTCAAACAAATGTATTACTTTTATAAGTATCACAAATTTTTTTTGGAACTTTATAAAAGCCGGTTATAAAGTTCAAAAAAAAACATTGATAGGTTTTCATTTCACCCAATGGGGTGGGTAGAGCTACAAGTAATGATTAAAAAATATGCAGCCACTCCTTATTCAAAGTCCATTAATGTACAAAACTGTTTCACCTGCTGTTCGACATTAATCAATTATGGAAGCCTTCAGCCAGGTCCTTGAAAGCCTTATTGAGTTAACAAAAGAGTACAACTATATTATAAACTATTAAAATGCCCCGTGACTTTGTTCGATTCGAAAATGGCTGGCTATGATGTTGTAAGAGTTGAAATGATTGTTGTAAGAGTTGAAATGAGTAGTCGTGGAATGTATTATGGATGCTACTGCTCATAAATGCTAGATGTGCTTCTACAAACAAAGTATTTTAATTAAAATGTTGAAGTTCTTAAAACCGCAGGTACAAAGTTTGCTTGGAAAATGTCCAGCAGTAATTATTTATTTAGGGTTAGGAGGCTTCCATTAGTTATGCGAGGTGATTTTGGCGATTTTTCGAGCCCTCCTCCCCCCTTGGCGAGATGTCGTGAGGTTTTGCTCGACCCTCTTCCCCCCCCTAATCTCACGCGGGATTTTTCAAAATACTTATTTTCAATGTAAATACAATGTAAAGTTATTTGTGCTAGATTGCGTTGGATTAGTTTGAAACAAAAATATTTTTTACTATGCTTTAGCCATATTTTAGTAGAGATTTTTTTAACGTATTTTAATCCCGTTTTCTCGCAATTTTACACTGTTTCTCATCCTCACCCCCCCGTGGGATTGGGTGAGGTTCGGCTCAACCCCCTCCCCCACCTAAACGCCTCACGTAATGAATGGACGTCCCCTTATTGCACAAACTTTTAAATGTGCACTTCAATTCTTTCATTACACTGGTTCGAAAAAACGAACGACACGACTAAATTGATAGAGACATTCCATACATACATTTTCATAGGACGTCTGTTGCATCACAGATCTATGTCATCACAGATCACTGTGAGCTGAATCACCATCTATTCAAAATATCATCATCTCCCAAGAGGAAGAGACTGTGGAACACGTTACACGTTACACGTTACACTGCTCCGCAACAAACGAAATAAGACATAACTCGGGACTGCAGATGGTTATTGAGAATTATACGCCATCACCATCAACCTCATCTACACCACCAACAGCCTCAACATCATCGAGGATACTGGAACACTGCTGCCAACATCCCAAAGTCCTGCTCCGGTACTTCAAGGAGTTGGGCTGGCTGGGGGAGGGTTAGCAGGGGGATAATGCACAATACATCCCACCGAGAGACGTCAGCGCAGATCTTTGTCCCCCTAACATCAATTAGAATTAGAATTAGATCTGTTGCGGCGTCTCTAACTAGGCGCCACTTCGCTACCTCAGAACAGCAATCGACTTTTCGTTACAGTCCCTTTGGCAAAACTTGTAGTATGGGAACCAGATGGCTGACATATCTCTAAAGTCAATTTCAACACAAACATCGTGACAAATTCTTACGTGAAGTATCGTAAAGTTTTAAGGCTGTCTGACTTGCGCAAGACTGTTAAACTAGAAATCTGTATTTGCAAGAAAATATTACCGTTTTATTTCGAGCTTTATTAAAATCTGTTCAGGCTACGAATTTCAAAAAATGTTCAGCCGTTACGACTTAATTTATGCCTGTGTTATCTGTCAAAATACGCCGTAATTGCCTTAACCAGTAGCCTGTCACCACACTGGTTCGAAAGAGCTGTGACACGACTAGATAGAATGGCCCTACGATTTTGGTGGAGTTACGTTTTTATTCAAACAACCTCAGTGCACCCCACAACCATAAGAGGGATATACCTACTCTCCAAGTTTTATCCTTCTAGGACTTATGGTTGAGGCTGTTCGCTCATTACCTTCTTGTTCCAAAAAATATTTGCCTATTTTTTTTCAATCTTTCTTATTTATAGTGTTAGTAAGATATTCCGTACTACTCTTTTTTAATATTGACTGTACAGTCGTGTCACTAGTTCTTTCGAATCAGTGTAGTGAAAGGATTTAAAGTGCGCCTCAGAGGCACCTTTCGTGCACTTGACACATGTTTTCGAACTTTCTACGGTTCTAAGACATGCAGGTTTCCTCACGATGTTTTCCTTCGAGAGTACTGGTATAGCGCACACTTTTTCGAACCGAAAAATCTTTGGTGCACGACCGGATTAGAACCCATGATCTCAGGATCGTTACCACTAGACCACCAGTGCTCTGTACAACCGTCATAAAGCGCTAAAGGCATTATAAGAGCCCTTAGTACAAGCACTGCCAAGGCTTGTTACACACGCGACGTTCTTGAACTTCCTACCTGCACGAACTAATAAATAACTTATTTCTTTGGACTGGCCTTAAAAGCCTCTCAAAACTTAACTAGGCTTCCATAATCCCATTCAAATGGAGCTGGGCAGGACAATCTGTGATTTAATAGGGTATCCCTTACTGTCCATTCTTGGTACATGTTCCTACTTGACTAATCCTAGATATAAGTTTTTTCTGAAGCGCTCGTGGCGTAGCTTGCTCAGACATTCTTGATTGATCGTTAAAGTTAAGCAGCTTTGTGCGCGGTTATTATTGGGATGGGTGACCGCAAGTGGCATTACCAGCTGAGCGCTTCCGTGCTTCGGAGAGCACGTTAAATTGTCGGTCCCGGCTTTTAAGTCGTTAAGCCATGACGGAGGGGTTTAGGCGGTCTAAAAACTCCGTCACAAGAGTTGGACACTAGCTCATACTTCTTAGGAACGGTGAGGTTTTTAGACCACCAGTGCTCATGGTGAAGGAAAACATCGTGAGGAAACCCGCATGTTGAAATACAAAGGTTCGCAAATTGCTCGGGTAGACATTTCATGGTGCGTCACCACACTACCCACGTAACGAGGCAAAAGTTCAGTCCGAATCAGGTTTCATAAGGTTACAGTAGTACCACATATATTGTGCACCTCGGCAAACTTTATGCTTCGTATTAAAATCGAATTGGTCCGAATATACAACTAACTAAGTCAACTAACAATAACTAAGTAAGTTCGTATGAGCTAGTGGTCAACTCTTGTGACGCAGTTTTAGGCTGCCTAAAAGCCTCCGTCATGTCCGTGTTTGATTTTTTGTTTGTTTTCACATAAAGGAAATCGACATGATAGACAGCAAGTGACATCAAACCGAATCATCAAACTAGCACCTTGTTCACAGTAGCTCGTCCGCTACGCCATAGACGTAGGTTATTCAAGTTTAGACGACCAGCGACTGAAATTAGATTATTTAAACTTCATCCCTTTTCATCCCTTGTCTAATGTCTACCTCTTACGGTAGACAGATATAACATTATTCAGAACTAGCTGCGCCCGCGGCTTTGCTCGCATGGTACCCGGTTAAAAAATAGCCTATATGTTAATCGAGTATATGTACTATGTATATTCCAAGTTTCATTCAAATCCATTCAGCCGTTTAGGCGTGAAAGAGTTACAAACATCCATACATACATTATGTATGTTCGTATGAGCTAGTGGCCAACTCTAGTGACGGAGTTCTAAAGGCCTCCGTCATGGCTTAACGACTTAAAAGCCGGGACCGACTGTTTAACGTGCCCTCCGAAGCACGGAAGCGCTCAGCTCGTAATGCCCCTTGCGGTCACCCATCCCAATTTGTGACCGCGCATATCGTTGCTTTACTTTAACGATCAATCAAGAACGCCTAAGCAAGATACACCACGAGCGCTTCATACATACAAACTTTCGCGTTTATAATATTAGTAGGATTAACTTTTGCTTTCGGTTTCGCTCATTTGGATAAACATTTCTCTTCTTCTCTTAGTCGGGCACTTTTAGCAGAATGATCGTGGCTATGGGTTCCAGCGAATGACGGCGCTTGCTTCATTATAATAAAGAAGACTTTATTTTGGAACACGTTTTTATTCACGATTACAAGTAGGAGAGACAAAAGCAGAAGCAGACATGGCGGACAGACAGAAGTCGCAACCGAACAAAAACAATCGTCAGTCAAACGATACTGACAGTTAGTAATGACATGACATTGACATTAAGTTTACTATTTCAATTTCAACCTTGATTTCAACACATTCGGCTCTAGTTGAAGCATTGAAGGAGCAATCAGTCATGGTGGATTGCGTAATTGATTTGATGAGGTCTGCCCATCAGGTTGGAAAACGATCACGAGACCTTTTGCCCTTTGATTTGATATTTCCACTAATATTATAAAGAGGAAAGATTTTTTGTTTGTTTTTATGTTTGTAACAAATAGGCTCCGAAACTACTGAGACGATTTAAAAAATTCTTCCACCAATAGATAGCTACATTATTACAGAATAACATAGGCTGTAATTTATTTTCAAAAAAATTAGGGATCCTTACTAAAACTCCAATAATAAGACCTGAGGTGTAAAAAAATTACCTAAAAATCCTAACTTGTCAAATACCCGTGCGAAGTCGGGACGGGCTGCTACTGCTAGTATAAAATATGTTTGTGGACATTTCACACAGCGCCATCTAGCCCCAAACTAAGCAAATCTTGTACTATGGGCGCCAGATGGCTGATATACTACTTAGATATTTTTTTTTGTAAATACGTACCTACTTATAGAACTTTTGACACTGTAACCCCCGAATACTCAAACGCGACTCAGAGTTGAGCACGGCTCAACTCACGGTTTTTTGACAATTTCTGATGAAAATCTGCCAAAAAATCGTCATTTGAAATGTGCTCAACTTTGAGATGCGTTTGAGTATTCGGGGGTAAGTTTGACATTTGAAACTATTAAAATTCTCAGTTAAAATGTGTTTCATAACAATGTAAAATGCCGATTGATAGGCAATATAGGCACGTAGTAAATACGTTGAAAATTAGCGCGATTGTCTCCTTATTCATTGACCTTACGCACAGAATCAGTGACACGCCAAAGTCAACTCATTTGTCGAGCTTCAAGTCTGTCTCGCGACTTTTGATACAGAAAATTATTTGTATTGTCTCGTAGCGCTACGGCGTAGCAATTGTCTACGAGCTTGCTACGATTCTATATTTATGAATGTACTAGCTGTTGATCGCGAATTTTTTTAGCTAATTTCTTTAAGAACAATAATTGGTCAAGTGTTAGTCGAATTCGCACACAAAGGGTTCCGTACCATTGTACATGTACATAAATGTGTTTTGTACGGGGCCCCCTTTTTTATTTGTTGTTATAGCGGCAATAGAAACACACTCTGTAAAAATTTTAACTCTCTACCTAATGATATACAGCGCGCTAACGAATTGACAGACGGACAGACGGACAGAGACACGGACGGACAGCGTAGGCTTAGTAATAGGGTCCCGTTGGCACCCATTGGGCAAATTTCTTTGATCCAGAATATTGCAGGGTCCGGTTATAAAACGGAACCCTCACGTGGGCGGTGACCTTAAGTAGTTAACGTTTTATAAAATTTATGCAGAGTCACGGAAAACTTTCAATTGTGTACGCCAGTGAATTTTTAATATATTAATCGGATAATCGTTGCAACTAAGTATTTCTTAAGTTATTTTCTCATTTATTAATAAATAATCTATATTTCTTAAGAAATTTCAACTTTTTATCATAAAAAATTAAGTTTTAATGATGTTTTTATCATTTTGTTCCTCAACAAGTTAGTTTTTTAAACATAGTTGATTGTTATAAATATTTTTAATTATTATCTATATGGATGCATATTTCATAAAAATAAAATTGGAAATAAAACCAATGCCGTAATTATATTAATTTGTTAATATTGTGTGATTTTAACACTTTCCAGATTTTATTTTCTCGGGACACAGACATAGTAATTAAATTAGTTAAATATTATAAAAAACTTTTGAAAATGATGTCCCGTCTTTCTCTGTTTAAAAAGTACAAAAAAGTCTACAATTTTATTATTTTTTTGAAGATTGTATAAGGTTTATCTTACTGTACTAAAATTATGTATTCCTCTAAAATCACCTTCTAGAATTTTGCAATCAAGCCTCTGAAATACCTATTAATAAAAGAGCAACACAAATTTTCACGCCACGTTTTCACGATTTCAAAAGCTCAACTCAACCAGCCTTCGAACGAACAAACAACTATCACACTTTACATATAGCTAGTCCAATAAATAGAAAATCACTTACCTTTTCCTTGTGAACAGGTTCCGTATTGTTTATATCGGTATAGTTACGCGGACCGCGTGCTTCCCGCTCGGCAGCCAGGAGCTGAATGAATGAGCCGGGGAGAACACAGGGGCGGGGCTTCCAGAAAAGAACCGACCAATTACAAAAGAGATCGAAGCCTTCCGCGCGCTATCCGCAAAACGACTTCTTAAATCAACCGGGTGATGGAAAACTCTACGGGATTCTGTTTGGGTACAACCCTGATGATTTAAGAAGGTAGTGTACGATTTGCGGATGTGGGAAGATGTAGGGTGTTTAACTTAGTCGGTTTTCTGTTTATTGAAGGGGAACATTTTCACTGAAATATGTCCCTATAATCGCTATGGAGTCAGGGGTTATTAGCATTCTTCTTTGAGCTATGGGACGGAATTCCGTTTAACGTTTTTCATAATGGTTTTATTTGAAATTGGAATTGCGACTTAGAGGAATAGTAACGTCGTCATGAAGGGTTTATTATCTCGAGCATGAACTGTGTTGGCCTAGCGGAAAGTAGACCGACGATCTTGAATCACTAGTGGTAGTTGGTTAGGATACTATATAACCACTTCTCTGTTGGACCGGGGGTAAAGAAAAAACTTAGAATGCGTCCACCTGCTTCTCTCCCCGAGCATGTCGTAAAAGTCGACTAAGGGATACTATCCTATCCAACATGATAGACCATCTATATGAGCGATAGGTTGAACACTTGTTACCATGGTTTACCATATCCATCTTGAGACAATGAATCAGAAGTGGCTGCAAGTTTTCTTATGTTTACTTTTGGCTCTGCCCACCCCATTAGGAATACGGGCGTGATAATAATATTACGTATTATAAATACTTGTTTGATTACACAATTAGGAAATAAACAAAAGAACACAACGTGCGGTCCATCGAACGTAAAATCCATTAAAAGCGCGATTGAAACGCTATTAAAAATGGTGAAATCGGCCCTAAAGGATGGCAAAGTGATGTTTGTTATAAATAAATTAATAAAATTGTTTATTCACTAGCCAAAAAATACAATTTAAAAGCCAAGGTTGGGAATAATGGTGAAATCGGCCCTAAAGGATAACAAAGTGATGTTTATTATAAATAAATGAATCAATAAATAAATAATAACAATAAACATAATTTTATATAATGTGGTAGAGGTATGTGACCATAACATAATTTTTATTTTCTTGGGGATGTATAGTTAATATTCTATGTTTGCATGCTAAAAAGCTGATCAAGGTTGTACCTACATAATCATTTTTATCATCTATTGTTTAACCCTTGTTTCGCAAAATAAATGATTTGATTTGATTTAATAAATAAAATGGTTTACTTAGTATCCAAAATAATGTTATTGTAGTTTGTCTTTGTAACTGTGTGTACTTAGATAAGTTATGTAATAGAACTTACATCCAAAATATAAAAAAAAACAATGTATAAACCAAGGTTGGGGACCCTCTTTTAAGTATAAAGTACTTGTCTCAGAGGATTCCGCTCTTCCATATGTTTTGTAAACATTCTTCGACAGATGGCCACCAAAAATAACTGTTCTTTGATCGAAGTCTTTGATGTGCGTGTTTATGAACTGATACGATCAGCGCGTGGACAACAATTATTTTAGGAATCCGTAACACGATCATAGAGGTCATAACCATCTAAATCCATACAAAGCTGTATAAGCTATTATTGTCATATATAACTTATTTTTCAGTAGGTATATTGTTCTGTAATTGATTTTGGTATGGGCATGTCATACGGAGAGATGAATGTCGTGTGACGAGAAGAATATTAGATATGAAAGTGGATGGATGCAAGGGTAGAGGTAGACCAAAGAAGAGATGGATGGATTGCGTGAATGATGATATGAGTAAGAAAGGAGTGAATACTGAAATGACGGCTGATAGAGGGGGATGGAAGAGGAAAACATGTTGTGCCGACCCCACTTAAGTGGGATAAGGGCAGGGAGATGATGATGAATTGATCTGTAATTTGTTGGTGTTACGGCTCTTTATTTATTTGAAACGACCTTAGAATTGGAAGGGGGGCCGCTACCACTAGACCAGTGCGCTCAAAGTATAGTGGTAGTTAGGTCATCATCATCATTTTCCTGCCCTTATCCCACTCCATATGGGGTCGGCACAGCATGATTCTTGGATCATGCTGTAAGAGTTTTGGCTAAGGTGTTTTATGACCGGCCGCCTGCCTGACGTCAACCCTCCTTGGGAATACTTGCTTATTGTATCTCATCATGTTGGAGGATACTATCCCTTAGTCGACTTTTACGACATGCTCGGGGAGAGAAGCAGAGAAGTTAGTATAGAATAGTGGTAGTTAGGTACAATTTCTAAAAATAGTAGATGAATTAACTGTTCTTACTTAATCGTCGCAGAAAATGTATAAACATTCAAACATTTATACAGACTATTTATTTATGCAGACTTTTATACTACTCGCAGTTCGCTATTTCCATTAAAACACGGAATTTCACTCGCTCAATAAAACTGAAATTAACTTTGGTGGCAATTCCTAACCTTTTCCCTAATTAGGGACCAATGGAAATAAACTGGTCCCATTTTATGGGACTCGGCTCATTTAATAAAGATTGCGCCAGGAGTTTGAATTTGAGAAAAGCTTTGGAATATTGACGACCTCGGTGGCGTGGCGGGCGAGTGCTCGGCTGAGACGCAAGAGGCGCGGGTTCAATTCCCGCTACGGGAGAAATGTTTGTATGTGTTGCAAATATTTCTTCCGGGTCTGGGTGTTTTAGTATTAGGTATGTATTATAAGTATGTAGGTATTTATAAAAAAAAATCTATCAGCCATCTGGTTCCCGTAGTACCTACAAGCTTTGCTTAGTTTGGTGCAAGATGGCGCTGTGTAAAGTGTCCACAAATATTTATTTATTAATTGCTTAATGCTTTGGGGAAGGAAGATCTCGGAAAATAATTTTGGGGTTTCGGGTTCACTAATTTTGATAGCTGCAAAAAACAAAACCTAATTCAATTAAAAATAATTAAAATCTCCTTGGTCCTATAGAAAATGACAGTTGACGTTTAGATATGTCAGGATGAGTGGCCATCGACACTCTTTCGAATAAAATTGAGCAAGAAAATAAGTAGGTATGTTGTCATTTCAAAATTTAATTTACAGTTTATAAATATTTCTTGGAAAGTATGAATCCCTTAGACACTAAATTTATATGGGACCACCTTGGGACCATTCTCTATACAACGTGTAACATAATGTCCCTATAAGCCCGAAAGGGGTGTATTCAGACCGAGCACTTGAATACATTGACGTGTGCAAAAGTTCAATACATCATATTTGAAATTCCAATACAATTAAAAACAAATTATTTCATGAGAAATTTGTGACAACCCTATGTGTTTGTTTACCATTTGCGTAGGTAACAAACACACGCGCACCCTCCTATCGCGTCGGACCCACACATACGCAGACAATTGAACGCGCGGCAAGTTTCAAAAAGTACCTAGGTGTAATCACCAAAGTTTTCGTAAGAATTTGCAATTTTTTTAATTCTACGTAGAAATTAAAGTCGAAGATTAAAATCACGATATCTTTCACACATAAAAAACAACTACCTACCTACATCTACCTAGGTAGTTACCTAAGGACCTAGGTACAGGAAAAGTTAAGTTATACCTTTTCTCCCTTCTTCTTGGTTGGCTCGGAACACGGCTAATTGACATGGTAGGTATTAGGTAGGTATGTAGGTACCTAGGTTGGTATTACTGGTACACATTCACATTCACAATCACAAAATTATTTTTGTCATTTTTTATTAGTAAGCTAGGTACTAATGGGGTACCTACTAGGTAGGGTGATAGGTTAGGTACCTATCATCATACCTACCTATCACTGAATTTTATCACTGTTGACACACACAGTAGGTACTCGGTATCCATCAAAGGGAAGTAGGTACAACACACCACCGAATTCCCGGTCTTCCCTCACTGGTGCGCCGGTGGAAAGATCCCGTCGAGAGAAGACGGTTCACCAATCCCAGAAAATAGCCCGTAAGATGGCAATGGCCGCCCTGGATAACGCTCTCTGTAGAGCTGAAGCGCCGCTACTAAGCTATTAATTATTTGGTGCTGCTCCAACACACACACACAACACCATATCATAATACTCACCGTTTGAGTACAAAGCCGACATCGTATCGTACGTTAATTAGTTACGCGAACCGAGAGATTGCTTGTTGCAGTTGTTGCAAGGAACGAATGCTAATTGCGACTGATAAAAACCGATCTGTTTTGCGACCAATAGTAGGTACCTATTGCCGAAAGCCGAATTTTTAGGGTTCCTTGTCCGGGGTAACCCACTAAATACCGATTGGGAAAAAAAAGGAAAAAAACTTCACCATACATCTACTACTACTACTACTACTGTCGTCGTGTCCGTGTCGCTAGCTCTTTTGAACCAGTGTGGTGGAAGGATTAGAGTGCACCTTGAAGGTTCCTTTCGTACACTTTGACACACGTCTATGACATGCCTGGATTCCTCACGAGGTTTTCCTTCACCGTTTGAGAGCATTGATATTGCACACATAAATTTTGAATCGAAAAATCCATAGATTCGAACTCACGACTTAAGGATGGGAAGGCGGGGTTCATACCAATATGCTACCATGTGCTCCATCCCCATTTGCTACTAGGTACCTACCTACTTACATAATAACCTACCAACAATTACGTAGTTCAAGAAAAGTAAAAAACAAATAAACCTACGGAACCAATTTGATTTTATTAAACAAACGCTTGCGGTGCGGTGTCGGTTGACGGTTGCGGATTTTGAATTTAGCAAAGGCACCGACAGCCAATTAGGGCGAGGTGCCATCCCACTAGTTGTTGTTGTTGTTTCAATGCAACCAATGACAAATAGGCTGTTCACGATGAAAATGAAGATTAGTAAGACAGATAAGTCACAACCTTTGACTTTAGTGCCCAAGTAGGTAGGTACAAAATTGCATTGAAAAATGCTCCAATGAATATTGGAATAATACATCGTTGGAAAAACTAAAGTGGAATAGAGTCACGGCTTTATCCTCAGGCACGGTAGACCTCTTCTCATACTTCTTGTTACCTACTCAAGATGCTTTTAAGGCCCGAGTAGGTAGGTACAAAATTGAGTAGGTATCACGGCTTTATCCTCAGGCACGGTAGACATCCTCTCATACTCCTTGGCACCCACTGAGGATACCTTTAAGGCCCGAGTAGGTAGGTACAAAATTGAGTAGGTAAGGTACCTATCTCCTATACTAGGTACTTAACAAAGAGATCTGAAAGGATGTTTACGGTGCCTAGGGATTTTAGTCGTGATGTGACCTTACATTTTAATTACCAATAAATAGCAAGGTGCCACTAGGCCTTCAAAAAAAAATAGAAATTACTTATTAAGCCACCTCGTTATTAGGTAAGTAGGTAGGCATTTTACTAATGGTGTCTGTTCTGTTACCTGTTTCATCTAGAGTTCACACTTAAAGGTCAAAAAACAGCTGTAAATAGGGATGCCTCATGTTGTGTCAAGTTACGTATTGGAGCAAAGTTTAAGAGACATTTCATGAATGAAAACCTTTGAAATTTTAAAAGTCGTTGAACAAACGTTGTTCGCAATGACGTATAGAACACCCCCGTTTCGGGCTTATAGGGACATTATGTTACACGTTGTATATCTGTGAAAGAATCATCAAAATCAATTCATTATTGGCGGAATAATAGGCTATATAATGAAGTCCATGACATGGCATGGACATGGACATGGCTGGCTTCTCTGTTTCTCACTTTAGTTTACCATACCATTTCTAATGTAAGCTGTTGGCCTTCCAAATAAATAAATAAATAAGGCATTTTTTTTCATCGTGTCAACGAACTCAAACTCAAATTAATATAATAAAACTTAATAAATTTAGCAAAATATGAAGCCACCTCTATGGCCCTATCAGAGGCCTCGAGAAGGTCCTCTAGTGCAGGTTGTTGGGCACAGAGGGCAGGAAAGCAAGTGTAGCATGTCTTGTATAGGGAGGCTCCGCACTCACACTGGACTTGGGATGGGTATAAGGCATTAAAAAATCCAATATGACGGCTGTAAGAAACCATTTTAAATGAACAGATTCATTAAAATGTTACAAATTATCACCAGCATCATTTACATCATTTTCATCTCATGTTTCAAAAAATCTTATAGGAAAGATATAAGAGCTTTGTAGTCGAGCTTTTTGTGATTTTACATAAATAATTCTTTGTTTTACTTACTAGTGTCAGGACGATAAGTTATGGGACTCATAGTAAGTTAGGCGGAAATCGTAACGTAGAACATAATTACAAATTAATTGGAATCCCAAAACTCTTGAAGCTACAACATGAAATATGGTGTTCAATACACTTGTAAACAGTGTTAGGAGTTTAGAGCAGAACGAATAGGAAATACATTCCTGTAAGATTTCAATCCCGGTATTTGCGGGACTGGAAATTTTCAATTAAAGTCAAGTGCACTGCTATTGGTGCACCGACAATTTAACGTGCACTTCGAAGCCCGGAAGCGCTCAGCTCGTAATGTCACTTGCGGTCACCCATCCCAGTTGTGACCCCACACAGCGTTGCATTAACCTTATCGATCAATCAAGAACGTCTAAGTAAGCTACGCCACGAGCGTTTCTAGAACGAATAATGTAGTGAGAGTGAATAAATAAATAATAAATAAATAAATAACACCCAACAGTCACATACATAGTCCTGACCCCACACTAGGATTCCCTGTGTCGTGGGTATCAGAAACTACGAGTACCATGGTACCACAACACCCAGACTCGGAAGAAATATTTACAGATCATGCAAACATTTCTTCCGCAGCGGGAATCGAACCCGCGCCTCTGTGCGTCTATGCCGAGCAATCGCCCGCCACGCCACCAAGCCTGTCAACGAATGAAGCGAAAGCAGTATTTCAGAATCGTAGCAAATGTAGATACCTACGTGCTCTTTGCCTACTCCTATGGGAAATAGGCGTGATTTTATGTATGTATGTAACTAACTGGTTGCAAATTAAACTGGATTACGTTAAACTTGCGAACGGGATAAATCCCGCACATCGATTGCGGGATCCCGGGATCCCGGGATCACGGTATTGCATTCCCTAAGAACAGTGTTTGTAATCACAGGCTGTTGATTACAAATACCAGTTTATTGGGGTTTTATTGCCGATAGGATCCGTGACACAACGGTATTGGATTTTTAGTAATAGCTTTTAAATTGTTATTGTAACACATTAATTGTTACATTTTGTTACCAATTCGGCGGAATCGAATTGATGATGTTTCTAGATTAACATACATATACGGCCATATATATAATAGGGTGGGCAGAGCCACAATTAATGATAAGAAAACTTGCAGCCACTCCTAATGCTAAGATAATAAGAAAAAAATGCTTTTGGTTGAGCTTTTCGATCGATATAGTAAAATTATAGGTGTTTTATTTTTTCGCATTTGGCGGATTCGATTCCCGGTTCAAACGGGAGATTATTTAAAAATAATTGAATTCTGTTCGCTTTCTATCTATTGTATTTAAGGCACTTTCCCATCGTGTAACAACATAGGCTTGAGACGCCCTGTACAAATAGTCTAACCCCCGCATACTTAAACGCATCTCAAAGTTGAGCACGTCTCAAATGACGATTTTTTGACAGATTTTCATCAGAAACTGTCAAAAAACCGTGAGTTGAGACGTGCTCGACTCTGAGTCGCGTTTGAGTATTCAGGGGTAAAACCTTCTAAAACAGAGGTTGAATGCTGTGCCTAGATCTAAAACGTTAGGTACTTTTTAAAAGACTTCAAGAAGGAGGTTTTCAATTGGACTGTATGTTTTTTAATGTGTGTTACCCGATTATTCCGCCAATTATGAATTGATTTTGATGACCCTTGCACTGATGTATAGATAATGATCCCGAACTTGTCCCATATAAGTTTTATGTCTGGGAGATTTATACTTTCAAGTAATATATAAAAGTCGTAAAATTTAAGATTGAAATGACAGCTTACCTACTTACTTTCATAATCAATTGTATTTATTGTTCTGAGCTCAGAATAATAGAATAATTTTAAAACTAAAAACAAAACAGATTTCAATAAAAAATAATAATAAAAATAATATTGTTCTGAGGGCTTCTATGTATTTATTGTTCTGAGGTTCGGAGCAATTTTTATTCGAAAGTATCGATGGCCACTGGTGACTGACATCCTGACATAAATGACCAAGAAGTTTTTATTTATTTTTTATTGAAATCTGTTTTGTTTTTAGTTTTAAAATTATTCTTAAAATAAATCATTTGTTATTGCTTTACATTAGTAGCACCTATGTTCTTGGAAAATACATAAACCTGCCTGCTTCTACGTCCAAATGTAAATATTTATTACATGTGTCCGTATTTCATTTTATTTAATTACACTGATATTATAAATTATACAATAATTTATTTGTTCGTGGTGTTTGTAATATTCAACTGTTTAATAGCACCATAGAGGACTAGGTGGTCTAGTGGTAACGACCCCGCCTTCTGATTAAGGTCGTGGGTTCAAATCCAGTCGTGAAATGGGGTTTTCCGTTCGAAAAAAGTACTCTCAAACGACGCAGGAAAACTATCGTAAGTCAGTACCGTAGAAAGTTCTAATGAACATTTATCAAAATCACGAAAGGAGCCTTTGAGGCGCACTTTAAATCCTTTGACGGCCTCAGTGGCATGGCGGGCGATTGCTCGGCAGAGACGCAAGAGGCACAAATTCGATTCCCGCTGCGAAAGAAATGTTTGCATGTCCTGCAAATATTTCTATCGGGTCTGGGTGTTGTGGTACCATGGTACTCGTAGTTTCTGATACCCACGACACAGGGAATCCTAGTGTGGGGTCAGGACTATGTATGTGACTGTTGGGTCTTATTTATATTTATTTATTTCACCACGTTGATTCGAAATAACTGGTGAACGACTATAATACCCAGATAGATAAACGGCTGAATGGGTAAGAAGGATGAATTATGAATATAATTTGACGAGAAGAGTATTCGATGTGAATGTTGATGGATACAAGGGTAAAGGTAATCCAAATAATAGATGGATGTTCGGGTGAATAATGACATGAGTGAGAAAGGAGTGAATACTAAGATGACGATTTAAGGCTGTCACGTAATAGCTATAATATATATCATAGCAAGGCATATTTCGATATATTTTATATCATCGAGTGAGCACAGGCGCAGCTATAATATATATTCACCCTCTAATGATCTGGATCGGGTGAGCTATCTGTAGAACGTTTGCAAAGGTATTTAGATAGCCCGACTGTTTCTTTTGTATGTTGTAAGTTTCTTTCTTTTAACCTTCGAAAATAATAATTTTATTATTCTAATTCTTTAAATAACATTTAGCCAAGGACAGACATTCGTGCCTAATCAATACGACTCTTTATTATTATAATAGACATCTAGCTCAGAGTTTTCATGTAAACAGTTTTATTATTCGCACTTAGAATGTCTGTAATAAGCCGAAAATGACGCCGAATGATTCGGCTTCGGCTTCACACATTTCTGACAGTATTTTGTGTTTTTTTCATTTGTACCAGGAACGGTCTGCAATAGTAAAAAAAAAAACATAAAAATTCAAATATATTTTATTCTTTGAAATCACTAGGATCATTTGGAAACGTCTGTAAACATTTAATTTAAGCCTGTAGTGGGTAATTCACGGTGCTTGAAGTAGAGGTGTCAAAGTTGTTTCAAAAGTTTACGTTGAAATTGCACAACATAACGTTTGTAATTTGAAACCAAGTACGATTTTGATTAACATTAACAAAGTTGATTGTCCTGTTGCAAAAAATGACACGTTATTTCAACAACATTTTTTTTTTTAAATATACATTGGTATAAAATAACATAATAGTACACGATGATAGTTGCAGTAGTAAAAACTGTGTCGCAACTATCAACGCCCACCTCCATGACCACGGGGCGTAAAGTTCCTTTTACAGAAAAGGACTGAAAGTAGTTTTAATAAAATTTAATCACAAAAAACACAAAAAAAAACGGTTGTTATGTATATAACGAAGCCCTAGTATTGTTTCCTGTGTAAAGCCGGACGGAAGTTCAATTTGTTTTATGTGTAGTAAGTTGAGTGATTCTTACTGAAGGAGACTTTAATTTTAATGAATTGTTATTCTGTTATTCAAACAAATGAATGAGAGTGCTATTTATAGTATTTTGTGTGTTCAACTGATTGAAAGTTTTCAGCTTTATATCATCATATGCTTCTCTCTCCGAGCATGTCGTTAAAGTATACTAAGGGATAGTATACAGATATGTATGTATAGATTTATAGATTTACGAGTAGTGGTGTAATTTTAATTGGGTATTATAACGTTGTAATTAAAGTAAAACCTGAATCTAATAGCACTCACAATATTTTTTGTAATAAAAATTGTTGCATGATCCGGTTTGAACCTACGACCGATTGTAAAGCGGAATCAGTGCAGTTAAAGGTACACGAAAATTATTACTCTCTTACCTACCGAAAAGCCGAAAATTTTGACCGAAAGCGCCCGACACTATTTCCTTCAGAGGTACCTACGATAATAAATTCTAATCTATTTTACTTACTAGACTAGAAATTATTGCCATGACTGTACCGAACGTCTTATATTTTACTTTTTAGGGTTCCGCACCCGAGGGGTACTAACGGGACCCTATTACTAAGCATCCGCTGTCCGTTCGTCTGTCTATCTGTCCGTCTGTCTGTCTCCCTATCAGCGGGCTGTATCTCATGAACCGTATTAGGTAAACTGACTGACTGACTGATTGACTAAGACAGGAATTCCCGAAATTCGCTAGCGGAAGCTAAGATAAAGTTCGTATGAAAAAACTTACACGGACGGAGTCGGGCGTTACACTAGTATAGTATATTTTTCCTTCGAGTTGTAAGTTAGGATTCCTTAGGGAGTAGACCCTTCTTTTGATCTGTAGTTATGATTGATTGAGTTGTACATTGTTCGGAAAATAATATAATTTAGTCAGTCAAACCTGGGTGGAGGTCTGGAGTTAGGCTATTTTTACTCAGGTTCGTAAAGTATCATGGTTTTGTATTAAAACATATAAAAACCTAAATGTTTGTAAATATGGTGTCAAGTGCACGAATAGAGCTTTAAATCCTTTCACCACACTGGTTCAAAAAAACTAGTGACCCAAATAGTACAGTAGTATTATTAAAAATCTTTTAAGATTATTGTGTTTTGATTATGTAGGTAAGTATTTACTTCAGTGTTAAAAAATATGCATATAAGTTACTTTGCGAAGCTATATTTCAAAACTTAAGTATTTTTTAAAAGATTCTTATAATCGAATGCCTTTCTCTAAACTTAGCGTTGAACAATTATTTTGAAGAGAAAGAAACTTACAATTATTACAAATATTATTTACAAAATACAAAGTCTAAAGGCCGTTGCCAACGGTCTAAAGATATCTTACCTGATCCAGCTTAGGCTTTCTATAAACTTAGTAATTCATCCTTCATGCTGCTATGTTTTATTACGTCTAAGTTAAAAATCTCTTTTCATAATATTTGACCTCTGATAAGTTGTATCTCCTTCTTACATATATACGCTAAGCCTTTTCCCTTTTTGCTGTCATAAATACCAACGAGTTTTTATGTAAATAAATAATTCGCAGAAAAGAGTTTGTATGTAAAAGAATATACTTCTTTTTAAGAAAAAGAAAGGAAACCTCTTTTGACCTTAGAGTAACTGAAACATAAAACCTCTTTTTAACTGAAGAATGAAAAAGCCGTCATCTTGTCAAACTGTCTCATTTTGGCAGCCACAGAGAAATGACTTTGTTGTCAGATTATTTTGTTTGTATAGTTTTGTTGGTTTACAAAAGAAAGTGATGATGAACGTCCTACGGTCCATGTTTGGGGTTTGCAGCAGCTCTGCAGAGAAAGGAGAGGTGCACGACACCATACGGAGGGTGTTCGGGAACGAAATGGTGATGAAGGACAATACAGATAAACACAATCAGTAAGTTAGTACCCCTTCAAACTTGTACCCAGGAGGCCTAAAAAAAGCGACCAACAAAGCCGTGGCGGTAACTATTTTTTGGCCAAAGTAATAGTTACTTTGGCCAAAAAATTCAACAATTCATAACTACTACTATTAGCCGTCACTAATGCCTAAGAACCAGTGTGGTGAAAGGATTTACATTGCGCCTTCAAGGGTCCTTTCATGAGCTTGGCACATGTTTTTGAACTTTTTTGGCTCTATAACATGACGGTTTTCTCGCGATATTATCCTTTACCGTTTTTGAGTTCTAGTATGGCATATAGATTTTTCTCGTTTGGACTCGTTGTCCCCAGCGATTGTCGGTTCTTTGGCAGATATAGCCAGACCACTTCAGATGTCGATGACTTTAGTTCTCTGTCGGATAATATTGTTACGAATCTTATCCTTTAGAGAAACTCCGAGCATAGCTCTTTCTATAGCTTGCTAATTGTAGTACTCGTAGTTTCTGATGCTCAGGGAATGTGTTGTATTTTTGTGATCACTTGTATTATTTATATTCAGAAGGAGTAAATACGTGAGTCATATTCGGGACAACCTGTCAAAGAGTCTCGACACGAAGATCGTGAGCCACAAGAAGACGACCAAGAAGCATGCTCCTATTGCTCCAGAGGTAAGTGGCATATCTACTTTCTAGGAGCCTGTACACAATGGTTGCCTGTACTTTGGCGACGGTAACACAATGGTGCGAGGCTTATTGCTTCCTGGTGATCCACTTAAGATGGACGTACAAATTGTCGCGACGCGGCGATTTATTAGCTAACTTTACGAAAGCCTAGATCCGCGGACCGTATTGTATTTACTTTCATCAACATACCATGCGGGCGAAGCCGCGGGCCGAAGCTAGTATCAAAGTAGTACTAAGTACCTACTTCATAATGCAAACATTTACTTGTGCTTAGCATTTTTTAGGTCCCAAATTATGGGGTCAGATTCATAACATTTAATGAATTTATTTTTAAATTCATTAAATGTTGCGACAATTCCATCCCGAAACCTTACAACTAGTCGTGTCATTAGTTCTTAAAAACCAGTGTGGTGAAAGGACTTAAAGTACGCCTCAAAGATTCCTGCACTTTCGCGCCGATCTCGTCGCAAAATCGCAGTGGGATTATCGCAGTTTATTATAAGATCGCTGCGATACAATACAAGTTTTGTCTAACATAACATTTGTATAATTAAAACGATAGGCAAACATTTTTGTGATCATACATTTCTATGTTTATAATGTTTTTACCATGAGTTCATCTTACGTGGCGTCCCACTAAAAACCAGTCAAGTGCGAATCCAATTCGCACAAGGGTTCCGTATAATCGTACATGTACATAAATGTTTCTTTAATCCCCCTTTTTTATTTTATTTTTGTTATTTGTTGTTATACAATAGAAATACACAGGGTTGACGTCAGGCAGGCGGCCGGTCATAAAACACCTTAGCCAAAACTCTTACAGCATGACCTAAGGATCATGCTGTGCCGACCCCAAATAAGTGCAGGAAGATGATGATGTTGACAATAGAATACACACTTTGTGAAAATTTCAACTCTTTAACCTATTACGGTTCATGAGATACAGCCCGTTGGTAGACGCACGATGGACGGACGTACAGCGTACGTAATTAGGATCCCGTTGACACCCTTCGGGTACGGAACCCTAAAAATGTGTCAAGATTTATGTTTTAGACAACGGAAGCAGCGGACGACAGGAACGGACGCATTGGACCGAAGATCGTCGTGTTTGACGCATCAACAGGTTAGTTTAGACATCCCGCCATATTTCATGTTTTATGGCATATTAAATCCACTGTTTGCAGAATCATTTGGGAGACTTCAATATCTTCATTGAACTTTTTTTATAGAGTTTGCTTCTGCCCGTGGCTTCATCCGTATTGTATTTCAGTTATCTATATTTCAAGATTTGGAGCTGTTACACCGTGATTTAGCCGCATACATCAAATCTTCATAATAATATACCTACTTTCGGATTTGTACATTACATACATGCATAATATCACGCAGGTATCCCTAATAGGGTGGACAGAGCCACAAGTAATCATAAAGAAACTTGCAGCTACTCCTGATTCAATGGCCCAAGATGGAACGATTTAGATAAAACTAGCTGCCGCCCGCGGCTTCGCTCGCGTGGTACACGGTTTAAAAATAGCCTACATGTTAATCCAGCACACGTACTATGTATATTCCAAGTTTCATTCAAATCCGTTCAGCCGTGTAGGCGTGATTGAGGCACAAACATCAAAACTCACAAAGTTTCGCATTTATAATATAAGTAAGATTTAGTAAGATGTACTTGCATCCTTCCCCATGGCCCCCTCCATAAAGGATACTTTTGTTTAAAAAATCAATGTGGACAAAGTCGCGGGCAACAGCTGGTTTATGCCCGGTCTCCGTATTCAAATGACGGTAGGAAGATTAACTTAACAACATCAGCAACAGCAATATGTTATACGTCCACGAAAATTCCATACTTCTTTGATAAAGAATCTGGGATCTGTCCAAAAAATATTGTTGCCATGATAATCTCCCATCCGTCATCCGTAAGTCGAATATAGGCTTTCTTATTATCAGAATTCGTAACTCCATTATAACCAAATGTTACAGGAAATCTCATAATTACATACGTACAATATTATCATGCCCGTATCCCTAATGGGGTGGGCAGACCCACAAGTAAACTTGAAAACTTTCAGCCACTTCTGAGTCTCATAATTAACTGGGTGTTAATCCAAATACCCAGGAACTGGCAGACTGGTGTTGGTGGGTGATGAGCGTGTTAGCGTCCAGGGTCTCTCCAGCTTCGCCACCATCAGGGCTACAGCCTGCTCCTATTCTGGACGGTGGATGTATGAGGTGCAGCTCGGGACGAAGGGGATTATGCAGGTGACTTACAACTGTCAATGAGAAAGTGACAGCGAGAGATACAGAGAGAGAAGTCAAAGTCAATGCCAAAAATATTTATTCCATAAAATCACGGGGATCACTTGGATACGTCTTAAATCTACGTTGCATTAACACAAGGGGCCTTAATCACTATGATTAAACAAACGTAACGCGGGCACGTTTGTGCAGTCACCGTGTTATCGTGTTCTATATGACAATAATGTATCGCAAGAACGTGAAGAGGCGCGGTACAAATAAGTTACGAGCTGTCAAGTTTGGTTTGGTCATAGAGAATAAGAGGCCTGTTCGTAAAGCGAAGGAGAGACAGTTTAGTGAGAGAGAGATGTTAATATCAAAAGTCGAGTTTTGTTTTTCTTGCATTTGCTAGAACGCGGGATTAGCTTGAGAGCGTGGAGAGTATTGGGGAGGCCATTGCCCAGCAGTGAGATACTTGAAGCAAATCGTAATCGTATGGTAGAAGACATACTTAGTTGTCTTCGTCCTCTCTCAATCTCTTGTAAAAGTTGGAAATAGAGAGTCGTATTTTTTTACCGACTTCAAAACGAGGTTTTCAATGCGGTTACCTCGGAACTCCGATACTTATGAACCGAAAATTCTTTTTTCTTTAAGAGGGTATACTTCCTGTTTGGTTCCATTTAAACTTGAAGAAAAAATACCACCTTTAAGAATGAAAAAATAGGAGATGACATTTTTTATGACCTCGAATTTTATCTTCGTCGGTTTTTACTTTTTAAAACATATTAATCATTTATACAATCGGGCTTTTGTGAAGGTACTTGTATCTATAATTCAAATCAGTCAAATAATACTACACACAGTACCTACTACACTGTCACTCTAGATAAGTTCAATGAAGCTTCGTAATGTAGTTGCTAGTTACAACATTGAACAATAAAAGTATCCGTTGCTATTTAAAATGAATAATAAATAATTCTACGACACAGCAGCTGTACGTTTATTTAATGACAGAAAAATAAAGTACCTACATTTCAACTTTTTTGTTTCACATTGTAAATTACTTGCAAATTATACTTTCTCAACTTCACTCCGTATCATTTTCTTCGTTGCGAAATAAGCAACTAATTTATCATTTTCACTTTATAAAAGTCGGTAAATTAATATCGTGTTTCTGGCGACCGGCCAGGAGGCGGCCAGGTCCGTGCATGACGGACTTTTTAATAAATTAATGAAGTGTTTTATTAGGTTATCGACGACACACTTACTTATAACGTATTAACCTTTCAATAGTAGATATAAAACACAATTGAAATGTTTAAAAGTTTCTCTATCAGTTTATCAACTTTACGTCGAAAAGTTAGTCAAAGAAAAGTTTGTCAGATGTTAGTGTAGACTCACACTTCACCTATGATTGCAGACCAGCTAAAGTTAAATAAAATAAAATAAATAAATATTTGCGGACTTTTCACACAGCACCATCTAGCCCCAAACTAAGCAGAGCTTGTACTATGGGCACCAGATGGCTGATAGAATACTTATATACTTTTTTTTTTGTAAATACATACTTATAATACAT
This sequence comes from Scotopteryx bipunctaria, assembly GCA_949320045.1. Taxonomy (NCBI): domain Eukaryota; kingdom Metazoa; phylum Arthropoda; class Insecta; order Lepidoptera; family Geometridae; genus Scotopteryx; species Scotopteryx bipunctaria. The sequence goes on along the minus strand of OX439464.1, from coordinate 1,575,088 downwards.
AATACAACACCCAGACCCGGAAGAAATATATGCAGAGCATGCAAACATTTCTTCCGCAGCGGGAATCGAACCCGCGCTTCTTGCGTCTCAGCCGAGCACTCGCCCGCCTCGCCACCGAGTTCGTAAAATGAAAACAATGGGACTCCATTTTATTCAGTCATGGCACAAAAAAAGCAAGAATAAGACAAACTTTAGACTGATATTAAGTTTGCCTGTAAAATTATTTTGCAATGTTTTTTGTCTGTTTGAGACCCTTAAGGTAAATCTACTAGAAAGTCGACTTTCTGCGACTTTGCTGCGTCATTGACACTGCACTAGAATGACGTTCCATACATTTTTAGTATCTCGGTTGCGACGTCACTAACGCGGCGCTTCTGACGTTAACTTTGAAAGTTTACCTAAATAATTAATAAAAAAAAATTGACAAAGGATAAGTATAGCTATCCAACGAGGTAACGTCGCCAGCCTTTTGGGGACCTTACCTGCGGTCGGTGATCTGAGCTCTGTTTTCTATCTTTAGGCGAACATAGATAGAAAACTGAGCTCATTTTCATTTCTTATTATTATATCGATTACCTTAAAGTTTTTAATCCTACTAATATTATAAATGCGAAAGTTTGTGAGGATGTGAGGATGTGTGGATGTGACGATGTATGTTTGTGCTTCAATCACGCCATAACGACTGAACGGATTTGAATGAAACTTGGAATACACATAGAATGTGTGCTGGAATAACATATAGGCTACTTTTTGTTTGGATATCACGCGAGCGAAGCCGCGGGCGAAAGCTAGTGTTATTATAGTTTGTCTTTGTAAATAAATCCTGTCAATAAAAAAAATAATAATAACTTAATTAATTGGCAAACACAGATTGGCTGGTGCACATCCGCATGTGTGTTTTCAATGGACACGGGCGTGGGCGATACGGCGCACTCGTACGCCTACGACGGCGGGCGCGTACGTCGCTGGAACGTCGCCACATCGCCGTACGGCCAGCCGTGGCTGCCCGGTGACGTCATCGGCTCCTGCATCGACCTGGACAGGGGGACTCTGGAGTACTACAGGTGGGAATACCAGTAGATGATGTATACAGCGTCAGGAGTAGTGAAGGTAAAAATAGTGCCCGTGCGTAGTTTCCCCATCCCTGCTCTAGAGTAACTACAAGAAGATTGATGTAGCTTTAAGCCCAGGAGGCAATAAACTAGTATAGAAGTCTCCGTGTGCAAGTTCCCGATGGATATACCTACACCTTACATATTCCCTGATGCAATTTCCAGTAAAATGACCGTGACCTAACATCCAGCTAGGTAAACACAGTAAGCAATTCTGTCCACAACATGAACATAACAGTTGTAAAAGCAATTTAACCGCTCAGACCGGAAAGCAGCAAACATACCAAACAGAATGTTATACGAGGAATTTGCATTTGTGTCGGCAAGGTCGGGGATTTGTTTATTTGCAATTTTTCTGTTCGGAAATAGCTTATTGATTTTAGTGAAGCTACCAGCATCCCTTCCAATCATTTTAAATTGGTGCGGTATCTTGTTGCCAATAATATTCTCTCTCTTCCAATATTTTTTTTAAATTGAATGTTTGTTTATAGAAGCAGACAGTGTAGACAGAATGTTTTCGGTGAATAAACAATTTGAGTTTGTATAGGAGAGCACTGGTGGTTTAGTGGTTTCGGCCCCGAATTCTGATCCTTAGGTCGTGGGTTCAAATCCAGTTGTGCACGAATGGGTTTTTCTGTTCGAAAATTTACGTGCGCTAAACCAGTACTCTCAAACGGCGAAGGAAAACATCGTGAGGAAACCGGTATGTCGTAGAACAGTAGAAAGTTCGAAAACATGTGTCAATGCCACGAAAGGAGCCTTTGAGGCGCACTTTAAAAGCTTTCACCACACTGGTTTGAAAGTACCTACTGACACGAGATAGATACGAGTAAAGTAATTCGTAATGTTTTCCTCCACCATATGCCATTATACCATGTCTCTAGGATCACAAGACTGTTGTTGATTGTCAGAAATGGTGTGTCCATGGGCATGGCGTTCGACAAGGTGGTCCATGGCTCCGGCCTCGCCTACTTCCCTGCGGTCTCGCTGGCCATGCAAGAACATCTGTACGCCAACTTCGGCCATGTGCCTTTTGTGTAAGTGTAGTGTTTTTTTATATTTGTGGACATTGCACACAGTGCCAAGTTCACGAAAGGATATATTGAGGTGCGCTTTAAATCCTTTCACCACACTGGTTCGAAAGAACTTAGTAACATGATGAGAGAGAGAGAAAGTATAAAAATTTTAGGTGTGAGGCTGTCTGTCCCTCAATCACTGCGAAACGACTGCATGTATTCGAAAATTTGGCACATGCAAGCTAATTGTACTATACATTGCTGAATTAGCACTGTCCCCATGAACTTAGAATAGAATAAATTTATTTTACGACACAAGCAAGATGCTAAAATGTGGAACTCCCTGCCGGGGTCTGAATTTCCTGAAGAGTATAATATGGCTGTCTTTAAAAAGGTTTCTTCTAGGTAAGCGTGCTTCATCTTAGACCACACTGTTTCTTAACATCAGGTAGAGTGTGCTCAAATGCAAATCTATTTCGGTTAAAAATAAATTGTGCACAAAATGACACGCAGAGAAGAAATAAAATTAAAAGCAAAACAAGCTTTATGCAGTGGCGGCTGTAGCCCTGGTTTTCAGTGGCACCAAGACGCATTTGTTTATCCTGTGCAGATTTCCAGTCGAGGGCTTCGCCCCTCTTCAGGCGGCGCCTACGAAGGAGTCCGCGCGCGCCGCTCTTCTCTTCAAGTCGCTGGACGCGTTGATAGACGAGATATCACGACTGACTGACCTGAAGGCTTCACTCACGGTTAAGAGCAGCAAGGTAATCATAAACTACCTGGGAAGGGGAATCTTTTTAATATACAGATACAATAATACAAAATTAGTTATTTATGTTACTTTTAAGGTATGTATGGGTGAAATGGCGACAGGCTTCAGGAACTACGTGTGATCCGAGAAAGCATACACGCCTCTAGGAAAGTATACAAGACGACAAAAAAAAAATAGCCAAGCGTGGTTTCTTACCTGTATCTTCCACGTTTGGTCGCGTTACGAACAGGTGTAAATGCAACGTAGATTTAAGACGTGTCCAAGTAATCCCAGTGATTTTAAGGAATAATTTGACTTTGACTTTGATCATAAGACCTGTCGTACTGTAAATGTTCCCAATGAACATATTTGATTTGAAATGTCTCCCCCCAGGCTAAGTCCGAGTCATCCAAGGCAGCGGAGGACGAAGTGGCGCTGCGCATCCACAGCTCCAACTCGGTGTACACCCCCCGCGCCTCCCCGCACTCCATCGTTGACTCGCAGAGCTCGGAGATGAAGAAGATGTCCAAGAAGGTTGGTGAAATGGGGTGGTTGTTGGACGAGGTAATGTGGGGTGAGGTGAAGTGAGATGAAGGCAGTTGAATGAAATGAAACGAAAAAATAAAAAATTATTACAGCAAAAATATGAGGTCCTAATTATGAACCAAAAGTTTATAAAACTATAAATACAACACTTATCTATTATGTTATACTCACATACTCGTATACTCACATACTCACATACTCTCATACTCACATACTCACATACTCACATACATACTCACATACTCTCATACTCACATACTCTCATACTCTCATATTAACATACTCACATATTCACATACTCTCATACTCACATACTCACATACTCACATACTCTCATATTCACATACTCTTATACTCACATACTCAAGGTGAAAACCGAGAAGGGACCTAGAATGTGTGTGTATACGATACTGCTGTGAGGTGGAGTGAGGTCTTTCCGGTTCAATGGTCATTTGATTTCCATCTCGATAATGTAACTTAAATGACGGCCTCGGTGGCGTGGCGGGCTATTGCTCGGCAGAGACGCGAGAGGCGCGGGTTCGATTCCCGCTGCGGAAGAAACGTTTGCATGTTCTGTAAATATTTCTTCCGGGTCTAGGTGTTGTGGTACCATGGTACTTGTAGTTTCTGATACCCACGACACAGGGAATCCTAGTGTGGGGTCAGGACTATGTATGTGACTGTTGGATGTTATTTATTTATTTATAAATTGAATGGAGGGGAATGACCATTCTGTGACTCCGTCACACATCACCAAGAATTAAAAAAAATGTTCCAGGCATTCCTGATGTCTTTAGCACGGATAGTGGTGGTGGAACTCGGCACGGTCCTACGGCTGTCGTACGTGGTGGTGAGCGAGCTGCTGCCTCGGCTGCGTGGCAGCGTGGGCCTCCGCACGCGTGGCCTGCACATTGACGCGCACGCAGCCGAATACTACGCTAAGGCGAAGGAGCAGGGCTTTGTGAGTGTTCCATCAGTTCCTTCACCATTTACTCTATCTATCAGGCAATTACCTTCGCAGCAGAAGTCATAGACTTTTCGCTGTGCCACTAACCTCCGAATACTCAAACGCATCTCAAAGTTGAGCGCATCTCAAGTGACGAGTTTTTGACAGATTTTCATCAAAAACTGTCAAAAAACCGTTACTTGAGACGTGCTAAACTCTGAGTCGCGTTTGAGTATTCGGGGGTTCGTAGAACAGATGCTCGCGCCAACTCGCCGCTCCCTCACACCCTCGTCGCTCTCGATAGACTTCTTGACCAAAACCCGGACTGATATTTTTGCCGATGAATGGAAGAAGATAATGTTAGTGAGACTGAGATTTTGCGAGATTGGTGAATGAATGAGTTAAAATTTTTACGAGTGTATATTATTTTGTTCTAATGCAACTTGTAATTAGTGTTATTTATTTATGATGATAATTTTTAATAAGGAACTTAATTTTGTATTTAATTATTTTTTTATTTCTTTTTTATGTAAAATGTTAATGTTAATGTTAATTAGTGTAATAGTTTTGTAATCGTACTAATTAATTAACTAATTGCTGGACTGGGAGTAAAGAAAAAACATAGAATGCGTCCAGCTACTTCTCTCCCCGAGCATGTCGTAAAAGTCGACTAAGGGATAGTGTCTCTCCAACATGATGAGATACAATAAGCAAGTATTCCCAAGGAGGGTTGACGTCAGGCAGGCGGCCGGTCATAAAACACCTCAGCCAAAACTCTTACACCATGATCCAAGGATCATGCTTTGCCGACCCCACATAGAGTGGGATAAGGGCAGGAAGGTGATGATGATGATGATGATGATGGTAAATTTCAGGTGGACCTGGCGATGCTGATGCTATCACAGCCTCATCAGCGGCTCTGCACCATGATGGACCTCCTGTGGACCTTCCTAGACGAGTCTGCGCTGTGCGACGTCTTGGAACACTGCATCGTCAGGGAGTGCCTCCTCTTTGATCTGGTATCTCCGGTGAGGATTATAGTTCCCTGTGGCTTTGAGTTTCAGTGTCTTTGCACCATCTCCTCTTCTGGGCCTTTCTGGACTAGTCCGCATCGTCAGGGAGTGCCCCCTCTTTGGTGTGATCTCTACAGTGAGGATAGGAAGGAGAATTGTTCTTAATGGTTTTAGATTGAGCACCTCTATGACGCGTCATCGGTGCATCGCACAGTGACCGCCATTCCGGAACCCTCCCCAACGGTTCTCTGTTTCTCGAGCTATACTTGCCTTGCCAATTCAGTCTGCTTATTCTAAGAGCCATGTCGGTGACACTTCTAATCCTATATTCCTTATTTTTACACTTTTCGTTTTCAGGACATGAATTTCACTCAGCAAACGGAGGGTGTGTACGTACTATGTGGTCTCATGCAGCATCGGGAGACCAGGCATCACCTCGTCAAATACGTCTTCTTCAACAAGATCACGTAAGTAAAAAAAGAGGTTAAAAAATGGCCAATGTATACATCAAGGCACAGGACAGGACAGGACAGGACAGGACAGGACAGGACAGGACAGGACAGGACAGGACAGGACAGGACAGGACAGGACAGGACAGGACAGGACAGGACAGGACAGGACAGGACAGGACAGGACAGGACAGGACAGGACAGGACAGGACAGGACAGGACAGGACAGGACAGGACAGGACAGGACAGGACAGGACAGGACAGGACAGGACAGGACAGGACAGGACAGGACAGGACAGGACAGGACAGGACAGGACAGGACAGGACAGGACAGGACAGGACAGGACAGGACAGGACAGGACAGGACAGGACAGGACAGGACAGGACAGGACAGGACAGGACAGGACAGGACAGGACAGGACAGGACAGGACAGGACAGGACAGGACAGGACAGGACAGGACAGGACAGGACAGGACAGGACAGGACAGGACAGGACAGGACAGGACAGGACAGGACAGGACAGGACAGGACAGGACAGGACAGGACAGGACAGGACAGGACAGGACAGGACAGGACAGGACAGGACAGGACAGGACAGGACAGGACAGGACAGGACAGGACAGGACAGGACAGGACAGGACAGGACAGGACAGGACAGGACAGGACAGGACAGGACAGGACAGGACAGGACAGGACAGGACAGGACAGGACAGGACAGGACAGGACAGGACAGGACAGGACAGGACAGGACAGGACAGGACAGGACAGGACAGGACAGGACAGGACAGGACAGGACAGGACAGGACAGGACAGGACAGGACAGGACAGGACAGGACAGGACAGGACAGGACAGGACAGGACAGGACAGGACAGGACAGGACAGGACAGGACAGGACAGGACAGGACAGGACAGGACAGGACAGGACAGGACAGGACAGGACAGGACAGGACAGGACAGGACAGGACAGGACAGGACAGGACAGGACAGGACAGGACAGGACAGGACAGGACAGGACAGGACAGGACAGGACAGGACAGGACAGGACAGGACAGGACAGGACAGGACAGGACAGGACAGGACAGGACAGGACAGGACAGGACAGGACAGGACAGGACAGGACAGGACAGGACAGGACAGGACAGGACAGGACAGGACAGGACAGGACAGGACAGGACAGGACAGGACAGGACAGGACAGGACAGGACAGGACAGGACAGGACAGGACAGGACAGGACAGGACAGGACAGGACAGGACAGGACAGGACAGGACAGGACAGGACAGGACAGGACAGGACAGGACAGGACAGGACAGGACAGGACAGGACAGGACAGGACAGGACAGGACAGGACAGGACAGGACAGGACAGGACAGGACAGGACAGGACAGGACAGGACAGGACAGGACAGGACAGGACAGGACAGGACAGGACAGGACAGGACAGGACAGGACAGGACAGGACAGGACAGGACAGGACAGGACAGGACAGGACAGGACAGGACAGGACAGGACAGGACAGGACAGGACAGGACAGGACAGGACAGGACAGGACAGGACAGGACAGGACAGGACAGGACAGGACAGGACAGGACAGGACAGGACAGGACAGGACAGGACAGGACAGGACAGGACAGGACAGGACAGGACAGGACAGGACAGGACAGGACAGGACAGGACAGGACAGGACAGGACAGGACAGGACAGGACAGGACAGGACAGGACAGGACAGGACAGGACAGGACAGGACAGGACAGGACAGGACAGGACAGGACAGGACAGGACAGGACAGGACAGGACAGGACAGGACAGGACAGGACAGGACAGGACAGGACAGGACAGGACAGGACAGGACAGGACAGGACAGGACAGGACAGGACAGGACAGGACAGGACAGGACAGGACAGGACAGGACAGGACAGGACAGGACAGGACAGGACAGGACAGGACAGGACAGGACAGGACAGGACAGGACAGGACAGGACAGGACAGGACAGGACAGGACAGGACAGGACAGGACAGGACAGGACAGGACAGGACAGGACAGGACAGGACAGGACAGGACAGGACAGGACAGGACAGGACAGGACAGGACAGGACAGGACAGGACAGGACAGGACAGGACAGGACAGGACAGGACAGGACAGGACAGGACAGGACAGGACAGGACAGGACAGGACAGGACAGGACAGGACAGGACAGGACAGGACAGGACAGGACAGGACAGGACAGGACAGGACAGGACAGGACAGGACAGGACAGGACAGGACAGGACAGGACAGGACAGGACAGGACAGGACAGGACAGGACAGGACAGGACAGGACAGGACAGGACAGGACAGGACAGGACAGGACAGGACAGGACAGGACAGGACAGGACAGGACAGGACAGGACAGGACAGGACAGGACAGGACAGGACAGGACAGGACAGGACAGGACAGGACAGGACAGGACAGGACAGGACAGGACAGGACAGGACAGGACAGGACAGGACAGGACAGGACAGGACAGGACAGGACAGGACAGGACAGGACAGGACAGGACAGGACAGGACAGGACAGGACAGGACAGGACAGGACAGGACAGGACAGGACAGGACAGGACAGGACAGGACAGGACAGGACAGGACAGGACAGGACAGGACAGGACAGGACAGGACAGGACAGGACAGGACAGGACAGGACAGGACAGGACAGGACAGGACAGGACAGGACAGGACAGGACAGGACAGGACAGGACAGGACAGGACAGGACAGGACAGGACAGGACAGGACAGGACAGGACAGGACAGGACAGGACAGGACAGGACAGGACAGGACAGGACAGGACAGGACAGGACAGGACAGGACAGGACAGGACAGGACAGGACAGGACAGGACAGGACAGGACAGGACAGGACAGGACAGGACAGGACAGGACAGGACAGGACAGGACAGGACAGGACAGGACAGGACAGGACAGGACAGGACAGGACAGGACAGGACAGGACAGGACAGGACAGGACAGGACAGGACAGGACAGGACAGGACAGGACAGGACAGGACAGGACAGGACAGGACAGGACAGGACAGGACAGGACAGGACAGGACAGGACAGGACAGGACAGGACAGGACAGGACAGGACAGGACAGGACAGGACAGGACAGGACAGGACAGGACAGGACAGGACAGGACAGGACAGGACAGGACAGGACAGGACAGGACAGGACAGGACAGGACAGGACAGGACAGGACAGGACAGGACAGGACAGGACAGGACAGGACAGGACAGGACAGGACAGGACAGGACAGGACAGGACAGGACAGGACAGGACAGGACAGGACAGGACAGGACAGGACAGGACAGGACAGGACAGGACAGGACAGGACAGGACAGGACAGGACAGGACAGGACAGGACAGGACAGGACAGGACAGGACAGGACAGGACAGGACAGGACAGGACAGGACAGGACAGGACAGGACAGGACAGGACAGGACAGGACAGGACAGGACAGGACAGGACAGGACAGGACAGGACAGGACAGGACAGGACAGGACAGGACAGGACAGGACAGGACAGGACAGGACAGGACAGGACAGGACAGGACAGGACAGGACAGGACAGGACAGGACAGGACAGGACAGGACAGGACAGGACAGGACAGGACAGGACAGGACAGGACAGGACAGGACAGGACAGGACAGGACAGGACAGGACAGGACAGGACAGGACAGGACAGGACAGGACAGGACAGGACAGGACAGGACAGGACAGGACAGGACAGGACAGGACAGGACAGGACAGGACAGGACAGGACAGGACAGGACAGGACAGGACAGGACAGGACAGGACAGGACAGGACAGGACAGGACAGGACAGGACAGGACAGGACAGGACAGGACAGGACAGGACAGGACAGGACAGGACAGGACAGGACAGGACAGGACAGGACAGGACAGGACAGGACAGGACAGGACAGGACAGGACAGGACAGGACAGGACAGGACAGGACAGGACAGGACAGGACAGGACAGGACAGGACAGGACAGGACAGGACAGGACAGGACAGGACAGGACAGGACAGGACAGGACAGGACAGGACAGGACAGGACAGGACAGGACAGGACAGGACAGGACAGGACAGGACAGGACAGGACAGGACAGGACAGGACAGGACAGGACAGGACAGGACAGGACAGGACAGGACAGGACAGGACAGGACAGGACAGGACAGGACAGGACAGGACAGGACAGGACAGGACAGGACAGGACAGGACAGGACAGGACAGGACAGGACAGGACAGGACAGGACAGGACAGGACAGGACAGGACAGGACAGGACAGGACAGGACAGGACAGGACAGGACAGGACAGGACAGGACAGGACAGGACAGGACAGGACAGGACAGGACAGGACAGGACAGGACAGGACAGGACAGGACAGGACAGGACAGGACAGGACAGGACAGGACAGGACAGGACAGGACAGGACAGGACAGGACAGGACAGGACAGGACAGGACAGGACAGGACAGGACAGGACAGGACAGGACAGGACAGGACAGGACAGGACAGGACAGGACAGGACAGGACAGGACAGGACAGGACAGGACAGGACAGGACAGGACAGGACAGGACAGGACAGGACAGGACAGGACAGGACAGGACAGGACAGGACAGGACAGGACAGGACAGGACAGGACAGGACAGGACAGGACAGGACAGGACAGGACAGGACAGGACAGGACAGGACAGGACAGGACAGGACAGGACAGGACAGGACAGGACAGGACAGGACAGGACAGGACAGGACAGGACAGGACAGGACAGGACAGGACAGGACAGGACAGGACAGGACAGGACAGGACAGGACAGGACAGGACAGGACAGGACAGGACAGGACAGGACAGGACAGGACAGGACAGGACAGGACAGGACAGGACAGGACAGGACAGGACAGGACAGGACAGGACAGGACAGGACAGGACAGGACAGGACAGGACAGGACAGGACAGGACAGGACAGGACAGGACAGGACAGGACAGGACAGGACAGGACAGGACAGGACAGGACAGGACAGGACAGGACAGGACAGGACAGGACAGGACAGGACAGGACAGGACAGGACAGGACAGGACAGGACAGGACAGGACAGGACAGGACAGGACAGGACAGGACAGGACAGGACAGGACAGGACAGGACAGGACAGGACAGGACAGGACAGGACAGGACAGGACAGGACAGGACAGGACAGGACAGGACAGGACAGGACAGGACAGGACAGGACAGGACAGGACAGGACAGGACAGGACAGGACAGGACAGGACAGGACAGGACAGGACAGGACAGGACAGGACAGGACAGGACAGGACAGGACAGGACAGGACAGGACAGGACAGGACAGGACAGGACAGGACAGGACAGGACAGGACAGGACAGGACAGGACAGGACAGGACAGGACAGGACAGGACAGGACAGGACAGGACAGGACAGGACAGGACAGGACAGGACAGGACAGGACAGGACAGGACAGGACAGGACAGGACAGGACAGGACAGGACAGGACAGGACAGGACAGGACAGGACAGGACAGGACAGGACAGGACAGGACAGGACAGGACAGGACAGGACAGGACAGGACAGGACAGGACAGGACAGGACAGGACAGGACAGGACAGGACAGGACAGGACAGGACAGGACAGGACAGGACAGGACAGGACAGGACAGGACAGGACAGGACAGGACAGGACAGGACAGGACAGGACAGGACAGGACAGGACAGGACAGGACAGGACAGGACAGGACAGGACAGGACAGGACAGGACAGGACAGGACAGGACAGGACAGGACAGGACAGGACAGGACAGGACAGGACAGGACAGGACAGGACAGGACAGGACAGGACAGGACAGGACAGGACAGGACAGGACAGGACAGGACAGGACAGGACAGGACAGGACAGGACAGGACAGGACAGGACAGGACAGGACAGGACAGGACAGGACAGGACAGGACAGGACAGGACAGGACAGGACAGGACAGGACAGGACAGGACAGGACAGGACAGGACAGGACAGGACAGGACAGGACAGGACAGGACAGGACAGGACAGGACAGGACAGGACAGGACAGGACAGGACAGGACAGGACAGGACAGGACAGGACAGGACAGGACAGGACAGGACAGGACAGGACAGGACAGGACAGGACAGGACAGGACAGGACAGGACAGGACAGGACAGGACAGGACAGGACAGGACAGGACAGGACAGGACAGGACAGGACAGGACAGGACAGGACAGGACAGGACAGGACAGGACAGGACAGGACAGGACAGGACAGGACAGGACAGGACAGGACAGGACAGGACAGGACAGGACAGGACAGGACAGGACAGGACAGGACAGGACAGGACAGGACAGGACAGGACAGGACAGGACAGGACAGGACAGGACAGGACAGGACAGGACAGGACAGGACAGGACAGGACAGGACAGGACAGGACAGGACAGGACAGGACAGGACAGGACAGGACAGGACAGGACAGGACAGGACAGGACAGGACAGGACAGGACAGGACAGGACAGGACAGGACAGGACAGGACAGGACAGGACAGGACAGGACAGGACAGGACAGGACAGGACAGGACAGGACAGGACAGGACAGGACAGGACAGGACAGGACAGGACAGGACAGGACAGGACAGGACAGGACAGGACAGGACAGGACAGGACAGGACAGGACAGGACAGGACAGGACAGGACAGGACAGGACAGGACAGGACAGGACAGGACAGGACAGGACAGGACAGGACAGGACAGGACAGGACAGGACAGGACAGGACAGGACAGGACAGGACAGGACAGGACAGGACAGGACAGGACAGGACAGGACAGGACAGGACAGGACAGGACAGGACAGGACAGGACAGGACAGGACAGGACAGGACAGGACAGGACAGGACAGGACAGGACAGGACAGGACAGGACAGGACAGGACAGGACAGGACAGGACAGGACAGGACAGGACAGGACAGGACAGGACAGGACAGGACAGGACAGGACAGGACAGGACAGGACAGGACAGGACAGGACAGGACAGGACAGGACAGGACAGGACAGGACAGGACAGGACAGGACAGGACAGGACACTTACTTAAGAAGATTAACGAAACAGGTGTATGAGGCAAGTGTGAATGGTACCATTGGAAGGGGAAGACCTAGGCATTACGTACCTGGATCGAATCGGCGACGTTTTGGAAAAGGGCCAGGTCAAGAGTACCCTAAACCGACGAACATGTAATATGAAGAATGTTATGAGAGTGAATGAAGCGAAATAAGTATGCCAGGATCGTAGCAAAGGGAGATCCGTGATCTCTGCCTACCCCTATGGGAAACGGGCGTGATATTATGTATCTACACTAATATTATAAAGAGGAAAACTTTGTTTGTATGTTTGTTTGTTTGTACTGAATAGGCTCAAAAACTACTGGACCGATTTTAAAAATTCTTTCACCATTCGAAAGCTACATTATCCACGAGTAACATAGGCTATATTTTATTTTGGAAAAAAATAGGGTTCCGTAAGATATTTGGGTTTTTCGGACACAAGGTGTAAAAAATCAATCAGAAAAGTTACTTATTTTGCGTACGCTGCCTAAACTATAAAAGATAGAACCATAAAATGTTCTAATTAATTGTAGATCTTATAAATATCTACAAAAAAGTCCGCGACACACTATACCCATCTATGTCGAGTGAGGCACAGCAACCATTTTTTTATTTAAAAATCTTGAATTTTTCTTGGACTACATTTAAACGCGTTTATTTTACTCATGCTATTAATCCTTATCAAAATAAATGATTTCATCACTAAGAACAGTTTATGGAGATAATATTTGGTCTTTGAATGATTAAAATTGGACGTTTGGTTTTGAAGTTATGGCGAAATTAAAATATTACGATTTCTGCTGCACGGCCCGTTGCGAAGTGGGCGTCACCAAGGCGGGGGTGCGCGTGCGGGAGGGGAGTTTAGATCTATGAGTAAGGTACCCGCGCGGCTCAGTCGCGAGGTCGGCTCCCTACGCAGCGGTCGTGCGCGAAGTCTATATATAGTATAAAAATGAATCGCAAAATGTGTTGGTAAGCGCATAACTCAACAACGCCTGGACCAATTTGGCCAAATCTTTTTTTAAAATGTTCGTTGAAGTTCAAGGATGGTTTTTACGGCGAGAAAAATTAGAATTATTGCTGGAAAAACCCTAAAAATAGCCCTTTTCTTTTTCCCATACAAATGATTTGTAACTAAAACGTAGTCAATTTGAGCTTTATTGCTATGGTATAAAGTTCATATTAAATTACAAGCACTTGAATTATTAATTTTAAGGCGATACGAAGTTCGCGGGGTCAGCTAGTGTATAATATAGTCAGGCTCGTGTCTCAGCCAGGCACTTATCAACCTCGCCTCCGAGGTGTACTAAAATGGTTTTTCACCATTATGCAGGTTCGATAACTTCCTGAACGTGAAATGTCCGGACGACAGTGTCCTGCGCACTGTGATCAAGAGTCCGTGGTGGCAGAGGCCTACCCCCGTGCAGGGCGAGACTGACCCTAGGGTCGCTGGTAATAACGGCATAGCTTATTTACTGGTGGTCTAGTTGGTAGTGACCCTGCCTTCCGATCCTAAGATCGTGCATTCAAATGCTGTCGTGTACCAATGGATTTTTTTGTGCGAAAAAATTATGTGCGCTATACCAGTACTCTCAAACGTAGAAGGAAAACATCGTGAGGAAACCCGCGGCTTAGTCAGCTCCGCAAGTATTCGGTCGGTCAAGGCCGACTAAGCTGAGAGGATGGAATAGGTGCTGGGCAAGCCTATTCCATCTTAATTCGTCCCGGGCACTACAGCGTCCCGTTTGTGAAGATAAAAGTTGCCTCTTGACGCTGTATAAATCATCTACTATAGATGGTAAAAGGCTTTAGTTAGTTATTTACTGGTAGTGATTGCACCTTGCGATAATAAGGGCCAACGTTCGAATCAAAGGTGCACCAATGGATTTTTCTGTTCAAAAAATTATATGTGCTATGTACCATGGTGAACTCTTGACGTAGAACTGAAAAAGTTTGGATACATACATACATATAACATGCCCACATCCCTAATTGGTTGGGCAGAGCCACAAGTAAACATAAGAAAACTTACAGCTATTCCTGATTTGAAGTTCAAAGATGACTAAGGTGAACCATGGATATTAAAAGCTTGGATGATCTAGGAATATACATGGTTCTTTACTTATAGTAGCATAGTGGGCTAAGCTACGATATTTAACGTCTGTTAAACATTTTTAAACTAATTTTCGTTTGTCATTCAAATCGGTTGGAATGTTTTAGTACAAAATCAGAATCGGAATTATACACACAAACTTGGCGACAGATAGAAGGAAATTAAATAACGAAAATATCTAAATACATCCTTCATACAAATAAGACTGTAATACTATACCACTAGTGTAAAATTTTATAGACATGATCTATTTACTTTTTCATAATGTTTTATTCCTGAAAAAGTATATAACTTACTATATTATTCTGAGTGATGGTTATCGACTCTGACTTATCCGTTCCCAGAGATGGCGGAAAAGGGAATGATACAACATCCATTTGCTCCCGCTGTCACGGGTAAGTAATAGCCTTGGAAGGTTTAATTCATCTTTGTTCCTTTTTGAGAATAATATCAAATAATAGTGGGTATAATCGGATAAAGTTTTTTTAGTTTTTGTTCATATTTGGAGTTGTATTTATGAAATGAGTTACCAAAGCAAATGATTTATCATTTATGAAACCCGACCGTGTGTACTGAGGGTCACCAATTACTACCCCGATCTATAACAGCCATAGTCCTTGCACAAAAGAGTAAAAGTTCTGTAAAATGTTTGCATGTTAAAGGGTTTTGTACCCGAAGGGTGCCAAAGGGACCCTATTACTAAGCCTCCGCTGCCTGTCCGTCTGTCCATCCGTCAGCGGGTGAGATACACTCATGATGAGAGTTGAAAGTACCATCTCAAAATCAATGAGAACGTGATGGTTTTGTTTCTTCCAGAAATCCAAAATGGAGCTTTAGAGCCGCCGTCTTGAATTTCTGACAACTTAGTGTCACTATGATTTATACACTCATCTCTCATCATCACGCCCGTATCCCTAATGGGGTGGGCAAAGCCACAAACATAAGAAAACTTTCAGCCACTTCTGATATAAAGTCCTAAGATGGGTATGGTGAACCATGGTGACAGGTGATCAGCCCATCGCCCATATAGGTGGTCCATCATTTTGGAGAGGTCTATCCTTTAGTCGACTTTTATGACGTGCTCGGGGAGGAAAGCAGCTGGATGAATTCCATGCTTTTTCTTAATTTCCAGTCCAGCAGTGAAGTATTTATATGATTTATACACTTCACAGACAAGATCTCTAAACTGCTGCATTCAGCCAAGGATGATGCGGCGCGAGAGACGCAGTATAGAGAGGATTGTAGCAAGATCACTAAAGCTATAGAGCCTTTGGAACAAATACAGGTTTGTCAATAATGGACTGACGACTTGTTAAAGGCTGCTGGCAGAGACTGGATGCGTCAAGGTTTATGTCTAGCAGTGCACAAGCCAGAAACTTGCAGCCACTTCACTTAAGATTTAAAATCCTAAGATGGATGTGAACCATGGTGACAGGGGATCAGCCCATCGCTCATATAGGTGGTCCATCATGACGACCTCGGTACTGTCCCTTAGTCGACTTTTACGACATGCTCGGGAAGAGAAGTAGCTGGGCGCATTCTATGCTTTTTCTTTATATCAGCTATGTGTAACCTAAAATGTGGCGTTCATTGCCTAAAAGACGTTGTTTTATGGTTTAAGCTGGAGTTCCTCCTGATGCTGCTGGACAACACAGATGGAACGAACATGGTGCCTTCCACCCGGAAGATCTACCTGGAGAAGTTCAGACGGTACATCATGGACAATTGTATCCTGGACATGGTGAGTTAAGAGTGATCGAGATTGTTGCAACGTATCTAATTTTAATAGAAATAGAATAGATTAGAATATAAATTGTTTAAACAGGGAACTCAAAACATAGAAGAACAGAAGCAGAAAACCGTAGGTAATTAATTGGTAAATAAATACAGCACCATCTAGCCCCAAACTAAGCAAAGCTTGTACTATGTGAACCAGAAGGCTGATAGAGTACTTATATACTTTTTTTGTAAATACATACTTTATAATACATTATATTACACCCAGACCAGGAAGAAATATTTGCAGAGCATGCAAACATTTCTCCCGCAGCGGGAGTCAAACCCGTGCCTCTTGCATCTCAGCCGAGCACTCGCCCGCCACGCTACATAGGTGGTCAAATCTCAAGAGCATTTGTTTCAGCGGCTTTTCAACATTTCCCGTAATTCGCCCGCCATATCCTGGTGCTGCCACGCGAGACTGCTGACGGCTGTCATTAATCTATGGAGTGAAAGCCCTATAGGGAACTCGTAAGTACATCCATAAGGGATCCCCATAACGTCCAAAATATACATAAATGACACTGAGTGTGGAATTCTGCCCTCCTAGTGAAGAACGCAGTAACTATGTTATACATGTTTTGAACAAAAATAGGAACAGAATATTGTATTTTGTTAGGCGATTTCGAATATGTATCGACTAATTTTAGTCAAAAATGCTAGTTACTGCGTTCTTCACTAGGAGGGCACAATGGTGAGGATCTGGTACCAAGGTCTTTACCTTCAATCTAGTCGTGTCTAAAGGATTAAATTGCTTCTAAGGCTCCTTTTGAGCACCTAACACATACATGCAAACTTTTAAGGTGCTACATGCCACGATGTTACTGTTCTTACTAGATGATTGATGCTGATTCAGGAGGCAACTTTTGCCTACACTAACGGGACGCTTTAGAGCCCGGGACGATTTTAGATGGAATAGGTTAGCCATCGCACGTATGTAATCATAAGAAAACTCGCAGCCACTCCTGATTCAAAGTCCCAAGATGGATATGGTGAACCATGATATAAAAAAGACCACGGACCTCTGGGGAATTTCTGTTAGCGTCGTAAAACCATTGATAGACATAATTGCACCTGACCTAGCTATGATCTTCAATCAATGTATTGATTGTGGTGTGTTCCCTGATTTAATGAAACATAGTAAAATAACACCTCTCTTCAAATCTGGTAGTCATTCAGACCCTAGTAACTATCGTCCTATATCAGTACTACCGACCTTTAGCAAAATATTTGAAAAACTGATTCTAAAGCAACTTCAAGACCATTTTAACATAAATAACCTACTCGACAACAAACAATTCGGATTTATGAAGGGCCGTTCAACAACAGAGGCTGGTGTCGAGTTAATATCGCATATTTTCCATGCATGGGAAGAGTCTCGTGATGCTTTAGGGATTTTTTGTGATCTGTCAAAAGCATTCGATTGTGTCCATCATGAAACATTAATCAGGAAACTCCGACACTATGGGGTTAGGGGTTTTGCTCTTGACCTTCTCAGTTCCTATTTAAGTAACAGAATACAAAGAGTCGACGTTAATGGAAAACGTTCTCCAGGGTCAATAGTAACAATGGGTGTACCACAGGGATCAATATTAGGACCATTTCTATTTTTAGTTTATATTAATGATTTACCTAAACTTGTTAGGGATGATCATGAAATTGTATTGTTTGCAGATGACACCTCATTTTTATTTAAAATGAAACGACGCCAGGTTAATTTTGGCGAAGTAAACAATGCAATCTCCAAAGTCGTAGAATGGTTCGATGTAAATAACTTATTGCTAAATGAAAAGAAAACCAAATGTATAAGATTTATACTACCAAATGTTACACAAGTAAATTCTCATATAAAAATAAAAAATGAACATATAGATCTCGTGGACACTACTACTTTTTTGGGCATAACCTTAGATAAAAAGATTCAATGGGACCCACATATAGATAAATTGTCGAAGAGACTTAGTTCTGCGGCATATGCAGTCAAAAAAATACGTCTACTTACAGACGTAGATACAGCTAGACTAGTTTACTTCAGCTACTTCTATAGCATCATGGCATATGGCATTTTGTTGTGGGGGAGTGCTGCAGATATAAACACCGTATTTGTGTTGCAGAGGAGGGCTGTTCGAGCAGTTTATAACCTGGGTCCTAGGGAGTCATTACGTAATAAATTTAAAGAAATAAACATTATGACTGTTCCTTGTCAATATATTTACGAAAACTTGATGTACGTACATAAAAATGTTAGTAAGTTTAAGAAAAATAGTGATAATCATAGTGTTAATACTAGAAATAAGGATAAACTTGCTGTACCCACGATTAGGCTAGGTAAAGTTAATAAATCATTTAAAGGGCAATGTGTACGCTTCTATAACAAAGTCCCAAGCGAGATGACAAATTTGTCAGTTAATAAATTCAAAACACTAATAAAACAAAAGTTGTATAAAAAAGCTTACTATAAAATATCCGATTATATAGAAGATAAAAATGCTTGGGACTGAATGCTCCAACTCCTTTTATAACATGATTGTAAAGGGATCATTTTCCAAAAAAATAGCCAAGCGTGGTTTCTTGCCTGTATCTTCCACGCCTGGTCGCGTTACGAACAGGTGTAAATGCAACGTAGATTTAAGACGTGTCCAAGTGATCCCAGTGATTTTATGGAATAAAAATTTTTGACTTTGACTTTGACTTTGACTTTGACATGGTGACAGGTGATCAGCTCATCGCCCATGTAGAAGGCCCATCATGTATCAGAGGATACTATCCCTTAGTCGACTTTTACGACATGCTCGGGGAGAGAAGCAGCTGGACGCATTCTGCTTTTTCTTTACTCCCAGTCCAGCAGAGAAGTTGATCCGTGGAAGTGAGGCGGTATAATGACATTTTCCAGGCAAATTCCACCACACGTGCCGGCAAAGACTTTCATAGACGGAGAGCTGGATTTCTACAACGTGGACCGTTTGGGTGGCGTGCTGCCTTTCCTAGTACGAACGCTTAGGTTATCCATGTTTTTATTAATCAAAAACTCACAGCCGTCATTTTGAATTTTTGTAACCTTATACTATGGCACTATCGTCAAAAACTACAGCTTCAACGAAAATAATTCACAACATACATACATCCCCCCCATTATTATTATTATTATTAGCCGAGTCACTAGTTCTTTCGGACCAGTGTGGTGAAAGGATTTAAAGAGCACTTCAAAGGCTCCTTTCGTGCACTTTTGTCACATATGTTTTCGAACTTTTTAGATTCTGCGACACGCCGGTATCCTCGCGATGTTTTCCTTCACCGTTTGAGAGTTCTGGTAAAGTGCATAATTTTTTTCAATTTGAACCCGCGGCTTTAGGATTGGAATATGAAGCTGCTACCATTAGACCATTAGTGCTCTCATTCACCCAAAATACCCTCTTTGCAGTCTTCAGAGTACAAAATTCGTGGTCGTTAACCACAGGCGTTATAAAAAACTCAGTCTCCCAGTTTCCCCACGTTATAAAATCCGAAATGATATCCTTAGTCACCCATACTTAGAATAAGTAAACTGATGTGGCAAGGCAATTCTACAAAGATCGAAATAAGGGTGTCCAATTTTCAAATCTGCTTTTTGAAGTGTCATCCAACTTTACACGAGTGAAACAGGTTGAGTCAGCTGGTTATTTATATTTAACGATCTGTACAAACAGATAAGAGGGTGCTGAAGCCACAATCATTTAACTTCGTTGAAAAACGTCAACAATGACATAGCATTTATATAAAGAAAAGTAATTTGAACTTTAAGATCAAAGATACAGAGGATATAATTGAGCGATTGTGTTTTTCGTAGACAAGACCTCGTCAGCGTGTTGGGAGAAGATAATCCTTTCATTCA
This sequence comes from Scotopteryx bipunctaria, assembly GCA_949320045.1. Lineage (NCBI taxonomy): Eukaryota > Metazoa > Arthropoda > Insecta > Lepidoptera > Geometridae > Scotopteryx > Scotopteryx bipunctaria. Next base: position 1,554,346 of record OX439464.1, on the reverse strand, counting down.
AAGCTTCGAGCCCAACTATAACAGGGCCGGGGGCATTGACACTGGTAGGTACCTGTATTTTTTGACGACCTCGGTGGCGTGGCGGGCAAGTGCTCGGCTGAGACGCAAGAGGCGCGGGCTCGATTCCCGCTACGGGAGACATGTTTGCATGTTCTGCAAATATTTCTTCCGGGTCTGGGTGTTATGGTACATGGTACTCGTAGTTTCTGATGCCAACGATACAGGGAATCCTGATATGGGTCAAAACTATGTATGTGAGTGGCTGTTATTTATAATTCTAGGTGTGAGTGAGATTGCAGCGGGCTCCCCTGGCCTAGCGACGCTGCCGCAGGTCATATCGTCCATGGCTCGGTTTATGCACCAGCCCATGCCACCGATGCCGAACAGGTGTCTGACCATAGATTTTTCATTTACAGTCACTGCTGGAATGCTTGGAGTTTTTAAATTATCATTATTGTTGCTTTATCTCTCAGGACTACTGGTGAAACAGCACTAGCCTTGAAAGGAACCAGGTCCATGATGCCAGGTGCCGGCTCCATCGACGTGAGGTCTGCTCACCTGAGGCTGGTGGACGGACTGCTGGCGCTCTACCACGGAGCCGCCATCAAGCATGCAGAGAAGGTAATGTTTGGGTCATCTGACTCTTTACATCGTTTTCATTCACAATCGATTCAGTTTTTATGGAACCTATAAAGCTCCAACTTTCACTATCCCTGCTACATTATCTGGATTTGGCAAAATCACGGAGGGTTGTCACAAGACATGACAAGGACGTCAATGTGCCAAACGTACCACATTTTGTACTTGAATCAACAACTGGACTTAATTCCTTGAAGGACTTTCCGTGTGCTAAACATGGATTACAAAATGTATGTCGAGGTCAACAAAATAAAACCTAAAAACAAATGTATCACCTTGACATTATTGTTCTATTATTATTTAATTCCCGCAAGTTGACAAAACGCCGCAGAATTTATTCGTCCCACTTAGCGAAAACAGATTTCTATACTACTATGAGTTTTCCCACTCCCGGATTATACCTACTCGCTAGCGACTAGTCAAAATATGTATGAAAATACTAGATGGCAGCACAGGTAAAGTTAGCACGCGTGATCGTTGCGTTTTGAGCTTTACGCCGGTAATTTCAAGCAAACTAAATTTATTCAATTTATAAGATTTCCTACGAAGTTACAAAGTAATCGCGGACGTAGTGAGGTAAGACAAATAGCGGAAGGGGGTGAGCATCCATTTTGAATATTGTGAACAAACTACCTACCATAATAATGAAAAAGTGAAACTTCTGTTTCATGGTCTATGAGTCTAAACTATTAGATTTAAAGCGCTCATGGCGTAGCTTGCTTAAACGTTCTTGATTAATCGTTAAAGTTAAGTAACGTTGTGCACGGTCGAGGGCACGTTGAACTGTCGGTCTCGGCTTTTAAGTCGTTAAGCCATGACGGAGGCCTTAAGGCCGCCTAAAATCTCCATCACTAGAGTTGGCCACTAGCTCATACGAACATACATACATACAATGTGGATGGGTGACCGCAAGTGGCATTACGAGCTAAGCGCTTCCGTGCTTCGGAGGGCACGTTAAATTGTCGGCACGTTTAAGTCGTTAAACCGTGACGGAGGCCTTTAGGCGTTCTACAAACTCCGTCACAAGAGTTGGCCACTAGCTCATACGAACTTACCACGCTTGGCATATTCCTGTCTAAAAATTGCTTGTTGAAGAAGAAAGTACTAACGTATTTATTGTTACCTGGTAACCCTATTCGTTGCAGAATTCAATTTCCATAGGATGATCATTAAAAAGGTCTAGCTTTACGGAACCCGCTCTTAATTAGACGGGCATCCGGCTAGAGCTAAGAGGGTCAGTTTATCTAGCTAGAGAAATAAACAGTAGCCTATTATGTTGTTCCTAGAGCACTGGTAGTCTAGTGGTAACCCTCGCCTTTTGATCCTAAGGTTGCGGGTTCAGACACCAATGAATTTTTCGGTTCCGAAAATATTATGTGCGCTAATACCAGTACTCTCAAATGGTGAAGGAAACATCGTAAGGAAACCCACGGGTTAGTCAGCTCCGCACCATATTGACCATGTCTTTCCTGTGGATAAGGCCGATGTCGACTAAGTTGTCCCGGGCAAAAGTGGTCTCCTGAAGTTGTAAACATCATCTTGTATTTATAGATGGTAAAAAAATATTATTATTCCAGTACTTGAAATAAACATTCCAAGTTTTATTCAAATTCGTTGTCATTACGGCGTGAACCTGGACTTTTATACCTTAATAAATGTTTTGTGTGAGGCGTTTAATACATGATATTGCTTCTGGTCGTGTCACTAGTTCTTTAGAACCAGTATGGTGGAAGGATTTAAAGTGCGCCTCAAAGGCTCCTTTAGTTCACTTGACACATGTTTTAAAACTTTTCAGTTTCTACGACATGCCGATTTCTTCACGATGTTTTCTCTCACCGATAGAGAGTACTGGTCATCCAAAGTTTTCGTGTAGAAAAATCCATTTATGCCCTTCTGGATTTGAACCCACAACCTTTCGTATAAATAATTATATCTATTACATTATAAACATCTAACACCCTACTTCACAAGGAAAAGATTTTGTTCAAAATTTGTTTTGACTTGTTTTGTACCCAATTATTGTTTCCCCTTTCGTAACGAGTTTTATGTTTGATTTAATCTTATGTTTATGAATGTATGCATGTACTTTTTCGCTGGACTGGGATTAAAGAAAATACATAGAATGCGTCCAGCTACTTCTCTCCCCGAGCATGTCGTAAAAGTCGACTAAGGGATAGTATCCTCCAACATGATGAGATACAATAAGCAAGTATTCCCAAGGATTGACGTCAGGCAGCGGCCGGTCATGAAACACCTTAGCCAAAACACTTGTTGTGCCCGTGTGCCGACCTCACTGACCCCCGAATACTCAAACGCGACTCAGAGTTGAGCACGGTTTTTTGAGAGTTTCTGATGAAAATCTGTCAAAAAAAAAACGTCTTTTGAGACGTGCTCAACTTTGAGATGCATTTGAGTATTCTGGGTATAGAGTGGGATAGAGGCAGGAAGATGATGATGTTTAATGCATGTGTGTTTTTTACAGTTGTGTGAGCTGAGAGATAATCAGCTGGACATGGCAGATTGTCTTCACGACATCGAGCAGAGAATCGCATCTATGTCCACGGAATTGCTCACTGTTGAAGGTAAGGAGTTTTTTGTAGGTAATGTTTTATGAATTAGAAGCTTGCTTTTCTTTTTTCTTCCAATATACAGATAACATTGTTTTTCTTTAGCGTAATTTGTTCATGACAGTGTTGTGTCTTAAAATGTTTTTACACGTGAAAACCTGTTATTGGCTTTCTGTTTTTTAGAAGTCTATTTAATTTGTTACTGAAGCTGATTTTTTTTTATCTCTTTTGTTATGGTCCCGTACACGAAGGGTGTCAACGACCTTTCTACTAAGCCTCCGCAGTCCGTACTTATATCAGCGGGCTGTATCTTATGAACCGTAATAAGTAGAGTTGAAATTTTCACAGTGTGTATTTCTTTTGCCGCTATAACATAAAAAAGGTGTCCAAGTTACATTTATGTAAATGTACGATGGTACGGAACCCTTCGCGTGCGAATACGACTCACAGTTGACCGGTTTGTTCTGAACACTTTTGATCCGTCTTAATTTATAAAATGAATTAAAGATTAAAATGATTACTAATATTTTTTTAGGAGCGAATACATCTGAACAGATGAAGATGAAAAGACAGTTGACGGAGAAGATACTGAAGGAGCTGGAGAGATCCAGGGCTGTTTATGAGGTGGGGTCAGAGAACAAAGAACCAGTGTACAAAACCATGCCTATGATTTGCAAACTAGACCTTTAGTCACGTACTTATTTAAAGACTAGCTGCCTCCCGCGGCTTTGCTCACGTGGTACCCAGATGAAAAATAGCCTATTATATTAATCTAGCTCATGTACTATTTTTATTCCAAATTTCAGTCAAATCCGTTCAGCCGTTTATGCGTGAAAGAGTAACAAACATCCATACATCCGTACATACAACTTTCGCGTTTTATAATATTAGTAGGATTTACAGATACCCGTCCCTAACTTCTATTACCCATTGTCTTAGAGAAGCGAAGCGACGCAATCCGACTCTTTACAGTTTGATATTTTCCGAAAAACGTTACGTTTCATCGGGTAGTTCCCATTTGTTCTATAGAACATGACGTCATCGAACAAAATGGCACATTTTCTTCCCTATTTTTTCCATAGAACTACATACTGGCTTTTCACCAGAGTTTCAGACCATAGAACAAAATGGGAATCAGATTTATCCAAAATCTTCCATGAGAAGCTAAATAACACTATTTGCAATTATAACATAATTGGCAATTATTCTGTCATACCATTGATCAAACATCTGCCTGGGTAAAATAATCCTACAAAAGAATCCTAAAATCGAAAGAATGGATATTCGTAGCAAGAATGGTAAGATAATCGTAAAGAGGTCTTATTTACTTATTTGGTATAGGAGAAGCTAGAAGCAGGCGCTCTGCAAATGGGCTGGGTTATCGGCGCCATCTGGACGAAGAAGCGGCAGCATGAACTCGCGAAGCACTTCGCGGGCACGCTTCACTCGCTGCGGGTCGCTTCGGACCCCGACTATGCGGCACACGTGCAGGTTCAATTACCATGAATGATCTTGGGTCTCTACCTATACTCTCTAGTAACTGTAGTGAAAAGGGCTGGCTGATTGGCGTCATCTGGACGAAGCAGTGGCAGCTGACTTCGAAACGGAAAGAGCCGCATCGAAATCGTTTGGGAACTACAATGCCACAGACAGACACATAGACACAGACACTTGAAGACCTCTCCGGTGTGGCGGGCGAGCGCTCGGGTGAGACGCAAGAGGCGTGGGCTCAATTCCCGAAATATTTCTTCCAGGTCTGGGTGTTGTAATTTGGTATATAATAAGTATGTATTCACAAAAAAACCTGTGTAGGTAAGACAAGTATTCTATCAGCCATTTGGTTCCCATAGTACAAGTTTTGCTTAGTTTGGGGCAAATGGTGTTGTGTGACTGTCCTCAAATATTTATTTATTTATTATTTATTCATAATTTTACTGAATATAGAATTATAAACATAAAATGCGTCCAGCTGCTTCTCTCTCCGAGCATGTCGTAAAAGTCGACTAAGGAGTACCCAGTATCCTCTCCAACTTGATGGACTTATATGGGCGATGGGCTGATCACCTGTCACCATGGTTCACCATATCCATCTTGGCAGTCTTGGATCAGAGGTGGCTGCAAATTATCTTATGATTACTTGTGGTTCTGCCCACCCCGTTAGGGATAAGGGCGTGATAATATATATGTATGTTTACTGAATATATTCAGGTTGCGAGCAAGGAGATCCTGCCTGGCAAGAGCTCACTCCTGGGGTCTTCCAGCTACGCGTCTCTTCAGTTGGAGTACACGTCCAGTTCAGACCAGAGGTAGACTTCTCGTGATCCACAGTCTGACTTGACTCACTGTGTGTAGGCCTTAGTTCATCACATCCACCGCCATCCTTCTTTCGCCTAACCTTATTATTAGCACCTAACGGGATATTTACCATGATTTGATGACCAGATTCCCTTGTAATATCCGTCTAATCACGTTAAATATCTTTAAATATGAAGTGCTCGTAGCGTAGCTTGCTTAGACGTTCTTTTGATCGTTGAAGTTAAGCAACATTGTGCGCGGTCACAATTGGAATGGGTGATCGCAAGTGGCATTACGAGCTGAGCGCTTCCGTGCTTCGAAGCACTTTCAGGTACAGTCTTCTATAAAATTGTACACTTGGAAAGAAAATGAGAATACTAACTACTAAAATCTCTAACTGATAGCCTAAGGCACGTCTAATACCAGGTTCCAATATTCTGCTAACATACCACGGATTGTTCATTACAATATCAATGTTCTATTTTGTCGAAAAATGGGTCTTTTAGCTCACATAGCCATAATGACATTGCTATGTTGATGAACAATCGTTCGTCCGTTAGTATAATATTGGAACCGGGCATAGCAAGACAGTAACTTGTCATTTTGATCCACAGCCCTCAGAGTCCTACGTCAAGAGCCACTACTCCTAGACTTGGATCCAACTCACGAACAGGCTCTACAAATCGTTAGTATATCTGCGTTATCTAATTTATTATGAAAGCACTAGTGATCTAGTGGGAGCGGCCCTGCCTTTCTAAGGTCTTGGGTTCAAATCCGGTCGTGCACCAATGGATTTTCTTGTTCGAAAAATTTATGGGCGTTTACCAGTACTCTCAAATGGTGAAGGAAATTTATCGTTTTGAAAAAATCGAAAACATAATGTCAAGTAAACGGAAGGAGCATTTGAGGCACACTTTAAATCCTATCACCACACTAGTTCGAAAGAACTAGTGCTACGACTAGATAGAGAGATAGATTAGTGTTGGTTGGTAAGAACATAACATGAGAGAAACTGTATGTCATAGAAACCGTTCTAGTAAGTTGAGCATGTCGTAAAAGTTGACTAAGGGACAGTATCATCTCCAACATGATCGACCATCTATATGCGGGCGTGATAATATCTATGTATGTATGAACTTTGATAAGTAAGGCCGAAACTGTACAAGGTCCAAAACGGCAATCAAGAAAAGCTTAACGTTGACCCAGTTTCAATGGACACAAACTGTACTTGGCAGATTCTAAATTGGAGTTTAAAAGAGAATAGAGATCGTTGAGGCCTTCATAATTGGTTGACCCTGGAAACAAAATATCCACACTATAACAGACCGCAGTTCACCAAAAGATAGGGTGTGGTTAAGCTAACCATTGCTAACAAGACAGCTTCGCAGCTCCGCGACTTTGTCTGCGTTGGGCCTTTTATCATCTTCCCGCTGCGTTCTCTAGGAGTTGATTTCAGGAATTCCTTTCTTAGTGCACCGCTACACCATAAGAGGAATATAACTTCGGAGTATCATGCTACTAGCACTTATAGTTGATTGTCGGTTAGTCAGTAACGTAAGAGTTTGATATTTAAAGATGGATGACCTACTTTGTGCATTTCGCTATTATTGCTCCAATAACTGCCCGTTAAACGGTTGGTATTATATATCCAAATACGAGAACCAGTATAGTATCGTTTTAATTGCCTGGAATTGTTCCAAGAGTAGAAAAACAGCGGTATAATTTACATTGACCTTAAGCACCAACTAGGACGCTTACGGGACACTTTTCAGACGGAAAATTGGATAGTATTTTATCTGGATGTAGCCTGAATACGGAATTAGCTTTTTTGTGAAGGTGTCCGTCTGTTGGCATTGAACGCACGCAGCGTACAAAGTTTGTCCACTCGGGTGCTATGTTTTACCTAAATTTTGGTGGCAGTCTAGTAATGACAGATACTTAGATGGATAATTAAAATTTCTAGACTTACCCCCGAATACTCAAACGTGACTCAGAGTTGAACATGTCTCAAGTCACGGTTTTTTGACAGTTTTTGATGAAAATCTGTAAAAAACTCGTCACTACAAGAAAGGAGCTCATATAAGGCATTTTAATCTTTTCACTACACTGGTTTCTGGACCGTGACACGAGTGTTAGTTGCTCTGCCGGGGTCAGTATTACCTGAAAAGTATAATATGGGTGTCTTCAAATCGAAAAGCTTTCTAGGTAAGTGTGTCAAACGCAAACCTGTTTCAGTTAAAAAAAGTCCAAAGCTTATAGTTTAGTTATTAGGCTTATCCTGATGATGATGATGACCGTTGGTGAATTCGTACACTGCGTACATATCAATATCGTTCTAATGGGCGCATACCTTAACGGTGTTGGGTCTAAGGCAGATAATCGAAAGGGAAAATATATTCTCAAGACCCTACCATGAGTTTTTCCTAGACTATTCTCGCTAGCGACTGTAATAAAGAAATAATAAGTAGGTAAGTAATATAAAACTCATACATTACTGCAGTCTAGGTATGTATGGCCAGCGCTGCTAAACTCTCAACCCCAACCACGCTTTCGTAGGATGTTCGTAGGACGCTTTTATACGTATTTTTTACTGCAGCGAGTAGTGAAAACTTATACTTAGTACAGGCACTGAAATAAGTTTTCTTTTTACGTCCCGTTGGTGTACCTATCGCGTATGTAATTTTACCAGAACGTGCAAGAATTTCTTGATTCAAAATACTCATGCAGGCGTAACAGAAGATATTAGGAATGTATGCAAATTAGGATAGGTCTTTAAAATTTGTATGGCTAAGGTAATTTATAATTAGTCTTGTTGGTTTTGAATACAAATGATCAGATTAATTCATTTAGATAAGAATCAAAGAATGGAGATATGTAGTTAGAATTTCAAGTAATGCCCGGACTTCAGAGTTTGTCTCGTTACAAATATAGGCGTAAATTCAACGTATCTATGACATTTCAAAATTTAGTGATTTTACTGAATAAACATTGAATTAAATTTGTCCTCAGGGACAGAAAACCCGGACTTCACAGAGTTTCTCTCGTTACAAATAGGCGTAAACTCAACGTATAACTTATTTAAGACAATTTTACTGAATAGAAAGAAAGAAAGAAAGAAAGAAACTATTTATTTGGCCCACAAATACTCACAAAAAATCAATCAAATAAAAACACAGTTAAAACAAAAAAAAATATAACATATTGTGAGCCAAAAAGGCAACCACTCAGCGTGTGCTGCAGGAGCCCGGAAGCAACCACAGCGCTGTTCTTCCGTGGCGTGAATAAAAAGCATTGAATGTCCTCAGGGACAGAAAACCTGGACTTCACGGAGTCTCTCTTCGCGTTCGTGCCGGAGTACCACGTGGACACGATGCTTGAGTTATGCAATACTCTTCGCCTCTACATGCACCCCACCGTGCCATTACAACAGATACCAGGTACTATGTCGACCTTGGTGGCGTAGCAGTCGAGTGCGGGTTCTATTCCGCTGAGAATTAACATTTTTGGCATTATTACAACATTATAACTAAATAAATAACACCCAACAGTCACATACATAGTCCTGACCCCACACTAGGATTTCCTGTGTCGTGGGTATCAGAAACTACGAGTACCATGGTACCACAACACCCAGACACGGAAGAAATATTTATAGATCATGCAAACATTTCTTCCGCAGCGGGAATCGAACCCGCGCCTCTTGCGTCTCTGCTGAGCAATCACCCGCCACGCCACCGAAGCCGTCATTGTGTATTGTCTTATGTCTTTGCTATTTCCAGAATGGGAGGGGTTGGTAGTATCCTGCGCGGCGTTCCTCTGCGCGGAGTTTGCAGACCAGCGAATAGTTCTGGCCAGTACTCGAGAGTCTCTGGTGCAGACCCTAGCATCCTTTGCCACGCAGCCCGCCACCATGCGCGCCATCGAGCGAGTGCCGCTCAAGCAGTAAGTCATGAAGCGCTCGTTATGTAGCTTGCTTAGACGTTCTTGATTGATCGTTGAAGTTAAGCAACGTTGTGCGCGGTCACAATTGGGATGGGTGATCGCAAGTGGCATTACGAGCTGAGCGCTTCCGTGCTTCGGAGGGCACGTTGAACAGTCGGTCCCGGCTTTTAAGTCGTTAAACGATGACGGAGGGGTTTAGGCGGCCTAAAAACTCCGTCACTAGAGTTGGCCACTAGCTCATACGAACATACATACATCATACTAGTAGATGGACGAACAGACAGGCATGACGAAGGGTTTTGGACAAATATTTATGCAGGTAATTATTTCTGATGGTTTCCATCATTGCAGACAAATGTGCATGGTGGAGGAGCTGGTCCGCCCGTACCAGAACCGCGCGTGGGCGCAGTCCAACTGGGTACTGGTCCGGTTCTGGCACGGGACCGGGTTCGGCTTTCGGCATCGCCAGTGGCCTCATCTTGCTGCCAGGTGACTTTGATATCATCCACTTCGGGCCTATTCATAGCCCTCTCCTCTGCCCTCCGATAGCTAAAACATCGCTAACCCTCGAATACTCAAACGCGATTCAGAGTTGAGCACGTCTCAAGTCACGGTTTTTGACAGTTTTGATGAAAATCAGTCAAAAACTCGTCACTTGAGACGTGCTCAACTCTGAGATGCGTTTGAGTGTTCTGGGGTATGCCACAAAACCAAGTATTGAGATATGAACGAAAAACGCGGGAGTTTTTTTTAAAGTGACGCCATTTAAATGTTAATAGTCGTATCAAAATCTTTGAATTATCAAAAGATAGCTCTTTTAATTTACTGTAGAATAGCAAATATCTCTGGTACCTTGAGTGAGTTCAGTCCAGTGTGCTGATTCGGTTCTGGGACGGACCGGATTCGATAGAAGATAATCATACATTCATACGTGCTTATACGCATGTATTCCGAAAGGGGTGGGCAGAGCCACAAGTAAACATAAGAAAACTTACAGCCACTTCTGATTTAATCCTAAGATGAATATGGTGAACCACGGAGACAGGTGATCAGCCCATCGCCCATATAGGTGGTCCATCATGTTGGTGAGGATACTGTCCCTTAGTCGACTTTTACGACATGCTCGGGGAGAAAAGCAGCTGGACGCATTCTATGCTCTTTCTTTACTTCCAGTCCAGCAGAGAAAGATAATCATAATCAGATTTAAACTCCACCTTTCTTTATAAATTGATGTGAAATAGGCTTTTTACATATTTGTTATCCTACCCGACGTCTACAATGATGGATGGCAATGCTAAAACCTTTTGTTTTGTTATAATTTTCCATAAAAACAGCGCCCTCACAATACCATCTATTCAAACCCTTGTCATTATATAAAGTAAAAAGTTTGTGTGTGTTTGGCTGCGTTCATCTCCGTAATAGCTGAACAGATTTGGCTAAAACTTGAAATACACAGTTTATACATACCATACATATTATAATCACGCCCGTATCCCCAATCCCGAATCCCAATAGGGTGGGCAGAGCCACAACTAAACATAAGAAAACTTGCAGCCACTTCTGATTTAAAGTCCTAAGATCATGTCAGAATCATGTCCACTGTCAACTGAATAATGCTCCAAATCCTTTTATAAACAAGATTTTAAAGGGATCATTTTCCAAAAAAATAGCCAAGCGTGGTTTCTTACCTGTATCTTCCACGCTTGGTCGCGTTACGAACAGGTGTAAACGCAACGTAGATTTAAGACGTGTCCAAATGATCCCCGTTATTTTAAGGCATAACGGACATGGTGACAGGACATGGTGACAGGTGATCATGAGATGTCTGATAAAATACTTATATACTTCTTTTTGTTAATACATACTTAAATACATTATTACAACACCCAGTCCCGGAAGAAATTGTTTGCAGAACATGCAAACATTTTTCCTACAGCGAGAATCGAATCCGCGTCTCTCAGCTCTTGCGTCTCCCACGAGCACTTGCTCGCTACGCCACCGAGGTCGTCAATTGAGATGCATTGCTCCGTTACTGCGTGAAAGAAGGACAAACCAACAAACGTCCAATTATACTTCAGCCACAAAGATACAATTTATGCAAACAAACCGCCCATACTTAACCTAAAGCTTACTTTTTAATTACACATGTTTATGGAACTTTTAAGTTGTACCTACTAATAGTTAAATTAAGGTGTGAAAACTTATGTTGCGAGGTTTCTTTACCTAAAAGTAAAGTGGTTTCATCGTAATAAAGAAAAATACGCGACGATTTGTTTACAAAAATTGTATCTCCAGTTTAGCTGAAGTGTAGTATTATATACAATACAATACAATACAATACAATACAACTTTATTGTAAAACACATCAGATAAATTTAAAAATAAAACAAAATAGGCACTTAACAGAACAATGAGAATTACAATGAGCGGCCTTATCGCTAAGAGCGATCTCTTCCAGGCAACCTTTGGATGGACAGGACATAACTTTGAAAGATAAGGACGGCAGCAACGAAACAATAGTGGATTTATACCTTCTAAACTAATAAGATAAAATAAATTATATATTTTATAACAAAAATCATTATGTACTACAATAAAATGATTATACTAGTGAGGATGTTCGTTATATAACGGCTATAGCATTACAAGAGGGTTCAACGGCTGTTCAATCATCCTAAATCCTTCCGCTCGAATAAATTGGAATTGGATGGGATTCACATCTGAAATGATGGAGATTAAGAAAATTGACGACTCCCGGTAGCTCTGTTTGAACTTGTGCGCTTTAATACAATTACAGATACAAAACAAATGTTTTTTTTTATTATCATTGGGTTAATTTCAATATCATAAAAGCCATCACATACGTAACTAAACTAAGGCCTTTTGCCATCTATAGTAGATGATTTATACAGCGTCAGGAGGCAGCTTTTACCTTTACTAACGGGACGCTGTAGTGCCCGAGACGAATTAAGATGAAGTAGGCTTGCCCAGCACCTATTTCGTCCTCTCAGCTATAGGTAATAATATTATAGAATGGCATTATTACGATGTATTACGGTATATTTTGTATAGTATATATTGTATAGTATCTTCGAGTAACCACATACGCAGCTGTATGCCTAATTTTTAAGTTGTTAATGAATTCTCCTACGTTTTTACATCCTGTTTATTACTAACATTATAAATACGTTTGTGAGTATATTTTTGCCCCAATTACATCGTAATGACGTAGCTAAAAAAAAAACAAATGGAACATAAAAATAAAACTTAGCTGGAATATCGTTGTAGACTACTTTTTATTCTATCCCATAAAGTTATCAATAAAAAAATTTGCTTTATGGAATAGGCAGATGTTAAAGATTGAAAGGCCTAAGTGTGGATATAACCAAAAGATTTTTACGTCTTCCTCTTCCATCATCGTTAAATAAATTGTATCAAAGTGAAAGTGCTTACTCAGGAGGAATTGGTTCCTTATTTCGTTATATTTTAGATCATTTTTTTAAAATTCAATCGATATTATTATTATTATTATTCAGCCGTTTTTGTCCCACTGCAGGGCAAAGGCCTCCCTTCCCTTTTTCCACTCTTCGCGATTTAACGCTGTGACAGGCCATGTGCCAAGGTGAGTGTCCAGCTCGTCCCGCCATCTCATCCTAGGTCTTCCACGTCGCCGCGTCGCGTTGTGTGGGGTCCACTCTGTGGTCCTCCTCGCCCACAAGTCGTTCGACATGCGGCAGACGTGTCCGGCCCAATTCCACTTCAGGCTGGCGGCTTTTTGACCAACGTCAACAATTCGGGTTTTGGAGCGTAGTATACTGTTCCGCACGCGGTCTGACAGTTTTATTCCTAAGATACTTCGCTCCATAGCCCTTTGGCAAACCCCAAGAGCGGACTTCTGACGTTTTGTCAAAGACCAAGTTTGAGCACCGTAGGTGAGGATGGGTAGAATGCGCACGTCCATGAGTTTCTTCTTAAGGGTGAGTGGTAATTTGCCCTTCATGAGGTCTTTCATTGACCAAAAGCTTTTCCAGGCGTTCTCTGTGCGTCTAGCAACCTCTTTTTCTGTTCTCGCCTGGAAAGAGACTATTTGGCCAAGGTAGAGATACTCATGGACGTACTCAACCCCCACACCTTCCACTTCTATCCTTCGTTTCGTGCTATTTGTCATGAGCTTGGTCTTTGACATATTCATCTTCAGTCCGACCTCGAGGCTCGCGTTGTTGAGTTCGTTGATCATCAAGCTAAGTTCGGACGCTGAGGAGGAGAATAAAACGATGTCATCGGCGAAACGCAGGTTTGTTAACCTATTGTCGCCGACGACAATTCCCCGTCCTACCCAGGTCGTCGCCAAGTTCCTGAAGACTTGTTCTAGGGTGGCCGTGAAAAGTTTAGGAGATAGCGGGTCGCCTTGCTTGACTCCTCGCTGTATGTGGAACGATGGTCCTGCAGTGTGCAATTTAATAGCGGCGGTGCTGTTGGCGTAGATATTTCGTAAAAGTTGGATGTAAGTGGGTTCTATATTTTGATTTTCTAAGGTTTGGAATATTGAGCTATGATAGAGACTGTCAAAAGCTTTGGAGTAGTCTATGAAGGCAAGGTATAGTGGTATGTCGAATTCGGTGTGTTTTTCAATGATCTGGTTCAAGGATTGGAGGTGGTCAGTGGTGCTTAGACCTCGCCTGAAACCAGCCTGTTCTGCTGGCTGGTGTAAGTCCAAGTGGCCCGAGATTCGCTCTTCTATTACCTTAATAAAGGCTTTGTAAAGGTGTGAAACAAGGCTGATAGGTCGATAATTACTTATATCTGATTTATCTCCTTTCTTATAAAGTAAAATAATATTTGAATGACAGAAGTCTTTGGGGAATGATCCAGTTTTCAATATAAGGTTAAACAGATTTGTTAAATGAGGAAGAAGGGCTGGCTCGCCAATTTTTAAGGCTTCGGTCGTAATGCCATCGTGGCCAGGGCTTCTGCTGTACTTCATGCTCAAGAGCGCTCGATGCACTTCCAATTCGGTGATCGTTTCTACTTTTTCTGAGCATGAGTAAGCGGCTGTGGGCAATTGGCGAGTTATACCCGTGTTATCTAAATATAAATTCTTGTAAAATTCAGTACAAATGTTCAATACCTTCGTCCTATCACCCTGCTTCACACCATTGCTGTCCTTCAGGTTTCCCATAGCTGTTCTACCCTTCTCGGTGCCTCTAATGGCTGTTTTTAGGTTACGGTTGCTTTCTAAAGCAGTTTGCACTAAATTAACGTTGTATTTTCGAATATCCTTGCGAATACTCCTTTTGACAGCTTTGTCTTTAATGGCATACTCCCGCGAATACAATGTCAATTTCTGCCTATCCTCGATGAGAGACTTAGTCTGGTCGCTTAGTTTACTTGTTTTATTTTTAGGTTTTTGAATTTTTTGGCTTGCCTTTTTAATGCTATTGTAAATATTATTATATTCAATTTGAACATCATCTAAATCTTGCAATGGAAGAGAGCTAAAGCTGTTTTTAATTTCGAGAAGAAAGTCGTCTCTATTATGTAACAGACTAAGTTTATCAATGCGTTTAATTGAGCTTTTGATAATTTTGAGGCGATTTATTTTGAGATCAAAAGTTAGTGAAACACGTAAAGGACGGTGATCAGAACTAAATTTAAAGTTGTTTATAACCTCGACATTATTTATAATACGTTTGTCTGAGGAAAGGCAGAAATCAATTTCATTTTTGGTTGTTTTGTCGGATGAGTACCAGGTCCAGCGGCGCTGTGGCTTCTTGTAGAAGTAGCTGTTGCTAATGCTTAAAGTTTGACCAAAGGCAAACTGTAAAAGTCGAGTGCCGCGTTCGTTCCTGATTCCCAAACCGTATGGTCCAAGTATATTGGTATTATCAGTATCTAATCTTTTTCCTAATTTAGCGTTAAAATCTCCTAGAACCAGTGTCCAGGTACCTCTGTGCTCATCGCATGCTTTATTAAGAAGGTCGTAGAGGTCTTCGACCTCCTCATCTGGATGCGTAGAGGTTGGTGCATAGACCTGAATGATGGTCAGTGATTTTTTGTTAGTTATTCTAAATTTTAACAATGCTAAGCGGTCTGAAAAGGGTATAAATTCGTCTATATGGGTTTTCCATTTATTGGAGACCAAGAATCCCACACCATTACGACTGCCTTCTCCTATGTAACAAAAAGTGTTGTTATTTCTTTCAAGGATCTCTTCTCCCTCTCTTCTAACTTCTGAAAGACCGATCACATCCCACTTTAGGTGTTGCAAAGCGTTTTCCAGTTCGACTAGACGTTCTTCGGTACGAAGTGTCCTGGCATTAAACGTGATAATATTCAGTTTATCGGAATCCATTTGACGAGCCGTGGTTGTCTGACAGTTGGACCTCACCCGGAGATTGTATGCGCCCCCTGCTCCAGAGGTTACCTGCCTACTGTCATCGGCGGTAATACCCCCAAAGACGCCGGGCACTTGGGGCCTGTTTCTTAGAGTGTACATTCATGGGAAGGGGTTTGGACCATAACCCACCACGCTGGTCCAGTGCGGGTTGGTGGGTGGAGCGTCAGAGCCTTGTTTGTTGATCGGCAGGGTGCACCGCTTGCAGGTAAGGTTGACTTGAGTCCCTAAGGTGTTGTTTGGGACCCCTTACACCCCTACTACGATACGATATTATTACGTCTGCTACGATATTATTACGTAGCAGAATTTAGGCCTTTTAGCAAGGCATAAATTATCTCCAAAGAAGAAACAGAAAACCGATTTAGGGTTCCACACTTTAAAAGGAAAATTGGAACCCTTTTCAAGATTCAACATGTTGTGGGCATCAGAAATTACGAATACAACGATACAATAACAATTGATCCTAAGATCGTGGGTTTAAATCCGATCGTGCAACAATGGATTTTTCTGTACGAAAAATAATTAACAGTATCTACTGTGAAACGGAACGGAACGGACGAAGGAAATCATTGGGATATACCCGGTATGTCGTAGAACCTAAAAAGTTTGAATTGTCAAGTGCACGAAGGGAGCCTTTTGTTCGTACTTTAATCCTTTAACTGCACTGGTTTGAAAAAACTAGTACCTACATAGTACAGGTCGGATTTTTTTCAAGCTTTCAAATGTTACACCAGTCTCGAACATAATTTAGCTGTCTAAGCATTCATGGCGTGTTTTTGCTGAGTAAATTCGGTCTCTAGATCCATAAACCACTGTTTACGGATCAACTTCACGAAATACAGTAGCAAATTTGGTTAGTTTACTAAGTTGAAACTTGTTACAGCCTGGTAAATAATCCGTCAAAAGTACTATCTATTTGGCCATATTTATGGATCCACAATGGAGATCAAAGAGGAAAATCCAGTCAAGTGCGAGTCAAGTTTGCACACAAAGGGTTCCGTATCATCTCGTACATGTACTTTTTAATATGACTTATACTCTATGTACTTAAAAACATTTTTTTATGTTTTTTTGTTATAGCGGCAATAGAAATACACACTGCGAAAATTTCAACTCTCTACCTATCATAGTATATGATATACAGCCCGCTGACAGACGGACGGACAGACAGCGGAAGCTTCGTAATAGGGTCCCGTTGGCACCCTTCGAGTACGGAACCCTAAAGAGTATTTAATTAAATGAAATCACAATAAAGATCGTTTTGAAACGTCAATCATTCACCCAAACTTAACACGTAAGACAATGATCGATGGTTATAACAACAACTAATTCCTTTTACCATCTATAGTAGATGATTTATATAGCGTCAGGAGGCAACTTTTTACCTTCAGGCTTGCCCAGCACCTATTCCATCCTCTCAGCTTTGTCGGCCTTGTCCACAGGAAAGACACGGTCAATACGTGCGGAGCTGAATAAGCCGCGGGTTTCCTCACGATGTTTTCCATCACCGTTTGAGAGTACTGGTATAGCGCACATAAATTTTTCGCACAGAAAAATCAATTGGTACACGACCGGATTTGAACCCATGACCTTAGGATCGGAAGGCGGGGTCACTACCAACTAGACCACCAGTGCACTCTTATAACAACAGCCGGTTACAATAAAGGTGAACTTGGGTCCTAGGGCTAGGAGTGGCTTCTAGGAATAATGAGATCTCATTACTGAAAGATGCCACGCCAGTTGTCTAAGATCTGTTTTATTATTTTGTTTTTTGACCTTCGGCGAATTCTGAAATGGCACTGAATAACAAGATATTTTATTTGGCGTTTCAGCCATTCGTAAGAATAGTGAACTTTATAACACTAACGATGTAATAACAAGCTTTAACCGAGCATTCGAACGTCACATTATATGGAAACTAGCTGCCGCCCGCGGCTTCGCTCGCATGGTACCCGGACAAAAATAGCCTATATGTTAATCCAGTACATGTACTATGTATATTCCAAGTTTCATTCAAATCCGTTCAGCCGTTTAGGCGTGATTGAGGCACAAACATCCAAACATCCAAACTCACAAACTTTCGCCATCTATAATATAAGTAAGAAGCAAGATGCTTTGGAAACTGAGTTTATACCTATATTTGACGACCTCGGTGGCTTAGCGGACGAGTGCTCGGCTGAGACGCAAGAGGCGCGGGTTCGATTCCCGCTACGGTAGAAATGTTTGTATGTTCTGCAAATATTTCTTCCGGGTCTGAGTGTTGTAGTACTCTGTATTATAAGTACGGTATGTATTTACAAAAAAGTATATAAGTATTCTATCAGCCATCTGGTGTCCATCTGGTTTCATACAAGTTTCAGTTTGGGGCTAGATGGCATGGTGTGAAATGTTCACAAATATTAATTTTATTTATTTATATTGTACCATTCGTAAGAACGTTAATAGAATGCTCGAGAAAATGCTCTTGTGTATTTATCCACCATAAGTAACAGATGTTACAGTCATGACTGTCAGATTATGTCAAAAATATAATATTTTCTTTGTACCCAGGTACGGAGATCGGGAGCCGACGGTAAACAATCTTGGCGCGAAAGTGGACGCCGGACTTATGAGTCAGTGCTTCGGTAAACAAACAACATAAACTTTCACACATTTGTTCTTCAGGTTGGAAGCAGTCGGGCTCACGGCGATATTATGGGCAAACTTTTGCTGAATTATCGTGTTTACTATGTTAACATGTGTTTTTGATTGTACCTACTACTAAAGATCGTGTGACTGGGAGTAAAGAAATAACATAGAATGCGTCCAGCTGCTTCTCTCCCCGAGCATGTCGTAAAAGTCGACTAAGGGATAGTATACTATCCCTTAGTCGACTTTTACTCCAACATAATGAGATACAATAAGCAAGTATTCCCAAGGAGGGTTGACGTCAGGCAGGCGGCCGGTCATAAAACACCTTAGCCAAAGCTCTTACATCATGATCCAAAGATCATGCTGTGCCGACCCCACATAGAGTGGGATTAGGGCAGGAAGATGATGAGAAATTAGAGAAGAGGAAAAATTAACTTCACTGGTCTTTTCCAGGTCCATGTCCATCAGATGTGATTCAGAGCCGCATCAGGGACTATTTATTGGAGCATCCTAAGGAGTCGGCTGCGTTCCTCAACTCCTTGCTGAGTCAGCTCAACTGGGCCTTCTCGGAGTTCATCACCATGATGCAGGAGGTTAGCGAGCACTGGTGGTCATGGTGGCCATACCCAGCCATCTTTAGGTCGTGGGTGAATTGATTTTTTAGATTTAATGTGTGCGCTATACGAACACTTCCACTGCACTGAGAGCACTGGTGGTCTAGTTGGTAGTGACCCCGCCTTCCGATCCTAAGGACGTGGGTTCAAATCCAGTCGTGTACCAATGGATTTTTCTGTGTGAAAAACTTATGTGCGCTATACCAGTACTCTCAAACGCTGAAGGAAAACATCGTGAGGAAACCCGTGGCTTAGTCAGCTCAGCACGTATTGACCATGTCTTTCCTGTGGATAAGGCCGACACTAAGCTGAGAGGATGGAATAGGTGCTGGGCAAGCCTACTCCATCTTAATTTGTTCCGGTCACTACAGCGTCCCGTTTGTGAAGGTAAAAAGTTGCCTCCTGACGCTGTATAATCATCTACTAGATGGTTAAAGGCCTATCTATCTATACGAACACTCCCAAACAATAAAGGAAAATATCGTGAGGAACCTGGTGGTAAAACTTTGTAAATAAAACCGGTCATGTGCGAGTTGAATTTGCACACGAGGGGTTCCGTACCTCGTATATCTACATAAATGTTTTTTTGTATGGAGCTCCCTTTTTTGATGTTAGCTCCAATATTAATAAATGTTAATTATTAACAATAATTCAGCTGTCCAGGTCATTTTAATCAATTTAACGGAACGGGAAATAGGCGGAATGTTGAAACGGTCGGATTCGTATTGAATTTTCAGCTAAATTAATATCTCAACATTGCTAATTGATGTTTTTATGTAGCCTTATTCATAGGGACAGTTTGTAGGTCGATCAGTCAATTTGTCGGGATGATGTATTTTATGATTTTTGTGGTAACTAGCTGCCACCCGCGGCTTAGCTCGCGTGGTACCTAGATGAAAAATAGACTATAATATTATGTTAATCCAGTACATGTACTATGTACATATATTCCAAGTTTCATTCAAATCAGTTCACCCGTTTAGGCGTGATTGAGGCACAAACATCCAAACTCACAAACTTTCACATTTATATTAAAGTAGGATAGGATTACGGCTTCGTCATGCTGCCCTACTAATTGCACTTGCAGTAATCGTGATTTTTGATTTTTACTTTTTTGCGGAAATGATATTCCAAGGGGCTAAATCTACACCTACATAAAAAAATAACTTTCATTATATTTTTTACTATAGGTATGTATATTATATAACATGGACATGCTGCAGAGATATCTAAAAATATGATTACCGCATTTTTCTCGAAACCGCCATTTTGCAAGTACTGCATTTGCTATTACGAGGGCAGCATGGCGCTGGTGCCTTCATGGCCTGTGCCCCGTCAAAGATAATAAATATAAATAACATCCAACAGTCACATACATAGTCCTGACCCCACACTAGGATTCCCTGTGTCGTGGGTATCAGAAACTAGGAGTACCATGCTACCACAACACCCAGACCCGGAAAAAATATTTGCAGAACATGCAAACATTTCTTCTGCGCCTCTTGCGTCTCTGCCGAGCAATCGCCCGCCATGCCACCGAGGCCTTCAAGATGGCGATTTTCTTTCAATAACTTGTTTAGGGTTACCATCTACTACCTTGTGCTATTATCCGTTGACAGTTGCGATACGATATCGACTCATGGTCATCATCATCTACAGCCTGACTTTACCCACTGGGCATATGCTTCCCTCTGTTTGTGCCATCTATCATAAAAATAACGGCTCCCTTCGCTCACATTGGTTTGAACAAACTCGCTTCGCTCTCCAACTACTGTAGGCTTTCTTGTTCATTTAACTAATCGCACTAACATCACAGAAATATTAAATTGGTATTTTTGTAAAACACTATATTTTTAAATCAAATGTATTGTACATACATACATACATATTATCACGCCCATATCCCTAATGGGGTAGGCAGAGCCACAAGTATACATAAGAAAACTTGCAGCCACTTCTGATTGAAAATCCTAAGATAGAAATGGTGAACAATGGTGACAGGTGATCAGCCCATCGCCCATATAGGTGGTCCATCATTTAGGAGAGGATATTATCCCTTAGTCGACTTTTACGACATGCTCGGGGAGAGAAGCAGCTGGACGCATTCTATGCTTTTTCTTTACTCCCAGTCCAGCAGAGAAGTTAATGTATTGTATTGTATTAAAATACAGATGGACAGGGTCAACGTGGACGCCCAGCTGGAGTCCCGTCAGATTAAGCTCTGCGCGACCTGCTTTGACCTGTACCACGGTCTGGCGAGGGCTCTGGAGATGACCATGCACCTGGCGCCCATACTCCTCACCAAACCTGAAGCCTGTGACAACCAGAACGAATTGCTGTTGGGGAGGACTTGTCAGGTACGTTAAGTCTACAACTTGAAGAAGAATTGGTGAACTTGTATCGCAGAGTGACAGGTGTAGCCGTAAAGTATTTGACACTGGCGAACGAGACGATTTTAGATGGAGTAGACTTAGTCAGCCTTATTCACAGGAAATAAATGGTCAATCAATGTGGAGCTAACGCACCTGACGTCACCAGATTTTCTCATATTTTCATTCGCCCTTTTCAGCACATGTTTATGCACCATTTTGAAGGTGTCGGAATAACTATACCTACATCATATTGCAGGTGACGTTAGCTGAGTATTCGCCCATTATAATTTCACAGATTTCCTCACTATGTACTCCCAGATCCTAATAGCAGAGCTGTCACGAATGTCTGTCCGTATGGGTGTTACAGCAGCATCTATTTCTACCGTTTTAAGATGCTGAGTAACTTTGAGGTTGAAAACTTGAAATAGCCTAGTGTGGGGTCTATTGATTAAGCTACATTTAGTTTGCGAAATAAATAAAATGTATATCTTATTGTACTTATTAATTCGTCAGATCCTAATGGCAGTGGTATCACGAGTCTGCATTCGAGGAGGTGGTGGCGCCGGTTTCTCTAGGCTGGTGGCCCGCGGGCTCCCAGATACAGATAGGGTCCATTACTACGTCGCCCTAGCCCCGGTCGCCGGCTGTCTGATAAGGATGCTGGATCCGAAGTTACCTCCTGAGGTAAGATACTTTCGACTACAATCCTAACTGGTTTCCTCGCAATGATTTCCTTCCAAAAAAACAGCCAAGCGTGGTTTCTAATTGTATCTTCCACGTTTGGTGGAGTTACGAACAGGTGTAAATGCAACGTAGATTTAAGACGCGTCCAAGTGATCCCAGTGATTTAGAGGAATAATTTTTTTGACTTTGACTTTGACTTCGTTGGTAAGCTCATACATTTTTTCGGTCTGATAAAATCATCTAAAACTTTTCAAAATGATCTAAGTAATAATACATTTTCCAGTTTGATTGGTCCACGACCGCATTTGAACCTACGATCTTAGAATTGGGTAGCGAGTTCACTACTACAAAGCCACCAGTGCTGTCCACATGGGTATTGTATGGATAGATGAACACGAACGTTCAATTGATTCGGTTCGTCGTTATATTGCAGCATTTGGAAAAGGTGACCAAGGCGATAGTCACGGAGCCCCTCTTCAGGGTCGACGGCCTCGAGTACATGCTGGGCAAGCCGAAGGGGAAACACTTCTCCTTCTACAAATGTTAGTTTGCATTCGAAATCTACGTTGTTTTGCAGAATTTGCATAAATAATCCTACAAATATTATAAATGCGAAAGTTTGTGAGGATGTGACGATGTTTGTGCCTCAATCACGCCATAATGGCTGAACGGATTTGAATGAAACTTGAAACATACATTATGTGCTGGAATAACATATAAGCTACTTTTTATCCTGGTAACTTGCGAGCGAAGCCGCGGTTGGAATATAGTAAATAATGTATGAAAAAGTTTGTGAGGATCAATAAAAGGAATATTTGAACGAATTTAAATGAAACTTAGAATATACATAGTGTGTCTGTTCGAATAACATAATAGGCTACTTTTTAGTTCCTTACTTCGTACTAATTGAGCGAAGTCGCGGGCGGAAACTATTTCGTACGTATCATGAATAGTTTCGACGTGTAGGGGTAGGCAGAGAGCACAGAACTCAAATCATGGTCCTAATACACCTTCGCTTCATTCTATCTCATGAGTCGTGAGAGTGAATGAAGTGAAAATGTGAATGAAGAATGTCATGAGAATGCATGAAATTGGTAAATTAGACAATTTCATGTCTCCAGACCCAGAAGATGTGACGGTAGAAGAACTGAAAGCCCTAGAGGTGGTGGTGGATAGGTTGCGAGTGGCACGCGACGCCATCGTGAGGGCGAAGTCCCCGGGCTCCAGCGGGGCGCAGTCCGACCTGCTCTGTACTATATGCTACGCGAGACCCGCGGATACGGCTTTCAATCCGTGCGGACACCATTCTTGCAGGTGACATCTCTCTTCACAGATGGACCCCCGAATACTCAAATGCATCTTACAGTTGAGCACGTCTCAAGTGACGAGTTTTTTACAGATTTTCATCAAAAACTGTCAAAAAACCGTGACTTGAGACGTGCTTAACTCTGAGATGCGTTTGAGTATTCGGGGCTTAGGCTATCCACTAAAAATTGTTCTTTCGCCTTGTTGCATACAGTTCGTCATAGCCCTGGTATGAAAAATGTCCTACTAGTTCAATTATGGTACTACTGTGAAGCCCCAGGGCTCCAGCGGGGCGCATGATTAAGCGGGACCCTTAAGAAAAGCTGTAAAATCTTTTTTTACACCTGCTCGGAAACTCAGTTCATATTGCTTCAATAACAGGGGAGAGCATGACGTCATACAATATACGGGAGGGAAGAATGTATGAAAATCCTTTTCTAACGCACTAAGTGGACAGAAAAGTTTATGGAATCCATTGTTAACGTGCTGTTTATTTCTTTATTTTGGGTATATACTACTATTTAAAATCTCGGTAATCTATGTTACTAATGGGTTTCCTCACGATGTTTTCCTTCACCGTTCGAGAGTACAAATAGAGCACATACATTTTTCGCACAGAAAAATCCATTAGTACACGACAGGAAGGCGGGGTCACTACCAACTATACCACCAGTGCTCTTGTTTCTCACAGGTGTATCATTTGGGAGAAAGTGTGATTTGTTAATAATCAGTTACTTTCTTGCTTCGGTGAACAAAGTACTATTGTAATCTTTGCGTTGTATTTTATCGCTTATATCTCATTACAGAGCTTGCATAATGCAACATCTGCTGAATAGCAAGCAGTGCTTCTTCTGCAAGGCCGAAATAGACTCCGTGAGGGAAATTGAACCTGCGAATAACTGAGGAGTAGGTAATAAAGGGCGTAGGTAGTGTAATTGAAATGACAAGTTCTGAAAACAACCCTTTATTTTTATAGGTTTTGAGACGAGAGATCTTCGCCTATTATCCTGTTCCATACCGGACTATGACCGTTCTAATTAGAAAATCTGAACAAAATAAAAGCAGTCAAGCGCGAGTCGAATTTGCACAGAAAGGGTTCCGTACCATCCTAGATAAAAAAATGTTTCTTGTATTTGGCTTTTTTTTTCGTTGTTATAGCGGCAATAGAAATACACGCTATGAAAATTTCAACTCTATCTATTACAGTTCATGAGATACAGGTCGCTGACAGACGGACGGACGGACAGCGGAGTAATAGGGTCGACACTCTTCGGGTACGGAACCCTAAAAATGTTGTCAGTATGTTTTGTTCTTCTCACGGTGATGATTCGGATATAGAACAGGACTTTGAAGCTTACGAATTTTATATCTGACAGACTAAAAGTTGTGTGATTTTTAATCAATAACTACTAGAAAATGTGTCGCAAGGATTTTCAAAATGAATTAAAATCGACGCGGGTGAAGTAATTTAGAATATTACGATTTAATTTATTGAATGTTGTGATGATCGATACTTTGTGTTTTTTTTTGAATAAACTGTTTAATATTAAAAAACTGACTTATATTTTATACTATTGTAATTAGTTAATAATGAAATGTAGGTAAGCATAGGTATAAATACATATTTCAGACAAAGCTCTTTTACAAACTTTAACAAAGTAAAAGTCATCTTAAAAACAATTAGAAAACAAACAATTAACAACTTGAGTTTGTAATATCAATGGTAGACTATTTTGTTAAGAAAATTTAATCAAGGGACCTCATTAAATGACCAACATGTCACAAAATACTAGTGATGGGACTCGAATCACATTTGATTCGAATGATGACAGTTAAAACTCTATTCGAATGAGATTTTATGTTGATTCGAAGCATCGCTTGATTCAAATGGTCGAGTTGATTCGAATCCACGATCTGATTCGAATTAATTTCTTTCTTTTATCTGTTACGCGAGTAATAATACGCCTAGCGATGGTTGTAATTGGAGAGTCCTACGTCCTGCAGTGGACTGTTATAGGCTGATGGTGATGATGATTCAAAAATGTATCTAAGTGTTTTTTTATTTATATTTATGTATCTATAATATTGATCGAATCATCGTATCGATTCGTATTGATTTGAATCATTATATCGATTCGAATCAAGGGTTAATTCGAGTCATGATTCGATTTTTTTCCGGATGATTCGAGTTGATTCGAATATTCATTTTCCATTCGAGTCCCATCACTACAAAATACTGTATGCCAGATTGTCTTAAGGTCCCTTGACATATCCAGGTCCATATGCATAGTAGGCAGCCACTGGACAATCGCAGGTTCCTCTAGGCCCAGGAATGCCCCTAGGACCAATTGGGCCTTCTCTGCCCGGGTCTCCCCTTGGCCCAGACCTACCCTCAGACCCTGGTGGACCCACTACACCTGAAAAATACAATTTGGTCACATAATCAATTAAAATTGTATAATCATGAAACTAAAAATGAAAATGAAAGTCGCTTAGACAGAGAGCTATGCTCGGAATTTCTCTTAGGGATCGAATCCGAAACGAAGTTATTCGTCAGAGAACCAAAGCTACAGACATATGGTATATTTTTCTAACAGAATAATATTTGTGCAATTAGAATTAGAATTATTAGAATTATTTATTTTCAGACAACAGAAAGCTTACAGTCTACACCAAAACGCTAACTGTGTTAATAAAAACTTAAAAATACTCTTAGATATTTAAAAACAATACAAAGGCTATCATTAAATAGATCAATATGTTGGAACTCGTGTACAAATGGCGCATTTTTGGCGTGAAAAGTGAGTGTGACGTCACAGGCAAAGAACTGGTGTCAATGCATGTTTGAACCCACGAACCTAGAATCGGAAGTACTTACTAGACAACCAATGCTCTCAAAGGAATGGCTTAGAAATGAGAAGAAATGTTTGCCTATTCTGCGAATATTTCTTCCGCTTCTAGGTGTTATATCAAACTACTCTAGTTTTTCCTCGACACAGTGAGTCTTAGTATAGGTGCTATGTTTGTTTACTAACCTGGTACACCTCTTTGGCCCTCCGCTCCGGGCAGGCCAATTCCTTGTGGTCCTCTATCCCCTTTGTCCCCCTTCTCCCCTCGTCTCCCGGGCTCGCCCGGTTTGCCCGGCTCCCCTGCCTCACCCGGACCTCCTCTAGGTCCAGTTTCTCCCGGATCACCTGGGGTACCTGTAATTTAGAATTAATCATAATAATAATAAATAATAACACCCAACAGTCACATACATAGTCCTGACCCCACACTAGGATTCCCTGTGTCGTGGGTATCAGAAACTACGAGTACCATGGTCCCACAGCACCCAGACCCGGAAGAAATATTTACAGATCATGCAAACATTTCTTCCGCAGCGGGAATCGAACCCGCGCCTCTTGCGGCTCTGCCGAGCAATTGCCCGCCACGCCACTGAGCCCGTATCTTACAAACTTGTAGAATCCTTTTATAATCTGTCTTAACTTGCTTCGCTTATCAACATCAATCGTACTATAGTCTGACCTATTTAGATTCACGATTTTGAGATTTGGTGCCTTTAGTGATCTTAAGTCAAAAATTAAAAAGTCATGTGAAACTTAGCAGCTCACTGAGAGAATTGAGAAGCTATTGAAAATATAGTAATGATCAAAAAGTATTAAACTCGAAACTAATTTAGCTAAAATAGTTCAGTAATGTTTTATGTTCATTTGTAATGGAGAGTATAAAAATGGTTGCCTCTCTTATCAACGTTTATTAAATAAGATTAGTTGCTCGCTTTTCTCATCAACTTTATCGATAAAATTAAAACTCATGCTCGCTTCGCTTACCACAAACATGAAATGAACAAGAATCGATATCACTAGATGACTTCAGTTGCGTGGCTAGCGAGTCTTATCGAGAGAAGAGATCTCTTCCAGGAAACCTTCGAAGACAAACTTACCCTGGGATCCAGGTGGCCCTGGTCTTCCGGGAGGTCCTCGTCTACCAATAATAGACGTGGGCGTGGATTGTGGAAAAGTTTCACTGAACTCTCTTAACCTCACTGAAACCATACAGTTTTTAAACATGAATGTAAAACATTATCATTAAAAAAAATTAAGTTCTTCTACCACACGGTTTCATAACCGGATCTGGACCGGACGCAAAGAAGCAAGCCAAAGTCCTGTCAAAAGTTTATTTGTGCTGCTCATTCCACTTATCCCCCCTGAAAAGTCCCTCTCAGAGGGGATTTGTGGAACTTCATTATTTATAATCCCCCCGAGAGAATTCCCTCAGGGAGATTTTTGAAACTCTAAATGTTAATCGTAATTGCATATTAGCAAGTATTTAGATTTTTTAAGCATAATAAATATTTAACTACAAAACGTACCTCTAATTAGATCCTCACAAATATTCCGAATTTCACTTTCTGTTATTGATTGCGACTGAAAAAAATGCACTTTTAAATTCAAGAGACAAAAACGTGTAACCTAAAAATAACGGAACGGAGAAGATAGATACCAACTAAGAGTTTGTATGTTTGTGTGTGTCTGTTACCATTTTCTATATAAACTACTGAACCGATTCCATCCTCTCAGCTTAGTCGGCCTTGTACACAGGAAAGACATGGTCAATACATGCGGAGCTGACTAAGCCGCGGGTTTCCTCACGATGGTTTCCCTCACCAAAATTCAATTAGTACACGAGTGAATTTGAACCCATGACCTTAAGATCGGAAGGAGGGGTCACTACCAACTAGACCACCATTGCTCTCAAAAGCCTTTGGGACGCGCTTGAAAATGTATGTATTTATTTATTTATTTTATTTATAGATAGCATAGGACCGTGATAAATGACACAGACTGATGGGAGACCTGTGCCGAAAATTGGTTAAAGCCAGGCTGTGAATGATAATAAGAGGGTATATATTAATTCACCTGTACTATTTGAGAATGCGGAGCAGGAAGACCCGGTGGTCCCGCAGGCCCTGTGGTCCCGGGGACCCCATTCATTCCGTCTCGCCCGGGCATACCCAGCTGACCCGGTTCGCCTTTCTGAAAGTCACGATTTAATGCTTTAGAACGGTAAAAGTACATGGTTTGAAAAACTTTTGGTTCAGAAAAACAGTGATTCAAATAGTAGCACCCTGTATTTTATCTAAGAGTTTTTTTTTTCATGGAAAATGTAGTATTGTTTGTTTACAAAAAAACTTTTAAACATTTTTGCATAATACTGACATTAAAATCACACTTCACTTTTTATAAATTGCATTCAGGTTGTCTGGAAGAGATCGCTTATTAGCGGTAAGACCGCTCATTATACATTTTTTTAAATTAAAATTTGTTATCTACTCGATTCATTAACCATAATTTGTAAGGTGTAAAATAAAGCATTTTCATTCATTCATTCGGAGAAAGAAAAGTCATTTAGAAAGTATCCATGTTTAATAAGTTACGTACCGACCCCCTCTTCCTTTGCGGTCCATGATACCCCTGAACACTTGCAGCTGTCCCCAGGAGCGATGTCCCGGAGGCCCCGGCTTTCCGGTCGGCTTTTCCACACCCCGCGGTCCCTCAGACCTAACTGACTGAGTTCTACTAGGGATAGTACACTCACATTAATATAACTATGTTTAGCAAGCTACGTACCGGTCCCCTCTCGCCTTGCGGCCCAGGTGGCCCCTGAACACTTGCTTGTGGTGCCACTAGCGACGTCCCCGGTGGTCCTGGAGACCCAGGTTTCCCCACCGGTCCCTCAATACCCTGCGGTCCCTCAGGCCCCCGCTCCCCCGGTGGTCCCCGTGACCCTGGTAGTCCATTTATCCCTGCTGTCCCTGGCATTCCCATTACACCTTGAGATCCGGGTTGACCCTAAAATTGTTCAGTCAGTATAAAAAAAAACGAATTACAAAAAAGCTTGGGATCGAAAAATCGTATCAAATAAAATTATAAATTTGTTAAAATAATTCATTTCAAATGCCAAGCATGGTTATATTGCCTGTATCTTCCATGTCGCATTACAAACAGGCGTAAATTTAACGTAAAAATGTTTACCGGAGTCCCAACTAGTCCCGGAGGCCCCCTCTCACCGGGACTGCCATCTCTGCCTGGGTTTCCAGCAGAACCCTTTTCCCCTTTCATCCCTGCAATTACAAAAACGTCAAACATTATTGTCTACACTTGAATTAGTTGAGTCGTGGAAGTGGCTACTTAGTCGAGTACCTACCTTGCAACCAATGACTCATTAGCACGCAAAAAAGTCAGTTTGCATTTTATTCAACTTATTTTGGACAATTCCAAAAACAAAAGGTTGTATGTAAGGTATTCCATGGAGTAATTTACCTCTTATGAGCGAAGCGTTTACGTTAGTAGCGGGTCCAGGAGGTCCTATGGGGCCCGTCTCCCCTTGGGGCCCAACTGGCCCTGGTGGTCCCGGTTTACCCTAGAATAGTTGTTTTTTTAACTCTAGCGATCATAACTCATAATTTGGGTTAGTAAAATCAAGCGGAAAATAACATGGTATCTCCCTAAAATACATAAAATCACGCCTGTTTTCCATAAAGGTAAGCAGAGATCACGGATCTCCATTTGCTCCATTTGATCTCCATTTCTACCCCAGATTAACCCAAAAGGTAGTACTATATAATAACTAAAAAAACTTGAGCACTGGTAGTCTAATGGTAGCGGCATTGACTTCCGATCCTAAGGTCATGGCTTCAAATCAAGTACATGTGACATGTGCACGAAAAAAAGCCTTTAAGGCACAATTAAAATACTTTCACCACACTGGTTCGAAAGAAATACTGGCTAGTAGTAGTAAAAAACATACATCTTTTCCATCTCTTCCATTTATTCCCGCGAATCCAATTGGCCCCGGCTCCCCTTGATCACCTGTAATATTGGAAATCAACAATTTTAATTGAAGATCATCATGAAGTCGTCTAGTTTTTATCTAGTGCATAAACGCGACTACAATATGTAAATAAATAGCTTCGAATGAAGCTGTTCGCATAATTGTGATTGAACTTCCCGTATGAGTAAGTTAGTTTAATCATTATTTTTTTTACATATTTCTAACTTCTTCAGTGTAAATTTTGCTGACCTTTTTCTCCCACATCTCCCCTGTCTCCTTTGGGACCTGGTCTACCCGGTTCTCCCGGCGGACCTTGAACTGAAGAACCCTTCAAAATAAAATAAAATAAAATAGGGGCTATGCATAAATAATTCTATAGGTTAGAAGATACTTTGGTAGGTACATAATCTTCTTATAATAAAAAAACTAAAGCTAAAAGTTTAATAAAATAAAATTAATGTAAGTAGTTTTGTCGTTCCATTGTAAGGTGATTTGAGAAATAATTAAATAATATATCATTTGTTCTATAATTTAAATTGCACGTAAATTAAGAAATTTAACGTAGTTTATGTGTAAAAAATTACTTACACTTACTGCTAGCCCAGGCACACCCGGTTCTCCTCTATCTCCTTTAGGCCCCATCGGTCCAACAGGCCCTTCTAGGCCTCTGTAACCCTAAAAAAATTACATAAATATAAAAAAGTGGGTTTCAAGAAGAATACGGTAAATGGAAGAGTCATGAATTAAAGTTTAATGACGTGGTTATAAAACTTACCGGTAACCCAGTGGGCCCTCGTAGCCCTACTTCCCCTTTCGGTCCTGTGAGGCCTTGGGGACCCTGTGAAGATACTCTGAGTTTTAAATCATATGAGGAATAACAAAAAATAATGTATAACTTACGTTTGATACTGACTTTATTATACGTTTTTTTTTTTCAAGAAACTTGAACATAAAAACAAAAAAAGAGACATATTTTAACTAAATTTTTAAATGTGTTTGTCTATTATATTCACTTAATCTATAATAGGCTATCTTATCTTCTATAATATAAAAATGAATCGCAAAATGTGTTGTAAGCGCATAACTCAACAACGCCTGGACCAATTTGGCCAAATCTTTTTTTAAAATGTTCGTTGAAGTTCAAGGATGGTTTTTACGGCGAGAAAAATTAGAATTATTGCTGGAAAAACCCTAAAAATAGCCCTTTTCTTTTTCACCGTTATAGTACATGTACCGGGTACCACGCGAGCGAAGCCGCGGGCAGCAGCTAGTAATCTAATAAATCTATCTTAAAGCTTACGGGTGGGCACGTGGTATTGCAAACTCCTAACGATGGGATCGTATTCAGCGAGGCGTCTACTCCAATCTGAACAAAAAAATTTGAATTAGGTCTCTTAGACCCCTTGACCGAACACAGGTTACTAAAATCACTATGTTAATATCGCAGGGTCTGAGAGACACTTTGACCGAGGACGGGTTATGAATAAGTACAAATTGACTTTTAATTTTATTAAGTACTATTATTTATTTTATTTTTAAAAACTTACTGGCGTTGATGTTGCCGTCAAAAAATCTGCTTCATCCTGAAAAATAAATTCATAATTATATTGTTTCCATTAGGTACTTCGCTTCTCGATCTTTTCCCCTTTTTTAGGGTTCCGTACCCGGGTGCTAATGGGATCTCTAAGCCTTCGTTGTCCGTCCGTCCGTCTGTCAGCGGGCTGTATCTCATGAACCGTAATAGGTAGAGTTGAAATTTTCACAGAGTATGTATTTTCTAGATAAATGGAGAGATTTAGGGGAGGCCTACGCCATGAAGGCGATTACTGCGGAGATTGAAACCATTTAAAACAAGTGAAAATGATTGTTTTTTGTACTATGTATTTATAAGTAGTAGATAGAGTAAAGGCTTTTTTATTTATTTTTATTTTATGTATTTCTAAGGCCTGCTTTTAACAACAAAATCATCAATATTTTCCTGCCCTAATCCCACTCTATGTGGGGTCGGCACAGCATGAACCTTGGATCATACTGTAAGAGTTTTGGCTAAGGTGTTTTAGGACCGGCCGCCTGCCTGACGTCAACCCTCCTTGGGAATACTTGCTTATTGTATCTCATCATGTTGGATACTATCCCTTAGTCGACTTAACAACAAAATGATGAAATAAAATAAAAAGGGGGGCCATACAATGAACATTAATGTAGCTAGGTACATGTACGATGGTACGAAAACCTTCGTGTGCTCATTCGACTCGTGCTTGACAGTTTTTTTTATTTATTTAGATTTAGATACATACAAATATTCAAAAAACTTACAATTTCGTCGCAACTTTCGTTTGTGATGTTGTAAATGTTACAACTAAGGGATAGCCACTGGAGATCTACCTGAAAAAAAAATAATAAAAAATGTTATGTAAATAAATATAGTGGGGGAGAAAAACATCCTGATTGAAGGAAACCGAGATGTTCAAGTTCGAAGACATGCATCAGGTATGTATTGAAATGAAAGAAGCCTCTTTAGGGAACACTTATCACCACACTTGTTCTCATAACACAATTTAAAGTAAAAGTAGTACCTAGCACTAGTAGTAATAGTAGCAGTAATAGTAGTAGTAATAGTAGCAGTAATAGTAGCATTAATAGCAGTAATAGTAGCAGTAGTAGTAATAGTAGTAGTAGTAGTAATAGCAGTAGTAGTAATAGTACTTAGTAGCAGTAACAATAGATTAATAGGTTTAAGACGTGTCCAAGTGATCCCCGTGATTATAAATTAATAAAAAATTGACTCTAACTTTACTAGTAATAGTAGTAGTAGTAACAGTAATAGCAGTAGTAGTAGTAATAGTTGTATTATTATAATTGTACTTACAGGTGCCGGCGTACCATCATCATTGGAGACGATGGTGACCCACTTGACGTCCTGTTGCCTCATGAAGTCTGTCTCCGCTACATCTTCTGGTTCCAACTGTAAATTAATTTAAAGAAAATCTACATAAGATTAAGAAATGCATAGTTAGTGGCTCAAAAACAGCAGGCACAAAATAAGCTACCAGCTTTTGTTTTATTACCAGCCATGGGAAGAAAAAAACACTTCCCATTTAATAAAGGAGATGTATCACAAATGTATGGAAGCTAGGCCTGGTATAAACTTGTATAAAGATTGCTAAATATATGCAAATACTTTTCAGATTTCAGATAATGGCAGCTGATTATCTGTCTTGCCATAAATTAATGTCTATGTAGGATTTATGCGTTATCTTGTTTTCCTTTGATAAAAAGTAGCTTAACCCCCGCATACTCAAACGCGACTTAAGAGCTGAGCACGTCTCTTGAGACGTGCTTGAAACTGTCAGAAAACCGTAACTTGTTACGGTTTTTCGACAGTTTTTGATGAAAATCTAACAAAAACTCGTCACTTGAGACGTGCTCAACTCTGAGATGCGTTTTCGGGGGTTAAGCTACTTTTTATCAAAAGAAAACAAGATAACGCATAAATCCTACTTAGACACTAATTTATGACAAGACAGTTAATTTGAAATTTATAAAATTTTGACAATTGACAATGTCATTCATATCAATCGGGTCGTCAGCAGCTCTCTTTTTCTTGCAGGGCTGTGGGTGAGGGCCTCTGGCATGATCAGACACTTACCTCCATACAGTCCACGGCCACATGTATAGTTTCGTTGTCCACCGCCACATTCAATTTGTGCCATCCAGATGTGAACAGCTGAAATCACATTCAATTAACAATATTGCCTACCACTAGATCTTGCGAGATTAAATTAAGTTTATTCAGTACGTGTTTTAGCTAGACCAACTGTACTCTTATTAACTAAAAAAAAAGTAAGTTCGTATGAGCTAGTGACCAATTCTTGTGTCGGAGTTTTTAGGCCGCCTAAAGGCCTCAGTCATGGCTTAACGACTTAAAAGCCGGGACCGGCAACAGCCCCGCTAAATACATAGAAACCAGTAGTGTCGCTGCGACACGTCGTATGCTGCTGCCTCATGTCGTCCGCTGCCAACTCGTACCTTTAAGAAGTTGCTACCTGACGCTGAACAAATCATCTAGTATAACTTCTAGAATGGTAAATTCCTTAGTGCGTACTCACTTCCCAAGAATCAAACATAAGTCTCATCTTTCTATAGAAGACTGCCAGTTTTTTGGCCTTCGGCAGCAGGGTCAGAGAGAACAGCATCTCCTTAGACCTGGCTTTGATCAGGCTCCAGGGTCGGCGCTGGCCTCTGGAGTTGAACGTGCCTACCACGCTAAAGCTATGTGGAAGACCATTTGGGAACACCTGCCTGGACAAGGAATCAATAAATATTTGAGGACATTTCACACAGCGCCATTAGCCCCAAACTTAGCAAAGCTTGTACTATGGGCACCAGATGGCTGATAGAATACTTATATACTCTGTTTTTTGTAAATACATATCTACTTATAATACGTAATACTACAACACCCCGGAAGAAATATTTGCAGAACCAGAACATACAAACATTCCTCCCGTAGCGGGAATCGAACCCGCGCCTCTTACGTCTCAGCCGAGCACTCGCCCGCCACGCCACCGAGGTCGTCAAATAAAAATGAAGTCTATAATTCTAATTGATGTTATGGAAACAAAGATCTGCACTGACGTCACGCAGTGGGGTGTATTGTGCATTATCCCCTTGCTATCAAATGAAGTCTTCTTACAGTAAAAACTATCTACGGTATTTAAGGTAGTTTCCCTCCGTGTGGCATAGCCATGGGACACCCGGTAGATGTTGAAAACTCTAGTTTAAACGTATAGAAACTGTCTGGGGAAAAGATAATTCAGTAGTAGAAAAATAGGACTGCCATTTTCAAGGATAGCTCTTGCCTCCCTCCTATATAACACCCTGAGTCAAGTAGAAGTGTCCAGTATAGTCAGAATTGTCTTCTTAACGAGATAGGCAGACGATAGACTCAAAACCATGGACCATGGATGGTTATGACTTGCACAAAACCGTGATGGATGGCTCAAAGGGCATTATATCCAGCAGTGTGAAGCTATAATGATGATACGTTTCTTGCTACTTACTGAAGCTCCATGGTAAGATTCGCCCCTGCCCCTATCCTATAAGCCCTTTGCAGTTCTCTGGAGCCCTGGACAACAGTGACTCCAGTGGTCTTCGGCCGATCCAGGCGGTACACCGCTATCAGGTCCAGGGTCTGGAAGTCCACGTCGCCAGGGTTGAGGGGGGAGCATTGTGAGTTCCATGTGAAGGGGGATATTGTGGTGTTATCTGGAAATTATGGAACATTTGCTGGACCTTGAATCGCGTCGTCACCGAGCTTGAACGAGGACTTTGGCAAGGGTAAATTAAAGTAGTACTTGCATAAAAAGGGCTTTATACAAGGGCTACTGCACACCAACGCACCATATTAGCTACGCTTTTTTCTCTAAGGCGTGTCGTTCACAAGAAGGAGAGTCGAGGTGGAGGCGGATAAGGCGCTAAAAATTCTAACAAATCTGGTAGATTCAAAATAATGTGCCTGGACTCCGCAGCGATTCTCATATATCTGTGAGAGACGCGTCTAAAACATATGGGCTCCGAATCGGCCAATATTATTTTTTCCAAGATTATGTACATTATAATAATTTAATATCCATACTCACCCGACGATTGCGCCAGACCAGTATGACTAGCTGTCAATAAAATGACTAACCTGAAACCAATGAAAGATTTTCAGGAAACCTCTCAGATTGCTGTGTAGGTTGGGTTTGATTCTCAGCCAAGACAAACAGATGTTTGGTTTGGATCTGGGTGTGTTTTTCTTTATTTTTTTCTTCAATTTATTGATCACTTTGCCATAATAAGTACCTACATGCTCCACTTTGAGGCTAGATGGCGCTGCGTGATGCCCTCTTTTATATTTATTTATTTATTGGCAAATTGATACATCAGACGGCCTAGTATTATATCCCGATACAATGAGTGGGTCAACAAATAATTGATCTGCCAAATGGTAGGCGACCCACTTGTGGACGACCTTCACTAGTCAATCAGTTAGTTAGGCCAATGATGACGAGGACCTTGGGTTTGGCGAGGAACCTTGGTAAGAATTTTAATACAAGATTATGAACAAGAGTTTTGATAGAGGATAATGGAAAAAGACCGCTTATTCTTTGCAGATAACCGCATTCAGAAAACCAGTGATCTGTGAAGATATTTTTTCATTCAAGATAACTGGTTGTTTCAAAGGATCATATTTTCCAGATATAGGTACCCCCGAATACTCGAACGCGACTCAGAATTGAGCACGTCTCAAGTCACGAATTTTTGACAGATTTTCATCAAAAACTGTCAAAAAAACCGTGATTAGCATCATTCATCATTAATTCTTAGCAGGTGTTAAGAAAAAATATTCCTTGGAACTGAACAGTTAAAGGAACTTTAGTTAGGCCAATGAGATGCAAGCCTTGGACTTGGCTACGAGAAACTTTTGTATAAATTGACTGCCTCGGTGGCGTGGCGGGCGATTGCTCGGCAGAGACGCAGAGGCGCGGATTCGATTCCCGCTGCGGAAGAAATGTTTGCATGATCTGTAAATATTTCTTCCGGGTCTGGGTGTTGTGGTACCATGGTACCTGTAGTTTCTGATACCCAGGACACAGGGAATCCTAGTGTGGGGTCAGGACTATGTATGTGACTGTTGGGTGTTATTTATTTATTTATAAAAAATACGTAAGACAAGATTAGGTATCTATCAAAAAAACAGTAAGTGCTGTGATGCCTTTTGAATACAATACAATACAATAATTTATTCACAAAAACACAGTTAGGTTAAAAAAATATAGATAAAGTTCAATCATATTGACTGCATAACAGAGCGTGAGAATTCGTAAAGGAAATACTTAATTAAAGATTTTTCGGATGTTTATCATGATCATCATTTTCTTGACCTTATCCGACTAGGTGGGGTCGGCATGACATGTTTCCCTCTTCCATCTTCTCCTATCACTCTTCATCTCAGTACTCACTTCTTTCAGACTTTTCGTCACTCTCTCTTGATGCAAAAAAGGCGATTTGTAAAACATAATTCGTACAAACAGACTTTTGCATTTATAATTATGTAATGGATTTTATGCGACACTACTAATTTCCTTCTAAGTATAAAATATGTAGGTAGGTACGAAAATATAGCAACAAGTGGTACCTATATAGCGACCATAAAAATGACGATGCGAATATAAAAAGAAGTTATCTCAAAATGCAAATGGTCGTATTTTTACGAGCGCACATAAACGGCAATTTAAAGCACCATCAATTTGATCATCAAGAGATTTCTCAAACATTGTACCAACTTATTTTAGGTACAGTCAGCAACGAAAGTGGATTAACAGTTTTTTTTAATACACGTTTTCTTCTCGATGTGTAGCAAAATCATTTCTCTGCTGTAGGTACTGGGAGCAAAGAAAAACAGAATGCGTCCAGCTGCTTTTCTCCCCGAGCATGTCGTAAAAGACGACTAAGGGATAGTATCCTCCACAACCTCAGACCAAATAAAAAGAAAAGACCCCGCGCCGCGAACAACAAAAGTGAAGCCACCTTTTTATCTATGTGTGTGTCGAAGGTTTTAAGGTTGTGTGTTCCATGTAACCTAAATTCATAGTATAATAATTAAGAAACGATGCTATTTGAAGTAGGTACTTACAAGTGAAAAGTGATTCCGTGAGACTTTTTATGTGATTTGCTGCTGTTTTTACAAGTTTTCACTACACAGGGAGGCATAATTCTATTTTTAAAACTCGTGACGTACTAAGAGCGA
Organism: Scotopteryx bipunctaria; assembly: GCA_949320045.1. Lineage (NCBI taxonomy): Eukaryota > Metazoa > Arthropoda > Insecta > Lepidoptera > Geometridae > Scotopteryx > Scotopteryx bipunctaria. Next base: position 1,516,268 of record OX439464.1, on the reverse strand, counting down.
TGAGCATGGTTTTAGTGTAGGTGTGTGCGTGAGCGTGTATGTTTACTTGTAGGAGCACGGTTTTGTGTGGCTTCACTTTTGTTGTTCGCGGCGCGGCGTCTTCTCTTTTTATTTGGTCTGAGTCCACAACATGGTGGACCACCTATTATGAGCGATGGGCTGATAACCTGTCTGTCACCATGGTTCACTATTCTTAATATGATTCTATCTTCTATCTTGATAACATTATGTTTTATCATTAACTTCCGTTGCTGACTGTACCTATTATTGACAGCATTATGTACGCGAAGGGGCGGGCGCGACGCTTGCTAAAGATTAATGGGTTTGATTCCCGGGATTCGAAAGAATATTTTTTTCGGAAATGTTTTATTTAAGTATGTAGATTATGTAAGAACCTATTTGCTTCTCTCCTAGCACAGACAGTAAGAAAATGTACACAGTAGGTAACTTCAATAATTAAAATATTAGGAATAAAACATTTATCCTTAAAAATACTTGATCCGTAGGCTTAATTAAGTGGATGTCAAAGCTAAGATAATTTAAAAACGTTACCAAATTGCAATACTCATGTATTTTTCCCTATTTATAAAACCAAAAATTCAATCAAAACAAGAACACTACATAAGTCAAAATATAATTTCCTTTCTTAATATTTTTAGTTTTTCCCCCTATTTCAACTTTTTAATTCTACTCGTGACACAGGCGGATTGTTATCATCCACTCAGAATATTTGCCTCGTGGGTTTAGTAGGGTTACCTACTATTAATAAATAATAAATAAACACTTACCAAATTGCAAAATTCATCTTATTTACCTATTTAAAAAACTAAAACTCTAACGAAAAATAACACCAAGTCAAAACATAATTCCCCCCTTTTAATTTTCCATCCAATTTAGACTTTTTAATTTTCCCTCCGATTTCAACTTTTTAATTTCACGCGTGGCAAAGACAGGGAGTGCCATACATCCACTACCGCAGTCTAATCAAACCGAGATTTGTCTGCGAGACAAATATTTCAATTAATTTGTATGGTGACGTTTATAAATACTCTACAATTGTGTGTACAGATGTTTGTATGTTGTATAGTTTGTATGGTAGATAGGTAGGCGAAAGAAGTAGGTAGAGCAATAAAATAAATCAATTTTAGACCCACTTGGTTTCATTGTAGATAATTTAATTTAGTCTGCTTATTGGCAAACGATTGGCTGTTTTCTGCAATACCTACTCAAATGTTAGGTACTTACGTCATCTCCCTGCCCTTATCCTACTCTATGTGGGGTCGACACAGCATGTTCCTTGGATCATGCTGTAAGAGTTTTGGCTAAGGTGTTTTATGACCGGCCGCCTGCCTGACGTCAACCCTCCTTGGGAATACTTGATTATTGTATCTCATCATGTTGGAGAGGATACTATCCCTTAGTCGACTTTTATACATGTAGCATGAACGCAGCAGCTGGACGCATTCTATGTTTTTTCTTTACTCCCAGTCCAGCGAAGAAGTACGCTAGTATGTTAGGTATGTTAAGTATTTAGAATAAATATTCTCAAAGCAGTCCTAATTAAATAATCCATCAATCACAGCATCATCACAGTCTTGAGCTAGCCTCGTTCATCCACGGTCCACAATTTTGTCCATTTGCCCATCTCGCTACAAATTGCAATACCTAAGGTAGGTTAAAAAACTTAACAACCTAGGTTAGATGTCTTTTAATCATGAACAAAGCTTCTCGCAAGAGCTAGTCAATGTAATTTTAATTGATCAAACAGACCGCTTTTGATCTTTGAACTTGTTCAAGTCTATCGGTAAATAGCATCAGCTTGATTGCAGGAATTTGACCCTATAATGATTTTCAGCCTATACCTACCTACCCCTACTATGACTAAGGCCTTTTATCATCTTTATTAGATGATTTATACACCGTCAGGAGGCAATTTTTACCTTCAGAAACGGGACGCTGTGGTGCCCGGGACGAATTAAGATGGACTAGGCTTCATCTACTCGTAGGTACCTACTATAGATGGTAAAAGGCCTTAGTTTTTAGTATCCAAGCGCAACCTTAAATTGTCGGTCCCGGCTTTTAAGTCGTTAAGCCATGACGGAGGCCTTTAGGCGGCTTAAAAACTCCGTCACAAGAATAAGCCAGCTCATACGAACCTACCTACTTACTCACTTAGCACAACCTTTTACTCCGGGTTCATTTTACATGACGCAAACTATACCTAGGTAGTTACTAACAGCTTTTTATTCTGTAGGTAGGTAACATTACGACGATCTAAATTAAACATACCTAATGTTTAATTTAGATCCAGCTCATACATCATCCATTACCTACTTTAATAAAGGACACGTAATACTTTGAATATGGGACACATTCTCAGAATCAGCATATTAAGACGAGTAATCTGTTCCGCGTGTATGGCATGCGCTTTGGTAACGTTTAATGGATTTTAATAGGCTGCGGAGTCACACCAGCCATTAGAACCTAATAAATGATTCTCTGCTACTTACTTTATTGTAACTGCCCTGTCTGTGTGCAAAATAACACGTAGGAAATATAGTTACCTACTTTACTACCTACCACGTAGTTTGAACCTGAGAGAAAAAGCTTGAATGTGGATTTTTTGATAACAAAAGATGTGTTTTCCCATTTTTTTAGGTATTTAGTTATTATTTTTCGTAAAATTAACATTATAACCCTGAATAAACAATAGGAAAGTCCTTGTTCGCAATTCGCAACCAACAGTGTTGGAAGTACGAATGTTAAATGATTGTGTCTATTCTATTATACCTACTTGGAAGAATAAATTCTATACCACTTTTTGAATAATGGCGCCTTCTCTAATTTCCCCTAAATGACAGACCGCAACTAACCTTTGACAGCACCAGCACGTTTACTGAAAACGTCAGCATCATAATTAAATTAGTTGTCACTGTCTTTTTGGAATGTGATGAAAAATTAGAGGACCATTTTTACTATTACTAGAATAGTCGTTCTTTCAAACCAGTGTGGTGAAAAGATTTAAAGCTTTCCATTTAAAAACAATTAATAAATTATTAGTCTTGTAAAAATATTAATAATTTTAAACATTTCTACTAAGTTTCAACTTGGCACAATTCGGCGGGCTCTAGCAACACCAAAACGTTTCATTCCACGTAGTGTAAATAGTTGGAAAGTTAATCGAGTCAAGAAACTAATAAAACTTTCAAACAGTCCGCCGTAGTCCGGAACGTAATTAAAGTTGTCTTTTAGTCGTCAACGTGAACAAGCGCGAGATTTCATCATTTTTTCGTTATCTTATAATAATTTATAGCCGATCAGTATAAACACAGGACCAAGGTGACCAAAACCCTTCTTTTAAACCGTTCGCAGAACTTAAACTCGTAATTTTGGGAACCTATAGGTTATGAGTTGGTGATCATTTCCAGATGCCGTTGTCCTGTCGATTTTACCAGGAGAAGTACCCTGAGGTGGAAGACGTAGTGATGGTTAACGTGCGGTCTATAGCGGAGATGGGCGCGTACGTCCATTTATTGGAATACAATAACATTGAAGGCATGATCTTGCTATCTGAGCTGTCGCGAAGACGTATTAGATCCATCAACAAATTGATCAGAGTTGGCAAAACTGAGCCGGTGGTCGTCATCAGAGTGGATAAAGAAAAAGGTAGCGGTTTTACTACATTTTTATATCACATTGTTTCTTATTCAACATTTTATTAGAAAAATTAAAAAGTTTCAGTCACTTTAAAAAAAAATCAGTTCTATATGTATGTATATTTCTATCTGTGTATCCTACTAATATTATAAATGCGAAAGTTTGTGAGGGTGTGTTGATGTATGTTTGTGCCTCAATCACACCGTGACTTCTGAACGGATTTGAATGAAACTTGGAATATACAAAGAACATGTGCTGGAATAACTTATAGGCTACTTTTTGTCCGGATACCATGCGAGCGAAGCCGCAGGCGAAAGCTAGTTTTAAATAAATTACACACTTCAGCTGCTAAATATATGCATTTATTCTTAATTAAATTAAAACAGTACTCTGACATTTGCCTACAAAAATTGAGGTATAGTCGCTCAAAAAAGTTCTACGACTCTTAAGGTTCATCTTAAATGAACAAGGTTGATTTTCCCTTGCAATAATATTCTGACAGTTATATATTGGCTTAGCACTATTTCAGTTACATAGGAAATTTTGTCAAAAGTGGTAGACTAATTTCTTGGTCTATGAACTGTAAATCATAAATTATTTGTGAACCTAGGTTTATGGTATTAGGCCTCTATACTCTGGTGGTATGGAGTATCTCACAAGGACAAGACATCAGGGAAATAGGTTGAATATATGAAACCAAACTCGTTGAAAGGTTGCAGATTTGTCCATTAGATTTGCAGCAATAGCAATAGCTATATACATTTGGTGTAGGATGTTAGTTTGTGAGTTATCTAAATTAACAGAAAGAAACTTTTACAAATATAATTTTCAAAATACAAAAGAAACAGTCGGGCTATCTAAAGGCTGTTGCAAACGGTCTATAGATAGCTCACCTGATCCAGCTCATAAGACAGCGGAAGTGTGCCCGTTATCTAAAATTAATAACCAAAATAGAAATAAATACTTTCCAGGCTACATAGACTTGTCAAAACGCAGAGTCTCAGCGGAAGATATAGACAAGTGCACAGAGCGGTATGCCAAGGCCAAAGCCGTGAACTCCATCCTCCGACATGTGGCTGAACTGCTTCATTACGAGAGCTCGGAGCAATTGGAAGAGCTTTATAAGAGGACAGCCTGGCTATTTGAGGAGAAGTATAAAAAGAAGGCTTCGGCTTATGACTTCTTCAAGCAGGCCGCTGTGTAAGTATCTATCATCTTAACTAGTAGTAGTAAGTAATTCACTCGCATCTATTTATTTTTCCTCTTACCTACTAACCTAATCAATTCACAAACATCCACTGCAAACATACAGACGACGTCAAACACACACACACACAGTCACTTACACATACCCCCACACACACACACTTACACATACCCACACACACACACACACACACACACAGTCACTTACACATACCCACACACACACACATACACATTCCATCTGTTACCCAGACTCTTACGAGACTACACTGCTCTCAGTGGAAACACTGCTCTCAGTGGAAATCATATACCTGGATAAAAAATAGCCTTTATGTTAATCCAGTACATTTACTATGTATATTCCAAGTTTCATTCAAATCCGTTCAGCCGTTTAGGCGTGATTGAGGCACAAACATCCAAACTCACAATTTTTCACATTTATAATATAAGTAAGAAGTAAGATTTATAGCTTGCTTTTCTCAACAACCCTATGACAAGTTTTCTCTACATTTCAGTGATCCCTCAGTCCTAAATGAGTGTGGCCTCGATGAAAACACAAAGGAGGTCCTCCTGTCCAACATTAAGAGGAAACTCACCTCGCAAGCTGTCAAAATCCGTGCTGACATTGAGTGCGCTTGCTACGGCTATGAGGGTATTGATGCCGTCCGGACTGCACTTAAGTCTGGCCTCGCTCTGTCTACTGTCGACTTACCCATTAAGATAAACCTTATTGCCCCACCTTTGTACGGTAAGTTCTTAAGGAAAAATTAAGCGCTTAAGAAGCGCTCCTTTCGTAGCTTGCTTAGACGTTCTTGATTGATTGTTAAAGTTAAGCAACTATATGCGCGGTCACAAATTGGGATGGGTGACCGCAAGTGGCATTACGAGCTGAGCGCTTCCGTGCTTCGGAGGGCACGTTAAACTGTCGGTCCCGACTTTTAAGTCGTTAAGCCATGACAGAGGCCTTTAGGCGGCCTAAAAACTCGGTCACTAGAGTTGGCCACTAGCTCATACGAACATACATTCGTACAAGGAAAAATTTTAAAGTAGGTATTGTTCCGAATTTTTTGGAAAAGAAAAAAACTTCTCTGCTGGACTGGGAGTAAAGAAAAACCATAGAGTGCGTCCAGCTGCTTCTCTCCCCGAGCATGTCGTAAAAGTCGACTAAGGGATGGGATCCTCTCATTCAGTACACGTTTAGTCACCACTGTGTGTTCACTAGTATCAATAAATCAGTTTTATCAGTTAATATTCGCCTCAATCAAATTATTATCACTATCATCTAAAACTGTAGGGCACAAATTTTACAAGCCTAACCTACTAATTTCGATCTAAGCATATTTTCGACAGTTTACGATCTCGCGAGATTATAATCTAACGGCATTTACAATTTTACGGTGACATATATCATCATCATCATCATCATCATCATCTCCCTGCCCTTATCCCATTTAAGTGGGGTCGGCATAACATGTTTTCTTCTTCCATTCCCCTCTATCAGCCATCTCTCAGTGGTATATAATATTTTTTCAATATATTGTTATACTTATTTATTTATGTTTATTTTATAGTAATGACGACATCAACGCCAGAGAAAACGGACGGTCTCAAAGCTTTGCAGGACGCCATCGATAAGATCAAAGAAACCATCACTGCAGCCGGTGGAGTCTTCAACATACAGATGGCGGTATGTTCTAGTTATACTACTTCTTCCTGCCCTTATCCGATTGTGTGGAGTCGTTTTTAAGAGTTTTGGCTAAGGTGTTTTATGACCGGCCGCCTGCCTGACGTCAACCCTCCTTGGGAATACTTGCTTATTGTATAATAATAAAATATGTTTGTGAACAGCCGAAGGTGGTGACTGCGACGGACGAGGCGGAGCTGGCGCGGCAGATGGAGCGCGCGGAGGCCGAGAACGCGGAGGTGGCTGGAGACTCCGCAGAGGAAGACGAGGACCAAGGTATACTTATTAATGAGACCCTGAAATTTTCCCCTTCCTACCCCTCCAAGTATATATTATATAGTATAGAATTAGCTACATGAGCCAAATAAAGGAGAATGTAGCTGTCGGGTCTTATAAGGAGATCAAGGAGGCTGCGCTGGATAGAGATAAGTAGAATAAGCTGCATCACTCACCGACAAGAGCTAACTAACTGACTAAGGCCTTTAACCATCTATAGTAGATGATTTATACAGCGTCAGAAGGCGTTTTTATACGTTCACAAACGGGACGCTGCAGTGCCCGGGACGAATTAAGATGGAGTAGGCTTGCCCAGCACCTATACTATCCTCTCAGCTTAGCCGGCCTTGTCCACAGGAAAGACATGGTCAATACGTGCGGAGCTGACTAAGCCGCGAGCCGATAAGAGCACGGCTCTTAAATTAGAAGACCCCTCCAAGTTTTATACGTCTAGGACTTGAGCGGGTACACATTGGACGCTTTCAAACGCGCGTTTTGAGATCCGGGAGTTCTATTGAAGTGTACACACGCAAGCGTGCGCTTCTGGTCAAACGCGCGTTCACATATTTTCTAACGAACGCGCGTTGCACGGGCGTCAGCTGCGCGCTTCGAGATACAATATTGTTAAAATTTTGCACACTTAGATAAGGCAGAGTGTATTGGATCCTTGTGTGTGTAACCAATAACTATTGTACCTACATTCCTGCAAATAAATGATTATGATTATACATGAGCCGCCATCTTGTTTTACATTTGATCGCGCGCTTTTGTGTAGAGTAGACATGTTGAAAATGGAGAGCCAGACACAACTAATCACTTCGACGTCCATTTTCTAACTGAGCCAGAAATACACGACTCGCTCGCCGAACGCCGTGCTGAGCGCAGTGTGTAGTTTTCGGAGACTTTGTTTTTCTTATTTTCTTTTCTCATCTTTTATTCTTGCACCTTTTTGGTGCCTTATCTCTATGTTATTGCTATGTTTTTATTATCTAGTATTACTTATTTTGTATTACTTTCTACCGCTCTTATGGTTAAGTCTGCGTTGCTTATCAGTAACTTGAGTCTTTTATATTTAGGTAAATATTTGTTTGTGTTCCAGGAATGGGCGACGCGGGCATGGACGATGCCGAGCCCCAACAGAACGGAGCATCTGATGAGGAAGAGGATTAGAGGATATCACATGTACATTACAGCACATGTTACTGAATATATTATAACATTTTTATATACCATATTGCGTTTTATTTACGACCTCTTTCGTTACGTACGACGCTTTCTATTCGATACACATCGAACACCTTAGCAAGCAGTTTTGGCTAAAGTAGGTCGCACGAGGTGCATCGCGCGATTTACCTAGCCAGCGCATATTCGGACAGCGAGCGGTCCGCACTCATCAGCATATCATCAGTATCATTAGCATAGCGTCAAGCATTTATATTACTAGCTCAGTTCATATCAATCCAGCATCCCACTCTTATACATCCGCGTACGGTTACGTACACATACCATACATTTTGTATGGGAAAAAAGAAGCTGTCGCCTGTGCCATTTCCCGAGTAGTTTTTGGTTGGGAATCGGACAAATAAACAAACAACAACAAAGGCCTTTTACCATCTATAGTAGATGATTCATACATAGTCAGGAGGAAACTTTTACCTTCAACAAACGGTGCGCTGTAGTGCCCGGGACGAATTAAGATGGAGTAGGCCCAGCACCTATTCCATCCTCTCAGCTTAGTCGGCCTTGTCCACAGGAAAGACATGGTCAATACGTGTGGAGCTGACTAAGCCGCGGGTTTCCTCACAATGTTTTCCTTCACCGTTTGAGAGTACTGGTATTGGTATATAGCGCACATAAATTTTTCCCACAGTAAAATCCATTGGTACACGACCGGATTTAAACCCACGACCTTAGGATCGGAAGGCGGGGTAACTACCAACTAGAGCACCAGTGCTCTCATCGGACAAATATTTAATGAAATATTAGGAAAATAAAATAACACATGGAAATAATTTTGACAGTAGTTTTATTGAAAGAAAATGAAGTAGGTAACTTAGAAGCTAAATAATTAATTCTCAAAGCTATAAGTTGATAGTATTAGTGAATATTATTGAAACATTTTTGGCACAAAAAACTATCACATTCAGACTTGATTCAAAACATTTTGTTGTGACTACCTACCTACTCTGAAAGTTTTTCCCTCAAATACTTTCCCATTGCTGCCGTACCTACTTTTTATAACACTCCGCACATCTCTCACGGACTATTTTATCCCCAACTTTATTTTTGACTAGCTGCCGCCCGCGGCTTCGCTCGCGTGTTACCCGGATAAAAAATAGCCTAAATGTTAATCCAGCACATAATATAATATGTAAGTAGTAAGTAGTACCTACGTTAGTTATTTATTATTAGTAGGTACCTACCTACTTAATAGTCTAACCGCAATTCATTTATTAGCCCACTGTTAAATCTAAGTGTAATTTAAGTTTTTCGCATGTAAGTAAATATTAATTCTTATGGGAAACCAATAAATATCTTAAACCTGAAGTTTCATTCAAATCCGTTCAGCTGTTAAAGCGTGAAAGAGTAACAAACATCCATCGATGATTGAATGAAAGAAGAAGGGATGGAATATTAGTAAGAAAGGAGTGAATACTGAGATGACTGAAGAAAATATGTTGTGGCGACTGCCCACAACCTTAAATTTGATGTCCATAGGCTGGATATGTTGGACTGTTGAACAGCTCCGGCTTATGTGGCAATTTGATCATGTCACGTCACTAGTTATGTAGAATGCCCCCCCTCTAGTGGTCGCTCAAACCGCCGTTACGATCGCTTGACGGTTGGGGATTTTATTCGCACGTCACAACCGGTTGTTGCATTTAAGATTTGCTGTTGTGAACCCTTTTATTTCATGTGGTGTATCAAACAACAAATAAACCTAGTTATACTTCAACATTCAAGTTTAATTTTTACATAGGAGTGCAGATCACTCCCACACGTAGTCCTTGCACGATTCCGTTTTTGGGTGACTGTGACCACAATCTTTGAGGGGATAAGAGCAGGAAGAAGTTACGAATAGTCCTTATCAACCAACTCCTGAGTCTGCACGCCGGTATACTGTTCTCTCTTCACTGCTCTTTGTCGCTTTATCACCACCACCACAGCGGCGACAATGGCCAATACCACTAGAATACCTCCGATGATGAAGATGTAGTTCGATGTCTTCGCGGTAGACTGAATGTTCGAGTGCCTAGAACATAAAAAATATCATTTCTCCTTTTCTATCTAGTCGTGTCACAAGTTCTTTCGAATCAGTTTGGTGAAATGATTTAAAGTGCTTCTCAAAGACTCCATGTATTTGACCCATCTTTTTGAACATTTTAGTTACTACGACATGCCGATCACGATGTTTTTCTCCACCGTTCGAGAGTACTGGTATAGCGCACGTAATTTCGAACAGAATAATCCATTGGTGGACGACCGGATTTGAACCCGCGACTAGGATCGGAAGGCGGGGCCACTAAGTATCACTAAAGCACCAGTGTTATTTATAAAGATAGCAACATTAGATCACCAAATAAAAATCACCATTATGAGTACCTAAGTCGAAGCTTTATGGTACCCTACCTGACACTGATGTTTTCGGGCACGTCCAGGCTTCTGTTCCTGATGATGCTGGTGTAGTAGACCGCTGAAGCTCGGGGAGATCTCGTCCGCTCGGGAGATGAGAAGTCCACATTGTACAGACCGAATTTAGCTCTGGAAAATACGTCTTAAACACTAAAAATAATAAGATTCAACGAAGAATAGGATAAAAATATCCTATAAATAAATAACACCCGTAGTCTGGCAACGGTCTCTATAAGTATTTTGAAGCGCTCGTGGCGTTATGCAATGTTGTGCGCGGTCACAATTTCGATGGGTGACCTCAAGTAGCATTACGATGAGCGCTTCCGTGCTTCGGAGGGCACTTTAAATTGTCGGTTAAATTATGTAAGTAGGTATTATTTGTAATTTTTTTTGTAAATAATACCTATACCTACCTACCTACCAAATCTTACTTATCTTACTTATATTATAAATGCGAAAGTTTGTGAGTTTGGATGTTTGGATGTTTGTGCCTCAATCACGCCTAAACGGCTGAACGGATTTGAATGAAACTTGGAATATACATAGTACATGTACTGGATTAACATATAGGCTATTTTTTATCCGGGTACCACGCGAGCGAAGCCGTGGGTAGCAGCTAGTGTTATATATTATTTAGTTCCTCAATGTTACTTACTTGTATCCGTCCATCCATTCGAAGCAGTCCATCAAAGACCAAGCTGTGTATGCTGTTACATTTATTCCATCTATATTGATGGCCAGCAACACCTGAACGAAACAAGTACTTATTTCAAAGTGTCATTAATTACAAAACAAGAGTCAAGTCAGCAGGTACCTACCTACTCCGTTAATACCCAAGATTGCTCTAATCAATTGACACCTCGACACGAAAGAAGTAGGTACCTACCTGTTCGATATGCTCCTTGATGAATAGAATCCTGTCCTCATCCTCCAGCTTTCCGTTGCTCCCAGCGCCGTTCTCTGATATGATGGTGGGCATCACTCCGTATTCCTTCTTCACCCACTGCAACTGCTTCCGTAAGCCTTCTGGATGTTTCTAGAAATATGTAGGTAAGTGAGATACCATTCAGAAGCTACCCACTACGAGAGAAATAACTTAAGTATAAATATTATAAATGCGAAAATTTGTGAGGATGTTTGGATGTTTGAGCCTCAATCACGCCTAAACGGCTGAACGAATTTGAATAAAACTTGGAATATACATAGTACATGTGCTGGATTAACATATAGGCTACTTTTTATCCTGGTACCACGCGAGCGAAGTCGCGGGCGGCAGCTAGTAACTTATAATAAAACCTGTTTACGTGAAAACATAAATTTTTAAGCCCCATAGAAAAAGTGTTTTATGTTTGTAGTGTGTATCTGTGTTTGTGGCATCGTAGCTTCCAAACGAATTTACCGATTTGATGAGGATTTTTCTGTTGAAAGCTAATGTGATAGAGACGTGATCGTTCTTAGCTATATGCAGATCATCAGCTCATTTTATACTTACTTCAAAGTCACGTAAGCAAAGGATCTTTCCAACTTTCACAGGTAAGTACCTACCGGATTTTGTGGTGTTCTTTTCGTGGTAGGACTTGTCCACATCCACCACCTAAATAGGTCCACATAATTAAATCTTCCCGTGCACTACCGCCTCCCGTTAGTGAAGGTAAAAGTTGACTCTATAAAATCGTATAAGATAGTTAGGCCTTTTTTTGGGCCTACTGCAAAGACTTACAGGATATGTTGATCTAGCGGTGGGATCCCAGGATGGGTGGATGTCCAGGATGGCGTCGATCTGAGGGGCATCTCCAAGTGGCCACGGCTTCAGGACTTCGCTTGCATTCGCTCTGCGGATGGTGCGGCTGGTGTAGTAGTTCAATGCGTAGAAGTCATAGGTTCCTGGAAAATATAATAATTAATAACACCCAACAGTTACATACATAGTCCTGATCCCACACTAGGATTCCCTGTGTCGTGGGTATCAGAAACTACGAGTACCATGGTACCACAACACCCAGACCCGGAAGAAATATTTATAGATCATGCAAACATTTCTTCCGCAGCGGGAATCGAACCCGCGCCTCTTGCGTCTCTGCCGAGCAATCGCCCGCCACGCCACCGAGGCCGTCAGATGATAAAATAAAGCTAATAGTGTTCCTCTGTTTAGATAGAATAGTTAAGATTACCTTTGATAAGATCCACTTCTTGTTTTGTTAGAGAAGGTAAAATCGAACGAGAATGACCAAGCTTCTTGCTGTAATCTACATATACCTTCTCGAGCGCTGGTGGCCAGCCACCGACTTTGGAATGTATCGGGAAGGAGTATATTCCGACCTGGAAAAAATACATACGTCATAATCATGCCTGTTGTTCATAGGGGTAGGCAGAGACCACGGATCGCCTTTTGCTTACCTAGGTTTTGAAAAATAAATTAGGAAAATAAAAAATAAGCATCAATAAATTAGTTTTAGTTGTGGCAATCCGACACTTGAAGGGTAGCTGTTACAAACGTCTTTTTAGCCATTTCGTTAGAACCAATGTTACTTGGCTATATTATATAGGTACTAGCTGCCGCCCGTGGCTTCGCTCGCGTGGTACCCGGATAAAAAATAGCCTATATGTTAATCCAGTACATGTACTATGTATATTCCAAGTTTCATTCAAATCCGTTCAGCCGTTTAGGCGTGATTGAGGCACAAACATCCAAACATACAAACTCACAAACTTTCGCATTTATAATATAAGTAAGATCAAAACCTGTAAGTACCGAAAAAATATCAGCTAGTCCGATTTTCGATTTCACTATCAGATACCTACCAATTTTAGCTACCAATTAGGTACCAAAGTTTTGTGTTGTGCAAAAACTATTTTTTTAATTTCAATAAAAAATAATTGTAAGGTACCTAATACTTACAAGAATTTGCTGTGCTAAATCAGCTAGCTCCTTATCTTCCTCTGATAAAGGTTCGAACCACATCTGCAAGTTAGTCAGAGCAACACGACCTAGAAAGACAAAGAAATTGGACTAGGTAAGTATATCAAAATAAATATATCTAATAGTTTGAGTTCTACACAAACTGGACTGTATCTTTCAAACATTGCATAGCCTGGGGTGATGAAGATTTGCTGGGAAGCATAATGAGCTTAATCGGTCTATGGGTTTTAAAATTGTTAAAAGTGCACCTCGGCAAATCTTCAATTTCTTTAAATTCCTCTCCATCCAAAGGTTGTCTGGAAGAGATCGCTTATCAGCGATAGAACCGCCCGTTTATACTTATTTGTTAACTAGTTATCATATTTATTAATTGTAAGGTGTGCAATAAAGAATTTTCATTCATTATTTAATTCATTCAAGGATATCGGGTTCCCAAGAGGGTAATTAGATAAAAGTTTTACAAATGTGTCGAATTGCGTGCCGAATTTTATTTGTACATTCCAAAATGGTTTTTATTTTTTATTCTAGCATGTATAGTTTTTGAAATAAAACAAGAAAAGTAAAATTCAGAAAACCGTTGCAACTTGAAATCCCTTTTGTTTCAGGTTAGACTGAATTTACGCAAGTAAAAAGCGCGCAAACTACCTACTAGTTAGAATTAGAATTAGATATTACCCTAACCTTGATACTTCGCTTTGAACTCGTCATTATAAATCCTCCAGGCCTTTGCATGAGCCAGCAGGATATGCTTGCTGCACAACAGCGATCCTTCAATGCTGACGATGCCAGGAGCTAGGATGCCGTACTGGTACGCCAGGTCGCAGATCACGCAGGGTTCGTTGATGGTGATCCAGGTCTTCACGCGGTCTGCGAAGTGCGTGTAGACTACACGGGCGTAGGCAGCGAACCAGTTGGCTATAAGTGGGTTTGTCCAGCCACCTGGAATAAATAAGAACAGTTACCTAATCACAAAAGGTTCTGATTTTTGATTATAGACAGGTACCTATATAATCAAAGGTTCTGATACTACTACATGTCGTGTCACTAGTTTCTTTCAAATCTGTGTTCAAATCCCATAGGCTACAAAAAAACGACCAACTTACCAAGATCCTGCAAACGCTGCGGTAGATCCCAATGGTAAATTGTGACGACGGGTTCAATGCCCTTCTCCAACAGAGCGTCTATCAGGTCACTGTAGTACTTAATGCCGTCTTTGCTGACATAGTATGTGAAACCCTTCGGTAATATTCTAGTCCAGGATATGGAGAACCTGGAGAATCACATTGAGTTTTCAGTTTTTCAAAGGCAGGAAGTGCATGTACAAAACCAGGCCGGAGTCAATAAGGACTGTGTGGTGAGGATGGAATTTGACCCTCGAGATACAGTTTTACACTAGTTCGAGGGAAAGCAGAAATCCTCGCCGCTCAACTTTGTCAATAAGGTCCCAGCGTGTATTTAAACGTTAGTTTAGTTTTAATTTAGTTCTATCTACATTAATTTAGTTTGAGTCTTAGTTTGGTTGCCTGGAAGAAATCGCATCAAGCGATAAGGCCACCCTTTGCCAGCAATTGTTAAATTGTTTGCAATAAAGCTTTTTTCATTTCATTTCATTTTCAATGGATTAGCAGGTTTCGCCCTGCTTTATATTAGCTGTAGGTAAGGATGGTATTCCTCTGTGTGTGTGTGGTGGAACGAAATAAATATTTTTATTCTTAAATAGGTTTCTTGGTTTGTCTTAGAATCCACTCATTTTACTTCTCTGCTGGACTGGGAGAAAACAAAAACAGAATGCGTCCAGCTGCTTCTCTCCCCGAGCATGCCGTAAAAGTCGACTAAGGCATAGTATGCTCTCCACGATGGACCATCTATATGGGCGATAGGCTGATCACCAGTCACCACGGCTCAACATATCCATCTTGGGACATTAAATCAGATAAGGTACTTGTGGTTCTGCCCACCTCATTAGGGATACGCGCGTGTGTATGTTATTTTTTTCATGTTTTTATTTGGTAATAAATAGGGCAGATTAATATCTCTGATTAGTCAGTTTATATAATTTCTTTTACGAAGCATATTTTTGCCTACTTTTACAAATAGAACTGTACCTATGTTATGTAGGTATCTGCATTATTAGCTTATCAAACTGAATGCAGTCTTCAAAATAGGACATGAAAATAGGAAAATAGGATGATTGAGGTATGGTACCTGTAGAAATTGACTCCCAACTCCTGAACCATCTCTACGTCCCTCTTCCAGAGGTGGTAGGAGTCGCAGGCCACGTCTCCATTCTCATCTTGGAGGTTGTTCTTATCATGCGAGAAGTGGTCCCATATGCTTTCGCCTTTATCTGAAACAGAACATAACATTAAACATAATTTATTTGGAAAAAAATACATTATTTCAATATTATTGTCACCGTCGCTCACCATATCCATCTTGGGAGTCTTGGAATAAAAGCGGATGCAAGTTTTCTTACGATTGCTTGTGTCTCTGCCCACCCTATTAGGGATACGGACGTGATAATATGTATTATGTATGTAACATTACAATAAAACAATTTGAACACGTAAAAAACTGCCTTAGTTAACTTAAAAACTGTATCGCAGTTTCCGGTGCTCTATTTACTTAACTACAGGTTTTTTTTACAAAGGCAAATTATAATCACATCAAAAACTTTAGGTAGGTGATCGGTCTAATAACAAGAAATGAAAATAAGCTCAGTTTTCTGTCTAAGTTCGGTTAAGGTACAAATAGAAAACATATTATGTAGGATCTAGTACAATATTGTAACTAGCGCGAAGCTTTGAAGCGCTCGTGGGGTAGCTTGCTTAGATGTTCTTGATTGATCGTCAAAGTTAAGCAACGTTGTGCGCGGTCACAATTTGGATGGGTGATCGCAAGTGGCATTACGAGCTGAGAGCTTCCGTGCTTCGGAGGGCACGGTACCTACCGGCTTTTAAGTCGTTAAGCCACGACGGAGGCCTTTACTTTAGGCGGCCTAAAAATCTGTCACAAGACTAGCTCACACGGACTTACTTATGGTAAAGAACGAGCCGTCGTCCGTTGGTACAATATTATAACTAAGTATTACAACTAAGTATTACCTACTAGGTACCTATATAATTTTCTTCTTAGATTTAATTTTATTTGAAATCCTGCTGGATGATGTTACATTAGTCTATTTTTCGAATCGATGAATAAGTTCTAGATCAAAAAATCTCACCACTGATGTTCCAGGCGCCTTCCATCTGGTACGCTGAGGAGGCGACTCCGAACTGGAAGGATGGAGGGAATCCCAGGTCTTTCTTCAGCTCTCCCGTACTCCATGTCAACGATATGAGCCCACTTGAAAACAACCGATTTTGTTGTTATTATAATAATTATCACCTGCCATGTACTTCACTGCTGGACTGGGAGTAAAGAAAAAAACATAGAATGCGTCCAGCTGCTTCTCTCCCCGAGCATGTCGTAAAAGTCGACTAAGGAATAGTATCCTCCCCAACATGATGGACCATCTGTATGGGCGATGGGCTGATCACCTATCAGCTGGTTCATATCCATATTGGGACTTGAATCAGGAGTGGCTGCAAGTTTTTTTATGATTACTTATTGCTCTCCCCATCCAGTTAGGGAGACGGGCGAGATAATTATGTCTGATGTATGTATGTACCTACATAATTATCGCCCGCTCTCCCCTACTATGTAATAAGGTCGAATAATAAATTATTGATTATCTTTTTAACATTATTAGAGTCGATGCACACGGAGCGTTGAGCCGGCCGCCGGCCGCCGGCCGCCCCGGCCCCCACGCATAGTGTTTAGAGATGGGCGGGTGGGTAAAAATTCGGGAGGGTAAAATAGGAAGGAAAGGGGAAAATAGGTAAAAATTAAAAAAATACCCATTTATACCGGGTATTATTTATTAATACCTACCGGGTAAAAATTCGACCTGTATTTTACAATTTTTTTAACCGATTGCCTAGATCCACCTACCGGACCGTAACCGTACCGTAACGAAAACGATTTTTCACTCACCTTTTGTTTTGTTTATACAGAAATTCACAATTCAAAAGACAAAACAAAATGGCGGCAAAGCCACGCGATGGACCCCCCACCCGCTCCCGTATTTGTACATTTGTACCCAGTATAAAATGTTTTATTCGGGTTTATTTTACTTAATACTAAATAAAATAATAAATAAATAGTGGCGGACATTCTAACACAGCACCATCTAGCCCCAAACTAAGAAAAACTTGTAATATGGGAACCAGATGACTTCTTCTTCTTCTCGTGTCGATGCTTCGTTAAAATAAATGTTTTTAGAGTAAAAGATGGCCACCTCAATCGCGCTATCTGTAGCGGCGTTGAGGTCATCTCTTGTGCAGGTGGTTGGACACAGGGGGCACACCAGCAGGTGCAGCATGGTTTGCGCCGGAGCACCGCAGTCGCATTGTGCCAAACTAGGCTCCCTAAATCCCCATTCGCACATGTTGAATCTGCAACGACCAACTTGGGTGCGGAGCCGATTTAACGACTTCCAGACTGGCCATGGCAGGGCGTGTCCTGGTGGTAATTTTTCCTGTGGGGTGATAAAATTAGGAGGTGGGGGTTTTTTCTCCTTCCAAAGCTTATACTTTGCGGAAGCCGGATGGTCATTTGAAGCCTGTGTGAAACGCTGAAAGCTTTTGCGGCTTTTGAGGCGAGCTTCAGGTATTTCGTGACCATACAAAGGATGTCGGTTATCACTCTCTTGCTTGGATTTCTCCATTGAACAAGCTACATCCCGTCGCACGCACGGTGGTGTGATACCTGCTAAAGGATATAGCATGTTGAGAGGAGTTGGCTTGAGACACCCAGTAATTATGCGACACGTTTCGTTGAGCGCTACTTCAACGAGTTTGGCATGTGTAGACCTGTGCCACACTGGGCACCGGCGGAGATGCACAGCGCCATACCAGTAGAACGTAAAACGTCTGGCGCTGCTCCCCACTTGGTAGATGTTAGACGCCGTAGTAGACTGTTGCGAGAGCCGACTTTCATCTTTGTCTTTTGACAGTGTGGTTTGTAACACAATGATCTGTCCAGTGTTACGCCAAGATACTTTGGATAGCGCTCACATTGGATGGTAACTCCTTGCCACGTGATGTTGAGAGACCGATCAGCCTGGTAGTTGCGCAAGTTGAAAGCGCAGGCTTGAGTTTTTGATGGATTGGGTTTTAGACCATTTGCATCGTAGTAGGCTCCTAGTTCTTCAAGGGCGACGGTCAGGTTCTCTTCCGCCTCTTCAAAGGTTTTTGTCTGGGTGGTCAAAGCTAGGTCGTCCGCGTATAAGAAACGGGTTGTATTTGGGCTGCTAGGTTGAGCGTTCGTATACAAATTGAACAGGGTTGGTGCAAGGACACTCCCTTGGGGAAGTCCGTTTTTGACGCTGCACCATCTACTTTTTTCCGAAAGAAGGTGAACTTGAAAGCGGCGGTTACGAAGCAGTTCACCAAGTATTTGAACAAACCCAAGATCGTTGGTCAAATCTTCAACTTTTCCTAGGAGTTTTCGGATGTTTACGGTATCATAAGCAGCAGTTAGGTCAACTAAAACCATGCCTGTTATATTGTTCGTCTCAAAGCCGTCCTCGATATATTGGGAGAGTCTAAGAGTCTGCCCACAACAGACTTTTCCGGGTCTAAATCCTGCTTGTTCGTGGATCAGTTTTGAATCCACAAGTGTTGTGAGACGGTTGAGGAAGAGTCTCTCAAACAGTTGGTAAAGGTGACACAACAATGAAATGGGCCTGTAGCTTTTAGGGTCATCGTGGAACTTCCCAGGCTTTAAAAGTGCCACAACCTTTGCTCTACTCCACATTTTTTCCACCAGATGACTGATAAAATACTTATATACTTTTTATTTGTAAATACGTTTGAACACCCAGACACAGAACAAACATCTATATTCATCACACAAATATTTTTTCTGGGTGGGGATCGCAGCCACAACCTTCAGCGCAAAGGAAGAGCTACTACCAAGTAAAAACCCAAAGTTCGGGTTTTTACCGGGTAAACGCCCATCTCTGATAGTGTTGTATCAGCTGACTATAAAGGGCTTAATTGATAAGATAGAATTTGCTCGCGTTATCTCTTAATATATCTATTAATCGATATCACATACTCACATACATCATTTACTTCAGCCAAACTGGAGATATAGTTTATGTAAACAAACCGAACCGGAACTTTTAAGTAATAGGTAGGTACTTATTATAGTAAAATTAAGATGTAAAAAATAATGTTGAGAGGTTCAATTTACCTAAAACTAAAGTGATTTCATCGTAATAACGAAAGTAGGTACGAGTACCTATACCAACAATCAAGTTCATAACCATATTTTTGTAACATAATTTCTGTGCTCTAAGTGTTTTGTACATGAAATAACTTGCAAAAATCATTTGATAATTCTAAAAAAAGGCATCAACTTCAATGATGCTGACTGAAAAAATAAGACATGAAAAAACAAATTAAATAATCAATTAGGCACATTAGGCATCAGCATGTATCTTTCTACTTACCTGAACACGAGCGCACTAATCGATAGCATTTTCACAATGTCAGAGTTAGCACTCGAAGGTATAAGTATTATCTTGCGACTAGCTTCGTCCGCCGGTTTTCCTCGCGTTCATTTACCATTTAGGTACATAAGGTATTTCGATTTGGAAAGTTAATACTTAGGTACATTGTATCATCATCTTCCTGCCCTTATCCCACTCTATTTGTGAGGTCGGCACAGCATGATCCTTGGATCATTCTGTAAGAGTTTTGGCTAAGGTGTTTTATGACTGGCCGCCTGCCTGACGTCAACCCTCCTTTAGAATACTTGCTCATTGTATCTCATCATGTTGGAGGATACTAGGTATCCCTTTGTCGACTTTTACGACATGCTCGGGGAGAGAAGCAGCTGGACGCATTCTATGTTGTTTCTGTACTCCCAGTCCAGCAGAGAAAATATACTTACATATAAATACATATAAATATTTGTAGACATTTCACTCAGCGCCATCTAGTCCCAAACTAAGCAAAGCTTGTATGGGCACCAGATGGCTAATAGATTACTTATATACTTTTTTTGGAAATACATAGATACTTAGGTACTTATAATAAATAATACTAGGTACAACACACAGACCTGGAAGAAATATTTGCAGAACATATCGAACCTGCGCACCTTGCGTCTCAGCCAAGCACTCCCGCTACGCCACCGAGGTCGTCATATGCACCATGATTTCTCAAATTATATTTGCTAACGAATTTAGTAAAAATGTGCTTAATATTATCTTGTATCATAATTAGGAATTGACAACATACCAGGCTGTTCAGAAGCCTACCATTTATAAAGGTACCTACTTTTCAACATGATTCAGAGCAAATGCTCGATGTTCAGAGCGAAACTACTGATGATCTAGTTGTCACTATTAACTAGACCGCGAGAGCACTGGTGGTCTAGTTGACAGTGACCCCGCCTTCCGATCCTAAGGTCGTGGATTCAACTCCGGTCGTGTACAAATGCATTTTTCTGTGCGAAAAATGTATGTGCGCTACATCAGTACCTACTCTCAAACGGTTAAGGAAAATCATCGTGAGGAAATTGCGGCTTAATCAGCTCCCGCACGCATTGACCATGACTTTCCTGTGGACAAGGCCGACTAAGCTGAGAGGATAGAATAGCTGCTGGGCTAACCTAATCCATTTAAATTCGTCCCGGGCACTAGGTACAGCGTCCCGTTAGTGTAGGCAAAAAAGTTGCCTCCTGACGCTGTATACATCATCTAATAAAGATGGCAAAGGCCTTAGTAGTAAAATGAATTACTAATTATAGGCACCATTCAGCGCCGACTATTAATTCGACAGTCCTTAGACATTCGACCTGTGGTAGGTTATCCTAATAAAATTGTGATAGAGGAAAATGTTAATTACGCTAGAAATAATTCACGGTAAGAAAATGTTATGCTAAAAAAATTAACGCTAAAAAATGGTAGTTGCCTGAGCGTAGCCTTGCAGACTCTGTAACGTATTATGAGGAAAATACAATACCAATACCAAAGCGAAGGTCTTGCTCTAATAACTAAACTAAGACCTTTTACCATCTATAGTAGATCATTTAATTTTATACAGCGTCAGGAGGCAACTTTTGCCTTCACTATCGGGACGCTGTAGCGCCAGGGCGAATTAAGATGGGTTAGGCTTGCCCAGCACCTATTCCATCCTCTCAGCTTAATCGGCCTTGTCCACAGGAAAGACATGGTCAATACGTGCTGAGCTGACTAAACCGTGGGTTTCCTCACAATATTTTCCTTCACCGTTTGAGAGTACTGGTATAGCGCACATAATTTTTTCGCATAGAAAAATCAGTCGGTGCGCGACTGAATTTGAACCCACGATTAAGATCGGAAGGTGGGGTCAATACCACTAGACCACCAGTGCTCTCATTATACCTACTTTAGAACCTACAGACAGGCAGTAAAAGTGGTTTTATTAATAATACAATTATCAATAAATAATTAATTAGGGTAGGCTTTATTAAGATAAAAATGATAGTAGGTACTATCCGTGCTACATGACTGTGTATTGTGGTATTTATTATTAGCAATTTATTGCACTTGAATGCAGATAATCGTCTTATTAAGGGTATTTCCCTCAAAAGGAGAAAGATCATGAGATCACAGAGAAACAGATCTTTTGGGAAAGGTTTCGTGAATGTCAAGATAGTCGTTGTGCCTGTTCAACTTTATATTCCTTAGCTAGGTAGATATTATTGATGTAGAGAAATGTTTGTATGTTTTACAAATATTTATTTATATTATTTATTAAATAGGTATTTAATTTTTTTTTCTATATCCTTACAAATATTATAAACGCGAAAGTTTATATTTGTATGTATGGATGTTTGTTACTCCTTCACGCAAAAACTACTGAACAGATTTGAATGAAACTTGGAATATACATAGTACCTACATGTGCTGGATTAACATATAGGCTATTTTTTATCCGGATACCATGCGAGCGAAGCCGCGGGCGGCAGCTAGTACATAATATTAAAACAATAGCCAGCCCGGAAGAACAGAACCCGCGCCTCTCGTGTTATACCTAGCAACAGAACACTTTTATAGCTTACCTAAGTATTCTTTTTCTTCAATTTCGTAGTCTTGAAAGTCATTTGTTGACTACAAAATAGTTCAAAATTAGAAATAAATTAATTTTGATATCACCAAATGTTAAGAATAAATTAATAATAAATTGTGGAAATGCGTCATTTTGGTGATTTTTAATAATCGCCCTCTAGACTCGCGTGAAAGATCATTGTGTTATCAACCATGTTTATATTATTATGTAGCACAAATAATAATATAAATCATGCATAAAATTGTAGTTGAACACAGAGTTCTGCAAATGTAAGTTTGTACACACACGATATTGAGAGATTTATTTCTATATTTATTATACCTAACAACTTACCTAACCTACAAGTAACTGAGTTTGTTAGCGGCAAAACTTTTTTTTGCCAAGTCACGTTTTACTAAAACAATACTATGCCAAAAAAATTACAAAAAAAGGAAAAATGGCTTTTGAGACAACGGTTCTTTTCTTGTAGGTATCTCTTCTAGATTCAGATTTCCCAATACTGTCCCGATTAAAAAAATACACTGTATATTTATTGTTTATGCATTTATTTTTTCTTGAAGAAGTATTTGTTAGTGGGTAATTTGAAAACTGACGAACCTTTTCATTCCGCCGCTATACTTGTCACTGGTTCGAAGGACAGCAGAAATCCTTACCGTTCAACTTTGCTATCAATGGAAAGGTCCCAGCGTGTATTTAAACTTTAATTTAGTTTAGTTTTAACATAGTTCTACCTTAATTTAGTTTTAATCCTAGTTGCCTGGAAGAAATCGCATTAAGCGATAAGGCCACCCTTTGCCAGCAATCGTCAGGTTGTTGTTCGCAATAAAGCTTTTTTCATTTCATTTTCAAAGCCCTTTCTTATGGCACCCCCCTGGACATACTTGTATAACTTTATTTTTTACCCCCTTGAGAACCCAATATCTTTATAACCCCTTCACCGATTAAGCTCATATGCTTCTCAGCAAATCTTCTTAGTACAATTTATTGGCCTACCAAGTTTCATACAGATTGGATAAACGATTCGAAAGTTATGCTATAACAAGCATAATGCACAAATACAACGCCAAATCAGCCAGTTGCCACGGAGATCTTTGCTCACTTCGCTCGCTCGATCAATTAAATTTCAGAGCTAGCTCTTCTTGCTGCAATGATACAGATTCTGTCATCTTTGTCTCTCCATTACGATCTCTTTTCCTTCTTCATGCGACATGGCAACAGCTACCTCTTTTATCTGGCTCATGTAACTTATTCTTGGTCTTCCTTTACCTCGCTTCGCTTCTACTTTTCCTTCTATGATGTTCTTCGTGAAAATGTCAAGTCGTATAAGATATCCAATCATTTTGTATGTTATTTTCTTAGGAAGTATTTGTTATTGGGCGCAGAGATCCTCATTGCGTGAGCTCTGATGACTTGGCTGTAGTATCTGGCGGAGGATCGAGGGGTGCGGGTTCGATGCTGAGACGAGAAGTCGACTTCATACAAGCCGAATTTAGTCCTGTAACCATTACAAGCGGTTAACACCTGGAAAGCAATCTACGTTAGACCCAAAAAAAAAAGTATTATTATGTATTCTATCAGACATCTGGTACCCTTAATACAAGCTTTGCTTAGTTTGGAGCTAGATGGTGCGGTGTGATTATGTCCTCAAATATTTAAGAGACTTTGCTAGAGGCTTTGTTAATCGTCTAATATCACCCTGGTCTCTGCTCACCCACCCGTCCTATAACACATGACAAAAGGGAATAGGTACACATTTTTATCTCTATACTTACTCATATCCATCTGCCCATTCAAAGTTGTCCATCAACGACCAATAAGTGAACCCGGTGACATTGACCCCATCCTGTTCAATAGATATCAACACCTAAAACAATAACAGATATAAAGAAAATACATTATCAGAACAGAAATAAACATACAACTTATCCTATCCTACTAATATTATAAATGCGAAAGTTTGTGAGGATGTGAAGATGTGCGGATGTGATGATGTATGTTTGTGCCTCAATCACGCCGTAACGGCAGAACGGATTTGAATAAAACTTGGAATATACATAGTATGTGTGCTGGAATAACATATATGCTACTTTTTGTCCGGATATCACGCGAGCGAAGCAGCGGGCGAAAGCTAGAACAAACATAATATAATTTACTAAATACAACAGAAACAGTCCAGATCTGATCCAGATCATCATCATACAGTGGTAGCGTGCCCAAGACGCTGGCCGCATTGCCACGCTGAATGGCAATACTGGCAAGCCAAATAAGAACCAGCTCTTGGATCGCGCATAGCTTCCACCAGACGCCCTGAAAAAAGACATGCCGAGCCGGTTTCTTCACGATATACTTTTAGAGTAGGTACTGATATAGCGCACATAATTTTTTCTATAAAAAAATTCAATGGTGCGTTACGGGATTTTTAGCCACAATATAAGAATCGAAAGGGCTGTTATAGCGCCAGGGTTCTCAAGACTTTTTCGTAAATATTAAATATGTAACTAATGATTAAATCTTTTGTTATTATGTCCAGCTGGAGGTAAAACCCTCACCTGTTCCAAATGGTCCTTGATAAAGTCGATCCTTTTCCCGTCCCTGAGCTCATCCCCCGCCGTGGAGTACCCGCACTCCGTGATCAGGATCTCCAGGTTTCCGTACTGCTCTTTCAGCCAGGCCATCTGCTCGCGGAGACCTTTCGGGCACAGCTGGAACAAGTGCCAAGGAACCAATTACTAATTTAAATTTTAGTGATTGCTTGGTATTTCTTATCATCTTTGAAATTGGTTGAAAGATTTGAAATTGGTTGAAACTTTTGAATTAAGATGAAAGACTTGAAATGAATTGAAAGACTATGACGTTGTTAAAATGGTAAGAAATGCCTACTTTTTAACACTCAAGCTAGATCTATAGTTCTGCTCTTTATTAGGATTTCCTGTGGTATCAGAAATTACGGGTACAATGGTACCAGTGGTACCATCTGGGTATTGTAATACCGTACCACAATACCCAGATCCGAAAGAAATATTTGCAGAACATGCAAACCCTCAAGCAGCGGGAATCAAACTCGCGTCTCCACGTCACCAAGGCCATCGATAGCCACCAGAGATACTTACCACCATAAACCTTGCCTTTCCGTACGGCATGCCAGGTTCCACCTCCATCACGGCCCGTAGCTCCGGGATGCCCTGCATGAACATGGAGTCCACCTTCTCACCAGGCTTCGCGCGCCGCACCACGCGGCACGTGTAGTAATTTAATGAGTAATAATCGTATGTTCCTGTTGGAAATCAGAATTTACAAACACTTTTTCAACAGGTAAACCTATGCACAGATTTGAATCAACGCTCACAGGATTAGAAGGCTGGAAAGCGGGGTCGCCACTGGGCCACTAATGCTCTCAGCAGAGACACTATTACAAATCCATCAGTGGTCATTAAAAGCCTAAGTGCCCAGGTCCATAGTCTTCTATTATTTTACTTCGCTTAAAATCCTCTTATACTTGGCACACACAATTTCGTACATTTTGAGCAAAATCGTCATAAAAGCCATAAAGCTAAGGCACTGGCCATAAAGTGTGCGAATATATGAAAAGGCATCATGAAAAATAAGGAAACTGGAAAAACACATACCTCTAACAAGTTCAATTTCCTCCTTAGTAAACCCCGGCAGGCGGGAGGTCTCATAGCCTTCCTTGCTGCTGACCTCCCGCATCAGCTTTACCATGCTGGGCGGCCAGCCGCCCTGCTTCGAGTATATGGGGTGGCTGAAGCGGCCTATCTGGAAACAATGCCTTTTAAACTAGAGCTCGTAAACTTTTAAGATGATGAAGAGCGGGAATCGACAAGCATAGATTTATACCTGTTTTCGATGGAAAACTAACAGGACTGAGCTTCGTTTCTAATTCAAGTTTGACGGTATCTTGATAGTACTTCACGGAATAAGGTGTTAAGTGCTGTCGCATCTTAGTCTAGAAATATAAATAAATAACACACCCAACAGTCACATACATAGTCCTGCCTGACCCCACATTAGGATTCCCTGTGTCGTGGGTATCAGAAACTACGAGTGCCATGGTACCACAACACCCAGACCCGGAAGAAATATTTGCAGAACATGGAAACATTTCTTTCGCAGCGGGAATCGAACCCGCGCCTCTTGCGTCTCTGCCGAGCAATCGCCCGCCACGCCACTGAGGCCGTCATAATCATAATACTGATAAGCTTGGAAGTAATTATCTGAAAATATCCATGTTGCCTCTACCCGTATCTATTGCCACCTGTACTGATAGCCTGGTTTATGGTTCCTAGTATCTCCCAATAGGTTGGTTTGTAGGTTTTAAAAGATAGGTCTGCACTCACAGTAAAATCAATAGCAAGCTTTGTCAATGCGTACTCTCTGGTAGAGAATGGAGAAAACCAAACGAGGTTATTGGCCAAGGACACCTTCCCTGTAAAAATAAAATAAATTACTGCGGTCACATCATTTCCAGACTTTTAATTGCTCCATTGTGTCCATGCTCTGGTTAGATATCAAAATTTGACAACGCAGAAAGTCGTAGGGTTAAAGAATTGCAAGGCTTATGCGGAAATGGGCGGGACACCTAACCATAGTCAGACGGGATGCCCAACGATGGAGCAAGCAAAACAGTTGGCAAATTGTGGGTAAGAGAAATGCGTCGGCCTCGAGGCAGACCATCTGCCCGATGAAAGCCAAGTGAAGGTAGTAGGAGAATAGTAAATCTGGCTGGCAGAAGATCGTCAGGAGTGGCGATCAAGCAATTCATCCCGCGATGGTAATACTGAAATAACCCTTGATAAATTCTTACCACCAAGTTCTTATCTCTACTATCACACTAACAATGCTCTCACCATGATACAACGGCTTGAACTGCTCATCATAGATCCTCCAGGCCTTTGCATGAGCTATCATCACATGCTTGCTGCATAGGAACACTGCGAATTTTGTGTCTTCAAACCCCGGGGGCATGATCCCGGTGGCATACGTCAGGTCACAGAGGATGTTGGGCTCATTAATGGTGATCCAGGTCTTGACGCGGTCTGCGTAAAGAGAGTAGACCACGCGGGCGTAGGAGGCAAACCAGTCTGCTATCAGGGGGTTTGTCCAACCACCTGGAAGAATGGGTAATTTATTTATTGACCGGAAAGAGCCACCTGGAAGAATGGGTAATTTGTTTTATCGACCTGAAAGATTCGTTCTACGAGAGTACTGGTCGTCTAGAGGAAGTGACAGCGCCTTTCAGTCTTTTGGTCGTGGGTTCGAATCCGAACGTGTACCAATGGATTTATTTTCGAAAAAATGACGTGCGCTGTATACCAGGTTTGTGACGATGTTTGTACCTCAATCACGCCGTAACGGCTGAACGGATTTGAATGAAACTTGGAAAAAACATTGTAATTATGTGTGCTGGGATAACATATAGGCTACTTTTTATTCTGATACCACGCGGGCAAAGCCGCGGGCGGAAGCTAGTTTTTAATATTAAAAAAAAAAAACAAGTTTCTACAAGATAAGGACGAAATAAGCTGTGAGGAAGATACAACAACTATACTATTTTTTAGTTTAGAGCAATGACAACGCAAATGTAAATCAATCAGTAGACACACTTACCCAATTCCTGCAAGTGTTGCGGCAGGTCGAAATGGTAGAGGGTAACGACGGGTTCAATGCCCTTCTCCAGCAGCGCGTCTATCAGGTCGCTGTAGTACTTGGTGCCGTCCTCGCTGACCCTATTGCTGTGGCCTGATGGTAGGATACGAGTCCAGGCTACTGAAATCCTAGAGAAAAGATAAGGGTTAGGAAGTATTTCAGTTCATCATCATCATCTTCCTGCCCTTATCCCACTCTATGAGTTGAGTATGAGTAGAGTTTTGGCTATGTTGTTTTATGACCGGCCGCCTGCCTGACGTCAACCCTCCTTGGGAATACTTGCATATTGTATCTCATCATGTTGGAGATGATACTATCCCTTAGTCGACTTTTACGACATGCTCGGGGAGAGAAGCAGCTGGACGCAATCTGTGTTTTTTTCTTTACTCCCAGACCAGCAGAGAAGTATTTCAGTTCAAAAACTGATAAACAACGCTCTGGAATTAGGCCTAAAAAAAGCAAGTTCGTATGAGCTAGTGGCCAATTCTTGTGATAGAGTTTTTAAGCCGCTTAAATGCCTCCACTATTGCTTAACGACTTAAAACCCGGGACCGGCAATTTAACTTACCCTCCGAAGCACGGAAGCGCTCAGCTCGTAATGCCACTTGCGTTCAGCCATCCCAATTGTGGCTTCACTTTTGTTGTTCGCGGCGCGGCGTCTTTTCTTTTTATTTGGTCTGAGCATCTTACCTATAGTACTGCAGTCCCAGCTCAGCAGCCATGTCGACATCCCTCCTCCAGAGGTGGTAGGAGTCGCAGGCTACGTCTCCATTGCCGAGGTCGGCGATCACGGTGGGGTCGGCGTGCGTGAATCTGTCCCAAATGCTCTCCGCCTTGTCTGAAACATACTTCATTATCATCATCATCATCTTCCTGCCCTTATCCCACTCTATGTGGGGTCGGCACAGCATGATCCTTGGACCATGCTGTAAGAGTTTTGGCTAAGGTGTTTTATGACCGGCCGCCTGCCTGACGTCAACCCTCCTTGGGAATACTTGCTTATTGTATCTCATCATGTTGGAGGATACTATCCCATAGTCGACTTTTACGACATGCTCGGGGAGAGAAGAAAATAACTTCATGGGTAAATAACAACGGATGTACAAGAAGTGCATGTGGGACGTGGGAATAACTAAATAGTTATTGGTTACATTACTACGTCATTCTTATTGGTATAACTTGCTCAAACTTTCGCATTTATAACATAAGTAAGAAGTAAAATTAGCAACATATTTTATCCGTCATTCCACAATAAAAAAATTAATGCGTTTTACCATCTAGGTATAGGTAAGGTACTAGATGATTTATACAGCTCAGCTATTACTTCTCTGCTGGACTGTTTTCCTCACGATGTTTTCCTTCACCGTTTGTGAGTAGGTACTGTTAAAGCGCATACAGATTTTTCGAAATGAAAATCCATTGGTACACGACTGGGTATCTCCCAAGTACTCCCACCCTTAGGATCAGAAGGCGGGGGTGTGACCACCAGTGCTCTCACCAGTACCGTAGCTCCACAGTTGAATTTAAATACAAAAATCGGGCATCAGTTACTCACCGCTAACATTCCAGGCCCCTTCGACCTGGTACGCGGAAGTCGCTGCCCCGAATTTGAACCACGATGGAAACTTCACTTCGATACTCCATGATGTACAGAAAAATGTACTGGAAAGATAATGTCAGACTTCCGTATAAGAAATACATATTTCCTTTGAGAGATTACCTATCTGTTACTATCTCACAAAAACTAGCAAACTAATGTCTTAATCAACTGTTATTAGGGACCTAGATCGCGTATTGAAAGAAGAGGAAAAAAATTAAAACGTGAATAATTTGTTCACAAAAGTGTTACTGTGTTAGATATTTATTTACTAGTATTTCACCCCCGAACTGAATTTTTTTTTTGTTTGTGGACATTTGACACAGCGCCATCTAGCCTCAAACTAAGTAAAGCTATAAGCACCAGATGGCTGGTAGAATACTTATATCCTTTTTTTGTAAATACCTACATGCTTGTAATACTACAACACCCAGATCCGGAAGAAATATTTGTCAGAACATACAAACATTTCTGCCGTAGCGGGAATCGAACCCGCACCTCTTGAGAGACCTCTCAGCACTCGCCCGCCACGCTACAGAGTTCGTCAAATTAGAAAAACACACTGTGAAAATTTCAACTTTCTTCCTATTACGTTTCATGAGATACAGCCCGCTGACAGACGGACGAACGGACGGATAGGCGAGTCTTAGTACTTAATAGGGTCCCGTTTGCACTTCCCTCACGGGACATTTCACTTTGCAAATATAGACAAATTAACCATCTTGAAGCAATTAAATTACGAGCAGTCTATAATTTTTACTAGCTGCCGCCCGCGGCTTCGCTTGCGTGATATCCGGATAAGAAATAGCCTATAATGTTAATCCAGTACTATGTATAAGTATTCCAAGTTTCATTCAAATCCGTTCAGCCGTTTAGACGTGATTGAGGCACAAACATCCAACCAAACTCACAAACTTTCGCATTTATAATATACGTAAGATATCTTATTATATTTTAAGCTATTAGCTAAGTTAACTAAGTTCAAGGACTCACCAAAAAACGACCGCCGTTACAAGCAACATAGTTAAGACTGAATTAAACATTTATTATAGAACTAACTTCTCTGAACCGTGTTAAGTACCTACCTACCTATATTGTATGCATTTTATAGTACTTACATAAATATAATTTATCATTTCGTTTCCGTTCACAAAAAATTAAGTAGGTAAGTAATTTTGTTAGCTTTACTTATTAGAACTTGATATTTTTACTTCTCTGCTGGACTGGAAGTAAAGAAAAAGTAAGTATAGAATGCTTCCAGCTGCTTCTCTTCCCGAGCATGTCATAAAAGTCGACTAAGGGATAGATCTCTCCAAAATGATGGACCATCTATAATATGGGCGATAGGCTGATCACCTGTCACCATGGTATATTATCACGTCCGTGTCCCTAATGGGGCGGGCAGAGCCACAAGTAAACATAAGAAAACTTGCTTCCACTTCTGATTTAGTCCTAAAATGGATACGGCGAACCATGGTGACAGGTGATCAGCTCATCGCCCATAAAGGTGGTCCATAATGTTGGAGGATACTATCCCTTAGTTAACTTTTACAACATGCTTGGGGAGAAAAGCAGCTGGACGCATTCTATGTTTTTTCTTTACCTACTCCCAGTCCAGCAGAGGAGTCACAGAACATTACCATTATAATACCCATAAGCGTTGTAAATGGCATCGCGAACGAAGTCGCGGGTACAGCTAGTATTTATATTAGTATCAGAGAAACAGCCCTTCTAAGACAAACATTATAAATATTGAAAACAAACATTAGCGTGTTTGTATTCAATCGGACTTGAGGAATTCTGTTATTGAGAATCGATGTTTACTCAGTTTTGTGCAAAAAACTGTAGGTACCAATTTTACACCCTAATTGCCCAACGTAATTTTTTACAAAAGGCATTATTTTAAAATCAGCTGACAAACTTCTTTTCCTGGTAATTATTGAGATTTATTGGTTTCATTAGTTTTCTGCGAGTTGTGTTGTGTTATTTTATGATCGGTTAAATTAAGATAAAGCTGTATGTTGGGTAAGAATGATGACGAAAAGACAAAGTATAATAATCATTAATTTATCATTTATTTCGGGCATTTATTTCTCTGTAGAGGCAGTCAGGCTATGGAACAAACTACCTCTCCAAATTAAAAAGACTGACTTAAAAGAGACTTTGTAGAGAAAAAGAGCATTACTTATACTTAATTGTTAATTCGATAATTTTTTTACGATTATAGTTTTTTTGCTTACAATGGGCATATTTATGAAACCTCTTCTTATCTTCTTAAAAAAACATACCTACAAAGAATGCGTCCAGTCCAGCTGCTTCTCTCCCCGAGCATGTCGTAAGAGTCGACTAAGGAATAATATTATCCTCTCCAACATGATGGACCATCTATATGTTCGAAAATGTATAAAAAAAAACCTAGGTACCTACTTAGTGCATCTAGAATAAGATTCCTTATAAAATAGTAATTGTGTGAATGAAAATAACTCAAATTATATCAAGTTTCCTTATTAGGTAATTTCTGCGGCAATTTGTTTTGCATAACTTTAATTTACAATTTTAAATTAAGATGCATACATTATAATATTTTAATGAATGAAGTAAGTACCTTGGTAGGTATTAAATTTTAAGGTGCCTACTAATTTATAACCTAGTTTGTAGGCTTAGTTTCAAGATGGTGTTTTCTTGCCGACGTTTTTGTGGACGATTTGAATAACACCAAAAACATTCACTCACAAGTTCTTAATGCTTTCACTGTCAAAAAGTTATGAGATCACCACTAGAGTCAAGCCCCTATTTAGCTGAGCTCCGATTTGTGCTGTTCATCACATGGCCCACCCCGCCTGTCTCAAGTCCAAAGTATAGGTACCTACGCACGAGGATAGACATTTAAAAGAAACGCTCGTGGCGTAGCTTGCTTAGACGTTCTTACTCGTTGAAGATAAGCAACGTTGTGCGCGGTCACAATTTGGATTGGTGACCGCAAGTGGCATTACGAGCTGAGCTTCCGTGCTTCAGAGGGCACGCTAAATTTTCGGTCCCGGCTTTTAAGTAAAGTCAACTCCGTCACAAGAGTTGGCCACTAGCTCATACAAACTTACGTCCTTTAGGTATCATTTAAATTATATTTTTTATGTTTTTAAATGTTTTTGTTACATGTTTTATTTTAAAATTGTATGATTAAACTAGAGAAATATCCATCAACTCTGTCCGCGTCGAGGTTTTTGACATGACCCCCCCCCCCCCCCCCAAAATCGTACACATCAAATTGAAAAATCTTCTAAAAATTTACAAAATATAGAAATACAATTGTCTGCCCCTAGCCACGATGCCAATAAAAATAGAAGGCATTTGTTTTGTGTGCAATAAAATCGTGTATTGTGCAATAAAATCTGATTTACTCCACATAATTCTAATATTATTGACCACCTCCAAAATTTCAGGCTGCGATCACGCCTGCGTTGATCGTTAGTCAGTCAGCCAGTAACATCATCATCATTATTATCATCTCCCTATCCTCCATCCCCCTCTATCAGCCGTCATTTCAGTATTCACTCCTTTCTTACTCATATCATATTTACGCAATCCATCCATCTCTTCTTTGGTCTACCTCTACCCTTGTATCCATCCACTTTCATATCCAACCTTCTTCTCGTCACATGACATTCATCCCTCCGCATGACATGCTAATCTATTGCTCCTCAACTTTAACGTAAAATTTAAAATATTTAGATAAAACAAATACATTTAATATGCAAATAACATGTCATTGTATTGAAGGCTAGTTACAATTTTCCACCTTTTTACGTTGATTTAGGTAGGTACTTAGTAAAAACTAGTGTTGTGTAATTTGGAATAATGTGGAAAAAACTGTAATAAATGAACTAAAGTCATCTAAACTGGATTTCATTATTTGAACGCCCAAATACTAGAAAAGTGAGTAAGTAGGTATTTACTTGCAACCTTCATTTCAACCCTTGAGATAAGTTTGGCCTTGCCGACTGACATTGCTTATTTCCGACCGTATCATCTTTTGAGTAAATTAAAATAAAATGCACACGATCTACATTACAATATAAAATAAATTGTAAAAGTAGTTTATGTTATTTTGTATCAAGAATTAGATTATGTGTAGTTCAAGTTTCATTCTATTTTTGACGAGCGGATAAAAACACAATCACAAAATGCAAACTTTTTCGTTTTCACGGTTTCGTACCGGAAGGGTTTCAACGGGATCCGCTGTCCGTCCGTAGTCCGTCTGTCCGTCTGTCAGCGGGCTGTATCTTATGAACCGTAGGTAATAGGTAGAGTTGAAATTTTCAGTGTGTATTTCCATTGTCGCTATAACAACAAATAATAAAAGGAAAATAAAAGTGGGCCCCAATAAGGAAACATTTATGTGCATGTACGATTTTTCTTTTTATTTTAGTAAGATATCACACTAGTAAATTATTTATAATTCGAAAGTTTATGTGAAAAGTAATGGAAATAATGTCTTTTACCTATGAAAAATTATTGAATACAAATAATGCTCTTTCTGTGCAGACTAAGGAAGATATTTAAAAACCTTCCTAAGTTACAAAGTTGCATTCCCTAATCGTAGTAAATAGTGACAAACAATTGCAAGGACAATAAATTTTCCCTAATTTTATAGCACCTGTTCCACTAAGTTCAACTATAAGTGCAACCAGTTGAACTAATTGCACCAAAAAATTCCAAAAGCATTTTCTTGAAAATCTTTTGATGGCAATTAAATTTATTATTATTTTTACGATTGATTGTAGGATTTGAAATAGGTAGGTATACCTACTAGTTGTAATTATTTTCTCTTCTCTGGCCTTACTGGCCAACCTTACCTATACTTCCTATCTCTAATTTACTGTGAAGGAAAATAATTTGGTAGGTATGTCGGCCGTCAGTACAAATAGGTTTGTGTTATTATAACAAAAATACAAAAACCTCGACAAAACCTTTTCACCTATGGAAAAACGCAAAGAGGGAAACCTTACTTAGTTATCCTAACCGCTACTAGATGGCGGTACTACAACATTTTGACAAAGCAAAAACTATTTTTCATTTTAGTTTATTTCAACGTTTTATTACCCTCAAATGTTATAAAGAAACAAATTGAAAACAACTTTGAATAATTAGTTTCACTGCAAAAAGTTTAAAACCTTTTCGTTTTACGCTCATAATTTGAAAAAGTTCTAAATCGCGCGAACGCAGTCACACTTATCCCATCAAGCACTGAAACAAACATTATAATTCCTCTGGAAGTGTATATCTTAGTAGCGTGACGTTACATCACTGCCTAAAGATCGCTAGCTGCGTCAGTAAGGCGATCTGCAAGTGTTCCATCACGCTTTGCCAGGCGCCCCCGTGTAAACCGCGCGGCGGGCGTTCGCCCGCGCGGCCGCGACGTCTGCGGCGCGCTTTCCTCGGGCGGGCCTCACGGACCTCGCGGTTTAGTAAACTCGTTAGCTTTCCGGTTAATATCTAGCACTTCTATGACGAGGCGGCGAGTGAAAACTCGAATGCCCGTTTTTTGAACTAATTTTTTCTTTCTTTATTATAAAGGTACGAGTTGGCAGCGGACGACATGAGGTAGCAGCGGACGACGTGTCGCAGCGACACTACTGGTTTCTATGTATTTCTATGAAACGCGTCGCTAGCTTCGTGTCGCTAACTACGGAGGGAATTTTATAGAAATACATAGAAACCAGCAGTGTCGCTGCGACACGTCGTCTGCTGCTGCCTCATGTCGTCCGCTGCCAACTCGTACCTTAATTTTTCTATCCAACGAATAGGGCCGGCTGGTACGTCGTTGCTGGCGGTTGGATGTGCATGGCTGGCCCCACTGAGTTATCTTCTGCCTTTTTTTTTGTTTAACTTCTCTCCCTATCTGACTGTAGGTAGTTGAAGGCCTTTGTATACAATGGCGTGCATGGGCCATGCTCCACGATAGACCACGATTGCCTGCAGGAGAGGATGTTCACACAACGGTGTGAGGCTCATTGCTGCCTGGCGGGCGATCCACTCAAGATGAATGTAGGGGCTATTTACTTGCCAACTTCACGAATGCCCAGATCCGCCGATAGTCCCTATAGTAGGTACCTACTTTTCATCAACATAATTGTAAGTACCAAGCGTATGAAGCCACCGGCGGAAGATAGTATGAATATTTATTTATTTATTTTTTTATTTATTCGATCACTAACATAATATACATTATTACAATTTAAAAAGGTTCTAGATAGAGGTAATAGAGTTGAATGTTATTACAATTATAAGTGAAGACAGCATGCAAGGAAATTTAGAGCGAGTAACAAAAATAAAAAAGGAATTAGAATTAAATAAATTACATTGCTAAAAGATAAAAATATAAATTAAAAAATTGCATTAAAGATAATTAAAAAGTCCCTAAATATTTACAATTATGTAGGTCAATAAAATTAATAAAAAAATCATAAAATTATAAAATCCAATAAAGTCCATTACATTTATATAGTAGGTATAGTAATAAGTACCTACCTAATGTTCATATTATGTAGGTACCTTGTATTTAGCATTTATTGCATCTCAAAATACGGGCTCACATTCATAATAATTAAATGAATGAAAAGGTTTTGGCATTGCTCCACGAAACAGTCATTTTTAATTTTGCGCATCTACCATACAATAAAAAGTGTACCAACTCGTCAGTGGTTGGGGGCGAACTGAGCAAGCAATGGGCCATTGTGTGAACACCTCCGGTCTCGTAAGGCCACGATTCCTTTGAAGTATGTTGAAAAAATTGACAACTCGCCATTGCTCCCCACTGGCCACTGGCAACTGCCCGCCATGCGCCATCGCCCTGGTACACAATGGTGAATGGCCTTTAATGGTCAGGCATGTTCCATTGTGTACTGGGCCCTATAAGTAGGTAATAATAAACTTTACTTTAATAATAAACCTAATTATTAAAGTACCTACCTAGGCCTAATAAATACCTACCTACTACATAATTAAGATTTTCCTTACTGACTAAAGTCACGCATTTTTTATGATCTCGGATCCCATGGTAGTTAATCAATGTCATAATAAAGTTAGTATTTTTATTACTTTTTTAGTTTGTTTATTTCTCTTATGAGTTGAACAATAGCTGCCTTAAAAAGTCAATACCCAGACCCAGAACGCGCAAAAAATGTAGCTACCTACGTGTTGTATTAGGCTGGGAACGATTTAAACCAAAAATGTTTCAACTCTATGTAAGTTACGAGTTTCCACCCGCGGCTTCGCTCGCGTGGTACCAAGATAAAAAGTAGCCTATATTATGTTATTCCAGTCCAGCACACATGTTACGTACGTTCCAAGTTTCATTGAAATCCGTTCAGTTTTATATTAGTAGGAAGTGATAGGTACTGAAACAATTATACTACGAGCATTTAACGTCTGTCATGGCTTAACGACTTAAAAGCCGGGACCGTGTTTAGCTGTTTAACGTGCCCTCCGAAGCACAGAAGTGCTCAGCTCGTAATGCCACTTGCGGTCACCCATCCCAATTTGTGACCGTGCATATCATTGCTTAACTTTAACGATCAATCAAGAACGCCTAAGCAAGCTACGCCACGAGCACTTCAAATCTGATGGCCACTATCTTTATGAAAGCGACTGAACATATTTTTTTAAGAATGTTCCTCATTCGTATTCTACAAGAAAGCTTAACTTACCCTCTCCGAGGATGAGCTATAGGATTATCCTGAGAGCAGTATTTACGTTTGTTCAATAGGATTAATATGATTAGGAATAATCTGAGGGAATAATAGTTATACTTCAGTGCATTTTTTATCGGTGCGTTAAGTGGGTACATAGAATAGACACAAACCTTGAAAACAGTCAGTGTCATTTTAACTGAGTATCAAACTATCAACGTCAAGTGACATGACAAATACTCTTGAACGAAAACACAAGCAAAGCAAATACTATTTTCGTTCGTCCGTCTTCTTTACAATATTGCGTGAATAAAAATTCGTGTTCCACTGAGATTCATTCAATGTTTTCACAAAAATAACTTCATAAATCCCTATGTTTACACAAACACTGTCAAAAATCATACGAAGAGAAATCTACGAGCTGTTGCCTACCTAATTCATGCGCGATTACGAACGAAAGTGATAGGTACCTACACAAATGTCCAAAATCAAGAAATTGAAGGGCTCATTCCGCTATACACAATGGGATCCCTGCCTGATTACCTCGCAGATAGTGGCTATGCAGTCCGTGGTATACCTCTCCTTGTGTTTGTTGATGGCGATTGTACAGGATCTGACTGATTCTACGAGGACTCTCGACCATGTATTTGAATATCATGTGAGTATACAGAGCGGCAAATTGGCGACGTTTTGAAAAAGGGCCAGGTCAAGAGTACTCTAAACCGACGAGCATGTATGAAGAATGTTATGAAAATGAATGAAGTGAAAGAAGTATGTCAGGATCGTAGCAAATGGATATCCGTGATCTCTGCCTACCCCTATGGGAAACAGGCGTGATATTATGTATGTATGTATGTATGTATGTATGTATGTATACAGAGTGGTTTGACAAAAGTTTATCATTGTTTTGTTAGTATGTAATGAGTAATTGATAAAGTGAATGAAGCGAGATTATGTCAGGACCGTAGTAAATAGATATCTGTGATATCTGCCTACCCCTATGAGAAACAGATGTGATATTATTGAGTACCTGGACTAATAAAATCGATAGGCTTTGATGAATCAATGTGGCCACAAAATTATGTACAATGCTTGTAATTTAATTAGCTTCCTATCAAATGCTACTTACCTAACATTGTATGCAAAATGCTAGCGGCTATTTTCTTAGACACCAAACCATTTTATACTTATTCCGCTACTATAAGTACATGTCACTAGTTCTTTTGAACCAGTGTGGTGACGAAATAAAAGCCTCCCTCAAAGGCTCTTGACACATGTTTTTTGAACTTATTTCACCGGTGAGTGACACTGTATAGGTATATCAAGTAAATAATTTTAGATATAAACATTGACTTAAACAAAGTTTTTCTTCATGTTTCAGGAAATACATGTAAGAGACAATGAAGGAAGAGCTGTCATATTTGCGTTCATGCTGAACGCATTCTTCGGAGCCCTTGTTATGTGGAACATTGTTGGTAGAACCAAGCTATGTTTAGATTTTAGGTAAGTTAGTATATTATTTCTTATTGTCCATGCTAGCATTAACAGGTGTAAATTCAATGTGGATTTAAGATGCTCATAAATATTAAATAAATTAAATTAAATAACACCCAACAGTCACAACAGTCCTGATCCCACACTAAGATTCCCTCACGATACTCGTACCTTGGTACCTCAACACCCAGACCCGGATGAAATATTTACAGATTATGCAAACATTTCTTCCGCAGCGGGAATCGAACCCGCGCCTCTTGCGTCTCTGCCGAGCAATCGCCCGCCACGTCACCGAGGCCGTCAATTTAGAATATTCTTAGTAGTAATACTAGCATACATAGCAATAGGTAATAACTTAACCCTAACCTTAATTAGAATTAGAATTAGAATAGGTAATTGAAGCAACAATACAGTCTAGTGTTGATGGTAAAATGACAGCAGCTGTAAGTAGTACCTACTTCAGTAAATATAAATGTTCGATCATCTTTCTTGAGTATAGGCTGAGAAAATCCTTGATTTGTAGGTATTATAACACTTTCCAAAGAAAAACAAAAGCCTACAATGTACTACAAGGCCAATAATAACCTTCAATATTAATCCTATTATACATCAAATACTCTGCAGTTTAACAAAACAGGCATTATGACGACCTCGGTGGCGTGGCGGGCGAGTGCTCGGCTGAGACGCAAGAGGCGCGGGTTCGATTCCCACAGCGGGAGAAATGTTTGTATGTTCTGCAAATATTTATTCCGGGTCTGGGTGTTGTAGTATTACTTAAGTATGTATTTACAAAAAAAAAAGTATTATAGTGTATTCTATCAGCCATCTGGTGTCCATAGTACAAGCTTTGCTTAGTTTAAGGCTAAGATTGTGTTAAAATTTCCACAAATATTTATTTATTATTTTCCAGTTGCACATTCTATGGTATACACCTACTTGCCTGCTGGATGTACAACGGCTCCTTCCCGACCACCTTCTCATGGTGGACCCTGAACATAGCCTGTGCAGCCATCACATGTGTGGTCGGAGAGTTCCTCTGCCTCCGTACTGAGCTACAGGCCATCCCGCTCAGCAATATCGGAGCTAAAGTCGACTTATGAGAGTTGGTTTTCTCCTGACAAATGTTGTTTGTGATTGGAGTCAGGCTTCAGAAATGTTTAAAGTTAAGACAGATAAAATAATCCTACTAATATTGTAATTCAAAAGTTTGTAAGAATATTTGTGCCTCAATCACACCATAACGTCATGAAAGGGGATGTTTCACAAATGTATGGAACTTAGGCCTGGTCGATGTACACTTGTACAAATATTACAGCTATCCCATTGTAATTTTTTTAATGTTTTGCTTTATTTAATGCATGTTCCTAAAAACACAACAGTATGTGTGATAGATTAACATATAGGTACCACGAGAACGAAGCCGTGGGCGGAAGCTAATCATGTCACCAATACTGGTAATGCGTGTTTACAGTATCCAAAACTATGAGATCATTTTGAACTAAGAGCATTGATTATTAAAATTAGTTAACGTTAAGATTAGAAAACGTGGGAATACCTTTTTAATAACATAAAAATAACTGAATTTGAATTGTTTAATGTTAGGTCTGTTACAATCAGTGGTTTAAAACAGAATGGATAAAATCTAAACTAACTCGACGAGGAATCAAGTTGTGGCAAATCAACACCTATAAGCGGCTCTTGTGTGTCACCTGATATGGGTGTGAACTGCACTGTAATTGTAAGAAATATTTATTACTATTTGTGCTTTGTCCGTTATAAAGACAAAGCAAGTGGTTGGTAATTAAGTACACTTTGTGTTGTACTTACAGATAATATTTTTCTATGGGCCTACTTATGGTTTTCTTTGAAGCTGAATAACATCTTACTTATAAATATTATAAACGCGAAAGTTTGTGAGGATGTTTGGATGTTTGTGCCTCAATCACGCCTAAACGGCTGAACGGATTTGAATGAAACTTGGAATATACATAGTACATGTGCTGGATTAACATTATAGGCTATTTTTTATCCGGGTACCATGCGAGCGAAGCCGCAGGCGGCAGCTAGTTTAAAATAAATGAAATTATTTATTAGTACCTACTTAGAACGGTATATTTAAGTACCATGTAATACGGTTTTAGACTTTCCCTATTATTTCGGCACATGGCATGATCGCGAAGATTGTCAGATTTAATTGCCACCCATTTTTTTAGTGCACAAAAAGAGCCTTTGAGGTGCACATTAAATCCATTCACCACACTGGTTCGAAAGAACTAGTGACACAACTATTACACATAAAAAACGGGCAAAGGACATACAAAGGCGAGCTTAACCTTGCAAAGAGTTTTCTTCCAGCAAACCTTTGAGGCTAGAAAGATGAATGACAGCGGGTACATAATTAACCCGTTTTAAGTCTTAATGTAGGTATATAAATGAAATTAAATATCAAAATAAGCGTTAAAATGATGATTTTTGTTATTAGATCAAAATTATATTGGTTGAATGTATAATGAAATTGTGATTAATATTGAGACTAGGTTATTGGAAAAACTATTTTGTAATTAGTGTAAATAAATTATTTCTTATTTTAACCTTTTTTTATTTCAAACCAAGATTTTTTTTCTTCACTATTATTTTTTTTGAATAGAGCACTGGTAGTCTAGTGACCCTGCCTTCCGATCCTGAGATCGTGGGTTCGAATCTGGTACCTAGTGCCCGAACGAAGTTTTTGTTCGAAAAATTCACGTGAGTAGATATCTCAAACCGGCATGTTAAGAACCTAAAAGAGTTAGCCTTTATATCACACTGGTTCGAGAGAATTAGTAATAGCAGTAGGCAGATTGGTTCATATGAAAGGGAAAAAAGGAAATAAAATGCAATCAATAGTCACACTAAATTGTATAATAAGAGCAACATAAAAATTTAATAAAAGTATCACAAACATATCTTCACAATAGAACTAGCTTCACTGATACTTTTTAC
Source organism: Scotopteryx bipunctaria (assembly GCA_949320045.1). NCBI lineage: Eukaryota > Metazoa > Arthropoda > Insecta > Lepidoptera > Geometridae > Scotopteryx > Scotopteryx bipunctaria. The sequence continues at coordinate 1,474,300 of OX439464.1, read as the reverse complement.
ATCGTGATTTTACCCGTATGTTACTATTACAAGCACAAAGCTACGTAGATTTATATTTACAGAAAATTGTACCTTGTTTGATATTTATAGACAGAGCAGTGACCGCAGGTTTTCTACTTCATATAGTACCAGCTGTTGCTTTCAGTTGGTGTGACATAAAGGATTTTTGTCAACCGCCACAATTTTTTTAGCTTCTTTTATGATTACTTTGTCTCTTGCTAGTTCTGGTTGTCTGTGGTAGCTGCTCAGTCTATAGCAAATGTTATAATAACCATCGGCCATACATAGATTCTATGGCAAACAACTGTCAAATAAAAATACACACAATGAAATGCTAATGTAGCAAATTTTTTAATGATATTGTATATTTTGTTCTCCATAAAAAAATTATGACATTTACAATCTATTTTAAGAATGTGTATGGCTCATGAGGGAAATTCTGCCTACACTAACGGAACGTTGTGCCCGGGACGGTTCTAGATGGAGTAGCCTTGCCCAATAATACCACCCGCACCAGCTCAGCCGGTCTTATCCACAAGAAAGACATGGCCAATACGTGCGGAACAGACTGAGCCACGGGTTGCCTCACGATGTTATCCTACATATCGTTATAAGCGCACATATTTTTTCGAAACGAAAAATTTGTTGGTGCGCGGCCAGGGTTCGGATTAGCCAACACGGTTCTTGATCCTCATAACCAATTCGAATAAAATGTATTTAGATGATAGAAAAATTTCAATTTATCCACTACTTCTAATAGTGCTGTATTAGTGCCTTTTTGTTTTATTATAACTACCAACAAATTCACAACATTATTAAATAATTAATACAAATTAAATAGAAATACGAATTAAAATAACAGAATTATAAAAACTGAACAAACAAAATGAGATTTTTTAATATCTACTGAAATAAACATAGACAAGCATCAAATATTGCTATATGCTGATTTTCGATAGTACACAAGCTCACACAAATTGCAGTGCATACCTACCTACATTAAGTTTCTACCTAGTAGTTTTTCTTATTAAAAATAAGTTTTGTCGTCACTTAATTAATTGTTATTTTTAAAGTAGATTAAATTATTGAGGCTGCTTGAAACATACTTATCATAAGCTTCTGCTAAGTAAAATTAGACCGATATTGTATATAGTTAAACTAATTTATATATTTTTTCATAAGCAGTTTTGAACACCAAAGCACTACAGTAAGAAAAATATCATATTGTGTTAATTTTGCAAGGCACTGAAATATTTCATAAGATTTTGTTATTAAAATAAACTTCGTTTTGTTAGTAGAAATAAATATAGTAGGGCAATTTAAATCTTTTAAAAATATTTATAGAAACAGGTTTTCGATAGATGGCTTTAAAAGAAAATGAAATATTAGCTATAGTACATATAGTAGGTAGCTAAAAGAAATTACAAATCTCTAGGTACATTTATATTAGGTATATCTAGACACATTTATATACAAAACTATATAATTGTGCTGTCTATATTTTGTGAAAGCTAAGCTTTTTGTGGATTTAGGCCTAAAAGTTAATCTATATTACATTGAAAAAATACGTATTATTTAGGATAACATAATTTTTCCACTTATCAGATCCATTCATTTGTTCTTTCAAAATTCCTGACCAAAATAATGTTTTAAATTTTATTGGTCAATAAGCATCTCAAAAATAAAATAGTGATTTGACAATATTTTAAGGTAATTATATTAACATAAATAATAATAATATTCATTACTACACTTCAATACTGTTTATAACAATAATATTTATGGTAACTATTTAAAAATAAATAATTTCTTTGATCACATTGAATGATATGCTATGCAAATTATATTACCTAGGTAAATGTTTTTTTATTTACATGTAGGTACCTAACATAAATTATTTTTGGTAAGTGTATTTGTGCTTATTTAATATCGCAATATCGTGAGCATAAATTAAAAAAGTAAATTGTTTTAAAAACATACCCACGAATTAATATTAAAAATCGGTAGCATCGGCGTAAGCCAGCTAGACTAGCTAATTCACAGATAAAATTATCTGAAGTAAAATGCTTTCGATATACAATACTTATGTCGTTAAGTTCGTCCAATATCCGACCATACGATTTTTTACGTATTTTTTTTAATGAAATTATTTTGAAATATTGCTATTTCTCACTCATACAATACAGCACTGTTTATGCAATGCTTCTCACTCAGCCAATTTGAGCTTTTTTTGCTCATTGATTAAATACTTCAAAATGAATATTATATTAGTTTTAATATCTAGCACGACGGAAGACCTAGACTTAAAAGACGGAGGAAAATAAGCACTTTGAAAAACATGAAAGATGTCTTTGTATTATACAATGAACTAAAAGACGCGACAGTCGTATTCCCAATTTATCAAGTACCAGCAGGAAACTTAAGTCTTACTTTATAAGTGTGGAATTTTTACTCACTTCTGACGTACTTAGGTCTGATTTCCCCATTCAAACTGAACAGCATTTAGCTTCTGAAGTTCTGAGTTTAAGAGGTGTCAAAGCTGATATTTTTCATACAATTTGACAGTTATTGAACTCGGCTTAGAGCTGAACGCCTTTATTCTCATCCTGGTACACAATGATTAAAGTTTTCAACTGTTGTCCCCCGGACTATAACCCCCGCCTTTAGAACTATTTCTTTAATCATGAAAATTACTAAATAAGCGTCTTTTAATACTATGAGCAAACATTAAAATGGAATACCATTCAGTATGAGGTAGATGAACAAGAACTGGCTCCCAAACTTTTGAATACAGAATGTTCTATTTCTACAAGTGGCGTAGCTTGGCTAAGACGTTCTTGTTTGATCGTTAAAGTTAAGCAACGTTGTGCGCAGTCACAATTGGGATGGGTGACCGCAAGTGGCATTAAGAGCCGAGCGCTTCCGTGCTTTGCAGGGCACGTTTAATGTCGGTCCCGGCTTTTAAGTCGTTAAGCTATGACCGAGGCATTTAGGCGGCCTAAAAACTCCCGTCACTAGAGTTGGCCACTAGCTCATACGAACATACATACATAAAGGAACCATAACTTTTTTGATGTTTCTTGTTACAATAAGCTCTCGCTGTTACATTGAAAAAAAAAAGCTTTAACTTAATTAGAGTCCTAAAAATTTACCGTCTCTTTTAAGTCTGTCTTATCTTAATTTTATGACAAACTGTATCTTACCTGCGTTATTTTATATAGATAACTTTCAGCAGAACTAGGACGACTTTTCTAATATTTTATAGCCACAGAAGTTTTATAATGTACATTTTTAGTTTACCTATTTTAGGTAAAATGCGAATATCTACGGAGTATGACAAACTTGTAAGTACACTGTATCTTGATGGTTGACGTTTAATCATAATCCCGTGACCTTTACAATGTCATCGGTCCATCGGTGGGAGGTCTATCTGTTCTTTGAGTAATGATTTGCCCATTGCTTTGGGAAAAACTTAAACTCAGCACTTTGGAAGTTATTCAAGAGTCTTGTTATTATTCAACAAGTCCTAAATTGAAATTATTATTCTTATCAATCTACAGGGTGTCCCAAGACACTTTATTTTTAATTCAGTTTTATTTTAAAAACAATTCGAACTGAATTTAAGATATTTAAATGATCGCCTGTCTGAACCATTTTCATGGTCAAAATTTAAAAATTAAATGTTACATTTCCTAGCCTTCCTTTTATTTAAGATGCTATGTTATTTAGAAGAAAAAAAATCCATATTCTTGAGCATTTCGACAGGCGATTATTAAATATCTTAAAATGCAGTTTTAATGGTTTTTAAAACATTTTTCACATTTGGCGGGTTTGATTAACGTTTCAGACAGACGATTATTTGAATATCTTTGAATGCAGTTTGAATTGTTTTTAAAATCATGATAAAGTCTTCTTTCAGTAAAATTGTCTATCTACGGTATTTAAGATATTTTCCTTCCGTGGTACACCTTGTATTCAAACGAATAAATATAATGTAGATAGATTGAAATGGATATAAGGTTTCAAGCTTAAGTAAAATGTACGCAACAAAACTTCAGATGTGTTTCGTTTCACAAGAAATGGGTAGTATACAAGGTTACCTGTCAAACATCAAGTTACAGTGGCAATGATACGATACAAAAACTGATGATTACATGTATTCACGGTGAGTTTTCATCCACCTCTTTGATCATGGTATCTGATTCCCATCGCGTCCGTTCGGCTATGAGCTCTTGTAGTTTCTGAAATGATTGGAATACATGCTAATATTACAAACTGCTGGACTGGGAGTAAAGAAAAAACATAGAATGCGTCCAGCTGCTTCTCTCCCCGAGCATGTCGTAAAAGTCGACTAAGGGATAGTATCCTCTTCAACATGATGAGATAGGTACCATAAGCAAGTATTCCCAAGGAGGGTTGACGTCAGGCAGGCGGCCGGTCATAAAACACCTTAGCCAAAACTCTTACAGCATGATCCAAGGATCATGCTGTGCCGACCCCACATAGAGTGGGATAAGGGCAGGAAGATGATGATGATGATTACAAACGCGAAAGTAATTTTGTTGGCTGTTTTCCCCCTAAACTGCTGCCATTATTATGGCTTATGGCCAAACAAACGTGGGCTACGGGCGTAGCCAGGTTTTAGTATCGGGGGGGTTCAAGAAAATAAAACGACCAAAAGTACATAAAATAACCCCTTAATAAGAAAAATATTAAAGACTACCTGTTGCCAGCGACATCAATATGCCGCACGCCTGTTCTTATTTTACTTTTGGTTGAACCCCCAAAACCCTCCCCTGGCTACCCCCGTGACGCGGGCACGTTTGTGGAATCACCGCGTTATTGTATTCTATAATGACAGTTTTGTATTGGAAAAACGCGACGCGGATCGTCACAGACAGTCAGTTACAAGCTGTCAAGTTTCGTTTGGTCATAGAGAATAAGGGGCCTGAACAGATTTTAATGAAATTTGGCAAGGAGATAGATTCCATTCCGGGGAAGGACATAGGCTACTTTTTATCCTTTGCTCAGCAGAGACGCAAGAGGCGCGGGTTCGATTCCCGCTGCGGAAGAAATGTTTGCATGTTCTGCAAATATTTCTTCCGGGTCTGGGTATTGTAGTAACATGGTATTCGTAGTTTCTGATACCCACGACACAGAACCCCATGGAATCCTAGTGTGGAATCAGGACTATGTATGTGACTGTTGGGTTTTATTTATTTTTCATTTAGGTATTTATAATATTAATGTATGTAGGTACAAAGTAGAATAGTAGGTAGTCACCTCTGGTTTATCTAGTATAATGATCCTGTTCTCAACTTTAGGAGCCAGCTCGCAAGACTGTTGCTCCAGGTCTTCAAGAGACGCGCGGCGCGTGAGCCTGGAACAAATAAGTCACATTAAATAATCGTGAGGAAACCTGCGGATTAGTCAGCTCCGCACGTATTGACCATGTCTTTCCTGTGGACAAGGCCGACTAAGCTGAGAGGATAGAATGTATAGGTGCTGGGCTACTCCATCTTAATTCGTCCCGGGCACTACAGCGTCCCGTTTGTGAAGGTAAAAGTTACCTCCTGACGCTGTATAAATCATCTATAGATTATGGTGTACCTTTAACATCTCTGTTGAACTGGGAGTTAAGAAATAACATATAATGCGTCCAGCTGCTTCTCTCCCCGAGCATGTCGTAAAAGTCGACTAAGGGATAGTATCCTCCAACATGATGAGATACAATAAGCAAGTATTCCCAAGGAGGGTTGACGTCAGGCAGGCGGCCGGTCATAAAACACCTTAGCCAAAACTCTTACAGCATGATCCAAGGATCATGCTGTGCCGACCCCACATAGAGTGGGGTAAGGGCAGGAAGATGATGATTATGGTGTACCTATGGTGTCCGCTGTGAGAGGTGGGCTCCATGGCGGCTGATGATGCCCGGCGGAGCGGCGGCGGGCCGTCCAGCTCGCTACAATCCAACATCTTTACCAGGCTGTGTCTGCAAACAATATAATGTTTTACTGTAACAGTGCACAAAAGGAGCATATACCGAATGCATTCGAACCAATGTGTTGAAAGGATTTTAAGAGCGCCTCTTGAACTTTTTAGGTTCTACCTCAGACCAAATAAAAAGAAAAGACCCCGCGCCGCGAACAACAAAAGTGAAGCCAGCTTTTTATCTATGTGTGTGTCGAAGGTTTTAAAGTTGTGTGTTCCGAGTAACCTAAATTCATTAGAAACGATGCTATTTGAAGTACTTACAAGTGAAAATTGATTCCGTGAGCCTTTTTATGTGATTTGCTGCTGTTTTTACAAGTTTTCACTACACAGGAAGGCATAATTCTATTTTTAAGACTCGTGACGTACTAAGAGCGATGAGCATGGTTTTAGTGTAGGTGTGTGCGTGAGCGTGTATGTTTACTTGCAGGAGCACGGTTTTGTGCGGCTTCACTTTTGTTGTTCGCGGCGCGGCGTCTTCTCTTTTTATTTGGTCTGAGGGTTCTACGAAATGCAGATGTTTTCCTTCACCGTTTGAGAGTATATATAGCTGGTATAGCGCACATAAATTTTTCGAACCGAAAAATCCATTGGTGCACAATCGGATTTGAACCCACGACTTTACGGTCCACTAGACCACTGCTTTGTAATAATTATTTAATCACACATCGATTATGAAATCCCAACAAAAACATTTACAGTGTAAAAATGTTGCCAAATATAGCAACTCGCTACAAAAATATACTGAAATCTTATTCTTCGCTCTTAGGTAAAAAATGGAGTGAATAACATAATGTTCCTCTGTATATATATTGTTAAAACACGTTGTTTTTCTACTCTATTCAAATTTTAATAAAATGTATGCTTCAGATGCAATTTATGCTTTTAGACAATCTAAACGTTCTTAACAAATGTTATAAAATAATAATTCTACCAATATTGTAAATGTGAATGTTTGTGAGGATGTGACGATGTTTGTGCCTCAATCACGCCGTAACGGCTGAACTGATTTGAATGAAACTTGGAACATACATAGTATGCGTGCTGGAATAACATATAGGCTACTTTTTATCCTGATACCTCGCGAGAGAAGCCGTGTGCGGCAGCTAGTTGAGTTATAAAAAGATGAGGAATGACACATTTTATAAAACTTAAAACACAACACATAAAGTACCTCTTAAGCCAAACGAATATACTTTCTCCGTTTTTCAGCGTTGCGGTAGACAAAAGGGTTTTCAAACTAAAGAGAATAACAGGTTTTGTAATATGATAACTTAAGCTTACCTAAAAATGACTTCTGACACCACGTTTTAAATGAATTTTAAGAGCCCTTCTAGATTATACTCTTCTAGATAAATGTTTGTATGTTCTGCAAATATTTCTTTAGGGTCTGGGTGTTGTAGTATTATATAGGTATGTATTTACAAAAAAAGTATTTAAGTAATCTATTAGCCATCTGATGCCCAAATATTTGTGGACATTTCACACTGCGCCATCTAGCCTCAAAATAAGCAAAGTTTGTACTATAGAAAAGGTCACATTAAATAAACATTGATTATTTGACTTACGCACTTGATTGTTTTTTTTTGTAAACACCACTTGTAAATACAAAATGTCTGTGAATATTGCGAAGAAATATTTGCAGAACATACAAACATTAATCTCGCAGCGAGAATCGAACTCTGTATCTCTTTTTTAAGATGTACAATACTGTAGTACATTATTTTGATCTATCTCGTAGGGTTCAGCCAGCGTTTGCAATGTAAGCGCAAAAAATGTGTTTATTTACGACATCACATTACAAACCTCTAAAATTATCAGTTTTCCTCTACTATATTATGCATGTATTATACATAATAAACCTTCCTCTTTAATCACTCTATCTATTAAAAGAAACCGCATCAAAATCCGTTGCGTAGTTTTAAAGATCTAAGCGTACATAGGGACAGACCGAGGGAAGCGACTTTGTTTTATACTATGTAGTGATTAGTGACCCCCTCACCTCCTGCTGAGTGTGACGAGTGACTGGCGATGTTTGGAGGGGCGCGACTTGCCGGTACGCACGTTGATGGCTGCAAAATGGTTCTGTACAGCCATGCCGATCTCGGGGCACATGTCGTCTGATACCTGCAATTAACCATTTCGTTTTTACTCTGCTGGACTGGGAGTAAAGATAAAACAGAATGCGCCTAGCTGCTTCTCTCCCCGAGCATGTCGTCAAAGTCGACTAAAGGATAGTATCCTCCAACATGATGAGATACAATAAGCAAGTATTCCTAAGGAGGGTAAAGATAAAACATAGAATGCGCCCAGCTGCTTCTCTCCCCAAGCATGTCATAAAAGTCGACTAAGGGATAGTATCCTCCAACATAATGAGGCACAATAAGCAAGTATTCCTAAGGAGGGTAAAGATAAAACATAGAATGCGCCCAGCTGCTTCCCTCCCCGAGCATGTCGTCAAAGTCGACTAAGGGATAGTACCCTCAACAACATAATGGACACTGCTGCCAACATCCTAAAGTCCTTCTCCGGTACTTCAAGGAGTTGTGCTGGCTGGGGGAGGGTTAGCAGGGGGATAATGAACAATACACCCCACCGCAGGACGTCAGTGCAGATCTTTGTCCCACTAACATCAATTAGAATTAGAATATGATGGACCATATATATGGGCGATGAGCTGATCACCTGTCACCATGGTTCATCATATCCATCTTAGGGCTTTGAATTAGAAGTGGCTGCAAGTTTTCTTTTGATAGCCCATAGCCCAAAGATGATCCATCATATTGGAGAGGATACTATCCATTAGTCGACTTTCCGACATACTTGGGAGAGAAGCAGCTGGACGCATTCTATATTTTTTCTTTACTCCCAGTCCAGCAGATAAAGCGGCGGGATAAATAAATAAAAAATAAGTTTGCATGTTTCGTAAATATTTATTCCGGGTCTGGGTATTATGGTACTATGGGACTCATAGTTTCTGATACCCAAGGAATGACAGTGTGGAGTCGGAAGTCTTCAACGACGAGACGGTACATTATTTGCGACTTGGAGGGACTGTCTCCAATCTGACTGACTGTTATATATAAATAAATAAATAAATAAATAACACCCAACAGTCACATACATAGTCCTGACCCCACACTAGGATTCCCTGTGTCGTGGGTATCAGAAACTACGAGTACCATGGTACCACAACACCCAGACCCAGAAGAAATATTTACAGATCATGCAAACATTTCTTCCACAGCGGGAATCGAACCCGCGCCTCTTGCGTCTCTGCCGAGCAATCGCCCGCCACGCCACCGAGGCCGTCGGTGACATATGACTCACGATGACTTTGCAGGCGGGCAGCATGGTGAAGCCGTCGTTGCCGGCGTAGAGGTACTCCTTCACGGCGAGGCGGTACGTGTTCGCGACGTGGAGGTACTCGTCCCCGATCTTCACGACTTGCGCCGCTACGCGCTGTCCCGCCGGCTTGGACGGGTCGAACGCGAATGAAACGCCCGCCACCTGGGTAGATAAATAAATAAATAAATATTTGTGAACATTTTACACAGCGCCATCTAGCCCCAAACTAAGCAAAGCTTGTACTATGGGAACCAGATGGCTGATAGAATACTTATATACTTTTTTTATAATAGATGTGACAATTATAATGTTAAAAGTAGAAATAGTTAAAGTAGCACTTAATGCTGCAAGTTTTATTATGTTTACTAGTGGCTTTGCACACCCCGTTAGGGATACAGGCGTGATAATATGTGTATGTATGTAGAAATAGTTAAAGTAGTAATGCTGCAAGTTTTCTTATGTTTACTAGTGGCTTTGCACACCCGGATACGGACGTGATAATATGTGTATGTATGTAGAAATAGTTAAGGATACGCTGTTCACACGATTAGGCTCGATGAAATTAGAAAATCATTGTATGGGTAAAATTATTCAATAAACAGTAAATAAAATTAAAAATCGAATCTGCGGTTGGTGATCTGAGCTCTCGTTTCTATCTGTACTTAGAAAACTGAGCTCGTTTTCATTTGTTATTAGGATAAGGGCAGGAAGATGATGATGATGATGATTATTATACCGAGAAGTTAAAAGTTTTCAATGTTATTATAGTTTTATTACGTAACGTTATTGAATTATTGATCGTTAAAATCAAATTAAATAAGAAAGCTTATTACAAAATGTCTGACAAAAAATCATTAAATAAATAATATTTGTGGACATTTCACACAGCGCCATCTAGCCCCAAACTAGTACTTGGCCTACTACGGGGTACGTGGCCTTACCACGAAGTTACAATAAAGGGCTGTCGTAAGGGGTTACCTGTGGAAAGCGTCCCTCCAGACTGGGGTACTTGCTGACGGCGTTCTCCAGAACTTGCAAGATGACAGCACCAGTGGCTTCCACCACCACGATGGGGTCCCGCATGGGGATTATAGTGGACAGGTCGCGGAGAGTGAATTCGCCAGCTGGGTGCACCTACGAAATTATAAGGTAAATAAAGGCCTTTTAACATCTATAGTAGATGATTTATACAGCGTCAGGAGATAACTTTTACTTTCACTAACAGGATGCTGTAGTGCCCAGGACGAATTAATATGGAGTAGGCTTGCCCAGCACCTATTCAATACTCTCAGCTTAGTCGGCCTTGTCCACAGGAAAGACATGGTCAATACGTGCGGAGCTGACTCAGCCGCGGGTCTCCTCACGATGTTTTCCTTCACCGTTTTCGAGTACTGGTATAGCGCACATAAATCTTTCGCATAGAAATATCCATTGGTACATGACTGGATTTGAACCCACTACCTTAGGATCGGAAGGCGGGGTCACTACCAACTAGACCACCAGATTTATTTTGTGTAGAAATGCACTATCATTTCTATTGAGACAAGATCAAGCAATCAAAGTTTAAAGGATTAGTAATTTAAAAGGATATTTGGCGGTTTAAAGTCTATTGAAGTCTATTAACTTTACATGGCCAAAGCGGTATATTCCGAGGGTTTAGGGGAACCAGACACAACGTTTTAGGGCATTAATGGAACAATAAATGATGTTCTCTAAGGTTACAACTCATTACCTGGTCAGAGCGGAAGGTGCCAGAGTTAAGCAACACCAGGTCAGCGGCGGTGGCGCACAGAAGCACGTCGCAAATCCAGTTGCCGAGGTTGCATTCTGAGGCGCGGATCTTGCTGAACCGACCTTCTAGAGGCACACAGAACTTGCCCAAAACCTCGTCCATCTTGCCTTCGATCATCGCTGGAAGACAGAAGCAATCAGAATTATAGTTTTATTTGGCTCAACGGATCAGTATTCTGCCTTCCTAGTGAAGACTAAGCAAAGCTTGTACTATGGGCACTGGATGGCTGATAGAATACTTATATACTTTTTTTTGTGAATACATACATATACTTATAATACATAATACAACACCCAGACTCGGAAGAAATATTTGCAGAACATACAAACATTTCTCGCTACGCCACCGAGGTCGTCATTTTAAGTCATTAAGCCATGACGGAGGCCTTTAGGCGGCCTACAAACTCCGTCACTAGAGTTGGCCACTAGCTCATAGGAACTTACTTTTTCATAATCTAACACTCTTCTCTTCACATGACATTCTTACCATTTGAATAATATACCATTGTTGTTAAGATACGGAATGGTACATCAGAGGAAGTTTGAAAGTAGCGCCAGTGACAGAGAGGATGAGGAGTAATAGGTTAGCGTGGTATGGGCATGTTATGCGGAGGGAAGAAAGTCATGTTACAAGGAAAGTGCTGAATATGAATGTGGATGGATACACGGACAGAGGAAGGCCTAAGAAAAGATGGATAGATTGTGTGAAAGAGGACATGCGTATGAAAGGAGTTAATACTGAGATGACGAGTGATAGGAGAAGATGGAAGAGGAAAACATGTTGTGCCGATCCCACCTAGTGGGATAAGGGCAGGAAAATGATGATGATGATGTTGTTAATGCACATTTTAATTTCACCTGAGTATTTGTCAACTTTGGCCTTCAAGACGGCGTCCTCTGCGTAGGCGGCAGTGACGTGCATATCCGCTATGTCGACCTTCGCAATTTCGCCGCTGAAGTTGATGCTGATTTTCGAGAACTGCCGGAAGTCTGTGCCGCTTTTAACTATGTATTTGTTGTTTATCTGAAAAATTACAAGAATAAATCGAAAATATTGGGGCTAGATGGCGCCGTGTGAAATATCCTCAAATATTTATTTATTTAATAAAGAATGTGTCACGCTGCTTCTCTCCCTGAGCATGTCGTAAAAGTCGACTAAGGGATAGTATCTTTAATATTATATACAGGGAAAAATATAATACATTAAGTTGGCTAAACAAAATATATGTTACTCATTTGGGGAAGGACTTACTTCCTGTAACACAGTGTAAACTAACACAGGAAGAAGCGCATCACTAAGTTTGTAGGCATAGGTTTTTGTGAAATAAAATATTTGTATTTGTATTTGTATTTGTATCCTCTCCAACATGATGAGATACAATAAGCAAGTATTCCCAAGGAGGGTTGACGCCAGGCAGGCGGCCGGTCATAAAACACCTTAGCCAAAACTCTTACAGCATGATCCAAGGAACATGCAGTGCCGACCCCACATAGAGTGGGAAAGTGGCAGGAAGATTATGATTTATTTATTTATTAATTGCAAGAGTACCTCTAATACTTCGTAGACGTGGTCGTGCCCGCCCAAAATAAGGTCGATGTCAGTGGAACCCTCGGCCAGTTTCACGTCATTGGGCGTACGCATGTGGGTCAAAGCTATCACATACTCGCAGCCCTGAAAAAAATAAAAAAAATAATTGTAAATCCATACTAATATTATAAATTCAAAAGTAACTCTTGTCTGTCTGTCTGTTACCTTTTCACACATCAACTGCTGAACAGATTTTTTAATTCCATGCCGGGGTAATAGCTAACTAAGCCGCGGGTTTCCTCACGATGTTTTCCTTCACCGTTTGAGAGTACTGGTATAGCGCACATAAATTTTTCGCACAGAAAAATCCATTGGTACACGACCGGATTTGAACCCACGACCTTAGAGATCAGAAGCGCTCGTGGCGTAGCCTGCTTAGGCGTTCTTGATTGATCGTTAAAGTTAAGCAACTATATGCACGGTCAAAAATTGGGATGGGTGACAGCAAGTGGCATTACGAGCTGAGCGCTTCCGTGCTTCGGAGAGCACTGTCGGTCCCGGCTTTTAAGTCGTTAAGCCATGACGGAGGCCTTTAGGCGGCCTAAAAACTCCGTCACTAGAGTTGGTCACTAGCTCATACGAACATACATACATAGAAGGCGGGGTCACCACCAACTAGACCACCAGTGCTCTGTTTGCTATTATGAGGGCAGATTTGTAAGCAGTAGTTATTACCTCTTGTTTCAACTGTGATGCTAATTTGGAGCCGGCTTGGATGAAGTCTATGAATGTCACTTCCTCCGGGTTGATCGTTGCTAATGTGTCCAGCCATTCCTGAAATTTATTAAATTATTAATAAAATTTGTAATTTTATCTCCTCTTTTTGGACCCTTTGTCATCATTGAAAGCTTTTTCCTTGTAAGTATTATAAAAAAGAAGGGACTCTTCTAATACAGGTCATACAAAGAAGAGATATCCCTGAATACTCAAACGCGACCCAGAGTTGAGCACGTCTCAAGTCACGGTTTTTTGACAGTTTTGATGAAAATCTGCAAAATCTCGTCACTTGAGACGTGCTCAACTCTGAGATGCGTTTGAGTATTCAGGGGTTAAACTCATGTATTTATGTTGGTAATTTTGAATATACTTTTTCTACGACTTCTGTGGCGTGGCGGGCGAGTGCTCGGCTGACGCGCAGAGCGCAGGTTCGATTCCCGCTGCAGAAGAAATGTTTGCATGTTCTGCAAATATTTCTTCCCGGTCTGGGTGTTATAATTATGTATTATAAGTATGCGTTTACAAAAAAAAAGTATTTATGTATTCTATGAGCCATTTGGTTCCCATAGTACAAGCTTTGTTTAGTTTGGGGCTAGATGGTGTGTGTGTGATATGTCCTCAAATATTTATTTATTTATCATCAAAATAGTTGATATAATTAAACCAAGTACCAAAGGGTTTTGTTTCACCATCTTGATTCGGAATTCTTAAAAGAGTCATCCAGAGGTCTTGTCTCGTCCGTCACGTCACCCAGAAAAGAACCAATGTGGTGAGTGAACTTTACCTGTTCAACTAATCCAATGAGTCCAATCTTATGTCCATTGCAGACTAGCGCGTGGGTTATCTTGCCGTCACCCAGGGGACGGCCGGTTTCGTTGTCTATGACGTTACTCATCAGCCAGGGGAAGTTGCACTGAGCCACTAGTCCAGAGAGGACATCTAGGCCGAAATCTGTCAACAGAATATGGTGAATATTTTGAGGTTTGTGTCAAAATGGGTATGATAAATATATATAATAATAATAAGCATTTCTTTGCAATCAACATAAAACATCTATATTTTATACCGGCAGGCGGCCGGTCATAAAACACCTTAGCCAAAACTCTTACAACATGATCCAAGGATCATGCTGTGCCGACCCCACATAGAGTGGGATAAGGGCAGGATGATGATGATGATGATTTTTTGCAATCAACGCACAGGTCAAACTATTGAAACTATTTAAAGCTAAAAAGCTGAAATTTGGAAGGTAACTTCCTTTTGTAGCAAAACCACACCCCACAGACGGGATTTTTTGAAATTCAACCCCTAAGGGGTGAAAACGTGTAGGGAAATTTTTGAAAGAGTACTGCAATTTGCTTAAAACTCGGTCTGGACAACATAAATGAAAAATAAATGGACACGACATCTTTCCGGGTTTTTCAAAATAACCCTCTATAAAGGGTAAAAAAAGGGTGACAAAATACAGCGCGTGTGAGTTAGTCTTACTTATGTTATAAATGCGAAAGTTTGGGAGGATGTTTGGATGTTTGTGCCTCAATCACGCCTAAACGGCTGAACGGATTTGAATGAAACTTGGAATATAAATAGTACATGTACTGGATTTACATACCGGTTATTTTTTATCCGGGTATCACGCGAGCGAAGCCGCGGGCGGCAGCTAGTGTTTTATATGTTTGAATGTTGTGAACATCTAGCAACACAATGGGTAGATTATAACATACTTAAAATGCATATTGCTCACCGAAATCATGGTTCCCAAATACAGCACAGTGAGTGCCGATTTCATTCAACACAGGAACCATCTGCTCGCCTTTTGTGAATGTACTTACTGGAAAAAAATTATACAAATTGCGATAATGTAATAGTGTAGGATATTTTATTTAAGACTTCTAGTTAGTAGTTAATACTAGTTAGTAGTTAATACTAGTCAGTAATTAATACTACTCGTAGTTAGTAGTTTATATATTATTAACATCCCTAATGGGGTGGGCAGAGCCACAAGTAATCATAAGAAAACTTGCAGCCACTCCTGATTCAAAGTCCCAATATGGATATGGTGAACCATTGTGACATGTGATCAGCCCATCGCCCATATAGATAATAAATAAAATATAACACCCAACAGTCACATATATAGTCCCACACTAGGATTCCCTGTGTCGTTGGTATCAGATGGTCCATCATTTTCATTTTATACTATATGTGATACTATATACTACATATCTTACTTATATCTTACTTATATTATAAACTAGCGGCCGCCCGCGGCTTCGCTCACGCGGTACCCAGATAAAAAGTACCCTATGTCCCATTCCAGCACACGTAGGTACCTACTATCCTCATTATTCATTATAATATAGTGTACGCTAAACGATGACTAAAGTATTGCCATCTCTTACCATTTCATAATGACAAACTGTGACAGGGCTAACTTGAAGCAATGGCTAACTTTAGCGAACGAATATTAATAATGGTATGTAAGTATATTCCGTAGTTTTTGCGTGAAAGAGTAACAAACATACCTAAATCTAAAAATTAAGAAATTTCGGTGAATTTAGTAAAAATTTTGAGAGTTAAGGTCATGGGCGCAGGCAGAAATAATTTCCAGGTGGTGCAGATTTTAGTTTTCTTACAATCTTTGCCGTATATGATTGTTAATAAAAAGATGAAATTTTAGTCTGAATGTTCGAGACATTTACAAATTTCTGACTATTCATTATGAATTTATTATATTGGTACCCAGTCGTCACGGCTCACACCTATTTGTTCACGACGATCGAAATTTAAAAATTCTAAATTGGTGGGCCAGGAGTACCGGGATCGATATTAATCGATTTCCATTACTTCTCTGAACGCACCCTTTAAAGTACCGCTACTCTACACCAGATGGCACCAGCATAAATGGGATGAACTTAACAGAGAAAACGCAATACAGTTTCAATAATTCCTGTTGATCCCGAGATTCCCAAGGGGTGCAAGTGCACCCTCTGGCACCCCCTTGCCGGCGCCCATGGTTAAGGTAAACTTTTCAAACATATGTTTTGTATCATCTATTACTAATCTTTGGTATCATCGCTGTCATATGTCAAAATAAAAATATTCTATTTTTCATGAAAAACATGCCAAAAATAAAGAATTTGCAGGTAATTATGACATCAACTAAATGAGAAAAATCGGCTCTTTAATTTGATATAGGTTATGTGCAGTTTTAGACCAAAAATTGATTCCAGGTTTTCATCCCTTTTCACCCCTTTAGAGGTTGAATTTTGAAAAATCCCTTCTTAGTACACCCCTACGTACCAAGGTTTACCTACACTGAAAATTTCAAGTCTCTACGTCCAGCGGTTTAGGCTGTGCGTTGTCTGTCAGTCAGTCAGTCAGTCAGTCAGTCAGTCAGTCAGGACAAAGATTCTTATAATATAAGATGCGAAAGTTTGTGAGTTTGGATGTTTGGATGTTTGTGCCTCAATCACGCCTAAACGGCTGAACGGATTTGAATGAAACTTGGAATATACAAAGTACATGTACTGGATTAACATATAGGCTATTTTTTATTCGGATAGCGGCAGCTAGTACTACATACTTCTCTGCTGGACTGGGAGTAAAGAAAAAACAGAATGCGTCTAGCTGCTTCTCTCCCAGAGCATGTCGTAAAAGTCGACTAAGGGATAGTATCCTCCAACATGATGAGATACAATAAGCAAGTATTCCCAAGGAGGGTTGACGTCAGGCAGGCGGCCGGTCATAAAACACCTTAGCCAAAACTCTTACAGCATGATCCAAGGTTCATGCTGTGCCGACCCCACATAGAGTGGGATAAGGGCAGGAAGATGATGATGATGACTATATGTGATACTACTCCTTAGTGAGTTCTTATACTTACACATACTCGGAGAGAAAGCATCACCACTGAACAGCACCAATGGATTCAGGTTCTGGAGCGCCTTCACAGCCGTGCTGAACCGTAGGGCTCCGCCCACCGGCTCCGTGTCTGCAAATACATTCATTCATCAAGCCTCATTGTATACATTGAGAACACTGGTGGTCTAGTTGGTAGTGACCCTGCCTTCCGATCCTAAGGTCGTGTACCAATGGATTTTTCTGTGAGAAAAATTTATGTGCGCTATATCAGTACTCTCAAACGCTGAAGGAAAACATCGTGAGGAAACCCGCGGTTTAGTCAGCTCCGCCCGTATTGACCATGTCTTTCCTGTGGACAAGGCCGACTAAGCTGAGAGGATGGAATAGGTGCTACGCAAGCTTATTCCAACTTAATTCGTCCCGGGCACTACAGCGTCCCGTTTGTGAAGGTAAAAAGTTGCCTCTAATCAATTAATACTAAGGCGGTACGAAGTTCGCGGGGTCAGCTAGTAACTATAGTTTTTCGACTGCCAGTCATTGCAGCGCTTAGTCAAAGCCATCAATCTTTGTTCAGATTCTGTTCAAGAATGAAGCGGGACGAAATACGTGTAAAAAAAAACTTCAACATGATTATTTCGGGCAGCTAACACAGCATAAACTTACTCGTAGTCTGCTCAATATTGTACACATCATTGAAATGTATAATAACGACATCGTCCCCCATCCCTCTGCCGGCGAGCTGACTGACTGCGCGCCGACCAACTTGACGTACCTCGAGTGACGCCTGGAAGCAAAGCATAGTTATCAATATCACACACTCACACGCTACTACCCTAGTCCCTACAAACACCTGCATTCTTTTACGCATGTTTAGTATTAAATTAGTTTTTAACTTGGCACACTTCGCCAGCCTTTTGGGGACCTTACCTGCGGTCGGTGATCTGAGCTCTGTTTTCTATCTGTAGGCGAACTTAGAAAACTGAGCCCATTTTTATTTCTTATTACTTAGCACAATAATTATGTAGTTTTGAAAATATCGTGTCTCGAAGAGGGCGTTACTGGCTGCGACACAGTTAAATACTTTTGCCGTCAGTATCGTATACACACACGTTTTAGTTTTAAATTGTTTTCTGTTCCACATAAATATATTTGTATTTGTATGTAATGTTTTTTTGCAGAGCTTTGTGTACTCGACTTTGTAGAGGTATTTTGGACTTGAATACTTCAACCTCGGTTTAAAGATCCCGGTAAAAATATTTATTATATTCTTTATCAGCCTGCAGATAGCAATTGTTCAAAAATCAGTTTATTGTTACATACGAATAGCTATTTATTTCTTTTACAGTATCACTCACGGTAGGTATAAAATGCAGGTAAACATTATATATGAGAACAGTGGATAAGGTGGCACAAGACCGCCAGGACTCAGGAGTGATTTAGAAAAGGTCTTCACCCAGCAATGTGTCACTGGCTACAAGGTGGGTACTAAAAGGCGAATTTACCGAGAAATTCAGATGACTAGTCATATTAACGGCGAGTTTACTCTATGGGGGACTACCCGAAATGGAGGTACAAAAGTTATGCTTAGTAAAATTAAAAGTAAGATCGTCGTTTGAGTTTTATGGGGGACTTCCCGATATGAAGTTAAACATTACCTATGTATGTTTTGTAAAATTAAAAATAAGATCCTTGTTTGAGTTCTAGTGAACTACAGTGATACGTTCACAGAACAGTTATGTATACTTAATACCGAAAAATGGCGCTATGACTTATCCTACAATGCTTTATTCTGATATCACCATTTTTCTTAGTATGACTGTACAAAGCAGCTTCAGTATTTCGAAGTGGCTGAAATGTCGTAAAAAAATAAATTAAAATTGAGTGTCATTTGGACCGAATTGGACGAATTTTTTTCGGTTGAGATGTCAATTTGTCTCAAACGTTGTTTCGTAAAAATAAAAGTAAGATCCTTGTTTGAGTTCTATCTAACAGGTAGGTTTTATATTTTTTTACATAATTTAGTATGAAAGAGGACTAGGGGCACATACTAAACTCACAGATCTCTTAAGGTCTCCGACCACTATCCTGTGTCACAGTAACCGACCGTAGCGGACGCGTCGCTAGCTTCGTGTCGCTAACTACGGAGAGAATTTCATAGAAATACATAGAAACCAGTAGTGTCGCTGCGACACGTCGTCCGCTGCTGCCTCATGTCGTCCGCTGCCAACTCGTACCTTAAAAGCACCTATAACTTAAGCTGAGTGTCGTCCAAGTTTTATGTCAACGTATGTAGGACCTACATTGTAGGTAAGCTGCATTATGTCACGATTCTTTGTTTGTTAAATATTTCTTACAACGATATAATTACTTCTATTATTAGAGGTAGATACAACAAATGCAATAATTGGTTATGTCTAAAGCCGATATTATCCGGCTGACCTTAAACACTAATTAATAGGTAAATAACCTGTCACCATGGTTAACCATATCCATCTTGGGACTTTGAATCAGGAGTGGCTGCAAGTTTTCTAATGATTACTTGTGGCTCTGCCCATCCCATTAGGGATACGGGCGGGATATGATAATTATGTATCTATGTTATAGGATAGGTGAGTATGTTACGAGGTATAACGGACGCGCCTAAATATTTTACCATTGTTATTATGTAGATTAGTACAACACCATTTTAGTGAGACACGCACATTCGTGATTAGCCAGTCAATCACATACCAAGGAATGTTTTTTTAAATCATGGCGTGACTTGTACCAAAACAAATTACAGTAACAAATTAATCTACAGAAGCCTTCATTTAGTATTTTTTGGGACAGTTATTACTTATTTTTTCCGTGTCTAGGCTTGACCTCAGATTTTTTAAGCCCAATACACCAACTCGTTTTATTAGGTAAATATGGCGCAACGGCTAGACCGATTTGGATGAAACTTGGAATGTTGATAGAAGTTACCTGGAATAAGAATGTTTGTGTCCATTACAGTGTAACTGTTGAAAAAATCTGATTAAAACTTGAAAGGATCTGATTGGAATATAATAGAACGCGTTTTGGAATAACATTAAAGTACCTACCTACTTCTTATCCGGATAAAATACAAGTAAAATAACGTGTATTGTATGATATTTGTGTCATGTAGCACAGGCTCGGCACGCTCTTTACTCGACACGTCCACTCTCTCCAATGGCTCTCATGCGACTACCATCATGTATGCCGGTGACGACGACGGTGAGACTTGAGAGAGAGCTGTGTTCGAGACATTGAAGTGTGTGTTTATGTAGGTGTAGGTTTATGTACAGTGTAGGTTATTTCATTACTAATATAAATATGATTTTTAGATTTAATTCATATATTTATGGTTTATATTTTTTTTATTTATTTAAGTACTTACAAAGACAAACTATCATCATCTTCCTACCCTTATCCCACTCTATGTGGGGTCGGCACAACATTAAAAACTTTAAGGTAATCGGTAAAATAATAATAAATTAAAATGAGCTCAGTTTTCTATCTACGTTCGCCTACAGATAGAAGACAGAGCTCGGATCACTGACCGCAGGTAAGGTCCCCAAAAGGCTGGCGACGTTACCTCATTAGATAGCTAATATGTATACATTCACAAACACTACTTAACGCTCAGAAGCTAGAAAATACACACATCAACATTGCCTAGGGATATTCCATTTCGAAATGATTTGCTTATAAACTATTTGCTTTTTAGAAAAAGTTTATATATGGAATTAAACCTCTTTTGTTCCATTTTCAAAATTCGTAAAAAGTAAAAAAATAGAACGCAATAAACCATAGATAGAATGGGAACTCCGATTTAAATTTAACAACGTTAATTTTGCCTTAGATTAATTAACTTTTATTTAATTATCAATAAGTGTTTTCTAAGTCATTTTTAATTTTAACGGATCTTGTGATATTCGTAATGTCATGGAACGGCGACATTTAAGCAGAGAAGAAATGATAAGAGCGATAGGCATGTTACAAGCCAGTGCTATCCAACGCGTGGTTGACAATACCCTAAACACTAATCAAAATGTTACTTCTCGATTATGGTCACGTTTTCGTATTACTGGAGATGTAAGAGAGCGCCACACTGGAAAAAAACGAGTTACCACCCCTAGACAGGATCGTTTTCTCCAAAATTCCGCCAGGAGGGAATCCAATCTCACAGCAAAGCAGCTAGTGCAAAGGCTTCAGTCAGACCATCAGCTGTCAGTTAGCGACCAAACCGTCAGAAGAAGGCTACATGAAGTCGATCTTCATTCTTGTAGACCGCTTCGTGTTCCAGCTCTACGACGGGGCAATCGCGGAAGGCGACTTCATTGGGCTCAAGAACATTTGTTATGGAACAACGGCCAATGGACAATGGTTCTCTTTACTGATGAGTCTCGGTTTGGATTCCACCGCGATTCACGAAGAACACGTGTTTGGAGAATTCCAGGCAGAGAAAGTCGACTCCAGCATCCACAAGAGGTCCATTCGTACCAAGGTGGGACAATCATGGTTTGGGCGGGGATTCGTATTGGCGCGCGAATCAAGCTCGTTTGGATAAGAGGCAGCATGACTGCATTAAAATACCAGAACGAGGTCGTAGAGCCTGTGATCATCCCTCACAAAGACCAAATTGGCCAGGAATTTCAGCTCATGCATGATAATGCCCCTCCACACACAGCGCGATTGGTATCAGCTGCCCTTCAGGAACATGATGTCGCGGTTTTGGACTGGCCTGCACAGTCACCCGACTTAAACCCAATTGAACACGCTTGGGACATGTTGCAGCGAATGGCTTTCAGCAAATTTGACCACAGAAGACCAACTTTTTTGCCATTTAAAACGAACATGGGATCGCATACCCCAACGAGACTTTAACACCCTAATTTTGAGTTTGAATAACCGGTGCAGATGTGTTATCAACGTTAGAGAAGGCAACACCGATTATTAAATTGTAAAAATGTAATTTTATAAAGTCATGGCAACGTAAAAATAGTTTTAACACAATTTATCGAACCTTGTAAATTTTCTGATTTTTCGATTTTTTATTCCTACTTTAATTTTCATTAAAAAATATTATCAAACAGTTGTATTTTAATATTACTAAAAACAACACAAAATAAAGATTCTTGCCATACCTAGTTCTCTTAAGAAATTATTTTCAGTTTTTGTAAAAATCAACAAAATGTTGAATATCCCTAGACAATGTTGATGTGTGTAATCATTTGTGTATGGTCATTATAATTGTCAGAATTAAAACTAGGTAATTTGATTGATCGTTTAGAAGTAAAAAAACTAATTGATCCAACGCCTAGGGTGGCCCAAGGCCGGTTTGATATTGCAGACTGCAGAGCAATGTCAAATCAATTTGCGAATAGACATGTTCACACCAATTCAACGGAAGTAGGAGACTCCGGGTACCTTCTAAATACCTAAATAGGATAGTTCTAATACTAATACATAAATACATACATATCATCACGCCCATATCCCTAATGGGGTGGGCAGAGCCACAAGTAAACATAAGAAAACTTGCAGCCATTTCTGATTAAAAATCCTAAGATGGAAATGATGAGCTATGGTTACAGGTGATCAGCCCATCGCCCATATAGATGGTCCATCATGTTGGAGGATACTATCCCTTAGTCGACTTTTACGACATGCTCGGGGAGAGAAGCAGCTGGACGCATTCTATGTTTTTTTCTTTACTCCCAGGCCAGCGAAGAAGTAATCACATAAACAGATAGTTTATTTATTTATAGGTTTTGGTACCCAAATCTGGTAAAAGAAGCAGAGGAAGGCAATACAAACGATGGAAAGACGACATCGAGAATACAGGAGGAAAGCTGTGGACATGAATTGCAGGCGATAGAGAGATATGCCAAAGGGCACACGGACCAAGAACAGCATAGTTATTGAAAATGAAAATAGTAGGTAGCTAAATTATATTATAAGATAAGTAGTAGAATGTAAGTTTTTTTTATTTCTTATTTATTTTATTTTATTTTTTCTTACCGTAAGATGTAAATATTTAGTTGGTCTGAATAAACGGCTTTATTATTATTACTACTAATAGTCGTGTCACTAAACTCTAGCCAAATTCGATGTAGAATAAAGGTAAACAAACTAGAGGAACACGTACCACTTCACTGTTCCTCAACAAACGAAATAAGACACAACTCGGGACTGCAGACAGTCATCGAGCAATACCAGGCATCATCATCTTCAATCTCGTCGGCACCAACAACGGCCTCAACACCATCGAGGATACTGGAACACTGCTGCCAACATCCCAAAGTCCTTCTCCGGCACTTTAAGGAGTTGGGCTGGCTGGGGGAGAGTTAGCAGGGGGATAATGCACAATGTCAGTACCCCTAACTGTAGGTACTTAGAAATAGACAGGTAAACAAAGCCTAACCTAAAATGTTATAAAAATCGGATAAAACCGTATCCTGATTACTTAATTTACGATTTTGTGAACAAATCGGCAGGGAGGGTTTATCTGTTCACGAAATTGTAAGTACATAATTTAAATAATGAGATTACGTTTTTATTAGGTTTTTGACAGGCTTCAGGTTGAATTTTTGTTATCCTTATTCTACATCGAATTTGGCTGAAGTAGTTCTTTCGATAATTAATTAAAGCAGGCGTGACTTAGCTGTCCATTTTAGTATGTTTATTTTAAGATACTAAATAGAGGTTCAATCTAGTACTAATTATGTTCAATTTTGTAAAAACCTTATTATAAAGACGCGTGCACCGTGGTCAAGTACGAGTCGAATTCCGGGCTCTTTGGTCAAATGTTTGCATGATACCATGGTACTCATAGTTTCTGACCCACGACACGGGGAATCCTGGAGTGGGGTCAGACTATATCGGTATATATGACTGTGTGATGTTATTTTCTATTATACCTACCTTACATAACAAAGCAAAGGTTCATTCCCCTATAATCAAACTGGCAAAGAAATAAATTACCTACCTAGCAAGTTCACTTAAGTAAATTAGTGATACAGATAAAGAATAGAAATTAGTGCTAAATGGTGATAGAAAATTTAATGTCATTTAGGTAGAAAGTCAGGTACCTACTTATAGATAAGTAAGTCCGTAAGAGGTCGTGGCCAACTCTTGTGACAGAGTTTTTAGGCAGCCTAAAGGCCTCCGTCATGGCTTAACGACTTAAAAGCCGGGACCGACAACTTAACGTGCCCTCCGAAGCATGGAAGCGCTCAGCTCGTAATGCCACTTGCTGTCACCCATCCAAATGGTGACCGCGCACAACGTTGCTTAACTTCAACGATTCAACTTCTACTACGAACTTCAACAAAGATAAAGAGCTCTTAAATCTAGGTGTATATACTCTTAATCTAGGTATAGATTGTGCAAAGATTAGGGAGAAAAAGTGCTTACTACTACTAGTCCTGTCACTAGTTCTTTCGAACCAGTATGGTGAAAGGATTTAAAGTGCACCTCAAAGGCTCTTTTCGTGCATTGGCAGTGCTCAAGATCTGTGCAAGATTCAATGTCTAATCTACATTTGGCTTAGCAAAAGACTTTGTGAAGATAGATAGGTAGGTAATTTTTGTATGTGCATACAATGCCAAATGAACTTGAACGATCATGGGTAACTTTATAATGAAACTCACATCCCAGTTTACAACTACTTAATGAGGGATCTCAGAATAATGGGCGTGTTTTAAGCTTCATCCAGCAAGCAACTACTCTACATGTCATCTATTATAAGATGAGCTTCACATGCCTGTTTCAACCATCCGACAACGGATCTCACTCCGTCGGTGACTTCTCCAGGCATGTCGACACTGGTGGACTCGATGAGGGAACTCCAACGGGATCGGAGGGCTGCCTGTGCGGCGAACGAGGCCATAACTCGTCCACACTTTGCTAGAACCATTTTGTCTGCTAGGGTTTTTGACACATTTTCTAACTACAGTTCTTTTTCAACAGATGGGTCAAAAAAGTTTATTAACACTGTATTTTCATATTTGTTATTGAGATTTTCAGTTGAAGTAGATAGGAACTTAAATTTTCTTACATAATTATTGATGAATTTTAAGCGTAATTTGGCAAGCCTTCAAGCTTGGGCAAGGAGTATAATAATAAATAGAATACTTTTCTAAAATTGGTCTAGTATAATTTTTCTCATAATATTGATAAAATGTTCAGTAATAAGCTATTACAAACCACAACATGACAAAAATAAAGGAGTTACAGCAGCATGTTGACATAATCCATTAGATAACTTTACATTCTCGAATGTTTTGCATAAAATTATGTCTACAATGTGGGTTTCAAGGTAACCCATTTTTAGTACAATATTTGAAGACCATGCAAAAAATGAGATAGCATGTTCCATATTCAAAAATAGTCCACATGTTTTTTTCTAATTCAGCACAGCACTGGCAGTCAAGGTCTCACAGAATTCTAATTTTGAAAAGGCATTCCACCTTTTTGTTTGCACTTTTTTGTGCCTGAAGCACAGTCACACTTTTTTAACCGTGTCACAGGCTAAAGTCTCTCGGTCTAGGAATCAAAAGTAGATCTGCAATGCCGTTAGATGGTCATGAAAACAGCTAGGTCAAGGTATCTTCCTAGTCTATTTTAAGAAAACTCGACCAGCTGATATACGTAGAAGTCAGAACACGACACGTTTGGTACTATTTAATTTTGACATGCGTTATCTTTTATCAGTTGCATTCCGTCAACCACGAGATCTTCTCGGATCAAATTATATTTTATCTTGAAAATAGAAAATTTATATACACTTACCCGGAAAATTGCAAGCAGCGCTTGAATGAAACACCGGTTGTTGTGCAATAAAAGATGGAGTTTAATTCACTTCTCTCTCAATAGGTAGCTCACTAATTTAGAATTTCTATTTGTGTTTGAATTTATAATTTACTGAATTTTGTACGAACTGCACCCATGAACAGAATTCAGCAACATTTTTGACATTGCTTGTCAAACCATTAAACGTCAAATTCGATTGGAATCAGCTGTCATGAATACGTTCCGTTCAGCGCAGAATTTACAAAAGTTAACAAGCTTAACGATATCTTTCGTTAGAGGTTACTAAACTCTAATGATCCTTTTATCAGTGAATGTTTTGTTTTTTTAACAGAGACTATGTGCTGCTGTGTCTGTGATAATGATATTAGTAAATTCTATTATCATTAACACAAACACAGCAGTTGAAATAAGTACCTAGGTATCTAAGAGTATTAATTTATTCTGTTCAGTGGGTCATTGAAGACAAACGTGTTTGGAGCTGTGATTATGACACAAAAAGTAGCAATTGTGACCGGTTCAAATAAAGGCCTTGGATTTGCTATTGTCAAAGGTCTTTGCCAGAAATTCGAAGGTACAGTGTATCTGACATCTCGTAACGAAGCCCTAGGCCTGGAAGCAGTGAAAACACTAAACGAAATCGGACTGAAGCCAGTTTATCATCAGCTTGATGTCACTAAAAGTGATAGTGTTAAAAAACTAGCTGATTTTATCAAAACGAAGCATGGAGGCATAGATGTTCTAGTAAACAACGCAGGAATCTTAGAATGGCAACAAATCTACCCAACCTACGAAGCAGCGAAGAGAAACATCGACACAAATTACCGTAGTCTCTTGACTATTGAAAAGTATTTGTTCCCCTTGCTAAGAGATGGCGCCAGGGTCGTGAATGTGTCGAGCGCGTGCGGCCACTTATCAAACCTGAAAAACGCTCACTGGCTGAAAATGCTTCAAAGTCCGGATTTGACAGTTGAACAACTCAATCAGTTCGTGGATCGTTATTTGGAGAGTGTGCGGAACGGAACGTTTGATAAAAACGATTTCGCCGATGATGCAAAACACGCTGAGCATAGAGTTTCCAAAATAGCGTTGACTGCATTGACGAAGATTTTACAAAGAAAATACAGCAATATTTCCATCAATGCTGTTCATCCAGGTCACGTGAAGACAGATATGGCTAATAATGGAGGAAAGATAGAACCTGATGAAGCTGCTAGAGTGGTTCTGTATCTGATTTTGGAAGCATCTCCCAAGCTGAAGGGTGCTTTTATGTGGGATGATGGAAAAATTATCGATTGGCAAGATGCTGACGCTGA
This sequence comes from Scotopteryx bipunctaria, assembly GCA_949320045.1. NCBI lineage: Eukaryota > Metazoa > Arthropoda > Insecta > Lepidoptera > Geometridae > Scotopteryx > Scotopteryx bipunctaria. The sequence goes on along the minus strand of OX439464.1, from coordinate 1,446,868 downwards.
GTTTTGGTTCCAATGTCCATGGTAAAGATAAATACAATACTTAAAGAAAATTCTGTTATGCTCTTAAGTATTTTATTGTAAAAAAATAAAATTATAATATTTGTGAACGTTTCACACAGCGCCATCTAGCCCCAAACTAAGCAAAGCTTAGGTACACTATGGGCACCAGATGACTGATTATAATTCTAAGCTGATATAATACATTTTTTGTAAATGCATAGGTACTTTTAATACATAATACCTACTATAATACCCAGAACCCGAAGAAATATTTGCAGAACATACCTATACCTAAACATTTTTCCCGTAGCGGGAATCGAACCCGCGCCTCTTGCGTCTCAGCCAAACTCGCTCGCCTCGCCAGCCATCAAGTCATTATCTTTTTATCTACTAAGTAGGGTAGTAGCCAGGTAGGAGGTAGGTAGTTAGGTAGAAATAAATAATACTTAGACCTACTTTTGTTCTAAAACAAAAGCCTATCGGTATCAAACCACACAAAGACCACCCTAAACTATGTCTTAGCAAAAGGATAAGATTATTTAACCCGAGCTCGGTATCTCTAAATCTAGTCTACAGATTACGAGCCTAGAACTAATCCTGAGCTCTTCTGAAACTTGCGCTTAGTTTACTGTTACGTATACGACAGAACGCTGGACTGCTTTGACCACTCAGACCAAATAAAAAGATAAGACGCCGCGCCGCGAACAACAAAAGGGAAGCCACACAAAACTGTGCTCCTGCAAGTAAACATACACGCTCACGCACACACCTACACCAAAACCATGCACATCGCTCTTATTACGTCACGAGTCTTAAAAATAAAATTATGCCTTCCTGTGTAGTGAAAACTTGTAGCAAATCACATAAAAAGTCTCACGGAACCACTTTTCACTTGTAAGTACCTACTTCAAATAACATCGTTTCTTAATTTATTATACTATGAATTTTAGGTTACTTGGAACACAAAACCTCAAAATCTTTTTGTTGTTCGCGGCGCTCCGTCTTATTTTTTTATTTGGTCTGAGTTTGACCACGTGCTTGTCTCACATACATAGGTACACCTTAAAACATCTTGAAGCGCTCGTGGCGTAGCTTGCTTAGATGTTCTTGATTGATCGTTGACGTTAAGCAACGTTGTGCGCGATCACAATTGGGATGGGTGATCGCAAGTGGCATTACGAGCTGAGCGCTTCCGTGCTTCGGAGGGCATGTTAAATTGTCGGTCCCGGCTTTTAAGTCGCTAAGCCATGACGGAGGCTTTTAGGCGGTGTAAAAACTCCGTCACAAGAGTTGGCCACTAGCTCATACGAACTTACTTAGGCAGTTACGCACAGTAATAGTTGAAGGATTGTTCTAAAGCTCCTCTATTTTTACAAATTCTCCAGAATCTAGATGGACGTGTCCAACGAAGTACAATAATTCAATAAACTTAATTTTCTGTCCAAGTATTTTTACTTGGTGGCATAACTTGAGGTCTTATTTCGTAAGCAACATGGCAATAGCCACCGCCATGAAAATTACGAAAACTGTTCATTATTAAAAGGTTAACCCCCAAATACTCAAACGCGACTCAGAGTTGAGCACGTCTCAACTCACGGTTTTTTGACAGTTTTTGAAGAAAATCTTTCAAAAAAAAAATCGTCATTTGAGACGTGCTTAACTTTGAGATGTATTTGAGTATTCGGGGGTAAGGCCTTTACCCTTCCTAGAAGATGTAAGATCAGGAGGCAAATTTGTCTACAATAACGAGACGTTGTAGTGACCAGCTTAGTCGGTCTTATCTACAAGACATTCCTAAAAAGATTAGCACTGACTGATTAGAGATTAGGTACCTACTAGTGGTCTGAGAGTTTTAAAATACTATCCTTAGATACTCAAAAGGATCCCCTAGTTCAATCCCTATTGCCATCTTCCATTTTGACATCCACTAATATCTTTCTTCTGAAATAGTCCCTCTGCTCACAACGACGAGCACGTACAGTGCTCAATGAAATATTTGTATGACCGAGGTCTCCAGTGTCGTGGCTGACGGGAATCCCTAATCGCTATCAAATAGCAATTTAGATCCAGACCATACAACTAGTATTGGTGAATTTGTCAATGTGTTTGTCGTAAACTGTCTCGTTATCGACAATCAGTAATATATTTTTCAAAAAAGTCATAATAGTTAGAATAGTCATTTATTGATGATTTTTATGATTAAAAATCAGAAGAGAATAACAAAAACATATCATCATCATTTTCCTGCCCTTATCCCATATCCACTCTATGTGGGGTCGGCACAGCATGATCCTTGGATCATGCTGTAAGAGTTTTGGCTAAGGTGTTTTATGACCGGCCGCCTGCCTGACGTCAACCCTCCTTGGGAATACTTGCTTATTGTATCTCATCATGTTGGAGGATACTATCCCTTAGTCGACTTTTACGACATGCTCGGGGAGAGAAGCAGTTGGACGCATTCTATGTCATTTCTTTCTCCCAAACAAACAAAAACATAGCAAATACAAAAATTAATACTTAACTAAACGCTTTACTAGTGTAATACTGCCGATGAACTCTTGAGTCAAGTATCTAAGTACTTACTTAAGTAAGTTCGTATGAGCTAGTGTCCAACTCTTGCTTAGACGTTCTTTATCGTTGAAGTTAAGCAACGTTGTGCGTGGTCACAATTGGGATGGATGACCGCAAGTGGCGTTATGAGCTGAGCGCTTCCATGCTTCGGAGGGCACGTTAAATTGTCGGTCCCGGCTTCCATGACGGAGGCCTTCAGGCGGCCTAAAAACTCCGTCACAAGAGTTGGCCATTAGCTCATACGAACTTACTCTTACTTGGTACGACCATTTGAACCCACAACTTCAGGACCTATACTACTAAACCACCAGTAGTGTTCTCAATGGGCCTCTAGAAATAATTATTCAGACTGACGTCTTCATTTAATAAGGGCGCCACTAAGTTGATTACCTAAGGACCTCGACATTGATTAGGTAGGTACCTTAGAGCTAAATTTTTATAGAGCACTTGGTGATCCAGTGTGGCTAAAAGACCACTGAGCAATTCATCTACAGCAATTATTTCTGTGATATTCGTAAATAATCCGAATCGTAGGTGAATTTTACGCAATTTTATTCAGCAGCCGATTTATATTTGGTCGTGAAATGGTCGGAATTATGGTAAATCGTACGCAATTCAATTCAGCAACAGATCAGATAGTGGCCTTTTGAATCCACCAGTGCTTACTTCCGAACCTAAGGTCGGAGCACTAACTGCTGGTGGTCTAGTGAATCCGCCTCTCAACAGTCGTAAGTTCGAATCTAGTCGAGCACCGACTGATTTTTCTGTTCGAATTATATCTTTTTAACGTCGATAAGCCTGATTATAATAACTATGCTGCCTTCGACTAACAGTCATGAGACTCTGAGGAACTCCAGGGACAAGATGAGTTATTAAAAATAGCGCAAGCTTAGTAAATTTTATTTTCTTCCTTATTTCCTTTTACCTGACTATGGCGATGTCAAAAAACCGGTCAAGTGCGAGCCGAATTCGCCACAAAGGGTTCCGTACTAACGTACATGTCACAAAAATGTTTCTTGATTGGGGCCTCTTTTTATTTTTAATATTTGTTGTTATAGCGGCAAGAGGTACATACACACTTTGAAAATTTCAACTTAGGTACCTATTTACGGTTCATGAGATACAGTCCGCTGACAGACGGACGGATGGACGAACAGCAGAAGGTTTGTAATAGGGTTCCGTTGGCAACATTCGGTTACAAAACCCTAAAAACAATTTCGGTATTTTAGAGTGAGTAACGTAAATTATTATTGCAGTCGTGTTTTGATTTTTAAATAAATATTTTTGTTTACCGTTACTAGTTCTTTAGTTTACTAGTTCCTTCGAAGGCTCCTTTTGTACCTTTTATACATATTTTCGAACTTTTAGGCTACTACATGCCGCGGCATGTCGTAGAACCACTGTCGTAGAACATTTTTGTGCCCTACTGTATATTTCTCCTCCGGACTTTCATGCATGACTGTAAAATTAGCCCTTTCTCTAACTTAATAGCGTATGCAAAGTAGAGGGACGGAACATCGTCATCCTACAAATATTATAAATGCGAAAGTTTGTGAGGATGTGTGGATGTGTGGATGTGACGATGTATGTTTGTGCCTCAATCACGCCGTAACGACTGAACGGATTTGGATGAAACTTGGAATACACATAGTATACGTGCTGGTATAATATATAGGTTACTTTTTGTTACTACTACGCGAGCGAAACCGCGAAAGCTAGTATCTAGAAAAATGACTCCCTAATTAGAATCGGTATTGAAGCTTCTCACAGTAGTAGATTTTATTTAAAATATACCTAGGCATTTATTTAGTTTGATTTAATTATTTAGCTTACAAGTTAACGCTATAATTCTGACAGCCGAAAGATAAAACTTTGTTGTCGACTGTACCAATAAATAGGGTCGTTAAACAACGAACGCGAGTCAAACCACAGGCAGACGCAGTTAAATCTGCGCTACGCTATTAGTTGCACCTGGGTTCGCTTGTGTTAAGCTATTGCTTAATGTTCGAATATGCAATCTGTAAAGGGTGAAAAAGTTACAAAAACTGAAGCGATTTCGTCAAACTTTACCCACACTTAAAACTTCCATAACATGTAATGCAAAACTAAGTTTTAGGTTAAGTACGGGGGCTTTGTTTTCACAAATTGTATCTCCATTTTGGCTGAAAAAGAGGTCAAGAGTACCCTATTCCAGCACACTAACGATGAATATTTCAAGTTTCATTCTAATCAGTTCAGCCGTTACGGCGTGATTGAGGCACAAACATCGTCACATCCTCACAAACTTTTACATCTACATAATATAAAGCAAAGCCGTGTTAGTTTCACCATTTATAACTCGAGAACGGCTGGACCGATTTTCATGATTTATGATTTGTTGATTTTGTCTCCGCCCTGAATAGCAGAATAACTATGAAAACATTTGAAAATTTACATTATTAATTATAATGAGGTACGAAGTTCGCGGGGTCAACTAGTTTATAATATTAGTAGGATTATTATGATTATAAAACATTTGTCATTGTCATTAGAGAGCACTGGTGGTCTAGTTGGTAGTGACCCCGCCTTCAGATCCTAAGGTCATGGGTTCAAAATTGGCCGTTTATGTACCAATGGATTTTTCTGTGCGAGAAATTTATGTGCGCTATACCAGTACTCTTAAACGGTGAAGGAAAACATCGCTAGGAAACCCGCGGCTTAGTCGGCTCCGCGCATTGACCATGTTTTTCCTGTGGACAATGCCGACTAAGCTGAGAGGATGGAATAGGTGCTGGGCAAGCCTACTCCATCTTAATTCGTCCCGGGCACTGAAGCAGCATCCCGTTTGTGAAGGTAAAAGTTTCCTCCTGATGCTGTATAAATCATCTATAGATGGTAAAATGCCTTAGTTTTTTAGCTGAAATATAAGTATATGGAGTTTAAGAGCTGAAGATACCTAAGTAGGTTATTTACACCCTGATTTCAGAACCATTGAGATTTAGATGCATATTTTATTAGGTAATTAAACCAAACTTAATTCGCATTAAATTAAAGTTCTAATTGCATACCTATCAGAGCCATTAATTACTCTGCTAACTTTAAAGTGCCTAATTTTCATAATTTCAAAACATTCTGAACAAAAGAAATCAATAACGAATTTAAAATACAAGTACCCGTTACTTGTCGAAACTTAAATTGCCGAGTTAAAGAGTATTTTTTTTTTGCAGAAGCGTTCGTGGCGTATTAGCTTGTTGTACTGAACTAAATCAAAATGTTCGTAGTGTAGCTGTCAAAATCATAAAATTGTCAAAATACTTAGGTATGTGATAATGGCAGCTACGAATGTTATATCTTGAAAAAGTCTTCGGATTTTAAAGATTTTTCTGCTTAAAATTAAAGTTGGATTATTTTTTTACCATTTTTCTGTCTGGTGTACATAGACAAGGGGGTCTAGCCAAGATCATTTCTATTCTCTTTCCATTGTAGAAAACGATTGGTGTTGCCACCTTGCATTTTTTTAAAGCGCTAGGTCAAAAATAAAATGTCATCAGATTTCAGAAATTTGGATTAAAAAAAAAACACTAACACTAAACATTATACAATTTTACGTAGGTAAAATACCTACGTAAAATTGTATAATTATTAAGATACTGAGTACTATTTTTTCTGCATCTCATACATACCTACTTGTTCGTTCGTTTTTAATTTAAACTAGGGTTTCTTTAATCTGAAATAATTTAGCGGAATTTGGTGTTACTTTTTAATCCAAATTTCTGAAATCTGATGACATTTTATTTTTGACCTAGCGCTTTAAAAAAATGCAAGGTGGCAACACTGCTCGGCTACCAATCGTTTTCTACGATGGAAAGAGAAAAGAATCTGCGAAAAGAGCCTGCTTTGAAACATCTACTATAAAAATAATGATAACTAGGTACTCGTAGGTACTTAGTTGGCCCAAGCAGTAATGTTACGGAGGATAATTAAATCCACTAACATCCCTCTTTCTAGCAGCCAATAAAATTCATCCGTATTCCTAAAACCCGTCCCACACGAGCGACTTATGACTGATGAATACTAAAGCCTTGACTTCATAAGAAGCGGTCACCGTTTTGTGATTGCCGTAAATCTTCGCACTTGGTTCAGGCATCCTGTTATAATATGTCCATTAGGTATGGTTCTCTGTAGGGGAATCGCGCTAATTTTTAACGTTTGGTTTCCACAGTCAAGGTGAGAGCACTGATGATCTAGTGGTAGAGTCCAGCTTAGATTCTAAAATAAAAGGTTCTAATCCGGTCGTGTACCAATAAAAAATTAAAAAAGTTCTCTTGTGACGCAGTTTTAAAGGCCTTAGTTATGGCTTAATGACTTGAAAGCCGGGACTGACAATTTAACGTGCCCTCCGAAACACGGAAGCGCTGAGCTCGTAATGCCACTATAGCGGTCATCCGTACCAATTGTGACCGCGCACAACGTTGCTTAACTTTAACGATCAATCAAGAACGTCTAACATGTACCAGTGGGTTTTACTGCTCCAAAAAATTACGTTCGCTATCCCAGTAGACACTTAAACGGTGAAGGAAAAGATCGTGAAGAAATTGGTATGTTCTAGAACCTAAAACTTTGGATAACATGTGTGTGAAGTGCACTAAAGGAGCCTCTGAAGTGTACTTTAAAATCACCATACTGGTTCAAAAGAACTAGCGATATGAGAAGTATTATTGATTGGAGCACGACATGGTACGGTTGCGGATCGACGTAGAATTTGCGGCGTCTTTGTAAAATTTTTGGTTGTTAGTAGGCATTCAGTTTATAAAATTATAGTCCCAGCTCTGAAGTAACATCTATGTAGGTACCTATAGTAAGAAGTCCCACGATAGTTCCAAGGTGAACTAGTTTTATCTGATACGCACTTATTTAAACGATGAGGTCATGTCAATCTATCGAGTATTTGAGCGATCTTTTTTACAATAATTTAATGTCTTGAGTCTGTATTTAAAAGTATGAAATAAAAAGTCACACGCAATGGTCGGTAGTGATAGAGGAAAAAAAGACTGTCTACGACGCTACCAGCGGTGTAGCCTGGTAGTGTTGTGAGAAAAGAAAGACTACGAAAAACAAATTATATCTCAATTTTCTGAGAAACTGGCTGGCTAACGGAACTTTGCGGTAAAATATTCTTAAAGCCTCCCTTGTTCATTTATGTCTCGTGAAGCGCGTAACTTGATTAGACGTTCTTGATTGATCGTTGAAGTCAAGCAACGTTGTGTGCGGTCACAATGTGGATGGGAGAACGTAAGGGGTATTACGAGCTGAGCGCTTCCGTGCTTCGGAGGGCGCGTTAAATTGTCAGTTCCGGCTTTTAAGTCGTTAAGCCATGACGGAGACCTTCAGGCGGCCTAAAAACTCCGTCACAAGAGTTGGCACTAGCTTATACGAACTTACTATAATTATTTCTGAACTAAAGGATGTCCATACGTAGGTATCTACTTAAATTTATTTGTTACAAACATTATTTTGTTATCTGTCAAAGTCATTCATTTGTTTATTAACCCCAGAATACTCAAACGCATCTCAAAGTTGAACACGTCTCAAATGACGATTTTTTGACAGATTTTCATCAGAAACTGTCAAAAAACCGTGAGTTGAGACGTGCTCAACTCCGAGTCGCGTTTGAGTATTCGGGGGTTAGTTTAGTTAATTTAAAAAAGCGTTAATCGACCAGAAATTTGCTACATCCGATGACAGGTCAGCTCTTCTGTACGACTATGGGCAAGTGGGGTAATCCAGTAGGGAAAAGTATACAATATAATCAAAGTTATTAGAGAGAACACTGACACGAAAGAAGAAAATGCTTCTCCCATCCCTCATTATCAAGTTACTCCCCTCCCTCGGCTGGCGACGCTCTTGGAACAGATTACGCCGTTCAACGCTGTAATGTAAACCATTATAATCGCTGTAATCTGTTCCACGTATGAAAACTACGTATGTATTACTACTACGTATGACGGCCTCGGTGGCGTGGCGGGCGATTGCTCGGCAGAGACGCAAGAGGTGCGGGTTCGATTCCCGCTGCGGAAGAAATGTTTGCATGTTCTGTAAATATTTCTACCGGGTCTGGGTGTTGTGGTACCATGGTACTCGTAGTTTCTGATACCCACGACACAGGGAATCATAGTGTGGGGTCAAGACTATGTATGTGACTGTTGGGTGTTATTATTATTATTATCATGAGCTTGGTAACTCAAGTATACATACAATCGGAGAGACCTACGTGAGGACTTTTGATTCCTGATGATGGAAGCTGTGCCATCCGTACATCCAGACGCGGTCGCAGCCTGTAATTTTGGAGGGGGTCACTAATAATAGAACATGTCGAGTAAATCAGTTTTTATTGCACAATACACAATATTATTGCACACATTATAAAACAAATGGTAGCCTTCTAGTTTTATTTCGATGCGACTAGGGGCAGAAAATTGCTCTTTTATATTTTGTAAAATAAGAATTTTTTTTAATTTGACGTATACGATTTTGGGGGGGTCATGCCCTCAGTGACCCCCCCCCCCCTTCGGACCGCGCCTGGTCGTATCAGTTGTAACAGATTATGCCGTTCGCCGCCGCTCAGCAAATCAAGCTCAAGTATTCATACGATTGTCACTCACGGAGCGGGTACTCACCATGCAAATTAACGAGAAAACCACAGATTATAACGCGCTGGCGCGTCAAAGCGCTGCTGCTCTACCATACCACAGAATATAACTTGTTAGCAATTGTAGAAAAAAATAGAATATTTTTATTACATGCATACATAGATATTAAAACGGAGGCCTTTAGCCTAGAGTTGGCTACTAGCTCATACGAACTCACTTACTATCACGCCCGTATTCCTAATGGGGTGGGCAGAGCCAAGTAAACAAAAAACATGCAGCCACTTCTGATTTAAAGCCCTAAGATGGATATGGTGAATCATGGTGACAGGTGATCAGCCCATCGACCATATAGGTGGTCTCATTGACACTCTTCGGGTACGGAACCCTAAAAAAATGCCTAAAATGATGTTAAACAAAACTCACATTCTATTTTTTTCCGTTGGTAGTAAATAGGTAGAAAAAATTCACAACCACTAAATAGGTATGCGTAGGCGCCTTGTAAGAAATCCTACCCTCTTTTGATTATTTTTATTTTTATTCCATTTTTTTATTGTTTTTTGTACATTTTGGAAAAAACTAGCTTCCACAACACAGGGAATCCTAGTGTGGGGCTAGTAAACAAAAAATGTTTTGTTTAAGTTTCATCAATAAATTATTTTGTATTTTTTTGTACCATAAACTGATGCCACGTTTTGCAATAGATGTCAAGGTCAATGATGACGATGATGATGAAGTAATAGATAGCAAAAAGGTGCTATAGGTCGTAGGTCTTGTGTAGTAGATAGGTACCAAGTAATAAATTATGTTCTCAAGGATTATTATCATGCTAATATTCTTATTATTTTGAAAGTATGTATGTGCCTATGTTGTCTGTATAAGTGTAAATATGTCACCGTAAAATTGTAAATACTTACCGTTAGATTTTAAATCTATCTCGCGAGATCGTAAACTGTCGAAAGATTGTGTACTGTGATTGTAAAACATACCTACTGCTTACAATTTAATTGCTTTAAATTTGTGGCGCTCGCTCTGCTCGCTCGCCTAAACTTAAAGCATAGTTTTCACTAACCTAACCTAACCTACTAATGTCGATCTAAGTAAATGTTCGACAAATTTACAATCCCATTTCGAATCCTATAGGCAATTTTTTATTCGAGTACCATGCGAGCGAAGCCTCAGGCGGCAGCTAGTTTATGATATAATTCTTGTCCCACCCATCTTCGTAACGGCTGCCAGGATTTGAGTGAATGTTTGATTAATAGATAGAACCAATAACTGGCAGAAATCTCACTATATTTCAATGTTTCAAACGTATTATCAAGCCGTTTAAAATTTAAATAGCCCCCTAACCCCTAATTTCACACCACAAATGAATCGGACTTGTGAAAATTTGAACGATCCTTTTGTCAATTAAGAAATGAGCTGATGATGTTCAAACGCCTCAACAGATGTTCTTAAACTATAGCTAAGTACCATCACGATCGCACTAGCTTTTAAATAGAAAAGAACCGAATCAAAATCGATGCATTCCTTTGGGAGCTACGAGGCCACAAACAGACACAGACGTCAAAATTATAATACCCCTCGTTTGCGTCGAGGGTTAAAAAACTTTCGATTGACAGATGATACGCTGTCAAGAAATAGAAAAAAACCGTATCAAAATTGATCCATTCCTTTGGGAGCTACGAGGCCACAAACAGACACAGACGTCAAACTTATAGTATCCCTCATTTGCGTCGGGAGTTAAAAAACTTTTGATTGACAGATGACACGCTGTCAAGAAATAGCACGTTTCAAAATAATATGAACCCATAAAGCGTGCGAAGTGGTATCTACTTAATACATTCGTGAGGTACATCTGTACTAAGCGTTTATACGCTGTCAATTTTTTTTGATTATGTTCAAAACGCTAAAAACTAGCGCGATGACCCTCCCGGGTAGATGTATTTATGTATGTTCGTATGAGCTAATGGCGAACTCTAGTGACGGAGTTTATAGGCCGCATAAAGGCCTCCGTCATGGCTTGACGACTTAAAAGCCGGGACCGACTGTTTAACGTGACCTCCGAAGCATGGAAGCGCTCAGCTCGTAATGCCACCTATCCCGATTTGTGACCGCGCACATCGTTGCTTAACTTTAACGATCAATCAAGAACGCCTAAGCAAGCTACGCCACGTGCGCTTCGAGTAGAAGAAGAAGGGTAGAAGAAGGTACGCCTGGGTAGAAGGAACGTACTTTTATCCAGGTACCAAATGCGAGGGGAGCTAGGTCGGAAGCTAGTAGTAATAAATAAATAAATAAATGACAACCACACTAGAATTCCCTGTGTCGTGGGTATCAGAAACTACGAGTACCATGGTACCACAACACCCAGACCTGGAAGAAATATTTACAGATCATGCAAACATTTCTTCCGCAGCGGGAATCGAATCCGCGCCTCTTGCGTCTCTGCCGAGCAATCGCCCGCCACGCCACCGAGGCTGTCGGTGTAGTAATAAATTAAACTATAATTATTATAAACTATTTCATCCACTTGGCTAAGTAGGTAGACGTGACCAAAGTGGGCTCATCACGGCAAGTGACCATGTTTAAAAATATGACTTGGCATGACATGGCAATAGATATTTTTATATTGAAAAAAGTTTTTGTCGGAATCATGGAGTCTACAATACTTATGCAATTATGTACTAAACATTTCAAATCTTATAGGTAGGTATGCTTATTTTGTTACCAAAAACATAAATCATAAATCATTTATTTGTCTGTGGACCTAGGTACATAATAGGTGTTATGCGTAATAATCAAACCTCTAGGTTCTGGCGGTAAGCCGTACAAACATTTAGGAAGCTATAATTTTACAATATTAATTTAATGTCAAATTAGTCAATATAATTTTACAAATGTCAAAGATTGAAATAAAAATTGAAATCGTTAACGTTTTTGTCCAGTTATAAAAATTATTCCTACCATTCTCTCTCCTTTCATAAAGATTACATTACATAATATCACACCTGTTTCCCATAGGGGTAGGCAGAGATCACGGATCTCCATTTGCTATGATCCTAACATACTTCTTTCGCTTCATTCACTCTCATAACATTCTTCATACATTTTTTTTTTAATTTATTTGTGGGCTTTGTCGCTTTATTCTTCATACATGCTCGTCGGTTTAGAGTACCTATTGATCTGGAGTTTTTCCAAAATGTCGTCGATTTGGTCTAGGTACGTACGCCTAGGTCTTCTCCTTCCAACGGTACCATTCACACTCGCCTCATACACCTGTTTCGTTAATCTTATTTCATTCATCCTCTATACATGACCAAACCATCTTAACATACCTTTCTTAATATTCATCACTACCTCTTTCACTCCACGTCGCTATCTTATCACGCTATTTCACAAAGGTTAGCTAGAAGTAAATGCTAATTAGCATTAAGTTTGCCTACAACAAAAAACATATACTCCATGTTTTTTTGTTAAGTGCTATAAATTATTTTCTATCGGTCTATCATAAGTCACATTTAAATGTTATAAGTTTCTTTTGTTTTGACGTGTACAGTAAAGTACCTCTAACCCTATAATAGCTCAGTGGCATTGACTCGTCAAAAGGTCTTACCTCATTTTAGACATCCTTTTTATTCGGTACATTTATCGTCGTAACTTACGTCATTTTATTATTTACTTCTCCGTTAGACTGGGTGTAAAGAAAATAACATAGAATAGGTCTAGCTGCTTCTCTCCCCGAGCATGTCGTAAATATCGACTAGGGGATAGTATCCTCTCCAACATGATGGACCACCTATCGATGGTCTGATCACCTGTCACCATGTTTTACCATATTCATTTTGGGACTTTGAAATAGGAGTGGTTGCAAATTTTCTTATGACTACTTGTGGCTTCCACCCCAGTGGAGATACGCGCGTGAAAAAATGTATGTATGTTTTTTAAAGTCATTTTTGGTCTACACGCGCGATGAATATAACCTTCTTTTACAGTAGGGTAAAACCTGTGACCACTAACAAACTTTATCAAAACTTAGCTGATTCTACTTATCTTTTTCTTATTAGGTGTGGATTACCCGTGTTTACCCGCACTTACCCTTTCCCGGAACTTATCCCATCGGGTAACTTTTGTGATCTAATTCTGGTGACCGTAACTTTTATAATAGCTTTACTAGTAATTTTGTTTAGGGTCTCCACTCACTACACCTTTAGACTGTAGAAAAAGACTGTTACGTCCTGAATTTTGAAATTACTTTTGACGGCACGTTAAGTGTTTTGGCAATGGCTAAGCTTTGCGTCTTGTGCTGAGATGGTGACGGTCTGGTTAGGGAAAGGGTAATGTGCGAAGACCTTAAAGACATAACCCTACTTTTCTTAATTTACTTTCCAATATTATACTAACGGGCAACGTATCGTTCATTACCATAGCATCATTGTTGTTTTTTTCAAAAAAAAAACATAGTGCTTTAGCTTTAGTAGAATTTTGGAAACTTAATGTATAAATCATTTAAAAAAAAAATGTCACCATGGTTCACCATATTTATCTTAGAAGTAAATTAGAAAGTGAAGTTTTCTTATCTTATAGCTCTGCCCACCCCATTAGGGATACGATCGTGAAGATTATGTATGTAGGTATGTAAATAGATAATGTGGTTTCTTATAACTGGTTTCTATAGAAAGTACCTATCTACAGGCTTTGGTTAGTTAAAACTTAGCTCCAATTCACATACACTAATACCATAATATCACGCATGTTTTCCTTAGGGGTGGGCAGAGATCACGGATCTCCATTTACTACGGTCCTGACATACTACAACTTCATTCACTCTCATCACTTTCAACATGTATTCTAGTTGGCTAAGGGTATTCTTGAGCTGGCCTTTTTCCAAAATGTCACCGATTTGGTCCAAGTACTCCTCTACTTAATTGTTATTTATTGTTAGGGGAACAAAGATTTGCACTGATGTACCGTGGGGGATATATTGTGTATTATCCCCAGCCAGTCCAACTAAAGCTTCAATATCTATTTGATCAGTCAGTGTTTAGTACCTACTCAAAAAGATTTCAAGGCGTAAATTATTAAATTCAATCTTCGCCCAGAAGTTACAAAGGAATTCTTGTAATTTTATTGACTAAAACAGCCCTGTGAGTTTGTCTGCGTTTGTTCACGCAATTTGTTGAATTTCTGGAATTTATTTCGTAGTGCACCTCTACATCTTAATGTCAGTATGCCCCCCAAATTTTAATCTTCTAGGACTTATGGCTGTAAGTTGATTCTTAGTCAATGTGTCAGTCAATAACATAAAAGTTTTGTACTGCACTAGCTGCCTAGCTTCGCACGGGTGCACTAATGAAGAAAATAGGATCAAATCTTCCCAGTCAATATTATTACGAAGACCTCGGTGACGCAACGGGCGAGTGCTCGGCTGAGACGCAAGAGGCGCGGGTTTGTTTCCCGCTACGGGAGAAATGTTTGTATGTTCTGCAAATATTTCTTCCGAGTCTGGGTGTTGTAGCATTATGTATTATAATTTACTAGCTGCTGCCCGCGGCTTCGCTCGCGTTTTACCTGGATAAAAAATAGCCTATATGTTAATCCAGTACATGTACTATGTATATTCCAAGTTTCATTCAAATCCGTCCAGCCGTTTAGGCGTGATTGAGGCACAAACATCCAAACATCCAAACATCCAAACATCCAAACATCCAAACTTACAAACTTTCGCATTTATAATATAAGTAAGATAAGTGTGTTTACAAGAATAATAAGAATATATAAGTATTCTATCAGCCATCTAGTTTCCAATACAAGCTTGCTTAGTTTGGGGCTAGATGGCACTGTGTAAAAATAATTATTTCTTCTTCTCTGCTGGACTGGAAGTAAAGAAAAAAACAGAATGCGTCCAGCTGCTTCTCTCCCCGAGCATGTCGTAAAAGTCGATTAAGGGTTAGTATCCTCTCCACATGATGGATCATCTATATGGGCGATGGGCTGATGACCAGCTGTCATCGTGGTTCACCATATCCATCTTGAGACTTTGAATCAGGAGTGGCTGCAAGTTTTCTTATGATTACTCGTGTCTTTGCCCACCGCATTAAAGATACGGGCGTGATAATGTATATAGGTATGTAAATAGAAAGAAAAGTAAACGCCATTGACTTTCTCAAGAGATAAAGGTAAATATTATGTCTGGGTTTACTTAGGAATCGTAAACGAAAGGTCAGAAGTCAAAAGCCTGAGTGTTATTTGTTTTTGTTAAAGATAAAATGTAGGTCAAGTCAAATAATATAAACTAGCGTTCGCTAGCGTCTTTACTCGCGTTGTACGTAGATTAAAGTAAATAATAATAAATAAATACAGGACATTTCACACTACGCCATCTAGCTTCAAACTAAGCAAAACTTGTACTATGGGAACCAAATGACTGTTAGAATACATAATATACATTTTTTTGTAAATACATAGGTACAAATCGCCATCATTATCATCATTTTCCTGTCCTTATCCCACTAGGTGGGGTCGGCACATTATGTTTTCCTCTTCCATCTTCTATCACTCGTCATCTCAGTATTCACTCCTTTCATACGCATGTCCTCTTTCACACAATCCATCCATCTTTTCTTAGGCCTTCCTCTGATCTTGATTTAATCGGAATTATATCAAGTAAAAAAATTATTCCTAGCTACTTTCAAGAAGCTTCTTGCCTGAATTCTTATGAGCTATAGAATAAATGATCATCTGACTGGTCGGAATGTAAGATTGATTTCTGGCTATAGAGTTTGTGTATGAGATACAACCTTTTATAGCCAAAACTTTTTTATTAGGGTTCCGTACCCCAAGAGTGCCAAGGGGACCCTGTTGCTAAAGCTCCACTGTCCGACCGTCCGTCATAAACCGTAATAGGTGGAGAATTGAAATTTTTACAGTGTGTATTAATGGCCGTTATAACAAAAAATAAATATTTAATAAAATAAAAAGAGGCCTACCGGTCCATACTAGAAACATTTATACATGTGCGATAGTACGGAACCCTTCGTGTGCGATTTCGCCTCGCACTTGACCAGTTCTTTTTTATTTTTAAAAATGTTTCCAATTGTTTAAGACAGCTCGCTTTACGGCCATCTTTTTTAAAAAACCGAAGCGTAGATTCAAGAATAATAAACAATTATCGTTGAATAGAAAACTTAATGGATTGAGCTCCATTTGTTCCACTGAGCAGGATTGAAATAGATGAAGCTCATTTTGATTTTTGCTTATAATTTTTGTGGGGTGCACATCATATTTAACTAATTATACTATTGGTCACCTTGCGTTGAGCTGTGTTGGACTAGTGGCCCAATTTTTGATAATGCTTTGGGTTCGAATCGCAGCCGTTGAGCAAAAGATTTTTATATTAATTGTATAGTACACACAGTTACAAAGACAAACTGTTACTTAACATCAGGTAGAGTGTGGTCAAACGCAAACCTATTTCGGTTAAAAAAAAAACAAACTACAATAACATTAAAAACTTAAAGGTAATCGGTATAATAATAAGAAATAAAAATGAGCTCAGTTTTCTATCTAAGTTCGCCTACAGATAGAAAACAGAGCTCATTTTTATTTCTTATTACTATTGTATAGTACTAATAATAATTAGGTATACTACTCGTTACGCACACGCTTATAAATAGGTAGTACGGCGAAGAAAAACATCGTAAAAAAACTCCTTTCGAGTTTAGTCAGCTCAACATGACTGGCTAAACTGAGAAGATAGTACTGGTAAAATATGGTGCTGGGTAGTGGGTAAGCGTATGTTTCGAAAGTGTAGGCAAAAGTTGCCTCCTCACGCTGTATAAACCATAGTAAAGGCTTTTTTCGTGAAACCTTTTCTTTAGAGATTTTCAATACTATATCAAAAAACCATTGTGTCCGAAAGTTTGTGTGGTATTTTCACAAGATTTTGAACAAATAAATTAGGAAAATGGCTTTAGAAACTTGCTTACAAGTATTCCTTTTTGCTCAAACTTTTAAACTCGGGCGCCATATTTTTTTATCAGTGTCCGTCAAAGTTGGACAGGTTTGGCCACCCTAGCGGACATAAATCACCATTACGAGCCTGTCCTAATTTCCTCAGCCATTAGGGACACATTATCGCCTTGTTTAGTCAGAATATTTCGTCTGTCATCCTCCCCAATAATTACAGGGACGCCGCTTTACCCAGGAAAGCAATTTGCCAGGTAATCTAAAGGAAATTCTAAGAATTTTAAAAAGTTTTGGGAAGATTAGAATTTCCCGAGAATTTAACAATAGTTTTATTTGTGAGTAAATTCATTAAGAATTTGGAAGTTATGCTTTGAATACGCTTAGGCCTCCATTGAGTTTTAAATTTTATTGGAATGAAATTCTCTTCCTCATTATAATATCTTTCACAATTTCATTCAGCATTTAAGAAAAATCTAATATAAAATCTACCATTCTGTTGTCCGTAATTAGGCAGACATTTACTACGATTTGCGACGGTCCTCATACCTCTTGCTTCATTCTTAATCATCACATTCTTATGCATACCTACTCAGTTATTAACAGAAATAAAACAATACAATTTACAAAATACAAATCAACAGTCTGGCTATGTAAAAACCGTTGCTCGTCGGTATAGAAAAAGTATAAGAAACTACTTATTTAACTTCAATAACTTCGAGACCCTAAGTCCGTGAGGCACGGTTGCCCACTGTGTTTTCAAAACTCTTTCAGGGCGTCTGGTCGAAACGATACGCGATCCAAGAGCTGGTTCTTATTTGGCTCAACGGATCAGTATTGCCCTTCAGCGTGGCAATGCGGCCAGCGTCTTGGGCACGCTTCCACCGTCTGATGAGCTGGATCAGGAGAGCTATCTATAAACCGTTTGATAGCCTTTAGATAGCTCGACTGTTTCTTTTGTATTTTGTAAATCATATTTGTTTTAGTTAAAACATAGAATGCGTCCAGCTGCTTCTCTCCCCAAGCATGTCGTAAAAGTCAACTAAGGGATAGTATCCTCCAACATGATGAGATACAATAAGCAAGTATTCCCAAGGAGGGTTGACGTCAGGCAGGCGGCCGGTCATAAAACACCTTAGCCAAAACTCTTACAGCATGATCCGAGGATCATGTTGTGCTGACCCCACATAGATTGGGATAAGGGCAGGAAGATGATGATGATTTGTTTTGGTTGTAAGTTTATTTCTGTTTCTTAATACTTACAGAATTATAAAAAAACTTCAATAAATATGTAAAAGTAACACAAAGCCAGAGAAGCGTTTCCCAGGTTAAAAGAGAGATGATTGGTCGTCGTTGAAATGGTTGCGGTAAGTAAAAGATAGGAGAGATATGTGGACGCGGGGAAACATCCTTCTTGATTTACTCGGAAAGTTCAGAGTGATGTATCTTGTTTAGACTTTATTACTCACTATATGTTACCTAAATATTTGTAGTAAGTTTTAAAAAGGATATCATGTTTTAGTTCAGAATTAATAATGTTTCAGGTGGAAATGGGGGAGGCCCAACCATGGGACAGTATGGGCCAATAATAAAAATAATATTTCGAAATGTTTCACTTTGGGCTTGCAAGTGGAATTTTCTCACGAATGGTTCCGTACCATGCAATTGCATTAATGTTTCCTGTATGGGGCCCCCCCTTTATTTATTTAAGTATCGGTAAAATAAATAACACACCTGTAAAATGATGCAGGATTAAAAAGAGTAAGTACATTAAAGAGTACATTTTAAATTATGCACATCCTACTAATAGAATAAGGGTTAAACGGGCTTATAAAATTTATATGAAATATTTTATTTCTTGGTTCGATTTGCTCAAAACTCTGTACAAATAAACTTTACCTCCTAGGGTCCAATGTACCTAGTTCCAAAGTTTGTATGGGAAAATTTTCTAAAAGGGTTAAAATGGGGTGTCAAAATTCATTAAACGCGAGCGAAGCCGCGCGGGTAAACTAGTTATGTAATAATGAAGATCACCTATCACCATACGGTTCACCATATCTATATTGAGAGTTTTAATCAGAGTGGCTGGTTTCCTTATGATTTCTTGTGGCTCTGCTCATCCTAATAAGGATACGGGCGTGATAATTATGTCTGACTAGCGGCCCTGACATTTTAAGGTCATGGGTTCAAATCTGGTCGTGCACCAATGGATTTTTCTGTTCGAAAAAATTATGTGCGCTATAATTGGCGCTATACCAGTTACTCTCAAAGGGCGAAGGAAAACATCGTGAGGAAACCGTCATATCGTAGAATCCAAAAACCTCATTAAGTTGAGGTGCATTTGAAATCCTTTCACCACAGTGGTTCGAATTAACTAGTAGCATGACTAGATAGATCCAAAATAAGTGACTTATTAACACTAATGGTAAGAATAAGTCTAAATAGTCACAAGAGTTGGCCACTAGCTCATACGAACTTACTTTTTATGGTAAGAATTTTATGTATTTAGATGTCTCAGTTCCTATTTAAGTCGACTAGTCGTTATAATAGTAAAAGGGTATTAAAAGTTGATAACATACCTCAGAGCTACGACAAACTGACAACAAAAGTAGTGAACTGGTAATAAGAATCTAGAGAGTAAAAATACTAGCTAGCTCACGTTTTATGAACATTCATTGAACGTAACTACAAAAGCCTACAAAGGCCTTTTTATTAGTATTTTTTTATTGCGATGGGTTGATCACCTGTCACCATGGTTCACCATATCCATCTTGGGAGTCTTGGATCAGAAGTAGCTGCAAGTTTTCTTATGATAACTTATGGTTCTGCCCACCTCATTAGGGATACGGGCGTGATAATATGTATGTATGTATAAATGTCTGTTTACATCTACTTGTATCGGCATGTACTAAAAGTTCATACACCGATTGCGACTACACTTTTATCACTACTCCATGACATTAATCTTCAAATGGCCACACTACAGTTTACGATGCATTCTCGGCGACCATAAACAATATTGTCCTGAAGTAATCAACGTTTATTGTCACAGTAGTGGAGTTACGGTAAGTACGAATGGACATTTAGACTGTCTGATTGACTCTGTGCTGTGGGTTCGATTCCCGGAGTGTGATAATTCCTACTAATATTATAAATGCAAAAGTTTGTGAGGATGTGACGATGTATGTTTGTGCCTCAATCACGCCGTAACGATTGAACGGATTTGAATGAAACTTAGAATGCACATAGTATGTGTGCTGGAATAACATATAGGCTACCTTTTGTCTAGATACCACGCGAACGAAGCCACGGGCGAAAGCTAGTAATAAAAAATATTTGTGGACTTTTCACACAGTGCCATCTAGCCCTAAACTATTTTTATAAATACATACTTTTACTTCTACATGATACTATAACACCCAGACCCGGAAGAAATATTTGCAGAACATACAAACATTTCATCTGTAGCGGGAATCGAAACCGCGCCTCTTGCGTCAGCCGAGCAATCGCTCACCATGCCACCGAGGTCACCTATGTCCTTCCCCGGGATGGAATCTATCTCCTTGCCAAATTTCTTTTAAATTTGTTTAGCAGTAAAGGCATGAAAAGGTAACAGACAGGGTTACTATCGCATTTATAGTTATGGATTCTGCCCAGCACAATATCTTCGAGCAGTTTATAGGTACAATATACAACCAAACTGAGCTAGATAGTGAACAAAAATGCAGCGTGTATTAAAAAACGTATCTGCCGGAAGTAGGCTTCGACGCGTGTTTTGGATGGCTTCCGGTGAAAGAGTCTGAATAACGACTACATTTTTTATTTCATTTTGAACTGGTAGAACTTTGTTCTCGTTTAATTCTTTTTCATACAAACAATATTCCCTTTGTTTCCTTCAGGAGTTGAATTTCGGGAATTCCTTTACCTTTGACGATCTCGGTAGCGAGTGTTCGGCTGAGACGCAAGAGGCGCGGGTTCGGTTCCCGCTACGGGAGAAATGTTTGTATGTTCTGCAAATATTTCTTCCGGGTCTGGGTAATGTGATGAATGTATCAAGTCAGTGAGATACAATTTATTATGTTAAGGCCACTTGAACAAAATATAAAATTAATACGTCCCCAAGATTAGAACCCGCGACCTTAGGATTAGAATTTACGTTTGGTAGACGTTTCAATTACCATAACAGTAAAAAGGGTATTCGCCGAATATATTTGGCTTTGTCTTGAGCCTCGAGTAAGTATTGTTTTTGCATGCAAATTGTGTTGTGATAGCTTAGAGGATTACTTCACTGGTGATGGGAAACTCAGTCTTATTTTAGGCTTCCAACCTTTTTGGTTATTTTTTAAATCATCATCATAGAATGCCGCTGGAAGAGAAGCAGCTGGAAGCTTCTCTTCCCGAGCAATTAGTAAAAGTAGACTAAGGAATAGTATCCTCTCTAACTTTGTGTTGGCCACGCTGCCAGAGCAACTCAAAGACTTTTTTTTTATTCAATTATATTTATTTATTTGTCAGAAAGTAGGTTACAGTACGTATAAATTAGTCAATAAATAAATGCTTCAGTACTATCTTAACTTAAATAGGCATGCAATTTTTTTGTCTTAATTATTAGTATACTAGAATACTTCTCTGCTGGACTGGAAGTAAAAAAAAGCATAGAATGCGTCCAGCTGCTTCTCTCCCCGAGCATGTAAAAGTCGACTAAGAGATAGACCTCTCCAAAATGATGGACCATCTATATGAGCGATGGGCTGATCACCTATCACCATGGTTCACCATATCCATCTTAGGACACTCAGAAGTGGCTCCAAGTTTTCTTATGTTTACTTGTGGCTCTGCCCACTCCATTAGGGATACGGGCGTGATAATATGTATGTATGTAGAATACTTGATTCATCATCATCTTCCTGCCCTTACTCTATGTGGGGTCGGCACAGCATGAACCTTGGATCATGCTGTAAGAGTTTTGGCTAAGATGTTTTATGACCGGCCGCCTGCCTGTCGTCAACCCTCCTTGGGAATACTTGCTTATTGTATCTCATCATGTTGGAGGATACTATCCCGTAGTCGACTTTTACGGCATGCTCGGGGAGAGAAGCAGCTGGACGCAATCTATGTTTTTTCTTTACTCCCAGTCCAACAGAGAAGTAGAATACTTGATTAATACTATTATACTTGACTTAATATTAGAAGACTGCCAAGGCGTCCTTAGGCATGCCGTGTCATGCGGATAGTATGCGCCAGGCCCCGAAAATCATATTGTTCGGAACCCTCTGTATACGAGTTGAATCTCACTTAACGGTCTTGTTTTAAGCTTGTTTTTTCACATCACTAGGAGTACTTTACGTTACTCACAATAACGTCTCATTACCTTCATTGTCAGCAGAAACAACAATAATTAACTCTAAAATGCTTACAGTACGTCCAACGGAATTTGGCATTCGTGAAGTTAGCTGTTTCGATGCGCAGATGACAATTTAGTAAAAAAAACGTTTCGTGAAAAAGAGAAACTGCGCATGACAAAATGGCTAACTACGTGCAAGTAAAATATTTAATTCAGGCGCCTCCCGCGATGTTTTCCCCGCTGACAAAGTCACGGGCAACAGTCAGTATTTTGATAAACGCATTTCTTTCGATCCAAAATAATGTCGTAGCTTACTGCTACGCAGTCTCTACGAACACTACTTGAATGCTACGAAAATCAAAACTCAGTTTTCTTCAAATAAGAAAAAACTTTACCATCGACATAAATGTTTATTGTAGGGGTCCCCTTATATTTTATTATTCACCATATTCTTCCACAGTCTGATTAGCTGGATCAGGTGAGCTATCTATTATATAAATAGCCCGACTATTTCTTTTGTATTTTGTAAATCAAATTAGCTAGCTGCCGCCTGCGGCTTCGCTCGCGTGGTATCCGGGTAAAAAATAGCCTATATGTTAATTCAGTATATTCCAAGTTTTATTCAAATCCGTTCAGCCGTTTAGGTGTGAAAGAGTAACAAACATCCATACATCCAAACTCTCGCGTTTATAATATTAGTAGAATTAGTTGTAAGTTTATTTATTTTAATAGATTACTATTATTGATAGTTTCATCACCATAATATGATTAACGAAGATTGACAGAAAAACCGTTCTAAGTTTTGAAGAGTTACTCTGTTCTAAGTTCATTGTCGTACAAGCGGAGATAGTAGGTACATACAGTGTACAATATATAAGTTAAGGGCCCGCGGCTAGGGAACTTTATAATGGATTCTGTAACTCTCACATGCTTTACAAATCTATATAGGAAATAGAAATATAGCCAGCTCTGTAGCTAGTGAAACGATTCGTAACTTTGTCCGCGTTGAATTTTATCATCTAGTGATTCTTGGGCCTTATTCACTATGACTAAACAAAACGTAAGCGAATAACCGTGTTATCGTATTCTTTATGACAGTTTTGTATTGTAAAAAACGCGATCGGACGCGTTACAAACTAGTTACGAGCTGTCAAGTTTCGTTTGGTCGTAGAGAATCATTAGAGAATAAAGCCCCTGAAGTTCATCCGTCATATCATATAAAAGCGTTCTCTAGAAGCTAGGCTATATAAAATGCAATCTCTTTCTATTTGATAAGTAAGTTCGTATGAGCTAGTGGCCATCTCTTGTGACGGAGTTTTTAGGCCGACTAAAGGCCTCCGTCATGGCTTAACGACTTATAAGCCGTGACCGACAATTTAACGTTCCCTCCGAAGCACGGGAGCGCTCAGCTCGTAATGCCACTTGCGGTTACCCATCCCAATTGTGACAGCACACAACGTTGCTTAACTTCAACGATCAGTCAAGAACGTCTAAAAAAGCTACGCCATGAAACATCTGTTGAAAATGGCTGATAATTTTAACATTCATTTTAATAATGAATAACTTAACTGTTATTCATTAAATTTACAGATATAAACGACCACAGTGGCGTAGCGGGGGAAAAGCAAGAGGTGCGGTACACAAAAAAAACAATTAATAATATAATTATTATACTATATAAAGCTTTGTGTTAATAAATTCCTCTGATCTTATCCTAATTATTTTAATATCCGTATCGTATAAAGCTATTCTTCCTATTTTTTATAAAAAAATATGATAAATTTAGTATTTCTCTAAAGAAAAAAACACTAAAAATGTAGACACACTTTACAACATGCAAACCCCAATTTAATTTAAAACGCAAGAATGAGCAAAATAAACTTTCGGGGAATTTCAGCTTCAAAATATTCTCGCCATAAAAGAGTCTAGTCAAAACAAAATGAGCGTTTATTCTAAGTTATTTTCAAATGTCTAGAATCAAAACCTGTAGGTACCTATGTAAGAAAAATAGTTTTATTACACAAGATTATTTTGCAAAAGTTCTGTTTATATAATATAGGTATATTATCCCTAATGAGAGCACTGGTGGTCTAGTTGGTAGTGACCCCGCCTTCCGATCCTAAGGTCGTGGGTTCAAACCAGGTCGTATACCAATGGATTTTTCTGTACGAAAAAATTATGTGCGCTATACCAGTACCTACTCTCAAACGGTGAAGGAAAACATCGCGAGGAAACCCGCGACTTAGTCAGCTCCGCACGTATTGATCATGTCTTTCCTGTGGACAAGGCCGACTAAACTGAGAGGAAGGAATAGTTCCTGGGCAAGCCTACTCCATCTTAATTCGTCCCGGGCACTACAGCGTCCCGTTTGTGAAGGTAAAAGTTGCCTCCTGACGCTGTATAAAACATCTACTATGGATGGTAAAAGGCCTTCTAAACTACTTAAAAAAAATTCTAAACAGTCAAAACCATTCCGAAAACAATAACAATCGTCGACTTCACCGCAATCAATCAGACAACTTTTATTGAGAGGGTGTAAAACATGCCAACTTTTCCCATAAAAAAGAAATCCTGCGAAGTGTTTAAAAAGGAAAAGTGTCGAGTCGGAACTCGATCGAGCGATAATCGAGTGAAGGGATAATTTGATATTTCTAGCGCCCTCCCGAAGGGGCAAACGCATTTGAACAGATTCAAAAGTTTGAATGTCGATTTCAAAGTTTGTTCCAAAGTTTTAGGTTCGTCTTTGTTTACGACGGAAGGAAGTATCACACGCATTCATCCTACTAATATAATTTGTATATATATATATATATATATATAATACTCTTGCGTCACTGACTGACTGACTGACTGACAATAACGCTTAGCCTAAACTGTAAGTCCTAGAAGCATAACTTGCAAACAAAAATAAATAACACCCAACAGTCACATACATAGTCCTGACCCCACACTAGGATTCCCTGTGTCGTGGGTATCAGAAACTACGAGTACCATGATACCACAACACCCAGACCCAGAAGAAATATTTGCAGAACATGCAAACATTCCTTCCGTAGCGGAAATCGAACCCGCGCCTCTTGCGTCTCAGCCGAGCAATCACCCGCCACACCACCGAGGCCGTCAAAGTAAAATTAATTTAATGTCGGAGGTTTCTGTTAGATTAGTAAGTAAATAGGTAGGTTAGGATGAAAGTTTTGCTATTTTAAAGCATGTTATCGTTGATAAATGATAGCTTATGTTTAAATACGTTAAATGAATTTACATTTTTAACTGATTCTTGCTTGTATCTTCCACGGTTGGTCGCATTACGAACAGTGTAATTTCAACGTTGATTTAAGACTTTTCCAAATGATTCCAAAGATTTTACGGAATAAAGGTATTTTGAAAGATACTCAACACGAGCAAAGTCGCGGGCGTTTAACCAGTCCTATTATTACTAAGCTATCCAAAGTTTGTGAGGGTATGAGATTTCAATGGAACCTGGAAATGCTTCGAATCCCAACAAAACCATAAATGTACAAAAGGGCCCAAGTTCGGCACAAAGAACTCAACTCTTACCTAACGTGTGCTCGGAAGTTAAGAGTTGAGATCGGAAGTTACTGAGTTGCCTAGCGATTCATTCATAGATACAGAAATATGAAACGTTATTCAATTGATTAAAAGAGTTATTTATTTTCGTAAAAGTCGACTAAGGGATAGTATCCTCTCCAACATGATGAGATACATTAAGCAAGTATTCCCAAGGAGGGTTGACGTCAGGCAGGCGGCTGGTCATTAAAAACCTTAGCCTCTCTTACAGCATGCTCCCGATCATGCTGTGCCGACCCTACATAGAGTGGGATAAGGGCAGGAAGATGACGATGAGTTACCTACGTTCTTTTAGATTAAAATGATTGCTTTATTTAATCTATCAGAAAGTGTATAAAACCGGTCAAGTGCGAGTCGAATTCATACATGAAGGGTGCACAGTAAATTGTTCATGTACATGAAAAGTTCTTGTACGGGGCCCCCTTTTTTCTTTTTATAGCGGCAATAGAAATACACACTCTGTAAAAATTCAACTCTCTGCCAATAGAGATACAGCCCACTGACGGACGGACGAACAGAGCAAGCTTAGTATTAGTTAGTAAAAAAAACCCTAATAAATATGTGCAATGTATCACGATACTCTCAACGGTAAAAGAAAACATATTGAGGAAACTGCAAAATTGGAAAACAAGGGTAGCTTTGATGCGAGGCGTTACTACTACTAATAACTGCTCGTAGTGACAAAACTTACTTCCCAATGTCGTGAAAGCTTTAGAGAGCATCTCGAAGAGACTTCCTTAAGCTAGACTTTCGAAGCAAGCGCTTATTTTTATCAAGTAAGTAAGTTCGTATGAGCTAGATGCCAACTCTTGTGACGGAGTTTTTAGGCCTAAGGGCCTCCGTCATGGCTTAACGATTTAAAAGCCGGGACCGACAATTTAACGCGCCCTCCGAAGCACGGAAGCTAACTTAAGCTCGCTGTTCGCTTATGGAACTCCTTACCTGCATCCATTCGTTCTTCCAAATCCATTAGTATATTTAAAGTCAAAGTCCATAATCATTATTTATCACTATCTGGTCACTGCACTCATTAGCAGTTATTCTCATGTATTTGTTTATATTGTATTATTTATATTAATTCTATGTACTAGTTTAAAGGTATTATAAGTAAGTATTTAATGTTTATTTATGTATTTTATTTTTTAATTTTTTGTACACCGCCGTATTTCTGCTCTGTTTGTTAATCCTCTCCATCCAAAGGTTGCCTGGAAGAGATCGCTCTTAGCG
This sequence comes from Scotopteryx bipunctaria, assembly GCA_949320045.1. NCBI lineage: Eukaryota > Metazoa > Arthropoda > Insecta > Lepidoptera > Geometridae > Scotopteryx > Scotopteryx bipunctaria. The sequence continues at coordinate 1,419,544 of OX439464.1, read as the reverse complement.
ATAAGGCCGCCCATTGTACTGTTTTTGGTTGTTTTTTTTTGTTTACTTTGTGTGTCTTTCTTTTTGTGTACAATAAAGTGTTTATTATTATTATTATTATTATTATTATTATTAAGCTTACTTTTGTGGTACTACTGTACTTTAATGAATAAAAGTCATTGGAGCGTCGTGTCAATGACGCGGTGAATGACATTCCAGATCTGTCGCAGCGTCTGTAACGCATTCGAAAATCTACCTTTACTGCGAGGCGTGGTATCAAATTCATTGTCATCAACTGGAAACCAGCTCCTTCCGAAGGCAGTTGCGCTAACGACATTGCCCCCGGCTTCGCTTCGCTTTTATCAGAATAGATAGATACAGTTGGTAAGTGGTGACTGCGCTGAAGTGTCTTGGCTTTCGATTAGAACATGTTTTGTGGAATCTTGGCTTAAGTATCGAGACCAATCTATTCTCATACTATAACTATAGAACTAAGGCCTTTTACCATCTTTACCTAGTAGATGATTTATACAGCGTCAGGAGGCAACTTTTACCTTCACAAACGGGACGCTGTGTAGTGCCCGGGACGAATTAAGATGGCTTGCCCAGCACCTATTCCGTCCTCTCAGCTTAGTCGGTCTTGTCCACAGGAAAGACATGGTCAATACGTGCGGAGCTGACTAAACCGCGGGTTTCCTCACGAGATCTATCTAACTAGATCACCAGTGCTCTTAACATACATCTAACTATAATACATACCTCAGAACAAAAGTGAAGCCACACAAAACAGTGCTCCTGCAAGTAAACACACACGCTCACGCACACACATAAAAAATCTCACGGAATCACTTTTCACTTGTAAGTACATGCTTCAAATAACATCGTTTGTTAATTATTATATCTACTATTAATTTTAGGTTACTTGGAACACAAAACACACATAGATAAAAAGGTGGCTTCACTATTGTTTCGTCTTTTCTTTTTATTTGGTCTGAGATACACAGGTACATAATTACCACGCCCGTATCGCTAATGGCCCTAATATCCCTAATAATTATCTAACTACCGTTTTTGGCATCTGGCAAAACAAAAACAAAAGAGAGCAACGTGCATTCTATCCATCCATAGAGAAATAAATTCAATAGAGATTGAATTTATTGTTTGCACTATATTGCAACAACTGTTAACTCTTACCACTTCAGTCAATATCAGTCGTATTTAGTCTGTCATTGCGCTTTGCTCTGCTTTGCTTTTGCCGCGGAAAAATGACGTAAAATGTCTTATGTCCTTTTAAAAGCCACAGCTACCACTGAATCAAATATCACAGCTGAACCAGAATAAAATATAAACGAAGTGAGGTTTTATCGAACATAAGATCCATTAAATAGAGCGATGAGGTCACAGATTTCAGAGCAACACTATATTTTGTTTGTAAATACATCCGTGAGTCTATTTTACCGTTCTTCCAATATTTCATATCAGCCTAAAGGTGATTGCATCAAATTTCAGTCGTCCTCGGGTATGGAAGCTCATTCAGAGGACCAAATCACTTATTAATATGAAATACTAATGTTTAGTTAAAAGTATTACTGATCTTCATGGACTATGTTGTCTAAATAAATAAATGAATTATTTACTTCAATATTTTTGCACAAAACACGAAAACAAACAAAAATGAAGTTTTAGCGTAAAAAGTGGCAGATTAACACCCCCCCCCCCCCCGGCTAATAAACCCAAGCTCCATAATACAGGCACTCATTAAACATGGACCAGCAATTTTTCCGTCCCTCACTTTTGTTTTACGAGCTTCGGAATCGGCCTTGTTGCCGTTGTCGGGATACGACGACCGTTATTTTATTTTTCAGAGTTTTTGGGGAACTTACAGCTAGGTACAAATAGTATAGAAAAATGAAATTATAACCAATTGAGGTAGCTCTACATGGTTGCTTAAGTACTAGTAAGTTATGTACAAGTCACCTTCATACCAGCCTATATATGTATAAATAAACAGTCTCGCCAATGTCACGAGACATTTTAATTGTTTATGTCAATATAACTTCTTATATTAGCATGGTTATGAAAATGATATTTAGGATGATTTGACAGTTTTCCGTAATCGTCGCGTGTGCACTGCGCCGAAATATCGGGAAATTCAACTGACAAATTATGGTAATAATATATCATTATAGGTACTAATTTGTTTATGTCCATTTCATATATTTTGGACACTTATTATACAATAAATTGTTTATGCAGTAGCCAAAATATACAATAAACCAAGTTCTAAGTTTAAGTACAAAGTACCAGCCAGAGGATTCCGATTCCGGGATATCACAAGGGTGCCTAGTGATATCCCAGATTGACACTTGGTCAATCGTCAATTTGATTAAGCTATCTGGCTTGTGGTCTGGCTGTGGTCTGGCTAGTGGACTACCTAATTCCTCGCGTGATCACCTTCGCCACACGCACTGGTTGGAAGTTCCAAAGGTGCCTCCAAGAAGCTAGTCATTACTACCAGCATAGTGGATTTTGCTCACCGAAATCGATTAAAACTCTGTTGTTAAATAGTAAAATGTGATAATTAAAAAAGACACAATAAGAGAAAAACACGATTAAAAGAATAATTAAAAAATCATCTATGGTAGGACTCTACCATATTTTCAGATGATTTTACTTTGATAGGTACCTACCTAAGTATTTCTTTAGTTGTTGAAACCAGTTTTTGATTCATTTTGTAGTTTTCTTGTAATTAGTAATTATTTGTTTTTTTTTTTGTTAAAACATATTACTTATAATACATAAAATATTACAACACCCACAATCTGAAGAAATATTTTTTCCCCGCAACGGGAATCGAACCCGCGCCTCTTGCATCGCCGCCGAGTACTCGATCGCCACGCCACCGAAGTCGTCAAATATAATCAGCTAGTATCAGTCAAGTTCTAATAATTTATCATTACAAAACTGATTTGAAATTTAAAATTCAGGTCTCAAAAGACTGGTGGCCGCTTTTTGTAAAATCAACGCTTTAGAAGTAAACATTTTATTGTTTGGACTTATTACGTGTCATGAAAATTCGATAGACATGTCGCTATGAGATGATCATAATAAACAACGTCATTGTTACCAAATACCTACATAGTACAAAGTAAAACCGTAATCTAAGGACCAGTAAAAAATTTGTTGGTCCGTTTATGAAACGGTTTACTAGGTGAAGGCCCTAAGAGATTGGTAAATTATAAAAAGAAGGCAGGTACTGAAGTGCTTGACGATTTGCGAACATCAAAACAATTAATTTACTGATTTAATTAATACTTCCACGGATGTTGAACGCTCGGCGAAAGAGTAGAGATGGGTTAGAGAGAAACGTCAGCGTTCAAGATTCGTGTGACGACATCACTAGCTGCTTCCCGCGCCTTCTCTCACGTGGTACCTGGATAAAAAATATCCTAAATGTTTTGTCCAGTACACGTACTATGAATGAATGGTTGCTGTAAGTAAGTTCTAGTGGCTTACTCTTGTGACGGAGTTTTTAGGCCTCCTAAAGGCCTCCGTCATGGCTTAACCACTTAAAAGCCGGGACCAACAATTTAACGTGCCCTCCGAAGCACGAAAGCGTTAAGCTCGTAATGCCACTTGCGATCACCCATCCAAATTGTGACCGCGCACAACATTGCTTAACTTCAACGATCAATCAAGAACGTCTAAGCTAGCTATGCCACGAGCGGTTGCTATCACAAAACGTAATCAACACCAGACCTGTTAAACAGTTATTTCTACTGCAAATTTCAGATCTGAAAAATACATCATAACCGGTGTAAAAAGTTAAATGCTCTTTACAATATTAAGATGTTGTTAACAATGTTTTTTTGAATTTAAAATTTGAATTTTCTTCTGTTTTACGATCAGTTAAACCTTAATTGATACTTTTTGTTTGAGAAAGTTTTTTATGCGATTCGTACGAGATTATGCCCCCTGGGGAATGGGGTTAGGTCAAGTAAGGATTTTAGCCCACCTGATATTGAACCACATGATGATCAAAGGTTAAAATGACACTATATTTGAACCTGCTCTGTATTGAGACTAAGCTGAGAGGATGGGATAGGTGCTGGGCAAGCCTACTCCATCTTAATGCGTCCCGGGCACTACAGCGTCCAGTCTGTGAAGGTAAAAGTTACCTCCTGACGCTGTATAAAATCATCTACTATAGATGGTAAAAGGCCTGGTCTGTATTGAATTGCGTACGATTTACCTAAATTCAGACCATTTTACGGCCAAATATTAATCTTCTGTTAAATAGAATTGCGTACTATTCACCTACAATTTGGAGCATCTTACGAAAATTAGAGGAATTGCTAAGCATCTGCTATGAATTTGAGAAATAAATTGCTGGATGAATTGCTCAAAGCATCCTTTTTAGCCTTCTGTGTGGGATGATCCAGCTGTTGAAATTGAGACACTTGAATGTTATTGACGCGTCAAAATTTGCAAGGAAACTAAGACAATATATTCTTGAATGTAAAGAATAAATAAATAACACCCAACAGTCATATACATAGTCCTGACCCCACACTAGGATTTCTTGTATCGTGGGTATCAGAAACTACGAGTACCATGGTACCACAACACCATTATAAATAAATATTTGTAGACTTTTCACAGTCACACAGCGTCCATCTAGCCCCAAACTAAGCAAAGCTTAAACTTGGGAACCAGATGCCTGATAGAAATAGAATACTTATATACTTTTTTTGTAAATACATACTTATAATACATAATACTACACCCAGACCCGGAAGAAATATTGAATTTATTGCCGGGCGATCGCTCGGCTAAAACCAAGAGGCGCGGCTTCGACTCCCCCTGCAGAAGAAGTATTGATGATTATACGATTTGACGACCTCGGTGGCGAGGCTGGCGAGTGCTCGGCTGAAACGCAAAAGGCACGGGTTCGATTCTTCAAATATTTCTTACTTAGAATGTCGTAATATTATGGTATTATAACTATATTTCTATTTACAAAAAAAGTATTAAAATAATTATCTGCCTTGGTTCCCATAGAACATGTTTAGCTTATTTTTGGAGCTAGATGGCGCTGTGTAAAAACTACAGCTGGGCTTAGGCCTTCCTCTATGCCTTGCACCATGGTCACCATGGTAGTAAAATCAATTACTGCAAATACCTAATTAAAAAAAAGCAGTAAACGACAGAGAATAAACAACAAACGAACCTAGTTGGAAGTACCTACAAGGTAACATTTTTCATTAATTTTTTTGTTCCAGAAAATTGCATTTAAAAATGCAGATTAGCAAAACAGTACAAAAGTTGCCGCGTAGCCAATCACACAGAGTCGGTGGGGTGAGCACCGGTCTCTGATACGGTCGAGTCGCAATCGGGTTTGTTAATGTGAGCTAGAGTTTCGTCTAGAAACACCTGTAAGGGAAAGCAAGAGAAGTATTAAAATTGGGTAGAAGCTTTTTTTATTTTAGATCATTTCCCTGTCTTTTCCCACTTTATGTGGGGTCAGCCCAACATGAAGTTTAAGATAATTTATTTCTCTTAAGAATTAACATTCACTTAGAGACAAATATTAATATTTGTGTTTTGGTTTTGTTGGGTTAATCGTATCCACAACAATATAAAAAAAAGTAACAAAAATGACAAAATGGCGGTACAATATAAATAACTTCACATCGCTGGAACGTCGTAAACAACTCCAACTTTCGAATCCAAACAATAGGCTGGTTGGCAGGAATATGTATTCTTTTTCTATTTTCCTTTATCAGAAGTCATTTCAACACTTACTCCTTTCCTACTCATATCATCTTTCACAGTCCATCAATCTTTTCTTTGGCGTTGTCGAAACTGTGTGCTCTGCCCAAATATAATATAATATGATATGTATGTGTTTATATTATTATTTTCTTGAATACGTAGGTACCATACTTCCACCCAAATTACGAGAACCAGGTTTTCACCCGATTCCGAATAATGTTCGGAAGGCTGTCAATGTCATAATAGAAACTAGTGCTTAAAGTCCAGGCCACAGTCCCATGTGACAAAAACAGCGGCGACCAAATTGAGTAAAATGAAAACATTCTGAATTCATTAGACTCATTTCACATCGCGGCATGCCGCGGCGTTTGCAGCTTCGTGTGACAGGCGATTTTGTTAAAATCATCATCATTATGAACATCTAAGGGAGGGGGAAGGTGGGGGGGGGGGGCATTATTTTTCTACTTTTCACCACTTTGAATTCCTAATAGAAGGGCAGCTCCTCCCTATTACGATACTATATCACTGTTTCACCTATCTAACAAACCATCTTCATTGATTTTTGAATTTTTTTCATTTGTCTTACCTATTCAAGACCGTACCTACCATAACTACATAGGCAGGTGTACTGGACATAAGTCAAATATTTCGACATTTTTTTAAATAAAAATACTAATTCTACAGTCAGCATATCACGGCAACTAACAGTCGTGTACATAACTTAAGCATTATAATTTTATCCCCAATTTCTTTAGCACAAAAAAAAACATTCTTTACGCAACATACCACGACAATCTGAGTTGTGTGCAAGGACTTTAATTTCGGCCCGAAGTCAGGATTACGGTCCAAATTGGATGATTTAAAACGACTGTTGTTGGGTCCCGCACATTGGGGTTCCCGCGATTAAAATAAAAGCCTCTCTGATGAGATTCGACACGTTGAGTACTTTCCATATTTTCGATGGTAAATTGTAATTTAATGGCGATTTTTGATGAGGGTTCGAAGTTAAATTCAGTATGGTTTCGTGTGGTTCATAACTTTTCCTGAAGTTTTGAGTTTTAGCGCATGATATAGATACAAACAGTCAGTATCAGATGTAGTTAAATTTTTCAGTTTTTTTAAATATTAGGTACTTATCTGCTGGACTGGGAGTAAAATAAACTTATAATATTTTTAATCATTTATTTATATTTTTGAAATAACTGCCTACTTAAATTAAACAATCAATTCATTTTAATTTCTAATTTATGTTCTTGTTAACAACTAAAATCACAGAATTTTTACCCACATTTTGCAAATCACAAATAACTTACATTAAGCTGTTTATTTATTTGGACGTGATTCAGAGAAATTTATTCAAGGGATAGTCAAAAGCGTAAACATGCATTTGGTATAATTATTTAGGTGCACTGGTGGCCTAGTGGTAGTACCCCCTCCTTGTGATCAATTTCACGTTCCAAACCCGGTCGTGCACCAACCTTTTCAGTTCGAAACATGTATGTGCCCTATTATACTATTAAACGGTGAAAGAAAACATCGTGAGAAAACCCGCGGCTTAGTCAGCTCCGCACGTATTGACCATGTCTTTCCTGTGGATTAGGCATACTACGCCGAGAGGATGGTATAACTGCTGGGCAATCCTACTTCGAGAGGCTTGAGAATCTTGACCTGGCTTTTCATCAAAACGTCACCGATTTGGTTCAGGTACGTCCGCTTAGGTCTTCCCCTTCCAAATACTTAAAAGTAAGGCCTTTAACCATCCCTGCTGCTGCGGCGCCCTGAACGAATTTAGATGGAGTAGACTTGCCCAGCACCTATACCATCCTCACAGCTTAGTCGGCCTTATCCACGGGAAAGACATGGTCGATACGTGCGGAGCTGACTAAGCCGCGGGTTTTCTCACCATTTCCTTCACCGTTTGAGAGTACTGGTATAGCGAACATACATTTTTCGCACAGAAAAAATCATTAGTGCACGACCGGATTTTAACAAGTGAACTAAAAAAAAAAACTAAAAATACCTCATCAATCGAAGAACCTTACGATTTGTATGGAACTCTTCCATTGGCAAGTACCCCTGACTTGTGCCCTTGTGAACTTGTCTGAACCACGTCACAAATCAAACAACGAAGTCCCCCTTATTGATGTCCCTTACCACAGACGTATAAATTTCATTATCCTTCTTCAATCCTTCCTTCGCCCTGTAATACGGGAACTCGTTGTGAGTCGGCAGATAAAATATCCCCTGCTCCTGGAATTTAGTCTCTAACCCCATGTAGTTCGTTTTAGAATTGTTGAAACAGTTCGCGTACCTCGCATCTTGGACCGAATCACACTTCATACCTATAAACTTTTTAGGGTGCTGGATGGCTTGCCACCAGTAGATTATGGCACGAATATGACTGCATACTACTAAACAGGGGAGGTAGGGTATGTCTCCAGGTTGAAATTCTCCTCCGTTGACGTAGAAGTCTACATGGCCTAGTCTTTCCGCGATGCCAAATCCATCTATATTCGTATGGATGACATCAACTTTAACGGCATCGGTTGGAGCTAGCTTGTACTCAAACGGTAGGTTCCTGTAGCACGGTCCAGCAGGATCCAGGCCTGTCAGCCTCGAGGGTTTCCTTCCAGTCATCTGGTAGAAATGCTTGGCGGCGAAGGCGACGACGTGGGCTCCCAGGCTGGCGCCGACCAGCTCCAAGTTGTCAGGGTCCAGGCCGTGCTCGTAAAGTTTTACCAGGAGCTCTCCTAGTTTTATGCCTAAAGTTCTGGCGAGACGGACGGATCTGAAAAGTAAGAAAATAAGTTACAGTACTACACTAGAACCAGTGTAGTGCGACTTAAAGAGGTTTCATTCGTGCACTTGGTACAACTTTTATAAGTGATGTAAAACGATGTTTTCCTTCACCGTTTTGATGTTTTGCTCGTAGTTAGACGTAGAAAGATGGGTCTAAAGGCTGTAAGAAACATAAAATAAGGGTATGTGTGTAGAGAAGAGAAAATCCGTAGAAAAATTGGTGACGTGACGGGAGAGTGCTCGGTTGAAACGCAAGAGGCGCGGGTTCGATTCTTGCCACGGGAGAAATATTTTTATGTCCTTCAAATATTTCTTCCGGGTCAGGGTGTTGTTACAAAAAAAAGTATATAGTTATTCTATTAATCATCTGGTGTCCATAGTGCAAGTTTGGGGCTAGATAGCGCTGTGTGAAATGCCCACATTTTTTATTATTATTTTTTTTGCTATAATTCTTCTGAGACGGTACCATAAGGTTTAGTTTTCATTGTCAGTCAGTCAGTCAATCAGTCAGTAACGTAAGTGTTATATATTATTTAGATACTGGGCAAACACCTTCACACGAGTATAAACAGAAGCCACATTTATTTACCATAAATATTACTATCTATTGTTTCTGGTATTTGAATGGATTGTTATCAGTTCCTTATTGAACGTTAATAAGTAAATAACGTTCTGTGGTAGGTACACGTTTCCTACAAAGGTCATAGTAAAGTAGCCATTTGAAAAAAAAAATTGTTGATCTTAACCTCATTTTCACACACCTGATCTCCTTGTTCCAAAGCAAGTCTTCAGTTTAAGCAAGTGCTCATTTTCCTCAAAAGCACAAGCTTAAAAGTTCGATAAACAAGTGCATGAAAGGATCTTTTGAAGCGCATTTAATTCCTTTCACCACACTGGTTCGAAAGAACTAGTGATACAACTAGATGTAATCCTACTAAGATTATAAACGCGAAAGTTTGTAAGTATGAATGTATGGATGTTTGAAGCTGAACGGATTTGAATGAAACTTGAAAAATACATAGTACATGTGCTGGATTAACATATAGGCTATTTTTTATCCGGGTACCACGCGAGCGAAGCCGCGGGCGTCAGCTAAAGCATAAAGGTAAAGTTTGCAAGTTTCGTTTGAACTATGCACGAGACTGTTTGGTATAGTTTATTATGTATTTAAATTTTTGGAACTTTAAATTATTATTGATCCAAAAAATAAATAGAACCAACATAATATTAAAGTTATAACGGATCAAACACTTTGTGGTACCCATCTACAGAAGTTATATAAATGAAGGTTACGTTGTAAGGGTGTTTCAAATTTTGATAATTTAGGGTCCCAGGAAACCCTCGAGGTATAAATTGTTTCTCTGTGTTTTATGTTTGTTTAATTGAAAAACTATAGTTTTGTTACTTTAGGATTCCACCTACGGAACCGTTCTATAATAAATACATTATATATTATCACCCCCGTATCTCTAATAGAGATCTGTTCATAGATCATAGAGGTGTTAAAATAATAAAAGGGTGGGCAGAGAGTCAAGTAACCATAAGAAAAATTGCAGCAAGTCTCAAGATGGATATGGTGAATCATGGTGAAAGGTGATCAGCCCATCTATATGTTTTTGTCTTTTTAGCTTCTCTGCTGGACTGGGAGTAAAGAAAAACACATAGAATGCGTCCAGCTACTTCTCTCCCCGAGCATGTCGTAAAAGTCGACTAAGGGATAGTATCCTCTCCAACATGATGAGATGCAATTAGCAAGTATTCCCAAGGAGGGTTGTCAGGCAGGCGGCCGGTCATAAAACACCTTAGCCAAAACTCTTACAGCATGATCCAAGAAACATGCTGAGCCAACCCCACATAGAGTGGGATAAAGGTAGGAAGATGATGAGTACCTAAGTTATTCCTTATTTTGTTTTGTTTCATTATTGTTTACATAATAAAGAGATTATCGATCTATCTACCCAGTTTACACTAACGCACGACACTAAGATCTGAGTTGAGAACATGATGTTTCATAGCAAAATGAACTCACTTTGGATAGATGTAAGAGAGGAAGTTGAATGTCTCCGTGATGAAGACATTGTACCCTTTTTTGGCGTATGTATTGCCGATGGCCTGCGAGTGAGGAAAGACCGAGCTGTCCAGGAAACCAACCGCGTACAGCAACGTCTTGCGGGTCTTGAGATCTGCAAAGAAACGTGGGTTAAGTACATACGTAACACATAGAGAGCGCTGGTGGTCTAGTTGGTAGTGACCTCGCCTTCCGATCCTAAGGTCATGAAGGAAAACATCGTGAGGAAACACGCGGCTTAGTCAGCTCCGCACGTATTGACCATGTCTTTCCTGTGGACAAGGCCGACAAAGCTGAGAGGATGGAATAGGTGCTGGGCAAGCCTACTCCATCTTAATTCGCCCCGGGCACTACAGCGTCCCTTTAGTGAAGGTAAAAGTTGCCTCCTGACGCTGTATAAATCATCTTCTATAGATGGTAAAAGCCTTCGTTGTCCATCGTTAAGAACTAGGAGCACAAAGTGTACACCACTACAATTCTACCCGGCTGTCACAACTGAAATGATGCCCTGCGGCCGCCGGCGGCAAGTGCATACCAACGTGGAAAAAACCCGCCGGCTGCGCCGCCGGCATAGTGTGTCATTCTCACTGTCTCTAATAAAATTATGGTTTAGGGTGCAAAGTAACTTCATATGATCTAAAAACATACATAATTATCACGCTCGTATCCCTAACGGGGTTGGCAAAGACACAAAAAAATAAAAACTGTTCAAAAAATAAATTACGAGAATCATTTTATTCTCCCATATCTGCTAAATCCCTTTAAAAATTGCGCGAAAAGCTGCATATCCGTCTACGCTACGTGTACGTGCCGTCACGTAGTCGTAGTTTGGAGGCCATGTGTTACGGCATTGTGCCCATCTCTCACCAGAACAAAAACGAATACTGTTACTCATATTAGCAGCTATCACCAGCAGAATAGAAGCCAAATAGCCCCCTAATTACATCTCAGTAGCAACTTTGGCGATTTGGCGTTGTATGTTTGTGGACATTGTTTGTTAGAGCCTTAGTTAGTTTGTGAGAGCCTTTTGAACCGTTTATCCAATCTGTATGAAACTTAGAGTACTGGTGGTCTAGTTGGTAGTGACCCCGCCGTTGGAAGTTGTAATGCCCGGGACGAATTAAGATGAAGTAGGCTTGCCCAGCACCTATTCCATCCTCTCAGCTTAGTCGGCCTTGTCCACAGGGAATACATGGTCAATACGTGCGGGGCTGACTAAGCCGCGGATTTCCTCACGATGTTTTCCTTCACTGTTTGAGAGTACTGGTATAGCGCACATAATTTTTTCGCACAGAAAAATTCATGGGTACACGACTGGATTTGAACCCACGACCTTAGGATCGGAAGGCAGGGTCACTACCAACTAGACCACGAGTGTTCTAACCAGTGCTCTGACCACCAGGTCACAGAACAGTAGGTAAAATAGAATAGTACAAATGCAGTGTAAGAAAAACGAACATAAAATTTCCGATATTCGTAGCGTTTTTGTGGGCGTAAAGTGAGTTGATAAAGTACTCCTATTAGGTACCAATTCATTGCTGTCGTGTATATAAAGTACAAGACCAGAAATCCCACTAAAACCATACCCAAATGGAAGCGAAAGAAAATTGAATCCGGCAATTCGTCACTTACGGCATTTTTCCTGTGGGCCCCGGTATGAATAAAATATGAACGGTACGTGGAACGAGGCATTCGCTTCGAGACATCATGCTTTATAACAGGGGGGTATTAAGGGTATCTACTAGATACTTCTGTGCTGGACTGGGAGTAAAGAAAGAACAGTATGCGTCTAGCTGCTTCTCTCCTCGAGCATGACGTAAAAGTTGACTGAGGGATAGTATCCTCTGAGATGGGCCATCTTTTAAATTTTTGTGGACAATTCAAACAGCGCCATCTAGCCGCAAACTAAGCAACTAAGCTTGTACTATGGGCACCAGATGGCTGATAGAATACCTACTTATAAACTTTTTTGTAAATCCATACATAATACTACAATTCTCAGACCTGGAAAAATATTTTGCAGAACATATAAACATTTCTCGGGAATCGAACCCGCGTCTTTTGCATCTCAGCCGAGCACTCGCCCGCCACGCCACCGTTGCGTTTTATTTCCGAAAACATCTACATTCATTCCCATTTGTTCGGCAGCATTCGCTTCAATGTACAAAAACACCTGTTCTTTTTTGTCTAGTCCCGGTAGTTTCCTTAATACATCCCTGCACCTCATATTTTGAACGTATTCAATTTATTACGGTGAATTTATCGATGTCTTCAAGAAGGCAGTTTACTGGATTGTCGCCATTTTTATTTGTCAAATTCTGCATTCTGATGGAGTTGTACTACTTATTAGGTAGTAGTAACATGTACAGTCAGCGAAACAAGTTTATGAACCTGTTATATGTTAATATAAATGAAGCGCTCGTGGCGTAGCTTGCTTCTATGTTCTTGATTGATCGTTGAAGTTAAGCAACGTTGTGCGCGGTCACAATTGGGATGGGTCACCGCAAGTGGCATTACGAGCTGAGCGCTTCCGTGCTTCGGAGGGCACGTTAAATTGTCGGTCCCGGCTTTTAAGTCGTTAAGCCATGACGGAGGCCTTAAGGCGGCCTAAACAATCCGTCACTAGAGTTGGCCACTAGCTCATACGAACTTACTTAACATGTTATGGTTTTCGGAAAACGTTTTCTTCCTGTTAGGTGATATGGAAAAATGTAGGTAACTTTTGTGTAGAAATGGTAATAGATAAATTAATTCAAAATTGAATTTCTATCTAGTTTAACTTTTTATTTCTAAGTCGACAGGTCATAACCCGTAGACTTAGAAATAAAAAGTTAATTGAAACAAAAAGTTAAGTAGATAGATAGTTTTTTGTAGCTGATTGTACTTGTATCACTAGTTCTTTCAATGTCTAAGGTCAATGGCCTTGTTGAAGTGTCTGTTATAGTATTTTTTATAGTGCACTAGCTGACCTCGCGAACTTCGTACTATTCGCAAATGTTTTATTAGGTAGGTAGTCATTCTACTATTCGGGGCGGAGACAAATCCAACAAATCAAAAATTATGAAATCAGTCCAGCTAGAGGCCCTTACCCTGCAAGTAAAAGAGAGCTGCTGACGACCCGATTGATATGAATGAAATATCATAAATAAAAGTTGCATAAATGTGAAATTAACTGTCTTGACATAAATTAATGTCTAAGAAATATAAATTATCCGTTATCCTGGTTATCCTTTTACATCTTGTTTCCATGTTGGAATCGTTTTACAAGATAAAATGTAGCCTATGTCCTTCTCCGAGATAGAATCTATCTCCATGGCAAGCTTTATTAAAATCTGTTCAGCAGTTTATGCGTGAAAATGTAATTGAGTTACTTTCGCATTTATAATAGGTATTAGTGTGGATTTTAGATTAATATCGTGAGGCGAGACTACATGTTGGACACAACTTCGTCCCCATATAATTTTATCTTTCTAAGAAATCTTTTGTATGATTTCTCTCGTTGAAATTTGTTCAGGGGATTTAGCATGAAAAGATAACATACAGAGTTACTTTTGCAATTATAATTAGGTAGGTACAGGTGGATAACACGGTTTTCAAACGCCGCTGATAACATAATCTGGAAACCAGTTAATATTCAAACCCTGTGGCTTTGTAGCCGATTATGTAATCTGGCTTCGGCGAACTTGTCACGTGACAGGTGTATCTTATGATTTATGACAGGATAGACATTCGCCGAATCCGAAGTTTCGCGGCACATCTGTTAAAAAAATCGGCGTCGAAAGTTCGGCTAAATAAATAAATAGAAATCAATATTTGTGGACATTTTACTCAACACCATTTTACCCCCAACAATGCAAAGCTTTTACTATGGGAACCAAATGGCTGATAGAATACTTATATACTTTTTTGTATAGAAGAAATATTTGCAGAGCATGCAAATATTTCTGCCGCAGCGGGAATCTAACCCGCCACGTCACAGAGGTCTTCAAAATATGCTCGCAATGTTTTTTACGTGACACGTCATTTCAGCTCATGTGTCATATTGTTACTTAAAAAAACACACACATAACACGCCCGTATCCCTAATGGAGTAAGCAGACAAGTAATCATAAGAAAACTTGCAGCCACTCCTGATTCAAAGTTCCAAGATGGATGGTGAACCATGGTGACAGGTGATCAGCCCGTCGCCCATCTTACTTATATCGTCACTGGAAAGGCAAATTTTCGTAAGCGCCAATCGAGAAAAAGCCGTTTGAAGTTCATTTTTTTTCGTTTTTTTTATCATAACTTTCTACCTAATTATCGAATTTTGATGACGTCAACGTAAGATTTCATTCTTTTTTCATTTTCTATGTCCAGCAATTCATATTATTGTATTTGGACTGCTATTTTAGGATAATAACTCAATATGCCTATTTGGCGCCATTTTGGCGCTTACGTAATTTTGCCTTTCCAGTGACGATATTATTATAAATGCGAAAGTTTGTGAGTTTGGATGTTTGTGCCTCAATCACGCCTAAACGGCTGAACGGATTTGAATGAAACTTGGAATATACATAGTACATGTACTGGATTAACATATAGGCTATTTTTTATCCGGATACCACGCGAGCGAAGCCGCGGGCGGCAGCTAGTATATTATATGGTCCATCATGTTGTAGAGGTTAAAAAACATTGCGATCGTGTTTGGCCGAACTTTTGGCATATTATATTTATATTATCTTGTAAAAATATAAGAAATTCTAACTGTTTTCAAAATATAGGTAAGTTCATACATATATACATTTTGTCACGCCCGTATTCCTAATGAGGTGGGCAGAGCCACAAACAATCATAAAAAAACTTGCAGCCAGTCCTGATGCAAGAGTCCCAGGATGGAAATGGTCAAGTATAATGAAAAATGTAATGTTTGACGGTGATTCTGACCTGCCCTTTTTAAGTTTCTGTTTAGGTCACGACAAGGTTGATCACTACTGATGTCAAGGTCAGTGTGAAATCTAGGTCAGTCGCTAAAAGGGATCTAATATCGATTGCTCTGTATCAAGGGTCAAAGGAGTACTAAGGTCAAAGGAATACTAAGACAAGGTCAAAAATTCAGTGCGAAGCCTAAGTCAGTTGTCCAAAGGATTCCTTGGTTAACTCAGCCCGGGTTAGATTTTACAAAATTAATCATTCGCCAATCAACAAAGGTCAAATGTCATATAATTCAAAAGTCGAATACCACATAATGGCTGTGGGCTAACCTGTTTGACAGGGTCATAATTACAATGATTCAGTAATATTCGCGAAAAGATTAGAGGAACTTGTCACATAAATACGGTTCAAGGTCACACAATATATAGAACACAAGATTACCTAAATGTAACACAATAAAGATAAATTATGACATGCGAGAGCACTGGTAGTCTAGTGGTAGGACCTCCGCCTTCCGATCCTAACGTTGTGGGTACAAATCCCGTCCTGCACCAACGGATTTTCCTGTACGAAATTATCCCGAGGAAATCAGCATGTCGTAAAGACTAAAAAGTTTGAAAAAATGTGTCTCGGAAGAAGCCTCATCCTTTCAGCACACTAAATCAAACAAAATAACTATGAACACGTAATTGGAACAGCTGTGACGCCTCAACTCGCATCACGTTGGCAAAGGTCAAAGGTCAAAGATCAAAGGTCACATAGCTCCTATAATATATCTACCTCTACACATACAAAGTCCTGACCTCACACTAAAATTCCATGTCATGGGTATCAGAAACTACGAGTACTACGGTACCACAACACCCAGACCCGGAAGAAATATTTGCAGAACATGCAAACATTGCTCCCGCAGCGGGAATCGAACTCACGCCTCTTGCATCTCAGCCGAGCAATTGCCCGCCACCGAGGTCAGTAAGGATCGGTCGGAGAAAGGTTAAAGGTCACAATACAGTGATCAAAGGTCACCTATAGCTTTATCCTTGACGATGCTCCTCCAGGCTGTCTCGACGGGCATGGAGCGGCTGCGCGCCTGCCCGTTGACTACCCTCTGGAAGATCAGCGTGAACTGCTGCATACTCCTCGCGCTGATGGTGGCATTCTTCGTGATCCCTGGACCTGGAAGAGTGGAAGTAATTAGTTTAATCAACAGATAATCTAAGCGCTTTGAGTCCACATTCTTTATACGAACTGCAAAAATGTGGAACTCTCTGCCGGGGTCTGTATTTCCTGAAAAGTATAATATGGGTGTCTTTAAATCGAGAGTCAATAGGTTTCTTCTAGGTAAGCGTGCTCCATCTTAGACCACACTGTTACTTAACATCAGGTAGAGTGTGGTCAAACGCAAACCTATTTCGTATAAAAAAAAAGATAGGCAGTAGTTCTAAATTCAACACCACTTATTTATTATTAAACTAGCTGCCGCCCGCGGCTTCGCTCGCGTGGTACCCGGATAAAAATTAGCCTATATGTTAATCCAGTGCATGTACTATGTATATTCCAAGTTTCGTTCAGATCCGTTCAGCTGTTTAGGCGTGATTGAGGCACAAACATCCAAACATCCAAACATCGTTTCAAATTTTCGTACTAGATGGCAGCACAGGTAAAATTAATACGCGCTATCGTTGCGTTTTGAGTTTTACGTCGGTAATTTCAAGCAAACTAAGACTTTTCAATTTTATAATATAAGTAAGAAAGATTACATACATAAACTAAGGCCTTTTACCACCTAAATAAATGATTTATACAGCGTCAGAAGGCAACTTTTACCTTCACAGACGGGACGCTGTAGTGTCTGGGACGAATTAAGATGGAGTAGGCTTGCCCAGCACCTATTCCATCCTCTCAGCTTAGTCGGCCTTATCCACAGGAAAGACATGGTCAATACGTGCGGGGCTGATTAAGCCGCGGGTTTCCTCACTATGTTTTCCATCACCGTTTGAGAGTACTGGTATGGCGCACATAATTTTTTCGCACAGAAAAATCCATTGGTACACGACCGGATTTGAACCTACGTCCTTAGGATCGGAAGGTCACTACCAACCAGACCACCAGTGCTCGGTATTTCTTAACAAATCATAAAAACGATCTCAAAAATAATTAAAAAATTTGCACTTAAAATACTTATGACTTGTTACATATAGCGGAAATTTGTTCGCAATAAATGATGAGATGTTTATCGTTAGGAAGCTGAGCAAGTACGCCGCATAAGCTTATCATTATTTCCTTTTATATCAAACATAGAAAAAAACAGATCAATTATTAAGATTAGCTCTTAAGATTCCAAAATTATTCTTTAATGATTCTTTATGAGTATACTTGCTGTTGCCCGCGACTTCGTACGCTTCAAGCCATTCGCACCGCCCGATAAAAAGTTCCCATACAAATTTTAACGGTGGTAGGCAACTTTACGACATGCCGATTTCCTCACGATGTTTTCCTTCACCGTTTGAGAGAGCACATAATTTTTTCGATCAGGAAAAAACGTGCACGACTGGTTAGAACCCACGACCTTAGTATCAAAAGTATGACTCATGATAATGATTTATTAATTACAAGCTATTGCCCGCGGCTTCGCTCGGACAAAAAGTAACCTATATGTTATTTCAGCACACATACTATGTGTATTTCAAAATGATTTCAAATTTCTGTAAAATAAAATCCGTTTATCCGTTACGGCGTGATTAAAACACAAACATAGTACATCCTCACAAACTTTCGCATTCGTATGAGCTAGTGGTCAACTCTTGTGACGGAGTTTTTAGGCCGCCTAAAGGCCTCCGTCGTGGCTTAACGACTTAAAAGCCGGGACCGACTGTTTAACGTGCCCTCCGAAGCACGGAAGCATTCAGCTCATCTCAATAGTGACCACGCACAACGTTTCATGACATACATACATACTAGGGGCTAGCCACAAGTTAACATAAGAAAAACTTGCAGCCACTTTTGATTTAAAGTGACAGTGGCGGTGGCGTGGCGGGCGATTTCTCGGCGGAGACGCAAGAGGCGCGGTTTCGATTCCCGCTGCGGGAGAAATGTTTGCATGTTCTGCAAATATTTCTTCCGGGTCTGGGTGTTGTGGTACCATGGTACTCGTAGTTTCTGATACCCACGACACAGGGAATCCTAGTGTGGGGTCAGGACTATGTATGTGACTGTTGGGTGTTATTTATTTATTATAAAAAAAAAGTTAACATGACATCGTTTCTTAACTTCAACGATCAATCAAGGACGTCTAAGTAAACTACGCCACGAGCGCTTCGCATTTTTAATAATTAGGTAGTAGGATTGGATTACCTATTACGGAAATACAAGTAAGTAGGTACCTACCAAATCAAAGCCAGTGATAGGTACATTAAAATTTATGATTTAGCGCTTCCGTGAAGTTTTTTCGCTGCAAAACCACTTTGTACAGTCAACTTGAAATGTACATACATACATAGGTACATATTATCACGCCCGTATCCCTAATAGGGTGGGCAGAGACACAAGTAATCATAAGAAAACTTGCATCCACTTCTGATCCAAGACTCCATGGATGGATATTGACGGCCTCGGTGGCGTGGCGGGCGATTGCTCGGCAGAGACGCAAGAGGCGCGGGTTCGATTCCCGCTGCGGAAGAAATGTTTGCATGATCTGTAAATATTTCTTCCGGGTCTGGGTGTTGTGGTACCATGGTACTCGTAGTTTCTGATACCCACGACACAGGGAATCCTAGTGTGGGGTCAGGACTATGTATGTGACTGTTGGGTGTTATTTATTTATTATTATTTATTATATGGTGAACCACGGTGACAGGTGATCAGCCCATATAGTTTCATCAAGTTGGAGAGGATACTAGGTACTTGAAATGTAATCAAAGTAGTTAAATCCGTAAATACTTGTGGAGATAGTGGATTTTTATTATGTTATATTAATTAATGCGAAATTTTGTGTATGTTAAAGTTTGTTACCACGTATCACCATAATTACTTAACCGATTTTGATGAAATTTAGAACGTGGATAGTTTAGGTTTTGGAATAACAAATAAAATTATGCCTGAAAAGAGATTGAAGACATGATGAGATACAATAAGCAAGTATTCCCAAGGAGGGTTGACGTTAGGCAGGCGCCCGGTCATAAAACACCTTAGCCAAAACTCTTACCCACACATAGCCGACCCCACATAGAGTGGGATAAGGGCAGCAAGATGATGGATGATGAATGAGAAAATTCTTAATAAAAAAAGCTTTAGTTCCCAAAGGCATTCTAGATGGCGCTAGCATGTAATCTGATGTAATTACTACTTCAACCAAACTGGGGATAATAATTTATGTAAACAAACCTTCTCGCATTTTCTGTTATTACGATGAAATTACTTTATTTTTAGGTAAATAAACCTCGCAAAATAAGTTTTTACACCTTAATTTAACTATTAGAGCCACTTTTCAAGGCTACAACGTCCGCAACAATTTCATGGCTTATTTAATTTTTTCTACACAAGATGAAGAAAATGTTACCAGCACTAAAAACGGATTATAGATAATAGAAAAAGGATATCATCAATGTACCATCAAATGATGGTAAATTATCCTATTTTAAGTGTTAATATCATATTGATACAGTGTTTTTCACATCACCAGCAGGAAAATGGTACTTTTGATGCGAACGTGAGTAAATAAAAGTAATTTGAATTTCGAACAACATCTTTGGGTGAAAAAAAATGTCGATGGTTCGTTCAGAAACCTCTTTTAGGCCTAGCGATTTAACTCATAGACATAAAATGTTGTAGGAGTAATTAAAAATTATCAAACACATTTTGTTGCCGACTGTACCTAGGTATGTTATCATAATCACTAGGTACTAATTTAAATATGTTGTAAAATGTCTTTGATTTATTACTATTTACAATAAAACACTTGCAAAACAAGTTTTAGTAAATAAACTGGGAGTCATTTTAATATAATAAATCAATAGGCAGACGCACAATATTTCTACTTTGTTGTTGACATATTTTTTCGAACTTTTTAGGTTTTACGACATGCAAGTTTCCTCATAATTTTTATAGGTGCACAACCGAATTTGAACTCACGATCTTAGGATCGGAAGGCGGGCCGACTACCACTTGACCACCAGCTCTCAATAAATCAAGTTATCTTAAGTAGGGACTTCAAATAACTTGATTATGGCATAATAAGTTATTGTACAAACCTGCGCTAATTTAATTCAATCTTGACCGACAATCCTGCTCACCTAGACCGACGACAATGTTGTTTTCTGACTTGCTCGGAAATAACTCCGTTATTAAAAAAAACAGTACTATAAGCCTGTCTTTTCTGTACTCTATGAAATAGCACTAATATTCACAATACACCCCACCAATGCACAATTACACCCCATCGCGGGACTTCAGTGCAGATCTTTGTTCCCCTAACATTAATTAGAATTAACGCCAGTAATTTGCAACGCAAGAAATTGGTGAGCAGTTTTTTTATATATTTAAGTGTTAGCGAAGCGCTCGTGGCGTAGCTTTCTTGATAGAGTTAAGCAACGATATGCGCGGTCACAAATTGGGATGGATGACCGCAAGTGGCATTACGATCCGAGCGCTTCCGTGCTTCGGAGGGCACGTTAAACAGTCGGTCCTGGCTTTGAAGTCGTTAAGCCATGACGGAGGCCTTTAGACGGCCTAAAATCTCCGTCACAAGAGTTGGCCACTAGCTCATACGAATATACATAGGTATAGTGTTAGCGAGGTGATTTTAGTACATACAATATTAATGCGGGTTCCGTATTGCTATCAAAAGTTAAAAAAAGGAACAAAAAGTGCGCGAACTGCGCAGTCAAATTGGTGGGAATAAAACTTTTGTTTCTTGATTAATTTTATTACTGTTTCCTCGCAAATTAGAGAAAAGTACTAAAGAAGTCTCGGCTAAAACAGCAATTAACACCCTCGTTTGGTTAAAAAAGACTAGGTTATCGCCTCGTCCTTTTAAAATCTAATAGAAGTAGACACGGGCGTAGCCAGGGGGGTGGTTTTGGGGGTTCAAACCCCCCCAAAAATTTTAGATATTATCATTCATAGAATTAAAATAAGAACAAGCGTGCGGCATATCCCATTGATGTCGCGGACAACAGCTAGTCTTTAATATTTTTCTTATTAGGGGTTCTTTTATGTACTTTTAGTCGTTTTATTTTCTTGACCCCATACACCCCGCCCCCCATATAAACCCTGGCTACGCCCGTGGAAGTAGAAGCCTGACAAAGTAAATAAGTACCTCACTACTCAGGCGCGGTCGCAGCCTGTTATTTTGGAGGGGTCACTAATAATAGAATATGTCGAGTACGTAAATCAGATTTGTGTCAGATCAGAATCAGATAATGTGCATACATTATAAAACAAATGGAAGCCTTCTATTTTTATTGGCATCGTTTTCTTTGAGCTATGTCGATGTCCTTGGTGTTACATGAATAAGGGCTCTTTGATCATTAATAAAGTCAAATATATATAATTTTTTTTAAACCAGTTATGCTTATTCCAAACTCATTAATGATTTATTTATTTAACTAGCGATGTTGCATAAGCACCAGTTACGCTAATAATAAAAATATTTGTCAAATTTTATACTAATCAAAAATAGAATAATATATACGACGACGATCTCGGTGGTGAGGCGGGCGAGTGCTCGGCTAAAACGCAAGAGGCGCGGGTTCGATTCCCGCTACGGGAGAAATGTTTGTATGTTCTGCAAATATTTCTTTCTGGTCTGGCTGTTGTAGTATTATGTATTTTAAGGATGTGTTTACAAAAACTAGTGTATAAGTATTCTACCAGCTACCTGGTTCCTGGTTCCTGGTACAAGCTTTGCTAGTTTGGGGCTAGATGGCGCTGTGTGAAATGTCCACAAATATTTATTTCTTTTGATTTATATGTCACAGTTAAATTATTCGAACTTTAAGTTAAATATAGGTACTTAAGTACCTTTAATAATGAGTAACTTTGCAAGTTTATGGAGAATATAAATGTGGGAATATATTTATACCAATGGTTAGGCCACGTGGTTTATAAATAATAATAAATTACTATTTAATGGATAATATTAAATTAATTATATTATACTGATGTACACAATATGCAAAACGTGAGTTTTAATTGAGGAAATCAGTTGCCCGTCTGCGCAGTCGGGTAAAAATGATGAGATAGACATCTTAAATGCTCTTTGGCCGAGTTATCGCAAACAGAGTGTATAAATTACCTTCGTTTTAAAACTTAACTTCAATTAAGTATAATTGTTTTCCAAAAAAATAGCCAAGCGTGGTTTCTTAGCTGTATTTTCCTCGCTTTCCTTCACGGGTGTTGTGGTACCATGGTACTCGTAGTTTCTGATACCCACGACACAGGGAATCCTAGTGTGGGGTCAGAACTATGTATGTGACTGTTGGGTGTTATTTATTTATTTATTTCCGAACAGGTGTATTATTATGCAACGTAGATTTAAGACGTGTCCAAGTGATCCCAGTGATTTTAAGGAATAAAAAAATTTGGCTACTAATCGTGTCACTAGTTCTTTGGAACCAGTGTGGTGAAAGGATTTAAAGTGCGCCTCAAAGGCTCTTTTCGTGCAATTGACACATATTTTCGAACTTTTTAGGTTCTGCAATTATATTATAATATTCATCACTTCAAACAATATCACCTGAAATGGCAATTTCGGCCGAACATTACGCGGCTCAATGCGCTGCGCTCTGCAAGCACGCTGTGAGAGAGAGGGCTGTATAGTCTTTAGTCTTCTAAGTGTGATGCTCAGGTGTGATGTGTAATGCTTAATTTCATAATGTGTAATGTTACAGTTCGGTCGCGTAATATTACGCGTAATACACAATCGCATTACACATGTCTAAATGACTTACAGTCAGGTAGTAGGCCCGCTGGGTGTCCAGTATCGGGTGGCGTGTAGCCGCAGACTGCAATGGTGATCGCTAGGCACACGAAAGCACTCAAGTATGCCCGTGACATCGCTGTGGAACAAAAACAATAGTATGATAAACGATCTTTACGACGATAAGCGATTGCTCGGCTGAGACGCAAAAGACGCGGGTTCGACCCCCGCTACGGGAGTGTCGGAGACAAAACGTCGCATCGCTCGCCACCGCTATTACTGGATAGCGGGGTGGGGGGTTGGGGGGACGAAGAGGCCGAGAGGTGCCGACTAGGGATGGACATTAAAAATATACACGATGTTTTTTCCGATGTAATGTATCACTCGGTTGCATCGATGTTAATACGATGTATTGAGAAATACATCGATATTTCTGAAACATCGATTGTTTTTCGCAATACATATCGATTGCAAAAAAGCCTTAAAGAAAACTAGGCAAGTCAGTGAGGAAAAATATTTGATACTAAAATTAACAATCACACAGCTTTATTTTGTTTACAAATTCCATAGGGAATATAGGTACCTAACCCATTCAGCCAAACCAGTAAATGGTGGGCGTGTTATGTTACCTAAACAGCCCCCTTATTCTCGATGACCAAACGAAACTTGACAGCTCGTAACTTATATGTGACGTGCCGCGTCGTGGTTTTGTAATAAAAAATTGTCATAATAGAATACGATAACGCGGTGATTCCCCAAACGTGCCCGCGTTACTGTGTGTTTGGTCATCCAGAATATAGAGAGTATAGCTGATTATTACGTTCCGATTTATCGTCGTGAAAGTCACTGCAGTCGTCTCATCAGTCAGTGTTGCTCATAATTGACAAATGGGTGATAACAGTAAAACAATTTTATTGAATGACAAATTCTATTAAGAGCGTGCCATAGGCAATTTTATAGTTTGAAATAGTTATTTATCTCAAAATCTGTGAAAGTTACCAACCTAATATTTAGGGAAAAGATGCTTCGAACGCTTATTTTGGATTTTGTCTTTTCAATACACAATTGGGGAAAATTTTCTCGACAATATATTTTTTTGAAAAACACACGTTTTGCACACATTTTGCTATTTATCTCAAGTACGGCACGTCTTTTTTGTTGGGTTTTTGTTTTGTTAAGATATCCATCATTAATTCTTTAGTTCCATCTTTTAATTTTTTGATTGATTGTTTAATTCACTTGTAATTAAGTAAAACAGTTTTGGCGCTTACGTTGTTATAAAATACGTTGCGCGTCTATGTCTCTATCCTTCTCACTCACTAGAAAACCATAAATAGTCATCCCACTCATCCCGCTCGTTAGTTGGCTACCTGCGCTTGACTGCCTCACATTTTCGGCGGCGTTATGGCACGCTCTTAAATCTTTACTCATTGGGATTTTTAAAAGTTGTCAAATTCCGTGCCACATAAGCGGTGTGGACTCAATGGAAATTTATTCTAAATAGCTAAAATAATATTCAGATTGATTATTCTTAACTTAATTTGGAAGTCTCGTACTCATTTTAGGACAGGTCAACTTTTGGAATGAATCCGGGACGCAAAAATCTAAGACACAGTTATAGATTTCTTAAATAACCTACATCCTACGTATCATCCCACGTAGGTAATATAAATGCTACCATGCAATTCCAGCCCTTAAATTCATAGATCATACAGTCCAAAATCAATTATCGCCTTTCATTCGAACAAAGTCGCTAGTCGAGGACATCTGGTTCTCTAGATACCGGAAGAAATCGCATTCTGCTCTCTTAAATGTCATCTAATAATAAAACTCTTATGCTTTGAATCAGGAGTGTCTGCAAGCTTTATGCAAAGCTTATGGGCCACAAGCTCTGCCCACCCTATTAGAATAGAATAGAATAGAATAGTATTTTATTTGCAACAACATTTATAAACTACATAATACATAATATTGTAAGCTGCTGCAAAACGGACCCTAACTCAGCATCATGCAGTTTGTAAAAACAAACCGCGCTGGTCTTCCGTTAGGGCCGAGCATTGGTGGTCTAGTTGGTAGTGACCTCGCCTTCCGACCCAAAGGCCGTGGGTTCAAATCCGGTCGTGTGTCAATGGATTTTTCTGTGCGGAAAAATTATGTGCGCTACACCAGTACTATCAAACGGTGAAGGAAAACATCGTGAGAAAACCCGCGTCTCAGTTAGCTCCGCACGTATTGACTATGTCTTTCCTGTGGACAGAACCGACTAAGCTGAGATGATGGAATAGGAGCTGGGCAAGCCTACTCCACCTTAATTCGTCCCGGGCACTACAGCGTCCCGTTTGTGAAGGTAAAAGTTGCCTCCTGACTCTATAAATCATCTACTATAGATGGGAAAAGGCCTTATTTTTTTATTCTAAGTAAGTACTAGAGGACACAGCTGGAAGATGAAGTTAGTATAAAAATATTAACTTAGTAGGTAAATAATATGTCTAAATGGTATTTAGCTCATAGTATTTACAACCTAATTAAGAACTAGTCTGGATGACAATGACCTAGGACATAATCAGTGCAAACGGTTTAATTACTCTCATTACTGCACCTACTTACAAGCAATCGCAAGCAAGTTGTATAACATCTTAGATTACTGCAAAGAATATGGCGTAGTTGCGAGGTTGATGACGAATGCCTATTTATTTTTTATTTATATCTATCTCTATTTAATGCTGAATCCCACTGCTGGACTGCTTCTCTTCCCTTGTTCCATTTACTACATTCTCAGGCCTCTGTATGCTGAGAGAGGGTTTCCAGTTCGTCGCTCATTTTTTTTCATTTTCGGTCGATTACGAGGTCGCTTGATGTTTTATTTTATGGGACATACTGATTGAAATCTTCGTTTCAAATCAAATCAAATAGCTTTATTTGAAATCAAAATTTATTATTAAGGACTAAAGGATAGTATCCTCTCCAAAATTATGGACCACCTATATGGGCGATGGGCTGATCACCTGTCACCATGGTTCACAATATCCATCTTAGGACTTTAAATCAGAAGTGGCTGCAAGCTTTCTTGTTAACTTGTGGCTCTGCCCACCCCTGGGGATTAGGAATTCGGGCGTGATAGTATGCATGTATCTCAAAAAATATTAGTTTAAGTACCTACTTACAATGCTTAAAGAGATTATGAGTAGATAAAAGTAGATTCTTAATCACTAAACGCTAAAAACTACATAATTACATATGCTGGTCTTGATTTATAGATTGCAAAGCAAACAAAGCATGCATAAACTTTGATCTCCACACTGCATATGCATATTCCCTGTGTTGTGGTAAAAACTCAGAACAATATGTTCTGAGGGTAAAAACTATCTAACTGACAGTATAGATGACGCTAACTTGACGAGACAAATGCCAAAAGTGGCGACCCCAGATGAAAAAATAACAGATAATCCTAATAGATAACTTCTTGTTTTTGTTTTAACTATTTAACTATGTAGATATAACTACTTGATTGCCTGACCATAACGTACCTACCTATCTTTACCATTGTTAGTTGTAAACTGAACTAGCAATAACACAAGCCTTAGTGGTTTTTAGTTGCTTAGTACGGTACCTAATTACTGTTCATTTTGTTTGTAAATCGTTAATAAATAATAAAAAAAAACCACAGCAGCAGCCAATGCGTCGCATAAATTCGAGTGATAGGTACCACAACACCCAGACCCGGAAGAAATATTTACAGATCATGCAAACATTTCTTCCGCAGCGGGAATCGAACCGGCGCCTCTTGCCTCTCTGCCAAACAATCGCCCGCCACGCCACCGAGGCCGTCGTACAATATTAAATACGAACATCAATTCAATTTTTGTAATTAGAGAAAAAAACCAAAGATTTCGCGCCAATGCCTATTTTTTTTAATTCCTTCTGTAGCCGCAAGGCAATGCACGCATTCTACCGAAGAGATAGCCGCTTTTAGTTCCATTTTCAAAAATAAAAGTTTTTTTTATAAAACAGTAATCATTTGAGTCTTTATTCATAACTAGTATTTTCGCTTGCGGGCGCGAGCTGCACGCAGCTCGCGAGGGACGTAATCGCTGCTGTTGAAAAAAAAAAAAAAAAAAAAAAAAACTGTCACCTTTGGCATTTGCATCGCGCCATCCTCTATGACATTTGTTCGAGCACCCCTTACTTATCGCTTTTAGTTTTCGAGATATCGTCGGTCAAAGTTTGTATGGCGGCCATCTTGTTTTCCGCCATTTTGAATTTTTTTCGCCGCACATCGAATTCGACCAGGGTGCATGTCCACATTCCGCAAGCAGGGTGGGTGTCGGTCTTCTAGTTTCGTCTGGCAGTAGGTGAGGTCCCTGATGAGGAGCAGTTTTCGAAGATTTCGGATTTTTCCCAAATTGGAATTGACTCCCTGAACACTTCCGCCATACATCATTTTGACCCATCTCTACTCCTTCTGGGAGAACAATGATGTCAGTGAGTCAGTGAGTGAGTGGGTTTGCAGCTATATATAGTATAACTAGTATTTTCGCTTGCGGGCGCGAGCTGCACGCAGCTCGCGAGGGACGTAATCGCTGCTGTTGAAAAAAAAAAAAAAAAAAACAACTGTCACCTTCGGCATTTGCATCGCGCCATCCTCTATGACATTTGTTCGAGCACTCCATACCTATCGATTATAGTTATCGAGATATCGTCGGTCAAAGTTTGTATGGCGGCCATCTTGTTTTCCGCCATTTTGAATTTTTTTCAACGCACATCGAATTCGACCAGGGTGCATGTCCACATTCCGCAAGCAGGAGAGATCTTCGTCTTGTCGTTTCGTCTGGCAGTAGGTGAGGTCCCTGATGAGGAGCAGTTTTCGAAGATTTCGGATTTTTCCCATACTCGAATCGACTCCCTGAACACTTTCCCCATACATCATTTTGACCCATCTCTACTCCTTCTGGGAGAACAATGATGTCAGTGAGTGAGTCAGTGAGTGGGTTTGCAGCTATATATAATATAATAACTAGCTGTGCTCCGCGGTTTCACCCGCGTTTTTCTCGTTTCCGTGGAAATACCGAGATAAAATATTGCCTATATTATAGCCTCCATCAATAAATGGACTATGGCCCATAACTCATTAATAGGTACCAACTCTTAACATCTTACACACGTGATAACTCTTAAACGAAATATCCGATTGAGAAGAAACAAAAAGTATTTTACTTCTACATAAATACTCTTGATAACATAATGCTTAATTTCGATAAAGATTAATATTACGATACATATTTAACGTAGTTTTTTTTCTTCAGACGATTTAATAATTATTTTGAACACAAAATCGGTTATTGTGATTAAACCATGATAGATAGATATATGTTCTTGCGGACTTTTTTGTAGGTCTTAATGGGATCTACAAACCCGTAGTACATCATTTTGTTCTATTGTCAATAGTTTTTGCAGCGCACGCAAAAATAGGTTTTCGATTTTACACCTTGTGCTACAAAATACCAATTTTATTACGGATCCCTAATTTTGAAAAAAAAACAAAACATAGCCTATAGCCTTCCTTGATAAATGGACTACCCAACACTGAAAGAATCATTCAAATCGGACCAGTAGTTCCAGAGATTAGCGCGTTCAAACAAACAAACAAACAAACAAACAAACTCTGCAGCTTTATAATATTATAAGTATAGATTATTCTTCCTAGGAATAAAAAAAAATCGTTTTTGTGGGCTCGTTGGTAACTGACAATAAAAAATCATTTTCCCCTAGAGGCAAATATGGTATTTTATCCCCGCTCTATACAATAGGTACGCTACAATGACGGACTTTTGAGCAAGAGGAGTGAAAGCATAATTCGTGATACATAGCATAAAGTCATGCCTATTTCCCATAGGGGTAGGC
Organism: Scotopteryx bipunctaria; assembly: GCA_949320045.1. Lineage (NCBI taxonomy): Eukaryota > Metazoa > Arthropoda > Insecta > Lepidoptera > Geometridae > Scotopteryx > Scotopteryx bipunctaria. The sequence continues at coordinate 1,390,190 of OX439464.1, read as the reverse complement.
AGAGATCTTGAATATCTGTTGGTGTGGTCCTGACATAGGTACTTCTTTATTCTCATACTTATTTACTCATTACATCATTACTACTTGTCAGTTTACCTTCTCTTGCCCTTTCTTTTCAAAAACGTCGCTGATTTGGTCTAGGTACGTCCGGCCCTTCCGACTATTAACACCCGCCTCATACTTTTTAAAGTACTTTGATCACTATTCCTATTGTGACGTTTGAGCCGTTAACGTCACGCGCATCAACTGAGAGCGCGCTCTAAAAAGTTTTATTTGAATTTTCGGAATGTTTTACGGACGTTCCAAATTTGAATTGAAATATTTGGATGTTCGAAAACTAAAAAAATAGAATAGAAAAGACAAAAGACTACCGAAATTAACCGAATAAAAGGCGGCCCGAGCCGAGTAGCCGGCAGTTTTGGTTTAGTCCAGCGAACAGGAAGAAACTGGAAGAAGAAGAAAAGTGAAGTGGAAGTAATGTGAAAGTGAAGTGAAAGTCAAGTGCAGTGAAGTGAGTGCCGTGAGAGGATTACGTCAGTTCTGTGACTACGGACGACCGTAGACTCTACGTGAGTGAAGAGGACTACGTCGAAGACGAAGTCGAACACCCTGTGAACGCTACATCTGTTTGTGGTGTCTTTAATATACCTACGTCATCTCAGAAGACCAGTCGTTTCCTTCCGTTATGTTCGAAAATGGTTTAAAAGTAAGCATACATTTTCATAAGCCTAAACTTTTTGTCTATGATTGTACCTACCTACAAAAATGTTTCCTGAAATAATTTTGCAACAATCCCAAACACGCAAAAAGAACTATGAAATTATAATTATCATTTGCCATCTAAACTGCTAAATTAAACACGATTCTCAAAGTAATTATAGAACTTTTAATTCAGGTTTATAAACACATACCTAATAAGTACAGTCATTGCTAACTGGCAGGGTCTAGTCAGAGGATAAATTGTACCTAGAGTATTAAGCTAATCAGACTTCAGTCCATGTTTAATACATAATTTATAATGTTTTTATGAATTTAAATTAGATTTACTAAACCTTTATAGTTCTGTGATTTTATTTAAATAAAAACCGGTCAAACTCCCACACGAAGGGACCTGTACCATTGTACATTGTATCATATTATAAATGTTTCTTATATGGGGTTATTTTTTATTTTATATCATATTCAATTTTTATTGTTATAGCGGCAATAAAAATACAATATCAGTGAAAATTTCAACTCTCTACATATTGTATTACGGTTCATGAGATATAGACGGACAAACAGACGAACTACGGGACCCTAATACTAATATTAGGGTCTCGTCGGCACCTTTCGGATACGGAACCCTAAAAAACCAATATGTTAACCATTATTGACGACCTCTGTGGCGTGGCGGACGAGAGCTCTGCTAGACGCAAGAGGCGCGGGTTCGATCCCTGCTACTGGAGAAATGTTTGTATGTTCTGCAAATATTTCTTCCGGGTCTGGGTGTTGTGGTACCATGGTACTCGTAGTTTCTGATACCCACGACACAGGGAATCCTAGTGTGGGGTCAGGACTGTATGTGACTGTTGGGTGTTATTTATTTATTTATTTATATGATAAATGAAAATGAAAAAATATTTATTTACAGTAAAGCAAACACATTTACAGTAAGTGTGTAGTTACATAAGGTGGTTCTTACTTTACTGATAGTGATAGGGTACCTAATCTGGTTCAGTTGCCTGTGATACCCACATAAGCATCTGTATTGTGGGTGTCTGTACGACTATCAATAAGGGTGTACGGCCTTGGTATGGGCATATATTTATGGTTAAGCTCAAAAATAAAATTAAATTCCTACATATTATTTAAATAGTTACATAATTAAATAGTTACGTCATGTATTATAAGTATGTATGTACAAAAAAAAAGTATATAAGTATTCTATCAGCCATCTGGTTCCCATAGTACAAGCTTTGCTTAGTTTGGGGCTAGACGGCGCTGTGTGAAATGTCCACAAATATTTATTTATTAAATTCCCTTAGCCTTTACACCTTGGTATTCATAAATGTAGCCTTTAAATACTTGCAGCCACTCTTGATTCAGTCTCAAGATGGATATGGTGTACCATGGTGACAGGTGATCAGCCCATCGCCCATATAGGTGGTCCGTCATGTAGGAGGATACTATCCCTTAGTTGACTTTTACGACATGCTCGAGGAGAGAAGCATTATCTAAATACTAGGAACATTAGTTAAAAAAAAGTAAGTTCGTATGAGCTAGTGTCCAACTCTAGTGACGAAGTTTTTAGGCCGCCTAAAAGCTACCGTCATGACTTAACGATTTAAAAGCCGGGACCGATAATTTAACGTGCAGTCCAAAGCACGGAAGCGCTCAGCTCGTAATGCCGCTTGCTCGTAATGTCACCCATCCCAATTGTGATCGCGCACAACGTTGCTTAACTTCAACGATCAATCAACAACGTCTAAGCAAGCTACGCCATGAGCGCTACATTAGTTAAATAAGAAGGATAGTCAGTGACGTGCTATTTTTAGCAGCTATAAAATAATTTATCGTAGTTTACATTTTATTACTAATTGACTATGAGTGTAGGTGGTACCCTAACCTATGATATTTTACTAAATCTTACATCACATTCAAAGGTTTCTTGGGCCAGTAAAATATTTGTGGACATTTGACACAGCGCCATCTAGCCCCAAACTAAGCAAAGCTTGTACTATGGGCACCAGATGGCTGATAGAATACATAAACTTTTTTTGTAAATACATACTTATAATACTAACACCCAGACCCGTTAAAAATATTTGCGCAGAATACATACTAAGAGGGAGAGAGAAATGTTCGCAGGGGGTAATTTTTTTAACCATTACATTTGCCATACCATTCCCTATACGATTCGACCAAACAATTACTCCAATCCGTTTTGCATTTCGGGGGGCCAATCCAGGAGGTCAAAAACTTAGAGGTCGTCCGACGCACTTTAATTCCTGTCACCACACTGGTTCGAATCTAGTAACACGACGAACGAGGCGCTTATTCTATGCAATAGATAGGTAGGTTAGGTAGGTATCTACATTAGCTTTGTTTAAATTTCAAACGGCAAAAGTCAAGGACCGTATTGCAACATTTGCGGAACCAGTTATATTTTAATTTGCTAATTTCTCTCTGTCTACCCCTATGGGAAAGGTACGATATTATGTATGTATTTATGTATTAGTACTCATAGTAGTCATATAACCCATATATTGATAAAGAAGTACCTAAAGTAAAGTGAAGTGAAATAGTAAGTAAAAGTTTATTGCTTATAATAGGAACATGTAGATAATCTTTATACTAATTATCGAGAAACAATGTATCTGCCATGTAATTGAATAATTTATACATAATATAATAATGACAGATTAAAAGTATAAATTAAATTATATATTTATTTTTAATCAATTATATTTATAAGTCATTGACCATCATAAAAAACCAATACAAATAAGTAAGTATTACATACATTATATTATCATCATCACGCCCGTATTCCTATTAGGATCGGCAGAGCCACAAATAATCATAACAAAACTTACAGCCACTCCTGATTCAAAGCCCCAAGATGGATATGGTGAACCATGGTGACAGGTGATCAGCTCATTGTCCATATAGATGGTCCACCATGTTGGAGAGGATACTATGCCTTAGTTGACTTTTACGACATGTTCATGCATTCTATGTTTTTTTTACTCCCAGTCCAGCAGAGTAGTAGAAGAAGTAATACATTGGTATTTTAAATACATTTATAGTAGGTACTTTAACAATTCTTACCGTTCATTTGTTCGCCGATATCTTGAGTATTTCAGATTAAATCAGCCTGTAATAGAACTGAAACTCCAGCGCGTTGCAAGAAGTCAGCTCGCTTCAAACCGCCTCTTACTCATTTCCACTGTCAGTATAAAGCTATGAACACAGTACTCAGTGAATTAGAAGAAAAATGCGTAAATTTAGTGAAAAACACCACATTCACGCTGCTATTTAGATTAGTAAATGTTTTTAAGAAAAGCTACTTTGGGATTTGGAAAATCGCGCGTTTATTTTGTTGATTCGAAAAATTTACACGCAGACGTTTTACGTGTTAATTTAGTATGTAATACCGCGCGAACTTCGGAATATCTTTAAAAATTCCGTGATTTTATATCGTGTTTTGTTGTGATCTAGTTAGGGCGTGCGTCGACCACGCCACGACCACGCGACTGTTCAAGTTTAAGGACAAGATAGGCGCTCGCGCATGGACGCTTTAATGCAATACTAAGCCAGGCAATTTATTTTAATTCAACTCTTGTTTTATTTACGGACGATACTCGATTTAATCGTCGTTTTTTGTAATGCCAGTATTTTTAGTCTTGGTTTATTTAATTTTTAAAGGGCAATGGCCACAATTATGGTGATCAACAAAATATAGCTTTTTCGGGTTTTAAAGTTTTTTCCTTTGTTACTAAAACAAAAGAATATTAAACTTAGACGCGATTGACGTGACAATAATTCTTAAGGTTATTCCTGAAAACGAAACCTTGAATAATAAGTTAGGTTAAATGTTGAAAGGTTGTTCCACAATAATGACATAAATAATAAAACATGATAATGTTGAAACGTCACTCTTTGATGATGTCACCCAATTGACCAATTTGTTTATTATATTGTCATTTGCTAAATTATTGTAGTTTTAGAAAAGAATATAGGCACTGTGTAAATGAAATCATTTTTATTCAATTAACATAATCGTCTATTGTTAAGGCCTACTAATCTGAGGTTGGTATAATGCTAGGCAAGCCTACTCTATTAAATCGTTTCGAGCATTAAATTTGCCTCCTGACGCTGTATGAAACATGTGTGAAGGTTAATGGCTAAAGGTTTATTTTTATATAGTACTTCACAAGCAATATTTTGCATAATATGTTACTGGGCATTTGTGGAGTGGCGGCCATTTTTCGTGACTATGTGCATTATTTTTCATTATTGTGTGACTTTAAAAATGCCTGTGACAAAGAAAAATAAAGCTGATATTTACACTGAAAATAAACTGTATGGACTAGCTCCCAGTGGTGCCCACGTGATGTTTAAACAAAAAATACATTTTGTCATTTATGTATAACTGTGTGTTTTATCAAATTTCACCACTTTTAACCATAGACTTCAGAACATCCTCACAAAAATTTCGAATTCAGATATCATTAGTACTATGTTGGTAGAATGTTAGAATGGATTGTAGAATGTTCTGATTAAATTGTAGATCCTGAATAAAAAAAAACGGCCAAGTGCGAGTCGAATTCGCACACGAAGGCTTCCGTATCGTACATGTAGGTACGTTTAGTGTTCCGTACCCGAAGGGTGCTAACGGGACCCTATTACCGTCCGTCAGTCAGTACAGGTCAGTCCGTCTATCAGAGGGCTGTTTCTTATGTACCGTAATAGGTTGAGAGGAAATTATCACAGTGTGTATTTCTATTGCCGCTATAACAACAAATAAAACCTCTTTTTTACTAGTATTAAAGTTTTAAATCAGCAGTGGCTGAACGTTTATTTATATTTTGCTACTTATGGCTCTGCCCACTAGATTAGGGATACGGGCGTGATAATATGTTGTATTGTGTTTCGCTAGTATTCAGTAATGGCTTACCTACACAATATTTAGAACTAGTTTATTTCATTCATGGCATCTAAATAGTATATACATCAAATAGAAAAGTCAGTTTTAACTGTCAGTTACACTGTCTGGTCTACGTCAGATTCAGAAAGCCATTATAATGAAACTTGCAGCGGGAATTTACATTGTTCGGCTGGCAATATTCGGCGAATAGCACGTATCCTTGTTACGTGTTTTTAAATACGCCTACAGCTATGAAGTGGTTCGAGAAAATATAGTATAAAATTTATTTAAAACCTACAAAAGTTCACAAGCATGTGTATAGCATGGAATGAGGATATTAGAGGCGCCCTTAACACTTTCACCACACTGGTTTATAGAACCAAGTAGTCGTTATTTAATAACACTAAGTATAATTATCGTAATAAGTTACTGCTGGGCTGGAAGAAAAGAAAAAGCATAAAATGCGTCCAGCTGCTTCTCTCCCCGAGCATGTCGTAAAAGTCGACTAAGGGATAGTATGGGCGATGGGCTGATCACCTGTCACCATGGTTCACCATATCCAAAATCAGAAGTGGCTGCAAGCTTTCTTATGTTAACTTGTGGCTCTGCCAACCCCATTAGGGATATGGGCGTGATAGTATGTATGTATGTATGTACTAAGTACATAACAGATCTAGCCCTTAACTGAGGAGACTACTTAGACAGTAGAGGGGTACGGGAGGGGTATTTTCGTTACATAAGCTGTCGTGAGACTTTAGTCAGGTGTCGAATCGCTGCCGTATTAGTTGAACAAAACGCACATGAGATTTACTATCAAAGATTATAAAAAAATGAATCTTAATTAACAGAAAGAAACTTACAACTAATACAAATATAATTTACATAATACAAAAGAAACAGTCGGGCTATCTAAAGGTTGTTGCAAACGGTCTATAGATAGCTCACCTGATCCAGCTCATCAGACGGTGGAAGCGTGCCCAAGACGCTGGCCGCATTGCCACGCTGAATGGCAATACTGATCCGTTGAGCCAAATAAGAACCAGCTCTTGGATCGCGCATCGTTTCGACCAGACGCCCTGAAAGGAAAAAAGTAATTTATAACGGGTATGAATATTAAAAAGCAAGAAAATCTGATCACAGTTCTGCCGAGAACAAGTTTTTATCAAAAAAAACGACTACATCGAATTTAGGTCACTACAGCTGCAATATTGGATTTTTGTTTTAATAGCAATTTAAAATTAATTATATCGAACTTAAAAAGTTAGAAATTATGAGTCAAGTGCACGAAAACAGCCTTCGAGGCGCACTTTAAATCCGTTCACCACTATCGTTTGAAAAAACTAGTGACACGACTAGATAGATAAAAACTTGTGAATAGCTTCAGTACAACAATGAACAGTAATATTTTACGCCTCGTATTCAGATCGTGAAAGTACAAACCGAAATAGTAAATACGAAAGCTTATCGTTCACATAAATTGGAATTAGTGCTGGTTGCGTAATGCTGTCCAAATAATTTCATTTTACAATGTCACTGAATTGGAGCTTTTATGGGAATTTGTAGTCACTTAACTGTATTTAGAGCAGATCGATATATAAATAATAAATATTTGTGGACATTTCACACAGCGCCATCTAGCCCCAAACTAAGCAAAGCTTGTACTATGGGAACCAGATGGCTGTTAGAATATTTATTTACTTTTTTGTAAATACATACCTACTTACAAATTACAATACATAATACTACAACACCCAGACCCGGAAGAAATATTTGCAGAACAATGCAAACATGTTTCCCGTAGCGGGAATCGAACCCGCGCCTTTTGCGTCTCAGCCGCGCACTCTCCCGCCACGCTCACTTCGACTTTCTCAAGATTTGTGTAGAGCATATATTGTCATCTTAACAAAAATTCATTGGTGCTCGACCAGATTTGAACCTAAGACGAGGGTTAGAATGAATAGAACAAATAGAAAATAAAACCGGTCAAGAGCGAATCTAATTCGTACACGAAGGGTTCCGTGCCATCGTACATGGTGCATAAATGTTTCTTGTATGCATTGTAGGTGGCAGCACGTTCCGAATTAAAATAAAATAAAAAATGCAAAATGAAACACGTCTCTTCTTGGAGTCAAGTGCATGAAAAGAGCTTTTGAGGCGCACTTTTGACCCTTTCACCACACTGGCTTGAAATAATTAGTGAAAAGATAGATATTCCTACTTAACATAACTATTTCTCTGATGGACTGGGAGTAAAGCAAATTACAACGTAAAAGTCAAATAGGAATAATAATTATCCTCTCCAACAAATGGACCATCAATATGGGCGATGGGCTGATCACCTGTCACCATGGTTCACCATATCCATCTGTGACTTTGAATCAGGAGTGGCTGCGTGTTTCCTTATGATTACTTGTGGCTCTGCCTACCCCATCAGGGATACGGGCGTGATAAATATGTTTGTATATTTACCTAGTCCAAGCTAATTAACTCAAAGTCGTGATTCGAACCGCATCACGCCTCAGCGGTAAAGTAAGTGGTAACACAGTAGAATAACAAACAGACCGACAATGCGTCACTTTATATTTAAATCAGGTGAACTGCATTTATATGTTTTTTTTTAACATGACAGAAGTGGCCCTTGAGTGTAGCCACGTGTTTTCATTAAGCGCAAAACCGCACGACTTTTTCCTGACTACAAAAATAGTAGATTGTTATACAAGGGGCTTAAATGAGCCATTATATCATCATCTTCCTGCCCTTATCCCACTCTATGTGGGGTCGGCACACTCTTACAGCATGATCCAAGGATCATGCTGTAAGAGTTTTGGCTAAGGTGTTTTATGACCGGCCGCCTGCCTGACGTCAACCCTCCTTGGGAATACTTGCTTATTGTATCTCATCATGTTGGAGGATACTATCCCTTAGTCGACTTTTACGACATGCTCGGGTAGAGAAGCAGCTGGACGCATTCTATGTTTTTTCTTTACTCCCAGTCCAGCAGAGAAATGATCCATTATATACGAAGTATACCTAATAGAAACCGAGTTTTAATGGGTTTTTAGCGCCGTGTGTTACAGTCTACTTTTCACTACGATTGCGAGAAAATAAGATGATCCAATACAATAATAACAGTTAGTGAGTTCATTACAAAAAAATAAAAAAGCGGGCCCCATATAATAAACACTCATTCATACATGTAGGTACGATGATTCGTGTGCAAAGACTCTCACTTGACCGGTTTTTATTTCCATTTGAACCATCGGTGCATGACCGGATTCAAGCCTTGAACCTTATCGGAAGGCGATTTAACCACACTAGGAAATAGTGTTAATATTTTTTATTAAAACCAGATTTTGCTGCTTAAACTCCGGGAGTAAAGAAAAACATAGAATGCGTCCAGCTGCTTCTCTCCCCGAGCATGTAATATTCGACTAAGGGATAGTATCCTCTTCAACATAATGGACCATATATATGGGCGATGAGCTGATCACCTGTCACCATGGTTCACCATATCCATCTTGGGACTGTGAATCAGGAGTGGCTGCAAGTTTTCTTATGATTATTTGTGGTTCCGCCCACCCCATTTGGGATACAGGTATAATAATGTATGTATGTAAATTAGAATTTATCTAAGAATTTAAATTTAACTGTAGGTACCTACGACGCATATCTAATTAATTTATTATTGTTTTTCCTCCTAAGATTTTTTTTATCAAAATATATCTTCTAATACTGAAACTCTTTTCTTCTCTGCTGGAATGGGAGTAAAGAAATAACATAAATGCGTCCAGCTGCTTCATTCCCCGTCGAGCATGTCGTAAAAGTCGACTATGGGATAGTATCCTCCAACATGTTCCATGCTCGTTAAATAAAAATTAATAAATTAACACAGCCTAAACCATTAAATTCTAGAAGGAAAACAAGAGGGCATTTTCTTATGCAAAAGAACTAATTCAATTTTAAACGCAGCGGGAAGATGAAGTTCATAACTCAGACCAAATAAAAGAAAAGACGGTGCGCCGCGAAGAACAAAAGTGAAGCCACCTTTTTATCTATGTGTCGGTTTTAAGGTTTTGTGTTCCAAGTAACCTAAAATTCCTAGTATAATAATTAGGAAACGATGTTATTTGAAGTACCTACTTACAAGTGAAAAGTGATTCCGTGAAACTTTTTATGTGATTTTCTGCTGTTTTTAAAAGTTTTCACTACACAGGAAGCCATAATTCTATTTTTAAATTTTAAGTTTATTAGACGACGACTCGAGAGCGATGAGCATGGTTTTAGTGTAGGTGTGTGCGTGAGCTTGTATGTCTACTTGCACGGTTTTGTGTGGCTTCACTTTTGTTGTTCGCGGCGCGCCGTCTTTTCTTTTATTTGGTCTGAGGTTATAAATAAACTCTACGCAAACAAAATCGCGTCCATCGAGCATATATAATGCTCGTCGCGTCCAACCAGTTAATGAATATTTTTTGTATTAATGTAGGTATAATTATATAAGTTTTCCGCTATGTGGTGTCACTGACCAAAAATACACAGTCATTATTTTGCATATCTAACGAGGTAAATGACTTTTCAAACCACTATTTTGATTCATCCACAAAATAGTTTTGAAAAGATTACTAACCGTTGTGGGGGTTATGTTTGATCATCATTTTAGTGCATTGGTGGTCTAGTGGTACCTACCCCGCCTTCCGATCCTAAGGTCATGGGGTCGAACCCAGTCGTCCACCAATGGATTTTTCTGTTCGAAATAATTGCCATTTTTTTACGTTGATCTACTTACCCCCGAATACCTCAAACGCATCTCAAAATTGAGCACGTCTCAAATAACGATTTTTTTTTACAGATTTTCATCAGAAACTGACAAAAAACCGTGAGTTGAGACGTGCTCAACTCTGAGTGGCGTTTGAGTATTCAGGGGTAAGTTACTTCTAAGGATAAGTTCATTGTATCGGAAGAAAGAAATTTCACGACAGAAGTTATTCAAATGTGTATGACTGGGAATTTAGGTATTGGAGAATTCATAAAATACTTGGCACATCCAGTTATACTTATAAAATGGTATTTTATAACACCTTTGAGTCGTTCATTTGAATTCTACCGTTTACTTTGTTTACCGGTCATAACTTATTCGTTTCAAGTGTGTTTTGTTTATATACTTCTTGTAAATGTATGTTAATACTTTTAATATGCTGCTTTATCTGTCAATATTATATATTAAGTAACTAGCTGTAGCCCGTGACGTTGTCTGCGTGTTAGTATATATACGGAGATAATATAAAAAATAAGACGTACCTATGTACAGATTCCTTAATGTCAATAAATAAAATCTGGGGGCGCAAAAAGTTAACACCAGGCGACATTCTCAGGCGGTCACCCATCCAAGTTTTGACTGCGCATGACATTGCTTAACCTCTGTATAATGATGAGTTTCCCATACAAACTTTCATCCCTTATTTTACACCCTTCAGGATTATTTTGCAACAAAAAGTAGGCATTTCATCAAAATCTGTTCAACAGTTTAGGCGTGAAAAGGTAACAAACAGACAGGGAGAGTTACTTTAGCATTTATAATATTAGTATGGATGTAAACATACTAAGAGTCACATAGATTGTCCGGTTCCTATATTTATCTAACGGACGGCAGATGCTGAATAACCATAGGAACGGTGTTATTTGTCAAAAAGCACCATATTTTTTTGACAAAAAGCAAACTTTGCTATCTGGTGAAAGAACTTAAAGTCCGTCTAAAAGGCTTCTTATGTGCTCTTGACATATATTTTCGTACTTTTAGGTACTACGACATGCCGGTTTCCTCACGATGTTTTCCCTCACCTTTCGAGAGTACCTACCCACTGGTATAGCATATATTAATTTTTCTAAGAGTCACTGCACGACCGGATTTAAACCCATGACCTTAGGATCGGAAAGCGGGGTCGCTACCACTGGACTTCCAGTGTTCAAGGTTGCTATGATAACTGGAGACGGTCTCAGATAGTTCATCTTATCCAGATCATCAGTAGATTGAAGTATTTAACGAACACCTAAGCCAATAACTAGCTGTTCATGTGGAACTACAACACTCAAGAATTTCAAATAGAGTTACCCACAACGATATTCACACGAATTCATGCAAAATACCAAATAAACTTAGAATTGAAACCGAGTCAAGCGTAAAATGAAAATGAAATAGAATCACATTAAGGATTACTTTAAAACGTCTTAAATAAACGTAGGTAAGTAAGTTCGTATGAGCTAGTGGCCAACTCTTGTGACGGAGTTTTTAGGCCGCCTAAAGGCCTCCGTCATGGCTTAACGACTTAAAAACCCGGATCGACAACTTAACGTGCCTTCCGAAGCACGGAAGCGCTCAGCTCGTAATGCCACTTGCGGTCACCCATCCCGATTGTAACCGTACACAACGTTGCTTAACTTCAACGATCAATTAAGAACGTCTAAGCAAGCTTCCCCTCGAGCGGTTCAAATAAACGTTGAATTTAAGCTTGTTTTTTAGGAAAATGATCCCTTCATAATTATGTACATGAAACGACTTGGAACATTATTCAGTGCCAAGCTCTCTGTCTTTCTAAGTGTTGGGAGTGAGCCTAGGTGACCCTGAAAACGGCCTTCCATCGTGCAGTATCACGTGCCTTTGAACAGTTAAATATTGTAATAAGGAAGCTTAGATAATGGGACAAACAAGTTAACATTCATTCACGCAAGTTTTAATATTACGAGTGTCTTTCACTCAAGTAAGTAATTAAATGAATAAAACCCAACAGTCACATAGTTTTGACCCCACACTAGGATCCCCTTACCCCATCATGGTACCAGAATCACCTAAAAATATTTGCAGATGAGAGACATACAGACTTCTCTGCTGGACTGGGAGTAAAGAAAAAACATAGAATGCGTCCAGCTGCTTCTCTCCCCGAGCATGTCGTAAAAGTCGACTAAGGGATAGTATCCTCCAACATGATGAGATATACAATAAGCAAGTTACCAAGGAGGGTTAACGTCAGGCAGGCGGCCGGTCATAAAACACCTTAGCCAAAATTCCTACAGCGTGATCCAAGGATCATACTGTGCTGACCCCACATATAGAGTGGGATAGGGGGAAGCTGATGAGACATACAAACTTGCTTCCGCAGTGGAAATTGAACCCACACCTCTCACGTCTTAGTCACGCCACCGTGATCGTCCTATTTAGTTTTTCAAGGACATAATTATTCAAGAATTAAATTATTTTAATTATTTAATTGCTTAAATATAATAACAGAAAGGACTTTTATTATATTGAAGCATTTAATGACGCTATAAAAAAATACTTTAAATATTTTTATAACTATGGCTGCATACTCAAATAATTAATAAGTAGGTAAACCTACATACATAAGTAATAAAGAATTAGGTAGGTTTACCAAAAAACTTAACTACCTACCTAAATGTATTTTTTTTACGATCTAAGAAAAAAATGTTGCCTCAATTGAGTAGGTACATACGTTAGTTATTTATTATTGTTAGTTTGTATAATCCCACTGCTTATTCCCGAAATAAAATAACATTTGAAATCGGATAGAAACAACTTTGAGGAAGCTAAGAGGAGAATCCAGCTTGGTTGGGCGGCGTTTTCACGTGACCACAATCCTTGAAAACCAAAGTGTTCCTATCAGGGAACCTGTCATGACATAATGTTAAGGCGAGGTTGTATTTTGAGAATACAAAAATAAATGTGAAAATATAATAAGCTAGCTAACTATGTAGAAATATGTAATTACGAAGAGTATCAGATTAAAATAAGTAAAGTTACCAATTTTGTGTTTTGTATTGAAGCAACATTCCTCGGCGGCCACGGCGGCGTGGTGGGCGATTGCTTTGCAGAGACGCAAGTGGCGCGGGTTCGATTCCCGCTGCGGAAGAAATGTTTGCATGTTCTGTAAATATTTCTTCCGGGTCTGGGTGTTGTGGTACCATGGTAGATAGATAGATAGATAGATAAGAGCTTTATTTGACAACAACAACATTACACAGACACATATAAGAGGAGAAGAAAACAAAAAACACATAAAATGAAAAAACTAATAACTAACAATGCCTACGAATTATTTACTAAAAGAAGTAAAACAAACACAAAGTTTAAAATTTAGGCGGGTGCAAGGTCTGTGCTGCTGCGGTGAGTCAAAAAGGACCAGTCTCAGCTTTATGTTACTCTGCGCCGTTAAGCGCAGAGCAACGCTGGTTTTCAGACTGGGCCTTGGAGTGGTGACTACACGAGCGAGAGAATACAACCACAGAAGGAGAAATAAATATATACATATATATATATATATGTATCAAGTGTACCTACTATTAAATATAAATAACTGCTTTCTTGCCATAAAAAAAAAAATACTAATTTCTCGGGAAAAACAGAAAGGCAATATATAATATTGGAAACGGGACAATGGAGTAAGAAGGGACGAAGATTGGGATGTGGAAGAATAGCAGATAGGTGGGAAACCTGGCGTAAGATGTTTAAAAAAGAGGTAAGGTTTTCAACCATTTTTGTGTGTAAATACCCACTATATCTTTTGCCTAGCCAAAAGTTCCTTTTTGAAAGCTAGTCTAAATGCAGAAACTGTTTACCATGGTACTTGTAGTTCCTGATACCCACGGCACAAGGAATTCTAGTGTGGGGTCAGAACTATTGTATGTGACTGTTGGGTGTTATTTATTTAAGTAGTCAGGTCCTTTGTCTCATCTTTCACTTAAAAAAAAGATCCTTTGCGATTGTACCGAATAAACTATTTTTGATTTAGATTTTTATTCATGTAGGTATGACGAGCGCATCCCTGAACGGATGTTACTTCAACATCAGTTAACTTTCAAGAGTGAGTTCGCAGGAAAATCTTTTCAAATACTCAACTGTAATTCTGAGTTCAATGTCTTTCACAAAGTGCATTAAACTGACTTCATAATTTTGTGCATTGTTCAGATTTCCTCCTTCTACAGGGTGTTACAATTCATACTAATATTATAAATGCGAAAGTGTGTTACCGTTTCCAGATTTTAATCAAATTTGGCAAGGAGATAAGATGAGATGAGATTTCATTCCGGGGAAGGACTGGGGGGGTTACTTTACGCATAAATACTCATTATTTTATGACAAGACAATTGATATGAAATTTTGACAATTGACAATGTCATTCATATCGATCGGGTCGTCAGCAGCTCTCTTTTTTTTTTGCAGGGCTGTGGTAAGGGCCTCTAGCTGGACCGGTGATTTTTGATTTGTTGGATTTGTCTCCGCCCCGAATAGCAGAATAACTACCTAATAAAATATTTGAAAATTCGCATTATTATTTCCAAGGCGGTACGAAGTTCGCGGGGTTAGCTAGCTAATAAATATATGGCGAACAGTCACATAGTTTATTTATTTTATTATCTTTGGAAAACTTACAGCTAGCTTACAAAATTATAATAATTGAAAATAGGTATTATGTAACCTTGAAAAAAGTTGCATAATAAAGGAAGGCCAATTAAAAGTTTTCACAAATAAAGTGGAAGGGTATAGTATAGTTTTACTCCCACTCTAGAATCTCCTGCATTACAACAGCCGGATGGAAACATTTGGAGAACAATAATTCTCCTCTTCGCTCGTGTATATTCTTGCCCAGCTGCTAAAACATCCTCTCAGCTTAGTTGACTTTATCTAGCCAAGCGTGGTTTCTTGCCTGTATCTTCCACGTTTGGTCGCGTTACGAACAGGTGTAAATGCAACGTAAATTTAAAACTATTCCGAATGATCCCACAGATTTTACGGAATAAAGTTACTTACCCCCGAATACTCAAACGCATCTCAGAGTTGAGCACGTCTCAAATGACGAGTTTTTCACAGATTTTCATCAAAAACTGTCAAAAACCCGTGACTTGAGACGTGCTCAACTCTGAGTCGCGTTGAAGTATTCGGGAGTTAGAGTTTTGTTAATTTTAAATTCCATAGGAAAGACATAGTCAATGGTCATCCATATTGGGACATGAGTATGACATAGTACTCTCAAACGGTGAAGGAAAATATCGTGAGGAAACCCGCGGCTTAGTCAGCTCCGCACGTATTGACCATGTCTTTCCTGTGGACAAGGCAGACTAAGCTGAGAGGATGGAATAAGTGCTGGGCAAGCCTATTCCTTCTTAATTTGTCTCTGGCACTACAGCGTCTCGTTTGTGAAGGTAAAAGTTGCCTCCTGACGCTGTATAAATCATCTACTATAGATGGTAAAAGGCCTTGGTTTAATGGAACAGGGCATTAGCCTATAAATTGGGCACTCAACAGTTTCCCGTTAGTATTTAAAATGGTCTTATAAAAGTTATCTGTCTTTTTACACCACGAAAAAACCCTAAGTTTTCCTCCCATTGTATGAGATTATAAAATGGTATTCTTGAATGCTCGACGAAATTATTAATTCTTTTATTTATAAGACGATTTCCTGTGAAAGTATAAGGAAAAAGTATTACACGGAAAATTATTTTGTAAATATTCACCATATTTTTGGTAATACCCAGTCTCCACTTTGATGGCACTGTGACTTAATAGGAATATATTTTTATCATAAGAACATGTATTAAATTATGTTCATTGGCGTTGTTGGCATGGCGAGCGAGTTCTCGGCTGAGGCGCAAGAGGTGTGAGTTCGATTCTTGCTGCGAGAGAAATGTTTGCATGTTCTGAAAATATTTTTCCCGGGTGTGCTGTTATAAGAAGTATGTATTTAAAAAAGTATTTATGTAAGTTTGATACTGACATACTTCTTTCGCTTTATTCACTCTCATAACATTTTTCATACTTGTTGGTTTAGGGTACTCTTGACCTGGCCCTTTTCCAAAACGTCGCCGGTTTGGTCCAGGTACGTGCACCGAGGTCTTCCCCTTCCAACGGTACCATTCACACTCGCTTCATACACCTGTTTCGTTAATCTTTCATTCATCCTCTCTTCATGACCAAACCATCTTAGCATATCTACCTTTCTCAATCTTCATCACTACATCTTCTTTCATTTCACATCTCTCTATTATCACTTATATTTTTAGTTAATAAGAAATAATAGATGTAATAAAAGATAAGTGTAATAAAATCAAATTAGGTTTGACATTTCTATTTTTAGTCTGTGGGTAAACTTCTCGGGTACCAGGTCAATGACCACCAAACGATTTAAGGACGAGTCTGCAATGTACTGTGTAAATTAATAAAATTTGCTTGCTTGTAATGCCACCGATTCTGTCAGTCATTGCCTTGAGTCAATGACCTTGGGACCATTCATGTTAGTTTTGAACGTTATAACCACAACCGAAGCTTGGCCGTTAACGTCTTAAGACTTTGTGTCGAGGAATTTATCTTATCGTAAGTTGATATGTGTACTTCTGGCAACCATGTATTGACCACGTATTGACCATGTCTTTCCTGTGGACAAGGCCGACTGAGCTGAGAGAATGGAATAGGTGCTGGGCAAGCCTACTCCATCTCAATTCGTTAAATCGTGCCGGGCACTACAGCGTCCCGTTTGTGAAGGTAAAAGTTGCCTCCTGACGCTGTATTAAATCATCTACTATAGATGGTAAAAGGCCTTCAAAAATTTCATTTCGTTCGTTCAGTAATCGTATCTCGAGTATTATGGCTGGAGTATAAGCTAGGTACCAAGTAAGAATTATGACTTTATGTTCTGTTAAAATAAATAAATAATAACGATAAGAAAATATGTCGGAAAAAATCTGATTCTCAACTCAAAACTATTTTTGTACCTAGTCGATTTTTTATCAAAATTTATTTGATGTCATTCAGGCAATTTAATCAGATCAATCTCAAATAGAGCAATTTCTATACCTAGTCCCTCAGACCAAATAAAAAGAAAAGACGGCGCGCCGCGAACAATAGAAGTGAAGCCACACATAACCGTGCTCCTGCAAGTAAACATACATGCTCACGCACACACCTACACTAAAACCATGCTCATCGCTCTTAGTACGTCACGAGTCTTAAAAATAGAATTAGGCCTTCCTGTGTAGTGAAAACTTATATAAACAGCAGCAAATCACATAAAAAGTCTCACGGAATCACTTTTCACTTGTAAGTAGGTACTTCAAATAACATCGTTTCTTAAAACACAAAACCTCAAAACACACACATAGATAAAAGGATGGCTTCACTTTTGTTGTTCACGGCGCGCCGTCTTTTCTTTTTATTTGGTTTGAGACCTAGTCTATGTAATAGGGAATATCTTATGCAACATGCCATCAAAGCCTTGTTTACAAATTGTCCTAATTTGGCTCGTAAGTACCTTCCTAATTGAACTGACTATCTGCTATCAGTTAATCTGACGTTTGTAATCTATTCACGTCTGTAACTGTAACATTTACTATGACTTATCAAAGTCTAAACGTATTTGTTGGAGGTAAAAGGCCGTGGGCCTTAATTGGATTAGACTAGCACAGGATCGTGTTGGATGGCACAAACGAAGGGAGGCCTATGTCCAGCAATGGTCAAAAACGGGCTGTGGATGATGATGATGTAGTAAAGAAAATATATTGACACTAGCTGCCGCCCGCAGCTTCGCTCGCGTGGTACCCGAATAAAAAATAGCCTTTACGTTAATCCAATACATGTACTATGTATATTCCGAGTATCATTCAAATGCGTTCAGCCGTTTAGGCGTGATTGAGGCACAAACATCCAAACATTCAAACATCCTCACGAACTTTCGCATTTATCTACACTAGTAACGAATAGGCTCCGAAACTACTGAACCAATTTAAAAAATTCTTTCACCAGTAGATAACATTATTACGGAATAATATAGGCTATAATTTATTTAAAAAAAAATTAGGGATCCTTAGTAAATCTCCAATAATGTAACCCGAGGTGTAAAAATTGACCTAAAAAATCCTAATTTGTTAAATACCCGTGCGAAGCCGGGGCGGGCTACTAGTAATATTAATATTGACATAAATTGATATTCGTAGGAGTCCAGCACTATTACACAGCATTCGGAAAATTACGTCAAATTTTCACGTCACCTATAATCACAACGCCTGAAAACCAAAGCGTTCAATCAATGCATCCTGCCTGACATGTACGGAGCAGAAACGTGGCCATTCACAGTACGGCTAGTCACACACAGTCACACACAGTCACACTACTGCTCGCTGAGCGACTTTGAACTGGTGGACACCGAATCGCTCAGCGAGCTATGGCAAAAACTATGCTGGAAGTTTCTCTGAAGGATAGAATTCGTAACGATATTATCCGACAGAGGAGCAAAGTCATCGACATAGCTCAGAGAAGTCGGTTTACAGGAACATCACCTGGGACAGACTGGAAAATTTCAGGTTCTGAGCGACCATTCTAATTAAGCATGTGAATATGTGGAAATTATGTTTACCAGCTACAGTACCCATTCCCAGGTCTAATTACCTACTGCTCTAAAACTTTGTCCTGGCAATTTGCATTTGCACCAACATTGAGCATAATAATGGAAGCGCTCGTAGGGTAACTTCCTTCGACGTTCTTGATTGATCGCTGAAGTTAAGCAACGATGTGCGCTGACACAATTTGGATGGGTGACCGCAAGTGGCATTACGAGCTGAGCGCTTCGTGGAGGCGGAGGCCTTTAGGTGGCCTAAAAACTCCGTCACAAAAGTTGGCCACTAGCTCATACGGATTTACTTAGCAAAATGACGTGCCAAGTCATTTAAGTTGATGTGTCTTAGGTATACTTAAAAAAAAATTATTTACAAAGACAAACTACAATAACATTAAACACTTTAAGGTAATCGGTTTAATAACATTGTGAGAGTATTAGCCGAACTTTTGGTACCGTACTTACAGCAGATGTGTCATTCTAATATGTCTTACTTATATTATAAATGCGAAAGTTTGTGGGTTTGGATGTTTGTGCCTCAATCACGCCCAAACGGCTGAACGGATTTGAATGCAACTTGGAATATACATAGTACATGTACTGGATTAACATATAGGCTACTTTGTATCCTGGTACAACGCGAGCGAAGCCGCGGGCGGCAACTAGTAATATTATAAATGCGAAAGTTTGTGAGGATGTGACGATGTTTGTGACTCAATCACGCCGTAACGGCTAGACTGATTTGAATGAAAGTTGGAACATACATAGTATGTGTGCTAGAATAACATATAGGCTACTTTTTATCCTGATTCAACGCGAGTGAAGCCGCGGGAGGAAGCTAGTAGCTGTATAAAATGTCTCGATTGCACTCGAAGGATAGTTACTCTACACGTTGGCTCAGGGCACATGCACTTATAAAATTTGCATTTCTAAGCGATTCCCGCGCTAATGCGCTTTTAATGGCTTTTATTATTTATTTGACAGACCAAACGAATTCCGAGAGACAAACTTCTGTAATGAGCATTATTTAGTTTAAAATTTTTCAACTATTAAATTTTGAGGTCTTCCTACTGCAAGTGCATTTTTCAACCTGAAAACTTTTTGCCTGCACTAACGGGACGCTGTAGTGCCTGGGATGAATTTATAATTGAGTAGGCTTGCCGAGCAGCTACCTAGCTTACTAACCTGGGTTTCCTCACGATGTTTTCCTTCACCATTTGAGAAGACTGGTATAGCGCAACTAAATTTTTCGAACTGAAAAATCCATTGGTGCACAACCGGGTTGGAACCAGTAACCTTAGGATCAGAAAGCGGGGTGCTGCCACTACACCACCAGTGCTCTTCGTGGAGTATTTACTCCCAATGATATAGGCAAATGAATGAATTCAAGGCACCTAATTGATTGTGTGGTTCCGACGCTAGCCACAAATTGAACTGCCGGCACAGACGGTTTTCATTTCAATTAAATTCTCGTACGTTGTACTTGTACCTTTTACCATCTATAGTTAGATGATTTATATAGCGTCAGAAGGCAACTTTTACCTTCACTAACGGGACGCTGTAGTGCCTGGGACGAAGACGAGGCTTGCCCAGCACCTATTCCATCCTCTCAGCTTAGTCGGCCTTGTCCACAGGAAATACATGGTCAATACGTGCGGAGCTGACTAAGCCGCGGGTTTCCTCACGATGTTTTTCCTTCACCATTTGAGAAGACTGGTATAGCGCACAGAAAAATCCGTTGGTACACGACCGGATTTGAACCCACGACCTTAGGATCGGAAGGCGGGGGTCACTACCAACTAGACCACCAGTGCTCTCAATACTACAGTACCTACGCCCAACGTCACTTGGCATTCATGAAGTTAGCTGTTTCAATGCGCAGTAGAAAATTTAGTATGAAAAAGCTGCACTCATCATCATCATTATCTTCCTGTCTTTATCCCACTCTATGTGGGGTCGGCAGTTTTGGCTAAGGTATTTTATGACCGGCCGCCTTACGTCAACCCTCCTTGGGAATACTTGCTTATTGTATCTCATCATGTTGGAGGATACTATCCCTTAGTCGACTTTTACGACATGCTCGGGGAGAGAAGCAGCTGGACGCATTCTATGTTTTTTCTTTACTCCCAGTCCAGCAGAGAAGTTAAATCGGGAAAGCTCAATTAGACCGATTAAATATATTAGAAATAGGCCAACACAAATGCTTGAAGACAATAATTATCATCAATGGCTCAAATGGTGAAGATAAACATGGTGAGGAAACTGACATGTCTTAGAACTAAAAATAAGTTCGAATACACCATCGTATCAAAGGAGCCTTTGGGGTGAATTAATTCCTTTCACCACACTGGTTAGAAAGAATGTCGTATCTCGTCATTTTATTGATTGATCGATTATTTCATCTCTATCGTAGTCGATATTCGAGCTTTTTTAAGCCAGATTTAAAAACGGCTTTAAAAATATTATTTTTAAAAGAAAAGAATAAAAAGTTGCGTCCAACAAAAAGGCACCCTTTTTTCATCGCACAAAAATTAATTAGAGCAAGATTATGAGCAATAAGGCCCGTGATTTATAGAGCGTTTTAAAATGATACTCCTGAGCCCTTTTTAGGGTTCCGCTGGGCTATTTGTAAGCAAAACAAGCGCAAATTGCTCTTATAAGGTTACTCTACTGAGGTAAGTAAGGAGTTTAATAATAATAACAATTAGGAGTCCTGGTATGCTCTTGCTTTATATCTTTTATGGTTTGTTTTGAAAAGATAGCCGTGTTGGCATAGTGGAAGGTACTTTATCACTGCGTGGGTTTCAATCACGACGTCTTTTGAATCGACGCATGGATTTTTCGTTTCGATACGCACAACAGAAACTTAAAATATAACTTAATAAGAACACAATTTTGATGGGGGATTTTTTTATTAATACAGCTGAATAAAGCGAGCCATTTACATCAGAAATTAGGCAAATAAAAAAAATCCATTAGTTCACGACTGGATTTGAATCCACGATCTTATCGGAAGGTGAGGTTGCTACCACTTCACCGCCAGTGCTCACCATGATACGTACGGAACCCGGTTTTTCTCTCACAAACACACTTAACCCTTTTTTTATTTAAATTTAATTAAAACCAGTGTCTTTGTTTAGCGGTAAAAGGTGGTTTTAGGGTTACCGTTTAAATCTACCCCTCAGTTTGGTAGATTTGCTCATTTTATTAATTTGGCTATCTAGTAATTTCATCGTCATATCGCATGTTACAATAATTTATGTAGATACTTAATTTTAATTCAGTTTTAAAACTAGAAGCGCTCGTAGGGTAGCTTGGTTAGACGTTCTTGATTGATCGTTGAAGTTAAGCAACGATGGTGATCGCAAGTGTCATTACGAGCTAAGCGCTTCCGTGCTTCGGAGGGCACGTTAAATTGTCGGTCCCGGCTTTTAAGTCGTTAAGCTACGACGGCGGCCTTTAGGCGGCCTAAAAACCGGTCGGTCACAAGTGTTGGCCACTACGAGTAGCTCCAACGAACTTAGTTTTTAAATAAAGTAAGAAGTTTGCCAAGGCACACAATACCTTTTGTGCCATTATAACATCCAGAAACCATAATTTCTAAGTAATTTCGTAAATCAATGCTTAGCGTAATTTATTGGTTAATTAGGATTGTCTTGATTATAACTCAAGTTTAAGAAGCAAGTTACGAGTAGGTAAATAACATAGTATTATTATTCATTATTATACTAATACTGGTAAGAACTAGTTTAAAAGTTTAGCAGTACAAAGTCAAAACTCTAACAAATCTTCAAAATCTTTTGAGTCCGGTTCCGCGTCCGGTTTGAAAAGTTCAAACTCCTATCAAAGGCAGCATAGCAATGTCAACTGCAAACTCCTATCAAAAGAGTCATAGCAATGCCAGAGCATTACCAAACGGACTGTGAAAAGTCCGACACAAAACTATCAAACTGAAAGGTTATGATATTATCGTTGGACCTAAAAGTCTTGTTTTGATTGTTTTACAATGACTTCTGACAATTTGAGAGAGCACTGGTGGTCTAGTTGGTAGTGTCCCCGCCTTCCGATCCTAAGGTCGTGGGTTCAAACCCGGTCTTGTACCAATGGATTTTTCTGTGCGCTGTACCAGTACTCTCAAACGGTGAAGGAAAACATCGTGAGGAAACCCGCGGCTTAGTCAGTCTTCACTTGTGTTGTGTTCCACTTGTGTACGACTAATGTTTTCCTAACCTTCCGATCTTAAGGACTACAAATCCATTGGTGCGCGACCGTGGGTTCAAATCAAAAATGTATAATATGTGCTATACCAGTACTCTCAAACGGTGAAGGAAAACATCGTGAATAAACCGGCATGTCATAGAACCTCATTAGAAAACATGTGTCAAGTGCACAAAAAGAGCCTTCGAGGCGCACTTTAAATCCTTTCACTACACTTGTTCGAAAGAGCTAGTGACAGGACTAGTATTAGTACCGGTTTAAATTATATACCTACTCGTAGTAGCCAGCTGCTTGCTTTTCTCGAGGTGAAAATCCCAAATGTCAGATCTCTATCTAGAACAACCGCAGTTTAGTACGTAAAACTGTAAGAATCTTACATCCTCTATCCAATATATTACAGTCATTTAAAGAAACTACCTCTGGGGAATTCTAAGCTTTACTTCATTGTAATAGAGGTGAGAATATCTTGCCAAGCATGATTTTAAAATTGGATCCACTAAGTTTCGGTGGATATTTCTCTTTAGTAATGTTATGTCTAAGTTAGAAGCTTAAGCACTGGTGGTTTGTATATCGAGGGTTCGAATCTAGTCGAAAAATTATGTATGGTAACGTGAAATAGGGGTTTCAAATGGTGAAGACATCGCGAGAAAACCGGCATGTAAACTAGAAGTTCAGTGTCTAAGATAAGTGCACAAAAAAGAGCCTTTTTGAGGCGCACTTCGGTCCTTTCATCACACTGGTTTGGATATAGTGGTAACTTATTAATAATAGCTAGTACTGGAATATCTTATTACTTATACCATAGAACAAACATAACACCTAGTAAGTACAGTCGGCCACGGAAGTAAAAGTAAGTTCGTATGAGCTGGTGGCCAACTCTTTGTGACGGAGTTTTTAGTCCGCCTGTAGGCCTCCGTCATGGCTTAACGACTTAAAAGCCGGGACTGACAATTTAACGTAGTGCTCCGCTCGTAATGCCACTTGCGGCCACCCATCCAAATTGTGACCGCGCACAACGTTGCTTAACTTCAACGATCAATCAAGAACGTCTAAGCAAGCTACACCACGAGCGCTTCTACGGAAGTTATGAACTTTGAAGATTTTAAATATTATTAAGAATACCTTCGCAAACGTCATGTTCCCATGCGGTTTAACTTGTATAGGATGAAAATATTAATTTATGTTTTGTTTGTTCAAATACACAAAAGATTCAGACCATTTTAAATATTTTCATATAACGTGGAAAAAAAGAGTTCAACAAAATCAAATTTCCAAACTATTTATCAACTTTTGTTTCCGACTGTCTACTTGAAACTTCGACATTAGAACTCAGAATATTTGGATAGGCTATTATAGAGTTACTTAGCTCTACAGTCCCAGCTAAGAAATGGCTTTAGAATAAAAGCGGCGATGGGTTCGCCACCCGTCACGTTTGCTGCATGTAGGAATGCCTATAGATGACTTTAAAAATCTTTAGTAGCTTAGGTACTTACGTAACGAATTTTTCTGGTCGAATTTATACGAGTTAATTGTATTGTGGTCGAATGTACTAGTCGTGTCACTACAGTGTCTTGAAAGGATCGAAAGTGCGCCTTGAAGGCTCTATTCGTGCACTAAAGTTTTAAGACATGATGCCTCACGATGTTTTCCTTCACCGTTTGAGAGAATTAGAAGGCCATTTTATTTGATCTGCTTCTGAACTGAATTCCGACCATTTTACGGATAAAAATGAATCTGCTGCTGAATTGAATTGCGTAAATAATTCGCCTGCAATTCGGACCATTTTGCGAAAATTATAGAATTCGCTTAGGATATGTTACAAAATCGAAAAATGAATTGATTTGGATGGATTGCTCAAAGTGGCCCTTTTTGCCCCAGTATAGCGCACATAAATTTTTCGAACAGAAAAATCCATTGTTGTTCTACCGAATTAGGATCAACGACCAGATCGGAAGATGTGACGTCTGTGAAAAGGATTGATGACGTAGACGACTGCGACGACGCCTACGGCTCGAATGTTTTACAAAATCGCACCACCATCGTCACAAAGACCTGGAAAAAAGTAAAGCATCCTGTCAAAAGTTTCTTTGTCAAAGTGGGTACCGAAATAATGCAAGTCCTCTGAAAACTTTGCTTGTCAAACTAGTGGGCACGGGGGCCTTATTCACTATGACCAAACGAAACGTAACGCGGGCATGTTTGTGAAATCACCGTGTTATTGTTAAAGGCGCGACAAGGCGCGTTACAAACTAGTTACGAGCTGTCAAGTTCGTTTGGTCATAGAGAATAAGGGGCCTGAAAACCGTCGATATTTTCCCCACCAGGGAATCCAAAATCTCTCCCAAATGTAAGAAATCCAAGACGTGATTTAGGGGCGCAATTTGTAGTAAACTTAGGTAATGGCTGCTGGATCACGTTTTATTAGCCAGCTGTTCCAATTATAGCCGACCTAGATGTTTGGAGATACCTTCCTGTTAGTATCTTGGCAAAAATAGATATGGAGAAGTGACACATGGGGTATGACTAGGTATAGTATCGACATAAAAATATACACTAATATTATAAAGAGGAAAGATTTTTTTGTTTGTAACGAATGGGCTTCGAAACTACTGAACCGATTAAAAAAATTCTTTCACCAGTAGATAGCTACATTATAACGGAATAACATAGGCTAAAACTTATTTAAAAAAAAATTAGAGATCCTTACTAAAGCTCCAATAATGTAACTCGAGGTGTAAAAAATGACCTGATTTGTTAAATACCCGTGCGAAGCCGGGGCGGGCTGCTAGTTTAAAATAAAATACATTCATTAAGATTTTTTGAATGATTGATGAATTTATTATTTCACAGCTCCGATTGTGTGGTAACTACCCTGATAAAAAGTATCGTATGTGTTACTCCAGGTCCTAATATTTTATGTAGGTATATAAGCCAAACCCGTTCGGCCGTTATGAAAGTAAATATACATAAACAAAGCCCCAAACTAACACATTTACAAAAATATTAGTAGTAACAAATGCTTAATTGTACTTATTTGTACCACGTACCACCATTACTTCTCTGCTGGACTGGGAGTAAAGAAAAAACATAAAATGCGTCCAGCTGCTTCTCTCCTCGAGCATGTCGTAAAAGTCGACTAAGGGATAGTATCCTCTCCATGATGGACCATCTATATGGGCGATGAGTTTAAAGTAGTCAAGGCTTGGACGAATAAATAGTGAAGGTAACATACATACATATATTATTATTATCACGCCCGTATCTCTAATAGGCTGGGCAGAGACACAAGTAATCATAAGAAGGTAATCGTGTAGTAAAACGGATTGGTGGGAGAAGTGGCCATGTTGAACTTAGTAAAGAATTAACTGTTCCATAGTTTTAATACCTGTTTTTTATACATAAGTAGGTATATGAAAACTTATGGTACTCACAACCACGGAATTTAGTGAACAGAATTAATTATTTCTCTATTGTAACCGCGCGCATGTTATTAGTTAGAGTAGGTACCTACCTAATATTACGAGGGTAGAATTAGAAGTAATTGCGTAACAAAGTGATTGACAATTTCTGTGCTAAAATTACTATTTTACAGAGATTCTAGACCTAAAATTATCTGTTTCAAGAATCAGGCCTTTTCATTTCCGAGAAGCGTTCGTGGTGTAGCTTGCTTAGACGTTCTTGATTGATTGTTGAAGTTAAGCAACGTTGTGCGCGGTCACAATTTGGATGGGTGACAAGAGGTATTACACGCTGAGCGCTTCCGTGCTTCGGAGGGCGTGTTAAACTGTCGGTCCCGGTTTTTAAGCCGTTAAGCCATGACAGGGGCCTTTAGGTGGCCTAAAAACTCTGTCACAAGAGTTGACCACTAGCTCATACGAACTTGCCGCTATAACAACAAATAAAAAAAATGTTAAAAAAGGGGGCCCAATATAAGAAACATTTAATGTTTTAACGTTAAAAATTATGTATTATATAAATAAAATAAACAACATATATTTGTGGACATTTCACACAGCGCCATACTAAGCAAAGCTTGTACTATGGGCACCAGATGGCTGATACAATACTTATATACCTACTTTTTAACTTTGGACGAATAAGTTTATTCGTCCAAGTACATACGGAACCCTTCGTGTGCTAATTAAACTCGCAATTGAGCGTTGTTTAAATAAATACTCAACTTTACAGAACCAAATACGTTACAGGTAGCAAGTCTATCGCCTCATCCAGGCCAATTGTCATTGAAATCCGTTTGTAATCGGTATCCTAACATGTGTAAACGAGTAAACGTACAACAGAACATGTTCAGATTAAACTGTACACGTGGAAACATGTTACGGCGTGTTAGCTCCATCGTATATACGATTCGTATATGCCTCGATTAATGTACCGTGTAATTTGAATTCTATGAAGTCGATGACTTGTATGCTAATTTTTAATTTTATCGCAGAAGCATCTCCCGAAAGCACTGGTGGTCTAGTGGTAACGACACTGTCAATCTAAGGTCATAGGTTCATCTCTATGTACCAATGGGGTTTTTCTGTTCGAATATGTGCGCTATACCAGTACTCTCAAACGGTGAAGGAAAACGGAGTATCGTAGAACTTAAGCAATGTTGAGCGTGGTCACCATTGGTATATATTTCTATGGGCCGTAGAATAAGTTTATAACAGCTGTAACTTTTCTAATGTTGCCTGAAATTAAGTTATTATTATTGGGATGGGTGACCGCAAGTGGCATTACGTTTTAACGACAAGCTCTGTGGCGTGGCGGGCGAGTGTTCGGCTGAGACGCAAGAAGCGCGGGTTTGGATCCCCGCTACGAGAGAAATGTTTGTAGGTATGTTCTGCAAATATTTCTTCCGGTTCTGGGTGTTGTAGTATTATATATTTTAAGTACCTACCTATGTATTCACAAAATAAAGCATATAGGTATTCTATCAGCCATCTAGTTCCCATAGTACAAGCTTTGCTTAGTTTGAGCTAGATGGCGCTGTGTTAAATGTCCAAAATATTTATTTATGTAATTTACCGATAGGAAACCTTTTGACAATAAAACATTGAGCAAAGAGTTTTCAATCAAAAGCACGCCAGCTTCAATAGCCCGTAACTCGCCCATTATCGTTAGAAAGGCTAGGTAGGGTTGCCCAGGACTTGCTTAACCCCGACCGGCCATTTCAGGAGGGCATGGCCTCGTCCGGCTGTTCATGAAGGATAACGTAAACCATATACTGAAAAGTTCCTTAGCTGAAGTTCTAATAACGTTCGTATTAAAACTGTTTTGACTTTGGTGATTATGTTCAAAATTTGTGCGATTGAATAGGACTTTAAATATTTTTTCAGTTAACTATAATAATTTGCTAATTTTCATTATTTTGCTTATTAAAGGGAATCGTTTTGTTAGGCAAAAGTATGGTATATTATAGAAGTAAAGAAAAAGCATAGAATGCGTCCAGCTGCTTATTTTCCCGTGCATGTCGAAAAGTCGACTAATGGATAGTATCCTTTCCAAAACGATGGACCGATGGGCGATGGGCTGATCACTGGTCATCATGGTTCACCTTATCCATTTTTGGACTTTAAATCAGAAGTGGCTGCAAGTTCTTTATGTTTACTTTTGGCTCTGCCTACCTCATTAGGGATACGGGTGTGATAATATGTATGTATGTATGTACTTAGCCAGCTTTATAAGCAATTCTGTCAAAAGTTTTAAACACTGTAAATAAGCAAACTAAATTATAATTTATTATTCGACCACCATCTGCTCGCGGCGTAATTATATTGTTTTTAATAATAGAAGTTACAAAACGGCTATTTTTTTAAAGGTAAACTAGTCAAACATCACCATTCATAGGGTTGTCAGGACACGCAGGGTAATGACCCGGAAAGGAGGGTTGAGAACAAATGTACCTCACTGGAGATTGAATAGGCGTGCTAGCACATTCTGTGATGAGCACATTTTGTTGGTACACTCGACTTCAAAGTCATACAGATTTTTATTTTTAAACCAACTTAAAAAACAGAGGATCCACATTATGTGAATGGTTGGCAGTCAACAACTGAGCTGTCAAGACTAAGTTATTCTTCTACACAATTGACGATTTTTTGATAACAAGGACTAATTTCACATTATTTTAATTTTTCATTTCAATTTTATTATTTAAGTTTTTTTAAAGCATGTTTTTTTGAATTACTATTTGTACGCATATATAGGCAGGTCACAGTGAACTCCAATTTTATATATATGTACCATCTGTTATTTATTACCTATGTATCACGAATAAATGAATTGAATTAAATTGAACTGTGCCGTGTGTAATCGACGACCTCGTGAGTTTCTTCGTTTACTTCTCTGCTGGACTGGGAGTTAAAAAAAAGCATAGAATGCTGCAGCTGCTTTTCTCCCCGAGCATGTTGTAAAAACCGACTAAGAGATAGTATCCTCCAACATGATGAGATGCAATAAGCAAGTATTCCCAAGGAGGGTTGACGTCAGGCAAGCGGCCGGTCATAAATACCTTAGCCAAAACTCTTACAGCATGATCCGAGGAACATGCTGTGCCGACCCCACAGAGTGGTATAGGGGCAGGATGATGATGATGCTAGGGTTTCTTCGTCGTGGGTGCGAAACATTCGAGGTAAAAACTACGAGTATGGTACCACAATACCAACTTGCAGAATATTCAAACATTCTACCGCAGCGGGAATTGAACCTCTCACGTTAAGCTGGGCACTCGTTTGCTAGGAAATCGAGGTTGTACATTAGGATTTGTTATATCAAGCCCCTCGGAGCAAATAGGGCAGAAGGGGGCATGTTGTAACAGTTTTTGTAAAAACGATATTACTTAAAAAAGTATTCCTTATCCTTCTAATATTATAAATGCGAAAGTTTGTGACGATGTATGTTTGTGCCTCAATCACGCCGTAACGGTAGAACGGATTTGAATGAAACTTGGAATATACATAGTATGTGTGCTGGAATAACATATAGGCAACTTTTTGTCAGGATATCACGCGAGCGAAGCCGCGGGCGTAAGCTAGTTTTTTGATAAAAACTAGTAGGTCTTATAGCTGATAAATACGTCTATTGTATGCATTTAAATTTTAATACAAATGATGATTAGATTAAGCTACTACTCAGTGGAGCAATCGGATAGCGTGTAAGCTATGCAATTGCTGAGTAGTCGACGACTTTATGATATTCAATTCAGCATTTCTCAAGGATCTCGTATGCAAACCTCTATCTGAATCTACGCCAGACAGTCAGATACTTTGTAGAAACTGAAACCTTCCATCATTAAAATACTCAAGCCCAACTTTCCTACTACCTACACACAACTACGTAAGCTACACTAGAACTAAAGAGCTACCTATTCTGAATCAATTAAGCTGTCTACAAGTATTTTGCAACGGTATTTAGATAGCAGTTTTTAGACAGTCTGGGAAAAGCAATTCAATTCAATATTTTTATTTCAGGCAACATTAAATAAGTACCTATAATAAGATCTAAGGGCTGATTCTTATTTGGTCAACGTATCAGTATTGCCATTCAGCGTGGCAATGCCGCCAGCGTCCGATCAGCTGGATCAGGTGAGCTATCTATAGACCGTTTGATAGCCTTTAGATAGCCCGACTGTTTCTTTTGTAAATTATAATTTGAATTAAGTAGATGTTTTTTCTGTTTATAAATTTCTAAGTTTAATTAATCAGCGTTGATTTATGAAATAAATAAATAAAATAATAAATTAAATAAGCGATCTCTTCCCGATTACTTTTGGATGGAAAAGAATCTAAAAGTTTAAGATTGGATTCGTTTACATACAAATTAGTTTTTCAGTTAGTTACAGATGATATATCGTCACTGGAAAGGCAAATTTACGTAAGCGCCAATCGAGAAAAAGCCGCTTGAAGTTCATTTTTTTCGTTTTTTTTTATCATAACTTTCTACCTAATTATCGAATTTTGATGACGTCAACGTAAGATTTCATTCTTTTTTCATTTTCTATGTCCAGCAATTCATATTATTGTATTTGGACTGCTATTTTAGGATAATAACTCAATATGCCTATTTGGCGCCATTTTGGCGCTTACGGAATTTTGCCTTTCCAGTGACGATATAATGTTAACTAATATATTAGGTAGAAAGTTATGATTAAAAAAACGAAAAAAATGAACTTCAAACGGCTTTTTCTCGATTGGCGCTTACGTAAATTTGCCTTTCCAGTGACGATATTATTTGTCCTAGGAAACTAGGGCTTAAGGTTCCAGGAACGGTTTTAGCGCTGATCAAACTTCGTAACAGACCGAAATTGATCTCTTTGGGAAGTTAACAGTTCGTAGTTTGGATTGTCTGCTCGCTAAGGAAATCGATCGTTAGGCTGACCGTAAGCTAATGCACAGACCAGCTTTAGATGCGTAGGTAATAATAGGTAACACATTGAAATGGCATTAACAAAACTAAGGCCTTTTACCATCTATAGTAGGCGACGGCCACGGTGGCGTGACGGGCGATTGCTCGACATAGACGCAAGAGGCGCGGGTTCGATTCCCTCTGTGGAAGAAATGTTTGCATGTTCTGCAAATATTTCTTCCGGGTCTGGGTGTTGTGGTACTATGGTACTCGTCGTTCCACGACACAGGGAATCCTAGTGTGGGATCAGGACTATGTATGTAACTGTTGGGTGTTATCCTATCCTATCCTATCCTTTGAGTAGATGATTTATACAGTGTCAGGAGGCAACTTTTACCTTCACAAACGGGACGCTGTACCTAGTGCCCGGGACGAAATAAAATGGAGTAAACTTGCCCAGCACCTATTCCATCCTTTCAGCTTAGTCGGCCTTGTCCACAGGAAAGACATGGTCAATAAATCTGGAACTGACTAAGCCGCGGGTTTCCTCACGATGTTTTCCTTCACCGTTTGAGAGTACTGGTATAGCGCACATAAATCAATCAAGTTCGTATGAGCTAGTAGCCATATCTTGTGACGGAGTTTTTAGGCCACCTAAAGGCTTCGGGACAGACAATTTAACGTGCCCTCCGAAGCACGAAAGCGCTCAGCTTGTAATTTCACATTTATGAATTATAAATTATGTTATGTTTGTATACGCCATGTGAGTGATTATGTATAATATAGATCAATTTGAACATCTAATGAGCCAACACTATATCTCAGTATTGAGGGATTGTATGTTTGTTTAGCTTTCAGCTTCCTAAAGTTTGATTGTTTGTGAAACGGGTAACATCTTAAAGCATCAGTTAAGTAGCGAAACATCAAAATACATACTTATAATACATAATACTACATAACGTAATATACACAATGCATACTACATAACACCCAGACCCGGATGAAATATTTGCAGAACATACAAACATTTCTCCCGTAGCAGGAATCGAACCCGCGCCTCTTGCGTCTCAGCTGAGCACTCGCCCGCTACGCCACCGAGGTCATCTAATAGTAGTACATAGGTAAGTATTATATCAGCCATTTGGTTCCCATTGTACAAGCTTTGCTTAGTTTGGGGCTAGATGGCGCTGTGTGTAATGTGCAGAAATATTTATTTATTTACTAGGTGCCGCCCGCGGCTTATAGCGCTCACGTGCTACCCGGATAAAAAATTGCCTATATGTTAATCCAGCACATGTACTATGTATATTAAAAGTTTCGTTCAAATCCGTTCAGTATTTATTGCGTGAAAGAGTGACAAATATACACACTTTCGCTTATATAATATTTGTAAGGATTTATTACGGTTCATGGCAGTTTTTACAGTTGTAAATTACGTTTGAAATAGCGCAAGTAGGGACCTATTTGAAAAATCAAATAACACTCAGTCACGAGTAGTAGCTAGTAGACTTATGCCCCGTTCATATATTCAACTGACTGAAGACTTTATCCTGATAATATTGGATCCAGGAATTCACCTATTTTCATCTTCTTAAGATTGTACAGTCATGAGAACAGTTAATTACGTCCACCGTCTTAGAGAAAGACAAAGCTAAGAGTAAGGAGCTAAGAACCAATTTGTTATAGATTTGGCCAATTAGAGAACGCGAATAGAACGTGTAAATCAATCGTACTTAAGCTTTAAGATGGCTTAATTAGCTTGAAGAGCTTAATGTAGCTTGTCAAGCCTTTCTCCGGAGACTTATTAGACAATTCCTAATTAGTTTAATTAGCAATGATTCATTGATGAGATTTTCACCACACTGGTTAAATCATATCTAAGAATCTTCCCTTAATTTACACCAGTAAAATGCAAAATGCAATCGAAATCGGTTCAGTAGTTTTTGAGGGAAATGGTAATCGACAAACTCACAAATAAATAAACATACAACCTCATAAGCCAAACGCATATAGGTACCTACTTTTTCCGTTCCGTCGTGGGTGAAAAGGCTTAGAAATATTCGCATCGAATATTTGCGGCTCTAAAATATTCTGCAATATCTTTATTGCTTGAATAAAATTCATTCCAATTATCTGCGCTGAGCGAATGCACCGTAAATTGAATTTCTGTCTGATTCGATGGATTCCTTTGGGGGACACACGGGCCTCTGTTTTGAGCGGGTGCACATCAAAATTACAATACAATTATAGGCTACTAGTTTACCCGCGCGGACTCACTAGCGGGTTGTAAATTTTGAAACCATATTTACACCTTTTGAAAATTATGTTAACACAAATTATGAAACACGCGTCCAATTTTTTTGTATTCTAAATTTCTTATAACCTAATTTAGTATAAACTTATGAACTCCCTTGCATATCCGCTGGGGGTAATTTTGAAAAAATAATTGTTTATTGTTTATAAAATTATTTACAAGTTTATTTGTAAACCATGAAATACTTCTTTTCATAGAACTTTACCTCCTTAGGGGGTTGATTTTTGAAAATTAGAATGATAATTAGTGTTATTTCGGAAAATTAACTACCTACATTCTAAATTTCATAAAAATCTAAAAATTTACAATATTACTAAGATAGGATGAAACCTAGTGATTTGATTTTGAATTATAATGAATGTTTCTATCATCAAACAATTTGGCTCTAAGTCTGAAAGTTTATTTGTATCTCAAATAAACACAGTAGCTAAAATTGTGCTATCATAAAATATAAGTCAAAGTAAAAAAAAATGTCTTAAATCTACGTTGCATTTACACCTGTTCGTAACGCGACCAAGCGTGGAAGACATTAAGAATATACATAGAAGATATCATCAAAATTTCAACAATAATTTCACGACAGCAAACTATTTTTTTTTTAAACTGGTTGAAGTTCCCTCCCGTATGTTCACACTTCCTCTTCACCGTCGGCTTGGCAAATTGGCGATGAGGTATTCGAGATGAGGGAATTTTTAGTTCAACTTTACGGTGGTCTTGTTTCCGAGTGCTTATAAAACAATGAATAAGGGAATAATATTGACGACCTTGGCTGGATTATTTTTAGTCATCAAGCAAGAAACGACCTCGGTGGTGTAACGGGTGACCGAGCAACGGGTGCTGGTTTGATTTTTTTAATAATAAATAACACCCACCAGTCACATACATAGTCCTGACCCCACACTAGGATTCCCTGTGTCGTGGGTATCAGAAACTACGAGTACCATGGTACCATTTCAACATAATTCACTCTATTTAAACCAGTGAAAAAGGAAATCAAATGACGACCCTGGGGGCGTGCAGCAAGAGAGACGAGTTTGATTTGTTTTGTTTAAGGGAGAGACTTTAACATAGGTGGATGTACTTATGTACCTACAGAGACAGAAAAAAAAACATATAGACAAGACAAACAAACTAACTAATATGATGAATTCTCTTCTGGTTTCGGATTTCCCCTTACTGTCCCAGTATCCCAAAAACACTGTAGGTATTAAAACTGTATCAATCCGTACTGAAATTTATTATTATTTTACTCCTCCGTAACAATTTCAAAGCCTGATTGAAACTCCTGAAGCTATAATCTTCGGAACATATCGCGATCCGCACGATAAAACAAAAACAACAAAAAAATAGTCGTACAAAACTGGGAGCATTCTTAACTATTATAGAACAGTTTCTGCCATGATATTTAGGGTTCCTTACCCAAAGGGTGTCAACGGAATCCTATTACCCTATTTTGTCTCGAAAATCAAAGCAGACGAAGTCGCGGTAACAGCTAGTAGGATATATGACTTGAATTATCGTATCGTATGGCAATGAATGTAAGAATACCACCTAAAAAATTATGAAAGTTACAATTCTATGTAGTCGAGTTTTAGTTTTAGTCGAAACGGAGAAGATATTTTCATGACATAGATTATGTATTTGTCATAAAGATAACTCGTGGTAGACCCACAGAAGTATAGAGATAAATAACATCGCGTCCTTTTTAGCACTGAGTTTTAATTAGGGTCCCGTACCCGAAGAGTGCTAACGGGACCCTATTACTAAGATCCGCAGTCCGTCCGTCCGTCCGTTTTTCAGCGGGCTGTATCTCACGAACTGTAATAGGTAGAGATTTGAAATGTTCAGTGCGTGTATTGAAATTTCCGCAATAACAACAAATAATAATAATAAAAGAGGGGGCATACAAGAAACATAAAATATGTACATGTAAGATGGTACGGAACTCTTCGTGTGCGAATTTGACTCTCACTAGACCGGCTTTTTCAATCAGACATAAATCCTACTTGTATTTTAGGAGCGCTAAATCGGAGTATTCAGTACTAGCTGGTGTTATTGGAAAATGAACTCTATTGATCTCAACTTTAAGGTTAAAATGAGTTATAGATGATGCAACGAACAATGAAGTTTTTTATTTTTAATATCCTTGCGTACTTGCAGATAATCTTCATTTCATTCATTTTTAATTCATTTCCCGACCAATGAAATAAATGAAAGTAGTGTTATGTATCATCATCGAAAGCACTGGTGGTCTAGTGGTTTTGATCCTAAGGTCGTGGGTTCAAATCCGGTTCGGGTAAAGCGCTCGTGACGTAGCATGCTTAGACGTTCTTGATTGATCGTTGAAGTCAAGCAACGTTGCGTGTTCACAATGTGGATGGGTGACCGCAAGTGGCATTAAGAGCTGAGCGCTTCCTTGCTTTGGAGGGCACGTTAAATTGTCGGTCCTGGCTTTTAAGTCTTTAAGCCATGACGGAGGCCTTTAGGCGGCCTAAAAACTCCGTCACAAGAGTTGGCCAATAGCTCATACGAACTTACTTACTCTTTAGGTACGGAACCATAAAATAATAAATAATTTGTGTTTGGCATCAAATTGAAGTGTTTGCGTTCTAGAAATGTAAGACTAGAAATCGCTATCGGAATTTAGTTTTTATAACCTTGTAAAAATGCAATATGATAAACTAATGTAATATTTTACGAGCCATGTTGTAAAGTCGACTAAGGGATAGTATCCTCTACAACATGATGGACCATCTATATGGGCGATGATCACCTGTGACCATGGTTCACCATATCCATCTTGGGATTTTGGATCAGGAGTGGCTGCAAGTTTTCTTATGATTACTTGTGGCTTTGCCCACCCTATTAGGGATACGAGCGTATTATGTATTTAATAATAGTATTTGGACGTGCCTCTAACTGGTCTCTTAAACTGAGATAAGGATGCTAATTACAAAGTTGTAACCTTTTTTGTATTGCTTTATAGCAGGTGTCTCACATCGCATTCATTATAGTGAAGAGTCTGGTCTAGAAGTTTTTGTATTGTAGAGTGAAACTTCTTTGCTGGACTGGGAGTTAAAAAAAACATAGAATGCGTCCAGCTGCTTCTCTCCCCGAGCATGTCGTAAAAGTCGACTAAGGGATAGTATCCTCTCCAACATTATGAGATACAATAAGCAAGTATTCCCAAGGAGGGTTGACGCCAGGCAGGCGGCCGGTCATAAAACACCTTAGCCAAAATTCATACAGCATGATCCAAGGAACATGCTGTGCCGACCCCACATAGAATGGGATAAGTGCAGGAAGATGATGATGAGATCTTAGAGTGAAAGTTTTGTTCTCAGGCTATTTATATTCTGTGTCCAGATAGCATTTTCCCGCTTAGAGAGAGAGCGCAATATCCCATCTGAACATTGCCAAAATGTACCTTTTTCAGCTTCAGATCTTCAGTCGTCTCGCGAACTCGGTCCGGAGCGGGCGTGCCGCGCGCTCTCGTGCAGTCGAATTCCTAATTCGAAAGTGACGTTTCAACTTTTTAAATCCGTGCGGTTAAAAGTGGTGAGACGTGAAAAGTTTTGATCGACATTGTAGTGTTGCCAATTCGGATGGAAATAGCCGAATATTTTTGTCGAGGACGCTTCGTTGTGGAGACTTCTGATTAATTTGCCTCGCTTCTTGGTAAGTTTTCGCCTAATTACAAGCTTTATGAAATAGGATCTCTGTAACTTGAGAGAAACGTTACCAAAATAAAAACTAAGGCCTTTTACCATCTATAGTAGATGATTTATATAACGTCAGGAGGCAACTTTTACCTTCACAAAGGGGACGCTGTAGTGCCCGGGACGAATTAAGATGGAGTAGGCTTGCCCAGCTCCTATTCCATCCTCTCAGCTTAGTCGGCCTTTTCCACAGGAAAGACACGGTCAATACATGCGGAACTGACTAAGCCGCGGGTTTCCTCACGATGTTTTCCTTCACCATTGTGAGAGTACTGGTATAGCGCACATAAATTTTTCGCACAGAAAAATCCTACGATATTAGGATCGGAAGGCGAGGTCACTACCAACTAGACCACCAGTGCTCTGCCAAAATAAAATGGAACTGAATAAATAACCTCTTCTTCTAGGATCGTTTTAAAAAACTTTTTAATAAGAAAAATGATAATATTATACATTAGGAATACCGTAGCAATTAGCTTACATTAACATGCCGCTAGCCTAGGATGATTTTAGCACGTCTCAAGTCACGAGTTTTTGACAGATTTTCATCAAAAACTGCCAAAAAACCGTGACTTGAGCGTGCTCTACTCTGAGATGCGTTTGTGTATTCGGGGGTTAGGTATCTTTTTAACCGACTGTGAAGAAGGAAGGTAATATATTTGGGATGTGTGTATGTATGTATGTATGTATGTATGTATGTATGTATGTATGTATGTATTATGCATTCATTTGGCTGAAGCCGTGATTTTGACAAATGAGGTGTCGTTTGATTCGTCTGAATGTCGAGTGTAATAAGCTATATAGTGTCAAAATATCAAATATGGTGACCTAAAAAGTCATTTTCTTTGATGTGTTCGAAAACATGTGTCAAATGCATGAAAAGAACCCTTGGAGCGCACTTTAATTCCTTTCATCACACTGGTTCTAAAAAAAACTATGAAAATAGGCCAATAAATCACTCGGTGATTTGCAAGAATTTATACCCTGTCTTATAATTTAAATATTGAATATAATTACATAAATAATATCATTATAATATAAATATGGAGGGCACTGGTGATTTAGTGGTAGCAGCTAGCAGTCCTGCATTTCGATCCTAAGGTCGTGGGTTCAAATCCGATCGCACGCCAATGGGTTCGTCCATGATCTCTGCCTACCCCTATGGGAAACAAGGGTTATTTTATGTATGCACGTCACGTCAAGTCAGTTTTTTATTCGTAGCAGCTCGTAGCCTCTCGTAGCACAGGCCCTCTACGACGTAGCGCTATAAATTATTAGGTAATCATGAATTTTTACAAACACAGGTCAATAATCTGAAGCCTTTTACTACACTGTGATAGAGAACATGACTAAGTGCGTGTTGACCAACTTAATCTTGCAGCCACTCCTGAATCAAGTAGTGATCAGCCCATCGTGCATATAGATGGTCCGTGATGTTGGAGAGGATACTATCCCTTAATCGGCTTTTACGACATGTTCGGGGAAATAAGCAGTTTCTCATCATATTTATAACTAGCTGTTGCTCGCGACTTCGTACGCGTGTAGTACATTATTTTGTTCTAAAATCAATAGTTGTCGCAGCGCACGCCAAAAACTATATTGAGTTTTCTACCTTGGGTTACATTATTGCAATTTTCTTACGGATTCCTATTTTTTTTTGAAAATATAATATAGCCTATGCTGGTCCCATATAATGTAGCTTTCTATTGGTGAAAGAATTTTTGAAATCGGTCCAGTAGTTTCGGAACCTATTCGTTATAAACAAACAAAAAAATATTTCCTCTTTATAATATTAGTATAGATTAGTATGATATAACATAACATACATATTATCACGCCCGTATCCCTAATGGGTTGGGCAGAGCCACAAGTAAACATATGTAAGAAAATAACAGCCATTGCATTTATATGTAGTATTAGTGGTATATCAAATCTGTGATGAAATATGCGTTCATAAGCAAAGGTGATGCCTCACTTGTCTGTGAAAGGAGTGTCAACAAGTGTGGCTCCAGAATATAACTCGTCGCCCAAGAAGTGAAGCTCAAGAGGAAGTGAAACTCAAAAGTGAATCATAACTTTTGAGTAATCAGTCTTTTTCTGTAATTTTTCCATCAAAAAAATGCACGAGAGTTGATTCGCGAGTTGATTTCGCTCTGTTATTTACAGCTTCACTTTATTTACAAACTTTTCAAAAATGACAGGTGTTGTGGTAAACGTATAGTAAATCCGGTCAAGTTCTAGTTGAATTCGCATACGAAGGGTTCCGTACCATCGTACATCTTCATAAGGGCCCTGTTTTATTTTGTTTTTTTTTTTATTGGTTGTTATAGCGGCAATAGACATACGTACTCTGTGAAAAATTCAACTCTATCTATTACGGTTCATGAGATACAGCCCGCTGACAGACGGACGGACAACGGAGGCTTAGTACGGAGGAACCCTAAAAACCTCAACGGGACAAAGTCACGGGGCGTTCCACTACTCCATGTATTTTGTTTGAGAAATAAAAATGCTAAATCTTTAGGTGAACACACACACAAAAAAAGCTTACCGCGCGGTTTTGCGGCACCGCTTGGTACTATGCCTGTCAATTTCTATATCGGCGTTCAAAATGTATTGAATCGTGTCTTACGTAACACTAAACCGCGCGGGTTGGTAAATCGGTTGCAATCTGTCGTTTGACATGTCTCCCATTATGTTCTTCATACAAATGTTTTTTCTGGATGGGAATTGAACCCAAAACCTCAATCAGAGGTACTATGAGCTGAGCTGTGGGACACCAGGTGTCTCTGTGTATTATGTATGTACCTATTTACACTACAGCCAAACTGGAGATACAATTTATGTAAAAAACCGCTCATACTTAACCTAAAACTTACTTTTTCATTGCATGTTTATGAAACTTTTAAGTTGTACTAATAGTTAAATTGGAAACTTATGTTGCGAGGTTTATTTACCTAAAACTAAATTTATTTCATCGTAATAACGTAAAATACGCGACAATTTGTTTATAGTTTGGCTGAAGTATAAGTATTCTATCAGCCAGCTGGTTCCCATAGTACAAATTTGCTTAATTTAGGGCTAGGTGACCCCACTACTACATCTACTAGTCGTGTGATTAATTCGAACCAGTGTGGTAAAAGGATTGAAAGTGCGCCTCCATGCTCCGATGTGAAGGCACTACATTATGTGGAATGTATAATCATACATACATACATACATAATATCACGCCTGTTTCCCATAGGGGTAGGCAGAGATCACGGATCTCCATTTGCTACGATCCTGACATACTTCTATCGCTTCATTCTTCATACATGCTCGTCGGTTTAGGGTACTCTTGACCTGGCCTTTTTCCAAAACGTCGCCAATTTGATCCAGGTACGTACGCCGAAGTCTTCCCCTTCCAACGTTACCATTCACACTCGCCTCATACACCTGTTTCGTTAATCTTCTGTATAATCAATATTTATTTATTTATTGTCCCGCTAGTCTCACTGCATATCTTACTCAGGGCACGTTGCGGTTGCGTTTTTGCGGTTTATGCGGCGTGGGAGGTGTGTGTGTGAAGCGCCTAAGGCCAAAATCTCTAAAGCCCCACCACACGAGTGCTAGTGCGTAACACTAACACCTAAAGGAGAATTTACATTTCAAATGCTCTTAGGATAGAATACCATTCCCTATTTTCTTAGAAGCCGCAAGAAATACATGAAACAGACTCAGATTCAAGACAAACCCGTAGTTTTTACAACTGGTACCTAAGTAGGCTAGCAAAACATTGAACTTTTTAAATGGCCGTAGGTTAAGTTAATTAAGATCTGTAACTTACATACATAGATTATCACACCCGTATCCCTAACGGGGTGGGCCACAAGTAATCATAAGAAAACTTGCAGCTTGCACTCTTGATCTAAAAGTCCCAAGATGGATATAGTGAACCATGGTGACAGGTGATCTGATTAGCCCATCGTCCATAATGGTCCATCATGTTGGAGAGGATACTATCCTTAGTCGATATGCTTGGGAATAGAAGCACCTTTACTTCCAGTCCAGCAGGTAAAAAATGTTTACATTAGGTTAGACTAAAAATCCATGTACATAATTATTACGCCCATATCTAAATATAATGTGGAATTTCTGAAAAACTTTGTTTAGGAATAAAATCCACGTAAAATTAATGCTTGGCAGACCATTGGCTGTATTAGTTAATATTTAATTTTCAAAATTTAAATACATTTTAGTGAGAATAGTAAACAAATACCTACGATTCAATCATGACATAACCCTATCGAATCTAATAATATATCAATATCATTAAATCCGTTTATCCCTCATACCCTTGTCCATCAGAATAAAACACAAATAAACATAACATCATAAAATAATCATGCTTTTGTTTATACATGAATTTGGGAGCCCGTAACATGAGGTCTTAAGCCTAACATGACATTTCAGAGAAAAAAATAGTTTCCTTCCGTCTTGTAAGGTGGCACACGGTTTTCATATTTTATTGTATAGGATTATTGAAAACTGGACTGGGAGTAAAGAAAAAACATAGAATAAGTCCAGCTTCTCTCTCCGAGCATGTCCTAAAAGTCGACTAAGGGATAGTATCCTCCAACATGATGAGATACAACAAGCAAGTATTCGACGAGGGTATTATGTATTGAGGGTTGACGTCAGGCAGGCGGCGGCCGGTCATTGGGTGATTTGTACGCAAAGCGACAAAGCCCTTAAATAAATTTTAAAAAATGTATTCCCAAGGAGGGTTGACGTCAGGCAGGCGGCCGGTCATAAAACACCTTAGCCAGAACTCTCACATCATGATCCAAGCCCAAGATCCAAGCCGACCCCACATAGGATGGAATAAGGGCAGGAAGATGATGGGATCTTTACTCACTTATTCTTTGGAACCAGTGTGATAAAAGGATTTAAAGTGCGCTTTAAAGGCTCCTTATGTGAAACTGACACTTGTATCCAAACTTTTTAAATTCAGATTCATTTAATTTTTCCTTATAAATACAGATGTACACTTGGAAAAGACACACACAATTACAATACACTTTAAATAGTACTTATATCTTCTTCTTCTTCTTCTTCCTGCCCTTATCCCACTCTATGTGGGGTCGGCACAGCATGATCCAGGATCATAAATAGTACTTATATCATCAAATTATATAGATTTATATCTAAAAACAAAGAAAATAATTAAAAATAAAATTAACAACAAAAATAAAATTGAATTTGAGGTTGACATACCGGTTTTATCACGATGTTTTTCGTTCAGCGTTTGAGAGTACTTCTACCACTAGAACTCCAGTAATCTATTATTTTAATTTTTTCCAGTAAACCAATCGCACATACGAGTAAGTTCTGCCAGATAAGGGTGCTTTTAAAAGGGACTCTGATTAGCCTTGACCGTATTGCTGAGCCGTTTATGATAGTGTTCGGCGTCCAAACAAGTGTTGTCAATGACACGATTACGGCGCGCCTTTCCGCGTGAATGTACGGAAATACCTGACCTACATCTGCCGGGAGTATTCTAGACGCGGTTTTAGCGATATAACTTTTTGTTCTACCTTACAACTGGTTTATGTCGTGTCGTGTCAATAGTTTTTTTCGAAAAAGTTGGTCTCACCTACAAACTATTAAGGACGAAGTAGGTAATTATTATTATCAAAATAAACGATAAACATTTTAATGGAATCTTTACTCACTTATTCTTTGGAACCAGTGTGGTGAGAGGATTTAAAGAGTGCCTCAAAAACTCCTTACATAATATGTCAATATTTTTCGAATATTTTTGTTCTACGTTCGATTGCCGTTTGATTGTGTAACGCACATTTTTCGAACAAAAAATATCCATTGGTGCACGTTCGAATTTGAACCTTAGGATCGGAAAGATAACTACCACTAGACCACCAGTGCTTCCAATCATTAAATATTATTTTTCTTATAAGTGACACAAGTTACCTTAAAGTAGATACTTTTGTTAAGATGTTTTTTTATAAGGTGACATTACGTAGCCACAGCAACGAATACAAAAACGGCCAAGTGCGAGTTGGATTCGCACACGTAGGGTTCCGTGCCATCGTAAATAGACATAGACATAGACAAACGTTTATTCCCATTTGGAGTTTAGCGAAATATATACATAGAATGGAACGATTCAAATAAATAAGATGATATCACGCCTTTCTGAATACGTGCCCGTCTCGGCCGCCTGAA
This sequence comes from Scotopteryx bipunctaria, assembly GCA_949320045.1. Taxonomy (NCBI): domain Eukaryota; kingdom Metazoa; phylum Arthropoda; class Insecta; order Lepidoptera; family Geometridae; genus Scotopteryx; species Scotopteryx bipunctaria. The sequence goes on along the minus strand of OX439464.1, from coordinate 1,346,341 downwards.
GCGAACTACTCTGTTATCTATGACACCTCTAAATAGTAACCGGCTACTGACGGAGTGTGCAGATTACCTCGTTATAGAACTAACTCTCAGACCAAATAAAAAGAAAAGACGGCGCGCCGCGAACAACAAAAGTGAAGCCACACAAAACCGTGCTCCTGCTTGTAAACATACACGCTCATGCACACACCTACACTAAAACTATGCTCATCGCTCACGAGTCGTCGTCCAGTAAACTTAAAACTTTAAGATAGAATTATGCCTTCCTTTCCTGTGTAGTGAAAACTTGTAAAAACAGCAGCAAGTCACATAAAAAGTCTCACTCACGGAATCACTTTTCACTTGTAAATACTTCAAATAATATCGTTTCTTAATTATTATACTATGAATTTTAGGTTACTTGGAACACAAAACCTCAAAACCAGGAGGCAACTTTTACCTTCACAAATGGGACGTTGTAGTGCCCGGGACGAATTAAGATGGAGTAGGCTTGCCTAGCACCTATCCTCTCAGCTTAGTCGGCCTTGTCCACAGGAAAGAAGTGGTCAATACGTGCGGAGCTGACTAAGCCGCGGGTTTCCCCACGATGTTTTCCTTTACCGTTTGAGAGTACTGGTATAGCGCACATAAATTTTTCGCACAGAAAAATCCATTGGTACACAACCGGGTTTGGACCCACGACCTTTGAATCGGAAGGCGGGGTCACTATCAACTAGACCACCAATACTCTTACATATTATCACGCCCATATCCCTAATGGGGTGGGTGAACAAGAGTAATTATATGAAAACTTACAGCCACTCCAGATTCAACAACTCCAATTCAAACTCCTGATGATAGATGCCCATAGCTCATATAGTTGGTCCATCATATTGGGGAGGATCCTATCCCACAGTCGACTTTTACGACATGCTCAAGGAGAGAAGCAGCTGGACACATTCTATGTTTTTTCTTTACTCCCAGCCGAGCAGAGAAGCACTGTTTGATTTTCAAATATATAAACGTAAAATAATACAAGTAGGCAGGTACCTACTTATAAACTTAGACCCGGAAGAAATATTTACAGAACATACAAACATTTCTCCCGTAGCGGGAATCAAATCCGCACCTCTTTCGTCTCAGCCGAGCACTCGCCCGCCACACCACCGAGTGTATGAATATATCAGATAGATATCAGATATATCAGATGAATATATAAAAGGTGTGTGTGTGTGTGTGTGTGTGACCGACAAGGTCACACCTTGTCGGTGGACCTTGTCGGTGACACCAAGGGTGTGACCGACAAGGTGGCTTCACTTTTGTTGTTTTCACTTTTGTTGTTCGCGGCGCGGCATCTTTTCTTTTTAATGGGTCTGAGAACTAATTTTAATTTTAATTTTTATAGCTGTGACAGATGGTGGACATACCTACTCGAAGTTACAATTTTAGCGTTTGGTGTCAGACTTTTGCCTCATAGGACAGTCCGACAAGCGGCTGAATAAATATAATTATTTGTGGACATTCCGTCTATCCCAAACTAATTTAACCCCATTTTAAGTAAGTACATTTATCTGTACCCGTAGCTTTTAAAGTATTGATTGGATTTTATCAAATTTTAAATTATATTTAAATATTTGTGGACATTTCACACAGTGCTATCTAGCCCAAAACTAAGCAAAGCTTTTACTATGAGAACCAGATGGTTGACAGAATACTTATATGTATAAGTACTTTTATTTAAGAGCTCAGTGGCATAGATTACCTGGACCAATTTCAATAACTCTTTCACCAATAGAAATCTACATTATCAGGGACCAGTATAGGCTATAATATATTTTCAAAAAAATTAGGGATCCGTAAGAAAATTGCAATATTGTAACCCAAGGTAGAAAACCCAAAATAGTTTTTGGCGTGCGCTGGGAAAACTATTGATTATAGAACAAAATAATGTACTTATATTAAGTATGTCAGGATCGTAGCAAATGGAGATCCGTGATCTCTACCTACCCCTATCGAAAACAGGCGTGATATTATATATATATGTATGTATCTCCACATCGTGCATACACTTGCTATTGTCTAAAATTTGTTTAGTTATTATTTTGTTACTCTTTGTGTGTAATTATACTATATAAAGCTGCAAACCCACTCACTGACTGACATCATTGTTCTCCCAGAAGGAGTCGAGATGGGTCAAAATGATGTACGGGGGAAGTGTTCAGGGTGTCAATTCGAGTATGGGAAAAATCCGAAATCTTCGAAAACTGCTCCTCATCAGGGACCTCACCTACTGCCAGACGAAACGACAAGACCGACACCCACCCTGCTTGCGGAATGTGGACATGCACCCTGGTCGAATTCGATGTGCGGTGAAAAAAATTCAAAATGGCGGAAAACAAGATGGCCGCCATACAAACTTTGACCGACGATATCTCGAAAACTATAAGCGATAGGCATGGAGTGCTCGAACAAATGTCATAGAGGATGGCGCGATGCAAATGCCAAAGGTGACAGTTTTTTTTTTTTTTTTTTTTTTTTTTTTTTTATCAACAGCAGCGATTACGTCCCTCGCGAGCTGCGTGCAGCTCGCGCCCGCAAGCGAAAATACTAGTTATACTATATATAGCTGCAAACCCACTCACTGACAGAATTGTTCTGGCTGATGGAGCAGAGATGGGCCAAAATGATGTATGGGGGAAGTGTTCAGGGTCTCAATTCGAGTATGGGAAAAATCCGAAATCTTCGAAAACTGCTCCTCATCAGGGACCTCACCTACTGCCAGACGAAACGACAAGACCAAGATCTCTCCTGCTTGCGGAATGTGGACATGCACCCTGGTCGAATCCGATGTGCGGTGAAAAAAATCCAAAATGGCGGAAAACAAGATGGCCGCCATACAAACTTTGACCGACGATATCTCGAAAACTAAAAGCGACAAGTAAGGGGTGCTCGAACAAATGTCATGGAGGATGGCGCGACGCAAATGCCGAAAGTGTCAGTTTTTTTTTTTTTTTTTTTTTCAACAGCAGCGATTACGTCCCTCGCGAGCTGCGTGCAGCTCGCGCCCGCAAGCGAAAGTACTAGTTATATTATATATAGCTGCAAACCCACTCACTGACTCACTCACTGACATCATTGTTCTCCCAGAAGGAGTAGAGATGGGTCAAAATGATGTATGGCGGAAGTGTTCAGGAAGTCGATTCCAATTTGGGAAAAATCCAAAATCTTCGAAAACTGCTCCTCATCAGGGACCTCACCTACTGCCAGAAGAAACTAGAAGACCGACACCCACCCTGCTTGCGGAATGTGGACATGCACCCTGGTCGAATCCGATGTGCGGTGAAAAAAATTCAAAATGGCGGAAAACAAGATGGCCGCCATACAAACTTTGACCGACGATATCTCGAAAACTAAAAGCGACAAGTAAGAGGTGCTCGAACAAATGTCATAGAGGATGGCGCAATGCAAATGCCGAAAGTGACAGTTTTTTTTTTTTTTTTTTTTTCAACAGCAGCGATTACGTCCCTCGCGAGCTGCGCGCAGCTCGCGCCCGCAAGCGAAAATACTAGTTATTATTATATTATTATTGTCTGCGAATAAACGTGTCTATGTCAACATCTGTAAGAAAGAATCAGTGACCCCAAGCCGGCCATTGACTTTCTAATCCACAAAGATAGTTTACAAGGAGTTATAGGCTTAATTTGCGAGTTACGAATCAAGAATTCTGAACTATGCTTTGTGTTGGTTTCGGGTCGGGCAACTTTCAAATACACTAAAGCTTGCCTCTTATTCATAAAAGTCTTATAGGTAATCCTACTCAAGTTACTAAAAACTAAAGCCTTATTTACCATCTATAGGATGATCTATACAGCGTCAGGAGGCAACTTTTACCTTCACGCACGGGACGCTGTAGTGCCCGGGACGAATTAAGATGGAGTAGGCTTGCCTTATTACGATTAATTTTGGCAGATGTCTATACGGAACCCTATATATCAGCGTATGTTGCGTAAACGAAACGTTACTTAATGTATTTTCTTTGTAATTACGTTCACAATTATCATGTGAATGTAATCAATGACCATGTCATGTTTCAAATTGATCCTTTCAGTTTTCGAGCAGTCACCATTTTGTCTTATATTCATGTCTACAAGAGAGCACTGGTGGTCTAGTTGGTAGGAACCCCGCCTTCCGATCATAAGGTCGTGGGTTCAAACCAAGTCGTGTACCAATGGATTTTTCTGTGCGAAAAATTTATGTGCGCTATACCAGTACTCTCAAACGGTGAAGGAAAACATCGTGAGGAAACCCGCGGCTTAGTCAGCTCCGCACGTATTGACCATGTCTTTCCTGTGGACAAGGCCGACTAAGCTGAGAGGATGGAATAGGTGCTGGGCAAACCTACTCCATCATAATTCGTTCGGAGCACTACAGCGTCCCGTTTGTGAAGGTAAAAGTTGCCTCCTGACGCTGTATAAATCATCAACTATAGAAGATAAAAGGCCATGTCTACAAAAAATTCCGTCAATTTTGGCCATAATAACTAGATTTCAACTCACATTTTCAACTTTGGTAATCCATTTCCAGTTGAAAAAGTTTGCGTTGAGCGCTTTAGACATGAGAGGTTCGGTAGTTTTCATCGAAATAGGTCGCGTAGGCTTCGCAATTATACGTTTTGTATACGAATGTACCTACATAAATAATAGAAACCAAAGTTAATTTAATTAAATATTCGTTTATTTAAGAGCCTACCATACCATCGCGTCTAGACCGCTTTCGAGATAGCAAAGGATTTTGGGTGTATAAAATAAAAAGTAAGACCGTGTAAAATATTGAAATTAAAATTAATTACGACCTCGGTGACGAGGCGGGCGTGTGCTCGTCTGAGACGCAAGAGGTGCGGTTCGAATCCCGCTACGGGAGAAATGTTTGTATGTTCTGTAAATATTTCTTCCGGGTCTGGGTGTTGTAGTATTATAAGTATGTATTTACAAATAAAATGAAAGTACAAGTATTATATCAGCCATCTGGTGCCCATAGTACAAGCTTTGCTTAGTTTGGGGCTAGATGGCGCTGTGTGAAATGTCCACAAATATTTATATTATATTTAAATGATTTATAATTACAAAAAATGTGAAATGAATCAAAAAACAGATTTTTTTATCATGTTTTTTTGTCTAATCGTGTTCTTACCTTGAGGGACCAAAGAAAATATGTTCAAATTTCACTTTCTTTTTGAACAAACACATTTCACTAACTAACAACAGAACAAAGTTCTACGTCGATTTTGGTGAACAAAAATCCGCTATAGCACATTCTCTTACATGTTTTATTTTTATATTATTTTTATTGAGGTAATGTGGTATTTTTATGTGAGTAACCTCCGAATACTCAAACGCATCTCAGAGTTAAGCACGTCTCAAGTGACGAGTTTTTGAAAGATTTTCATCAAAAACTGTCAAGAAACCGTGACTTGAGACGTGCTCAACTCTGAGTCCCGTTTGAGTATTCGGGGGTATATCTCTTACGTTACCGACTAACAAACAATGTACAGTCTAAAAGTTCTAAAAAAAACGGAACATGGAAAGCATGGGGGCATCAAAAAAGGGATTCCCGAAATTTAACTCTAGAAGAAGCAGAAGATAAAGTTTGTATGAAATAAAACTCAGGCGACCCACTATCTGGATGACATCAAATAACCCTAAAGTAACAAGTCGGATCATAACAACGTTTTGCACCGTTATTGGTACAACGTTATTTACCAACGTTTGAAAGTATTACCAGGGGTAGCCCGAATTTCAGAATAGGATATGGTTGGAGCAAAATATTTGCGAGGTTACAATAGACCGGCTGAAGGGTGCGGAGTGGCAAATAATGGATGCGTTACAGTTTGAAACATGCTCAGAATCCCATGGGCAGATTTTTTTATTTTGTTATTTATTAACGATTTACAAGGAACAAAAACTAAGGCCTTTTACCATCTATAGTAGATGATTTATACAGCGTCAGGAGGCAACTTTTACCTTCACAAACGGGACGCTGTAGTGCCCGGGACGAATTAAGATGGAGTAGGCTTGCCCAGCACTTATTCCATCCGCTCAGCTTAGTCGGCCTTGTCCACAGGAAAGACATGGTCAATACGTGCGGAGCTGACTGAGCCGCGGGTTTCCTCACGATGTTTTCCTTCACCGTTTGAGAGTACTGGTATGGCGCACATAAATTTTTCGCACAGAAAAATCCATTGGTACACGACCGGGTTCGAACCCACGACCTTAGGATCGGAAGGCGGGGTCACTACCAACTAGACCACCAGTGCTCTCTGTGATTTACAAGGAACAAAATTAACAGTAATTAGGTACTTAGCAACTAAAAACCACTAAGGCTTGTGTTATTGCTAGTTCAGTTTACAACTAACAATGGGTAAAGATAGGTAGGTACGTTATGGTCAGGCAATCAAGTGGGTATATCTAGGTAGAAAGTACTTAGACGTTTATTAACAGAAAGAAACTTACAACTAATACAAATATAATTTACGAAATACAAAAGAAACAGTTAATTAAATTATATAAATGCCGTTGCAAACTGGGTCGGTCTATAGATAGCTCACCTGATCTAGCTCATCTGGCGAAAAAAATCTATTACACAATATATTAACAAAAATGTGTTGGTACATAGGCATATTTAATGGACACGTGATTCAGGGTTTTTCAAAATTACCCTCAAAAACGGGTAAAATGGGATGTTTAAATATACACCACGCGAGCGAAGCCGCCCGTGGAAGCTAGTTAAAAAAAATTAAAACCGTCCACAAGAAATGTCGGTAAGTGGTTATGACAAGAGATTATAATCGGTTATGTAATATAAAAATATTGTTTTAACAGACCAGTCACGACAGACATTGTGCGACCGGATTCAAAGCCATGTCCTCAGAATCGGAAAGGAGGAGCACTCAACCACTAGACCATTAGTGCTCGAAAGCTTTTTATATCATATCAATATATTTGTATCTCCACGGCGTTTACTTACATAGGCAGTGTTTTGCAAAAAGGACAATGGAGGTAAGTGGAGATTTCTCGGAACAGATGTTACGGAATATTATGAAAACAATTTTTATAAGTATACCTACTTAACCCTAAATAGACTTAAATCATTCTTTATCATTATACTAGATTTATAAAACTTCAGGAGGCAACTTATGCCTATAACGGGATGCTGGACGCTATTTCCGCTCAGCGAGCTATGGCAAGAGCTATGCTCGGAGTTTCTCTGAACCTAAAAAGTTCGAAAACATTTGTTAAGTGCATAAAAGAAGCCTTTGAAAAAGAACTAGTGACAAGACTAGTACTAGGACTATTTAGAAAAATACGTTACATCCTAGGTACTAATATTATAAATGCGAAAGTTTGTGAGGATGAGAGTATGTTTGTCCCTGAATCACTCCATAACGGCTGAACGGATTTGAATGAAACTTGGAACATACATAGTATTTGTGCTGGAATAATATAGGCTAGTAATATAAATAATATATAATGAGAGTGAAGGAAGCAAAAGAAGTATGTCAGGATCGTAGCAAATGGCGATCCGTGATCTCTGCCTACCCCTATGGGAAACAGGCGTGATTTTATGTATGTATGTATGTAATATAGGCTACTTTTTATCCATGTACCACGCGAGCGAAGCCGCTAGCCGTAGCTAGTTAAGTTTATAAGTATTATAAGTTAACAAGCATGGCAAGATGCTTGGCTAGTTTTTGAAATTATTCCTGTCAAATCTTATTGTTAAAAGGAGTTGGGGCATTATTCAGTCTCGGCATAAACAACCCTCTGTAATGCTATTTAACAACCCTCTTTACCACTGCTTTATTTAGGGTTTAAGTAAAGAGTAGGTACTTTTGAAGTAGGTGTTCTGTGTGAATGAAAACGTCACGAGGAAACCCGCGGCTTAGTCAGTTCCGCACGTATTGACCTTGTCTACAAGGCTGACTAGCTGAGTGGATGGAATAGGTGCTAGGTAAGCTTCACTGCGCCCTATCTTTGGTGCATCCAGTCTCTGCCAGCAGCTTTTCGCAGATCCTCACTCCAGCTAGCCGGAGGGCGTCCTACATTACGTTTGCCGAGTCGCGGTCTCCACTCAAGACTTCGTTTACCCCATCGGTTGTCGGTTCTTCGGCAGATATGGCCAACCACTTCAGTTTGCTAATTCTCTGAGCTATGTCGATTACTTTGGTTTTGTGTCGGATAATTACTGATCCGTTGAGCCAAATAAGAACCAAATAAGAACCAAATGACCAGACGCTCTGAAAGAAAATCCGTTCAGCCGTTTCGGCTACAGAGGCAGCCAAAATAATAAATTGAAAATGGCTTCTTACAGCCGCCATGTTGGATTTTTTGAAACTTAATTATAGCCTATTATGACACTTTTGTCATCCAGACAAATCCAACGACATCTCGAACTTCATTTTTATAAATACCCACATACATAAGTAGGTACAACCCAAACAAAATTACCCTCTTTCTTCACGGTCGGGTAAACAAATACACAAGCATGGTTTCTATGCATATATACCTATAATATAGGTATAAATATCTTTTTTCATTATTTGTAAAGGCAGACATGACATTCATAACGTTTGTTTTCCTTAATCCTTCTTATATTGTGCCATTTGACAAGTAATAAATCAAGCTACCCCCAAAATGACTCATCTATTCAGAGCGGAAATCATAGGGTGTTTATTACTTACTACCCCCTAACCGCAAGTTAAGCTCATTAACTCAATAGTTATCCATGAATACCTACATTACGAAGGGACCTTTAAATTGGTCATTAGGTAAGGCAATGCTTATGTCACTGGTCTTTTTGAACCGACACTTTCAAAGAGGGCTCAATGAGGCCTTTTCGGCTGCGATTTGAAAGGAAAAAATAGTTCCAACTGGCACGATAGATGGCGCTGACTTGACAAAGACAATCAAGGGACTTGGATGAAGAATGAAAATTGAAGATTGACTGCACTTTGTTAAATTTTTCATAGAATACTTTTTGTTTTTCATCGTTTGCACTATTCAATAACTATCCGGTTTTATCGGTAGCTGCGATATTCTTTTTTAAATGTCAAACATGTTACATATGCTTTGGTTAAGGACAAGTGTCATCATCATCCATGGGTCAATAAACATTAAAAACTGGTCAAAAGCGAATCGAATAACGCGCGAAGGGTACCATCGTAATTGTATATAATTTTTTTTCTTGTACCTCATGTTTTATTTTATTATTTGTTATAGCGGCAATAGAAATATACAATCTGTGAAAATTTCAACTTTCTACCTATAGTTCATGAAATACAGCCATCTGACAGACGGACGGACAGCGGTGGCTTAGTAATAGGGTACGGAACCCTGAAAAGGCTACTTTATAGGAGCAAAGCAGGAAGAAAAAAGAATTCCTCTGAGACGGATATTTTGTCAGAAACCCTATGAAATAGGTATTCAGTGAAAGTACTACATACTATTACTTATTCTGTACCCATTAGTTGACCTCTTTAGAAAGGATGACCAGTATAACTTGAGCTACAAGATATAGTTACTCATCCGATTTAAATGGCGTTTCCAAAGGAACTGAGTGAGTGACAGACCAGGGGACAATGGTGCCTGTTTTATTGAGTTATTGAGGACACACGGTCGGACAGTTTGGGAAGTAAAAAGGTATCATTTACATTTTAAGAGGAAATGCGGGCGCAGAGTGTTTTGAAAATTAAGTATTTGAAAAAACTCGGCGTCCAGCTGTGCGATAAGGACAAACTACATATCAGTCGGAATAGCCTAACTAAAAAGTCATAATTCGAGGTTTGGCTCTCGCCTATTTCCTTCTCTAATATTGGACTAATTAAAAAAATATTTCATAAACAGAATAAGAAGAATATTTTACTGTGCTATATGTTTTTTTTTGTACATGAGGCCTCTGTTTACAGCGGTTTAAATAGGCAACTTTGAGCATTTTGCAAGGGTTCAAGTGGGACATACAAAAGGGTGATATTTATTTTACTGTAAAAATATTTAAGGTTTTTTTAAATCAGAAACAAAACAGGCGGAAGCGTTTCTATGGAGAAAATACCTTCCGCATTTCCTCTTAAGAGGGTGAAGGAAAGACTGTGGCTATTTCAATTGTTCAGGGTCAGTGAATATATTACTGAAATTTTATTTTGGTGGAGTATAGAGAGGTCTAGGCTTGGGGTTTCCCTGAATTATAGAATCAGAAATACTTCTCTGTTGTAGGAAGTAAGGAAAAAAAATAGAATGCGTCCAGCTGCTTCTCTCCCCGAGCATGTCGTAAAAGTCGACTAAGGGTTAGTTTCTACCCCAACATGATGGACCATATGTGCGATGGGCTGATCAACTGTCGCCAGAGCTGGTTCTTATTTGGCTCAACGGATCAGTATTGTCATTTAACGTGGCAATGCGGCCAGTATCTTAAGAACGCTTCCGTCTTCTGAAGAACTTGATCAGGTGAGCTATAGACCGTTCACAACGGCCTTTATATAGCCAGACTGTTTCTTTTGTATTTTGTAAATTATATTTGTATTGGTGCACGACCGTATTTGAACCCTCGATCTTAGGAAAGGCAGAGCCACTACCACTAGACCAGCGGTGCTCTCTTTTACATTGAGAAAGAGTCATTTCAAATGATTTGTTGAATAATCACATGATGTACTTTACTGAAAATGGGACGTGAAGACCTTCGAAAAATGGTGGGCATCATCACAGGACACTGTGAGTTGAATAACCACCTTCTGAAAATAGGAGAAACGGACAGCGGCCTATGTCGGGGATTCTTCCAAGAGGATGAAACTGTGGAACACGTGATACTTCACTGCTCCGCAACAAACGAAATAAGACAAAGCTCGGGACTGCGGACGGTCATCGAGCGGTGTCAGGCACTATCATCATCGACCTCGACAGCGCTAACAGCGGCTTCAACAACACCATCGAGGATGCTGGAACACTGCTGCCAACACCCCAAAGTCCTTCTCCGGTACTTCAAGGAGCTGGGCTGGCTGGGGGAGGGTTAGCAGAGGGGATAATGCACAATACACCCCACCGCGGGACGTCAGTGCAGATCTTTGTTCCCCTAACATTAGAATTAGAATTAGAATTAGAATCACATGATGTTAGATAAAATCACGAGTGACATTGTTAGATTTGCTATCGTTTGTGTCCGTAAGTAGACATCAGTATTTCTATCTTACGCTGTTAAGCTGTGGTTTCCTAGTCAAAAACTTAAGTTTTTAGACCTTGTTCGTTCTTTTCCAAAAGTTCAAATTTCCGAAAAAAACCGGTCAAGTGCGAGTCGTATTTGCACACAAAGGGTTCCGTACCATCGTACATTGTATATAAATGTTTCATGTATGAGGCTTCCTTTTATTTTTATTATTTTTGTTGTTATAGCGGCACTAAAAATACACTGATTTAATCTCTACCTATTACGGTTCATGAGATACAGCTCGCTGACATACAGATAGATGAATATACGATAGATAGATAGCGCACATATATTTTCGAACAGAAAAATCTATTGGTGCACGCCTGGGAACCCACGACCTTAGAATCGGAAGGCGAGTCGCTACCACTAGATCATCAGAGTGCTCTCAAAATATATCTTAAGTGTCACGACACTTTAAGAAACCAAAGCTTAAGGACGAGGGGAGAGTGGGGTCAATTAGGACCAGTCTGTACAAGCGTTTAATTTGCAAAGAGCCTTATTTGAGCCAATTACTGTCCTTTTGTACCACTTCGATTGTGACCAATTCTGATTATCCCCCTCATTTGTTAGTCATTTGAATCCTTTCGTTACACGGGTTTTTTTACCAACATCCTCTTTAGGCCCTTTTCAGAGTAAAAGCTAAGGTATCAATGTTTAGAAGAACCGTGGCCTCTGCCTACCCCTATGTGAAACAGGCGTGATAAAATGTATGTATAATAGAATTAATGAATTAATTGTGAGCAATGACCAAAGGGTTGGCGCTTACCTCGGACAAGGGGTAAGTATTGCTATCCAACGAGATAACGTCGACAGCCTTTTGAACCTTACCTGCGGTCGGCGATCTGAGCTCTGTCTTATATCTGTAGGCGAACTTAGATAGAAAACTGAGCTCATTTTCATTTCTTAATATTATACCGAATTAATTAGTGTTGGACATTAATATTATTATGAATTTTATTTTATAAAAATAAATCATTGCACGCCCATAAAGGGTAAATCACATTGAATCGCTACAATTTGTTACATTTTTTTGACCTGTAATTATGCAATAAATACACTTTAACTTTGACTTTGTCAAAGACTTTGTCATACCTTCGCCGTCGATCAGAATCAGTTGGGTTTGTAGCTTGGTCACCCATCTTCTTAACACCTTCTTGAACACTCAATAACATCAAATAAAACCTTTAAATATACACTACAATGCATAATAAAACGCACGAGTTTAGATGGAGTAGGCTTGCCCAGCACCTTTGCTTATCATCCTCTCAGGTTAGTCGGTCTTATCCACAGCAAAGACATGGTCAATACGTGCGGAGCTGACTAAGCCGCGGGTTTCCTCACGATGTTTCTCTTCACACATGAATTTTACACACTGAAAACTCCATCAATGCACGGTCGGGATTGCATTGATCACTTTCGAATTCACTACGAGGATTATAAAGGGTAAGCCAACTGAAGTTCGTCCAAGTTTAAATGTAGTTATTGGGTGGTTATCAAAGGGACAATCGCCCCTTGGTCATAAAGGTGATGTAAGTAATAAGGGCATAGTGGACTCACCCAGGTGGTCAGTTTCTCCAAACTTGGTTTAATTTGAAACTTTAAGGCAACTTGTACTTATGGTACTAACTAAGCAGAAACTCCTAAGTACCGAAGCCAAAGTATCCAGTAGTATAACTACATTACGTAATATATTCCGCATTGTCATTCAGAATGAGCTTGTATTTATATTTAAACTCACGATTTAAAATTCCACAGGGAAATCCATTCAACTTGAAATAGAATAACGACTAGGGGATTTGAATAAGAAACGATTCAAATCGCACGGCATTCATCAGACAAACATCGAATAAGGTTCTACAGGGTGGGGTATAATAATGACCCGGTTTTGAGAGGATACAAAAATTAAATCAATAAACTCTGCTACTCTTTTTTTATGGCAGATGGGGCGGATGAGTAAGCGGCTCATCTGATGGTAAGTGATTACCGCCGCAACATCAGAGGAGCTGCACCAATTCCTACCTCCAGTACAGGTCAAGCGATGAATTTTATATCATTACTTCTGCTCCACCCTGTACTTATCTTATATTTATCCAATTCAAATATTCAATCATGAATGATAAAAGATTATTAAAGTGAATAACTAAAATTGATTAGGTTTTTGACGTTCTTTTTATACTTCTTTGTGAAGCTTTTCAGGGTCTTTATTTTTGATCATTTGGTTTATGTATTACTAGCTGCCGTCCGCGGTTTCGCTTGCATATCCGGATAACAAATAGCCTATATGTTAATCCAGTACATGTACTATGTATATTCCAAGTTTAATTCAAATCCATTCAGCCGTTTAGGCGTGAAAGAGTAACAAACATCCATACATAGAAACTTTCGTGTTTATAATTATTAGTAGGATAAATTATTGTGTTGATTCATACAAATTTATAATGGAATTTAAACTTAATTGCAATTAATTCCAAATTGGTCACGAAGCTTGGTCAACCAAGCACTATCGCCAGCGCCCGAGTAAATTCTGAAGTTATTAGCTTCGATTGGTCTGTGTCGATAGATAGTAATTTTATGTGGGGCGCAAATTGTTCACCACGTGTATTAAGTGGGGCGTATCTTGGTCAACGTGTCACTGATGACTTGGTCACCTATTCACAGCGACAATGTAAACTGTTATCTCGTCAATAAATGATATTATTCCCTAGAGATTAAAACAATTTTCTTTTATAGTTTTGTTTGAAATAGTTTTACTGAGGTCCAGTATCGGCTACGGAAACAATCAGAAGTGGCCATTCCTCTCCGCAATAAACCAGAGCCCTATCGCAGGCGCCCGAGTAAATATCGGTGATGTATTGCCTTGGGTTGAAATGTTTTCTCGGCTTGTTTCAACCTACTTCAATTTATACCTATAAGGTTAAATTACGTTTTTCTCGATCCTGGGCAGTTAGTACAATTCCTAATTTGTTCAACGATATCGAAAGTCTTTAATCGTTCAATATCTTTTTCCTATTTCGTACAATTACAACATGTCTTTTCAACATATTTTACCGTGGTTTTGAGGTAAATCTTTAGATTTACCAAGTAACTGGTGGTAAAAGTTCTAAATGAATGATGTTCCCAGAATAACCATTCGGACTTTTACCATTATAATCTTTGGTTTTACAGGAACATATAAATATTCCATCAACCATCTGCTTCACATGAAAACTTTACTTAAGCTGGAGCTCTGACTCTGTTTAATATATTAAGAGGCGCGGGTTCGATTCCCGTTACGGGAGAAATGTTTATATTATTTTTAATTTATGTATTTATCATTTGACATCCCATTTGTTAAAATCCGATCGATACTTTAACGGGTACAGATAAATGTACTTACATAGACTGCTAAACACATTACCCTCATTTACAGTCGGGTAAGAATGCCCTAAAATCAGACTATTCTAAAACAAAGTCACGATTCATGACAAAAGCTCGTCAAAGAGTCGGAGTAAAATAAGTTGTAAAGTAAAATCGAGCAATCGGGAGATATCGCGAACTTTGAAGCGAGACTCAAATTCCTATGTACATACTTAGTAAGTAGATACCTATGTCAGCTGTGCCTGGATTTTACTTAGTTGGAACTTGGGACTTGGGACTGAGTTGAGTTCAGCACAAACTTATTGTTTGGAGTGTTCTTCTATTCACACTATATGAATAGTGCAGCTAAAAGCTAGCTTCTTTTCATGGCTTCTCTCGCGTTTTACCTAAGTACCTAAGTAAAAAGATATTTATGTTAAAAATTACTAAAACTATTTTTTTTTATTAAAAAAAACTAAGGCCTTTTACAATCTATAGTAGATGATTTAAACATCATCAGGAGGTTACTTTTACCTTCACAAACGGGGCGCTGTAGTGCCCGGGACGAATTAAGATGGAGTAGGACTTGCCTAGCACCTATTCCATCCTCTCAGCTTAGTCGGCCTTGTCCTCAGGAAAGACATGGTCAATACGTGCGGAGCTGACTAAGCCGCGTGTTTTCCTTCGCCGTTTCTGAGTACTGGTATAGCGCACATAAATTTATCTCACAGAAAAATCCATTGGTACACGACCGGATTCGAACCTACGACCAGGCGGGGTCACTACCAACTAGACCGCCAGTGCTCTGAAGTTATTTATTATCTTCTTTACAAAACTGCAAAACACAACGCGTTTTTAAGTAATCATTAAGTAACACGACGTTAGGAAATGTGTTTCACAAAGTTTGTAACACGTTGGGTGCCAAATTTGTTTTTTAATAAAATTCAGAATGCAATTTAGAACTCCAAATTGAATTTAGAAGCTACGTTTAAAAAGTATGAAATACATTATAAAGAGCGAACCAAAAGTAGGTACTTACCTTTTTTGTTTATATTGCCCCACATTGGGCGCCAATTTCATTTTTGTTTTTGTTATTTCTTGTTTACTATGCGAACATTCATTTACACGGGGTTTCGTAAATTTC
Source organism: Scotopteryx bipunctaria (assembly GCA_949320045.1). Lineage (NCBI taxonomy): Eukaryota > Metazoa > Arthropoda > Insecta > Lepidoptera > Geometridae > Scotopteryx > Scotopteryx bipunctaria. The sequence continues at coordinate 1,330,635 of OX439464.1, read as the reverse complement.
GTAAACGTTTAAGAGATTTCTAGTTTCAGAACACTGTTTATAAGTATTAATCACCGCTCACTACCCCGACACATCACATGCCGTGCTTTGATGGACTTTAGACTATTTGCTTTGCTTTCTTTTGTTAGTGTCAAATACGCTCTGATGGGAACAAGGGGGCGAAGACCCTCGAAACTTTGTTATACTATAAATTGTATACTATATTTACATAAATACTTAATGCCACGCCCGTATCTCTAATGGGGTGGGCAGAGCCTACAAGTAATCATAAGAAAACTTGCAGCCACTCCTGATTCAAAGTCCCAAGATAGATAATGGTGAACCATGGTGACAGGTGATCAGACCATTGTCCATAATATAGATGCTCCATCATGTTGAAGAGGATACTATCACTTGTCGACTTTTTCGATATGCTCGGGGAGAGAAGCAGATGGACGCATTCTGTTTTTTCTCAACTCTCAGTCCAGTAGAGAAGATTTACTTTTATTAAAATGGACAACTAAATTACTGAAATAATTTTCTGTAGTAAAGTTCTAATAATCCTTACTAGATAGTATTAGTAGGACAATCCTAATGATAACATATTATTTTATACAAAATAAACCACATTTACATACTCATAAAAACTAGTGCTCAGAGGCTGCAGAACTTCCGCCTGTCACATAGTCAGAGTGACGTGAGGTAGTTGTAAACTAGTGCCATATGAGATGGGGTGTGTGTTGTGGTCGGCAAATCTCAGATTTATGTACTAACTTAGAGAAAACAAAATATTTACATGAGATTTGAAAAGTTTTTGTTGGGGGAAAAGCTATTGGAATGGTCCACATTTTTAGGGTTCCGTATTTAATTAACACTGTTCAACTTGGTGAGTAAGTTGACGGCTAACAGGAGGGAATGGAAGATGAATTTATCTTACTTGTTTTTAGCGTAACGCCAAGACCCATAATTTGATACCCCATTTGTCAATATCTGTAGGAGTTCGGAAGCTATGAAGGATCAGCTGAAAATACCCCAGAATACTCAAACGCATCTCAGAGTTGAGCACGTCTCAAGTGACGAATTTTGACAGATTTTCATAAAAAAACTGTCAAAAAACCGTGACTTGAGACCTCCTCAACTCTGAGTCGCGTTTGAGTATTCGGGTATACTTAAATACATAACCCTCATTTGCTTAGTTTTTGACCGGTTCCAATGTTCTACTAACGAGCAACGGATTATTTATAACCACAGCAATGTTTTTTTACCGGTTAGACTGCGAAGAAGGAGGATTATATTGGAACCCGGCATTAGTCGGATCAAAGCGTACAACAGAATAAACAGCATAGTTCAACTAGTATAGTATTTATAACTACAAGCTAGCGTCATGACATACCTACTAACCGAATTTACGTGCCCAAAGTTAAGTCAAGCGTGAGGCCACTAAATTGGCTAAACGAGGCCCCTTGCGGCTACCTTTCACCTCACTGGTTACTAACGGCCTTAATCAAGGTCTGTTCGTATTAAGTCCATAGTGGATTTGCTCACCAAAATCGACGTAGAATCGTTGTTAGTAAAAGAAATGTGTTTATTCAAAAAGAAAATGAAATTTTAACGTTTTTTCTTTGGTTCATCTAAGTGAAAATACGATATGATAAAAAGACGTTAAAAAATTTTGAACTTAAACTTTAATTCAAAGCAGTACATAAAAGGTAATTCTGATTTTTTTTCATGATCAGTTTAGCCGTGTAGGTACTACCGTGGATCTAAATGCAAAGGGTATTTATTTTATTCTAATATAAAAAAAATACGATAATGTTATGATGAATTCATTATAAATCTATATTAACAAGTAAAGTTATTATAATATTATATTTTTTTAACTGATCATAAATAAAAACCGGTCAAGTGCGAGTCGAATTCCCACACGAAGAGTTCCGTACCAACGTACATGTATATAAATTTATCTTGTATATAGTGCCCCCTATTTTAATTATTTTATTTTTATTATTTGTTGTTATAGCGGCAATTTATACACATATTCAGTGAAAATTTCAACCTATTCCGGTTCATGAGATACAGCCCGCTGACAGACGGACGGACGGACAGCGGAGGCTTAGTAATAATAGGGCCCCGTTGGCACCCTCCGGCTACGGAACCCTAAGAACGAGAGTGACCCAAATATCCGTATTATTTACTAATTCGGCGTACATTACAGATTCGTTCCCTCGGGTGGAAATAAATAATGGTCCCGGATGAGTTTTCGAGGATTTGCTTAGTTTGCTGGCGAAGCAGAAAAACTAATAAAATAGCAATTTAGCTATTTGTGTGATGAACTATTTGAACATAATGTTCTGTGCTCAACTCTGAGTTGCGTTTGAGTATTCGGGATAACTCCCGAATACTCAAACGCAACTCAGAATATCGAATATCAAATTGTAACTGACGATGTAGTTCTAACGAACTACATCGTCAGTTACAATTTGATATTTTTATAATGTTATGCATAAAGTCGTTTACAATAATGGGTAGTGTACAAGCGCCGAAAACCTGTTTTCTCTGTGGACGACTTCCTAGGGTTTGTGCACACTGCACTATCAGCGTAATTAGCCACAGTAAATTCGCTCATGGATTCGAGATCGGAGATAGAGGGATTACGTCAGACGCGACTTGAGGACGCGACTTTTGGACGCTATCTTTTTTAATGAGTTATTACATAATTTCAGAATGTTTCAAAGTGATCCTGTACAGGTTCTGCTGAATAAAGTATAATTTTTCATTTTTAATATAATTTAACTTCTCTGCTGGACTGGAAGTAAAGAAAAAGCATAGAATGCGTCCAGCGGTTTCTCTTCCCGAGCATGTCGTAAAAGTCGACTAAGGGATAGTATCCTTTCCAACGTGATAGACCACATATATAGGTGATGGACTGATCACCTGTCATCATGGTTCACTATAACATCTTAGGACTTTGAATCAGAAGTGTCTGCAAGTTTTATGATTTATTGTTGCTCTACCAACCCCATTAGAGATGCGGGTATATTATATGTATATGAAGTGACTAATATAGGCTCCAGCTACTGAAATAATTAGCGACATGAGTAAGCAAAGCGAGGAACTTAATTAAGCTACTAAAAGTCGCGCCCCAAACAATCCACTAATAAATCGTATAGATTGGGTAGTTTTATCTACACCTACCTTTATTCGACTAATTATTATCCGGCTGTGCTGATTCTTTACCTAAAAGTAGGAAAATAATATTTATTCGGTAGCCTGTAAAATACCTAAGCGGTGTATTTAGAAAAATCAATATACAGCTAAATATTCCTTAGAATTCAATTATTACATTTCTGAGGTAAATACTATTCAGACCACAATAATATAAATGTTTTTTCTTAACTCCCAGTTCACCAGAGAAGATAGTCTAACCTCTCCCCAAACATGTCGTCTAAGGGATAGTATCCTCTCCAACATGATGGAACATCTAATATGGGCGATGAGCTGATCACCTGTCAACATGGTTCACCATATTATGCATCTTGAGACTTTAAATCAGAGCTGGCAAGTTTTATTATGGTCTTCTACAGGCTACTTGGATGATGTGGTATGATATTATCTCCTGTTGAATGTTGGATAGAGGCAAAACAAAATCGTTCTTCCTGGAAGTACATTGGGGCAGGCGCGGTCCGAAGGGGGGGGGGGGTGTCACAGGGGACATGCCCACCCCCCTAAAATCGTACATAAAGTAGAAAAATCTTCTAAAAATATACAAAATAGAAAAAAACAATTTTCTGCCCCTAGCCGCGATGTCAATAATAAGGCTTCCATTTGTTTTATAATGTGTGCAATAAAATTGTGTATTGTGCAATAAATTCTGATTTACTCGACATATTCTATTATTAGTGACCCCCTCCAAAATTACAGGCTGTAACCGCGCCTGCATTGGGGCGGCTTTTATCCAGATGTGGACTGATGATGACGAAGGCCCATTGGCAATACTATTAGCTGTCCAATCTGAACAGTCTGGTCAATTAATCTCAATAACGAGGGAACATATCGATTCTAATTACTGCTGGCTGCGGACCTAATGTCCTCGGGGAGCGATTGTCTGTAGGAGATAGCCATCAATATTATAGGTACATAACCATTAACCATGTTACTTATAGTGGGCATCTACGTAGTCAAGTTTTATGGGAAGTTAGTGGAAAACCCCGCGACTTTTCCGCGTTGACTTTTTTTACACAAACTTCTTCTTTCCGCTGCGTCCTCTAGAAGTAGAACACCCCTATTTTTAGACAATTTTATCGAGCAGATTCATTGGATTCGAACTCACGACCTCTGGATGAGAAGATGTAGTCACCACCACAAGACCACCAGTACCCACATAAAATGCCTTAAAATTTATAAAAATGCGTAAATTACCTTCGTTAAAAAATAACGCAAAGCTACATAAAAATAAGAACAACTTTGAAAATAGCAATGTAAAGAAAATGAATTATCAATTTCTGGGTAGTGACTCGGTTCCTAAACTTCAATACATACACCATATATTATCACGCCCGTATCCCTAATAGAGTGGTCAGAGCCACAGGTAATAGGAAGAAAGAAAGAAATGATTTTATTTGACAGACACAAACAACACAGAACAGGAGAGTAAAAGAAAACGAACAAGAAATATTTAACAAATAATACAGAAAAATACGAGTAAAACCATGAATCTGGTACACTGCCTATTACGAAAATCTAGGTGCCCATTGATCCCGCTCTGTGTGGTGTAGGCCGGCCAAAAAGGTATAAATAAAAGGTTTTGGCCAATAGACAACTTGCAGCATTCTTCAAGGTCACAAGATGTAATTGTGGTGAACGATGGTTACAGGTGATCTGTCCATCGCCCATATAGATGGTCCATTATGCTGGAGGACTCTATCCATAGTCAGCTTTTACGACATGCTCGGGGAGAGAAGCAGCTGGACGCATTTTATGATTTTTCTTTCATCCTCGAGCAGAAAGGTAAACTTCCAACAACAACAAAATCACGGTATTCTAAATAATATACCTGATTCTACTTTGATTTACAATCTTCCTCGTTTGCATAAACCCATAAAAACACCGTCGGGGGCTGTCAAACCAGGCAATCTTTTAACCATCGGCACTTGGCCGGAAGTTATCGGACCGAACCGGAAGTGTCGATAATAAATTCCCCCGCCCTTCCCCTTTGCCTCTCTTGCTGACAGGAGGCTGGGCTGACGATGGATTTGAGGGAAATGTATTTTACCTATGAAGAGAAGGTGATTTAAAAAGCTTTAAAAGAGATACTCGTACGTACGGAAGGCATGTTGAACTGGGGCCTTTAGGGCTTAACTTCATCGATCAATCAAGAACGTCTAAGCAAGCTACGCCACGATCGCTTCTCCATGAGAGGAAAGATGAAGTCTGTATATAAAAATACGACACGGGTAAACCGCGGGGCCCTCTGCTAGTCCTAATAGAAAAAAACTCATTTCTTTCATTTACTAAAATGTGAAATCCATTATTTATTGTTTCGCGCTAAGTACTATGCCAAGTTAATAAAACCGAGCAAGTGCCAGTCCCTTTATCGTGTATAGTGTTCCGTATAGTTTAATAAATACCTAAATAAATATTTGAGGACATTTTACACAGTACCATCTAGCCCCAAACTAAGCAAAGCTTTTACTATGGGAACCAGATGGCTGGTAGAAGACAGTGGGAATCGAACCCGCGCCTGCCCGCCACGCCACAGACGTCGTCAATCGTTATGTATTTAAAGCTCTGTAAAAAACAGTTATTTTTTTCAAATAGTCATAACCAAAACCAAGCCATAACCAAGCGTCCGCTGGGTTCAAAATGTTTGCAAAATCGAAATAAATTTAGAAATTAGTTAATAATCACTGTTTGAGATCACATATACAATATTAGGTATGTGCAGTATATAGTTTCATAATTTTAGAATAAAACTAGGTACTATTAATTTTATTTATGTTGTAGCAAAAGCCTTGCCGTTTTCCTAGGGATCCCTAAAAAAGCTGCGCGTCACTTTCATAGGTATTAGTGAAGAAAAATGGGGTCTGTCACGTGCGCTCTTTCTACGGATTGCGACGACTTTTATTTATCGTAAGTCATTTCCTTAACGGGATCCCGCTAGCACCGGTTTTAAACTAGGGCTCGAAGGCTAGAACGATGCTGGATCGTGAATCAGAATAATCCTAATCTATATTCTACATAGGCATTTTTCTGCTATTAAAAAAAACGATACGTAAATTTTATTTTCTTTTTGAATAAACGTTATAATAACTAACAACAAAGTTCTATATTCACTTTAAACGTGTATACGTTAATTTGGTTTAGTTTAATTTAGTTCTAGCTTAGTTTAGTTTTAGTCCTGGTTGCTTGGAAGACATTGCAATAAGCGATAAGGCCACCTTTTGCCAGCGATCGTTACCTCAAAAATGGTTGTATTATTATAGTTGTTCGCAATAAAGTTTTTTTCATTTCATTTCGTTTTTTTTTATTTCACTTTTATGAACGAAATCCGCTATTGCACACTCTTAAAATATGTATTTTATTTAACTAGTGTTAGACTATCTGATTAATATCTACCGGGAAATTCGCAAGTGAAAACATCGATTGTTTATTTGTTTTTGATCAGCCTTATCACTTAGAACGCTTCCGGAGTAGTGGTGGCAAGGCTATAAACAACGTCCACAAACTCAAACATCTTCAAATTGCTCAACGGATTGCCATTCAGCGTGGCAAATCAACCAGCGTTTTGGGCACACTGCCACTGTATGAGCTGGATCAGGTGAGCTATCTATAGACCGTTTGCAACGGTCCTTTGATAACCCGACTGTTTCCTTAGTATTTTGTGAATTATATTAGTTTAAGTTGTTTCTTTCTGTTAATAAATGTATTCAATTATGATTTAACTGCTTGTGGAGAGAAAACATTATGTGGAATAAGAAATATACTGAAAATATAGGTAATGGAGCGCCATTTGTGCTCGCCACTTGAAGCGCTCGTGGCGTAGCTTAGACGTTCTTGATTGATCGTTGAAGTTAAGCAACGTTGTGCGCGGTCGCTAATTGGGATGGGTGACCGCGAGTGGCATTACGAGCTGAGCGCTTCCATGCTTCGGAGAGCACGTTAAACAGTCAGTCCCGGCTTTTAAGTCGTTAAGCCATGACGGAGGCCTTTAGGCGGCCTAAAAAACTCCGTCACAAGAGTTCGCCACTAGCTTATACGAACATACATACAGTGAGTAGTCAGAGAGACGTCCAAACATTACCCTTGGCATATATAAATGCACTTCACACGTGTACACGGCTTATAGCAGCCGTATACATGTACAAAGGTGATGCTTTCAGTTTTAACGTCCTTGTTAATTCCGTCAGTCTCAAGTTACGTCATTTAATTTAAAACGTAATTTGTCAGACACACGTCCCTACAGCGTTTGTACACGAGTACCTAGCAGATACGCGGATTGATCTCCTTCATAGATTGTACACACAAACGTAACTATCACGCTCGTTTCCTTAATGGGGTGGGCAGAGCCACAAGTCATCATAAGAGAACTTGGAGCTACTCCTCACACAATCTCAAGATGGATATGGTGAACCATGGTGACATGACAAGTGATCAGCTCATCGCCCATATAGATGGTCAATCATGTTGGAAAAGATAATACTATCCCTTTGTCGACTTATACGACATGCTCGGGGATAGAAGCAGCAGGACGCATTTTTATTCCCAATCCAGCAGAGATGTCATCATAGATTATATTGAGTACTATCTGATAAAACTAGCCTATATGCTATTCTAGTACATATTCTATGTATATTGCAAGTTTCATCTAAATCCGTTCAGCCGTTTGGGCATAAACATACAAACATCCTTACATACTGTCGCATTTATGATATAGAAAGATACCTACTCTTGTGGAACTGAAATTCGTCCACGTTTGCGTAAAATCATTATCGTATGAATTAATTATTTTAATAATGTACCTACTCATCAGGGTACAAAAGAAATTACCGGCATCATAATGGAATATACTCTCCAAGTTTCAAGCTTTTACGGCATAAGGTTTAGTAATAAAATAAATAAAAATTATTTAATTCAGACAATTAATGATCTTACTTATATTATAAATGCGAAAGTTTGTGAGTTTGGATGTTTGGATGTTTGTGCCTCAATCACGCCTAAACGGCTGAACGGATTTGAATGAAACTTGGAATATACATAGTACATGTACTGGATTAACATATAGGCTATTTTTTATCCGGATACCACGCGAGCGAAGCCGCGGGCGGCAGCTAGTCTACACTATAATATTATAAAGAGGAAAACTTTGTTTGTATGTTTGTTTGTTTGTACTGAATAGGCTCAAAAACTACTGGACCGATTTTAAAAATTCTTTCACCATTCGAAAGCTACATTATCCACGAGTAACATAGGCTATATTTTATTTTGGAAAAAAATAGGGTTCCGTAAGATATTTGGGTTTTTCGGACACAAAGTGTAAAAAATCAACCAGAAAAGTTACTTATTTTGCGTACGCTGCCTAAACTATAAAAGATAGAACCATAAAATGTTCTAATTAATTGTAGATCTTATAAATATCTACAAAAAAGTCCGCGACACACTATACCCATCTATGTCGAGTGAGGCACAGCAACCATTTTTTTATTTAAAAATCTTGAATTTTTTTTGGACTACATTTAAACGCGTTTATTTTACTCATGCTATTAATCCTTATCAAAATAAATGATTTCATCACTAAGAACAGTTTATGGAGATAATATTTGGTCTTTGAATGATTAAAATTGGACGTTTGGTTTTGAAGTTATGGCGAAATTAAAATATTACGATTTCTGCTGCACGGCCCGTTGCGAAGTGGGCGTCACCAAGGCGGGGGTGCGCGTGCGGGAGGGGAGTTTAGATCTATGAGTAAGGTACCCGCGCGGCTCAATCGCGAGGTCGGCTCCCTACGCAGCGGTCGTGCGCGAAGTCTATATAGTATAAAAATGAATCGCAAAATGTGTTGGTAAGCGCATAACTCAACAACGCCTGGACCAATTTGGCCAAATCTTTTTTTAAAATGTTCGTTGAAGTTCAAGGATGGTTTTTACGGCGAGAAAAATTAGAATTATTGCTGGAAAAACCCTAAAAATAGCCCTTTTCTTTTTCCCATACAAATGATTTGTAACTAAAACGTAGTCAATTTGAGCTTTATTGCTATGGTATAAAGTTCATATTAAATTACAAGCACTTGAATTATTAATTTTATTGCTATGGTATAAAGTTCATATTAAATTACAAGCACTTGAATTATTAATTTTAAGGCGATACGAAGTTCGCGGGGTCAGCTAGTAGTCCATAAAATAATAATTACAAATGGAATAAAATAAAATTAAAATTACACAAATGTCAAAACTCTTAAACTCTGAGTTCATTGTTAGTAAGACAGCTAGCCAGTAACGTAAGTTTGTATATGTCACCGTAAAATTGTAAATACCGTTAGATTAATCTATCTCGTGAGATTGTAAACTAAATAAATAAATAAATAAATAACACCCAACAGTCACATACATAGTCCTGACCCCACACTAGGATTCCCTGTGTCGTGGGTATCAGAAACTACGAGTACCATGGTACCACAACACCCAGACCCGGAAGAAATATTTACAGATCATGCAAACATTTCTTCCGCAGCGGGAATCGAACCCGCGCCTCTTGCGTCTCTGCCGAGCAATCGCCCGCCACGCCACCGAGGCCGTCAACTGTCGAAAGATTGTGAATTGTAACATACTGTTTACAATTTAACTGTTTCAAATTTGTTTGCCTCAGCACGCTCGCTTTGCTCGCTCGCCTAAAGCCTAGTTTTTCACTAACTAACCTACTAATTTCGATCTAAGCAGATGTTCGACAGTTTACAATCTTGCGAGTTTACAATCTAATGGTATTACAACACATAATTTGAGTAAAGTTTCGTTGTGGGTTCAATTTATATGTTTATATTATCATACTAATATTATAAAGAGGAAAGATTTTTTTGTTTGTTTGTAACGAATAGCCTCCGAAACTACTGAACCGATTTCAAAAATTCTTTCACCAATAGAAAGCTACATTATCAGGAACTAGTATAGGCTATAATATATTTTCAAATCCTTGAGAAAATTGCAATGTTGTAACCCAAGGTAGAAAATCTTACTTATATTATAAATGCGAAAGTTTGTGAGTTTGGATGTTTGGATGTTTGTGCCTCAATCACACCTAAACGGCTGAACGGATTTGAATGAAACTTGGAATATACATAGTACATGTACTGGATTAACATATAGGTTATTTTTTATCCGGATACCACGCGAGCGAAGCCGCGGGCGGCAGCTAGTACAAAATAGTTTTTAGCATGCGCTGCGAAAACTATTGATTATAGAACAAAATAATTTAATACACGCGTACGAAGTCACAAGCAACAGCTAGTAAACATATAAATTGAACCCACGATGAAGTAAAACCTTACTTAACCCAAAAACGGTCCAACAGACCAAAGTTAACATGGAAACGGTATTTAAGTACCATCTGATGAATTTATTCCCCTATTTTATTTATGGTCCGATGCAGTTGTAAATAAAACGGCTTTGTTCGAGCTCAATAAATCAGGATATTTATTTGTACTTACTAGAACATTACAGTAAAGCGATTGGTCGCGGTCATTGCCACCCCATTTAACCTGAGCTGGGTTAACAATTGTATCAATCGCTGCTTTATTTTGTAAGACTGTCGCTGTCATCGAGTTTATGTCAGGCTCGTGGCGTAGCTTGCTTAAACGTTCTTGATCGATCGTGGTTACAATTGGGATGGGTGACTGCAAGTGGCATTACGAGGCTTCGGAGGGTACGTTAAATTGTCGGTCCCGGCTTATAAGTCGTTAGGCCACGATGGTGGTCTTTAGGCGGACTAAAATGTCCGTTACAAGAGTTGGCCACTAGCTCATACGAACTTACTTTATCATACGAAACATTCATATATTTCAAATTGTAACCTTCTTGCTCACATCTTGGTATTCAGACTTCTATTTATACCGGGAATGCACTTCCGGTGTTTCCAGCTCGAATTGATGACGAGTAATTGTGGGCAGATTTAATTTGTCAAATAATTTCGTGCTATTCTTTCACATGTAGGTAATTTCTTGAGAGCACTGGTGGTCTAGTTAGTGGTGACCCCGCCTTCCGATCCTAAGGTCTTGGGTTCACCAATGGATTTTTCTGTGTGAAAAATTTATGTGCACTATACCAGTACTCTCAAACGGTGAAGAAAAACATCGTGAGGAAGGAAAAAGTGAGCTGCTGACGACCCGATTGGTATGAATGACATTGTCAATAAATTATCAAAATTTTGTTATTGTCAAAATAACTGTCTTGTAATAAATTAAATGTCTAAGAAGTGTTTATGCGTTATCCTTTTGCATCATTTTTCCATTTTGGGATCGTTTTACAGGATAAAAAGTAGCCTATGTCCTTCCCCGGGATGGGATCTATCTCCTTGACAAATTTCATTAAAATCTGTTCAGCAATTTAGACGTGAAAAGGTAACAGAGACAGACAGAGTTACTTTCGCAATTATAATTATTAGTATGGTTGTCAGGGTATGTACCTAATATTACAGGGTAGGTGTGGGTTATTCTTTGAAATATGAAGCTTCCTTGCTAATGCCTCGGCCATTGAGCTGGGATAATCCAAACCACGTCGTGGGATAAGCTATGCTTAGCGACAATCAGAATAATCTGAAATGCAACGATTTCCAACCTTATGACTTCAAAATAAAGTCGGTTTTTGAAGCTACCTGGTTCGTGTAATAAATATCACTCATGATTAGATTTTCTTTTATAATTCCATTCCAGTAATAATACATACTGAATAATTATGCGGGTTCAGAGGACAGGTGAACTGTTCTGTCCAGGCGTCTAACAAACTGATGATGATGACTTTCCATCAGCAAATTGGCTAGATACGACGTACACTAACGCCCGGTTCCAATATTCTGCAAACGGGCGACGGATCAATAAATACCTTCCATAGCAATGTTGTTCAAAAAGCGCCTAAATAGTGAAAACTTGTAATTTTACTTTTTACTTATATCATAAATGCGAATGTTTTTGAGGATGTTTGGATGTTTGTGCCTCAATCACTCCTAAACGGTCCTATTTAATTGTAATGTTATATCTTAATTTTATTATTGAAATCAAATAATCCGCCAAATCAAATAACTAGTAATTACAAGAAAACTACAAAATGAATAAAAAAACTGGTTTTAACAACTAAAGAAATAGTTATTAGGTACCTACCTACCTACCTATCAATAAAAGTAAAAATCATCAGAAAATATGATAGGGGATAGATCTAGATCAAAACATACGCAAAATATGGATTTTTTATCGTGTTTTTCTTCTCTTATCATCATCATCATCATCATCTTCCTGCCCTTATCCCACTCTACGTGGGGTCGGCACAGCATGATCCTTGGATCATGTTGCTTATTTTCTCTTATTGTGTTCAATTTGATGAGCCAAAGAAAATATGATAATCTATTTCTTTTTAAATAAATAAACACATTTTATTAACCAACAACAAAGTTCTACATAGATTTTAGTGAGCGAAATCCGCTATTGAACACTCTTAATTAACTTCTATTGAAAGAACTGACATAAAAATTAAGCAATTCAAACACCTTAGGTACACCTTAATCACTCGTAAGCTATAACATCCGAACGTACGGAATCAGTCTGTATGGGCCTTTATACGGATTTTACGAGACGGTTAAGATAAGCCAGTGTGTTATCTGCCTAAGTCGTGTTGGAACAAGTGGGATTTCATTTTCTTCATATTTAAATGAGGAAGAATGGCTTCACTGTTTTTCCACGTTCTTCAGTCTTTGGTAAATTACGTAAGCAAAGCGAAATCAGACATTGAATAAATTACAAAATCTTAATGTGCCAACAAATATACTTTCTCTTTTATAAAATACTAGCTGTAACCCGCGATGATGCTGTTTGAGAAGGTGGCGTGGCGGGCGTGTGATCGGCTGAGACGGAAGAGGCGCGGGTTCGATTCCCGCTACGGGAGAAATGTTTGTATGTTCTGAAAATAATACTACCGGACCGACAATTTAACATGCCTCCCGAACCACGGAAGCGCTCAGCTCGTAATGCCGCTTGCGGTCACCCATCCCAATTGTGACCGCGCACATTGCTAAACTTCAATGATCAATCAAGAACGTCTAAGCAAGCTACGCCATGAGCGCTTCCTCCACGGACGTTACGATAGTAAAAACCAATTTAAAGCTGAAATCGCACAAGTGTAAGTCTTTTGTAATAAATCGGACGTTACGTTCGATTGATTTTATCGCGTTACGAAGATGTTTGGCTTCCGGAATGTGATTTGTACCTACTTGAATATTAGTAAGCCAGGTATAATGTCATTGCGCAACAAACGAACTAGGTAAGTAAAAAAAAACCAGTCAAGTGCGAGTCGACTTCGCACACGAAGGTTTCGTACATAAATGTTTTTTTATTTAGTTTTTATCATTTGTTGTTATAGCGGCAATATAAATACACACTCTGTGAAAATTACAACTCTCTACCTGTTGCGGTTCATGAGATACAGCCCGCTGACAGACGGACGGACGGACGGACAGACAGCCGGTTTAGTAATAGTCCCGTTGGCACCCCTCGGGTACGGAACCCTAATTATGTAATCATAGGATTGTAAAATTCTAAGCTCCCTTTACATAGACTGTATCGCATGTTTTGGGGCTAGAAGTCGTATGCTATTATCGTAGACCAGAATCTTTAGACGATAATCGGATTCACAGTTTTAAAATTCAACAAAAAAACAAAACCTCTCCTACGAAGAGGGCACGTTAAACAGTCGGTCCCGGCTTTTAAGTGGTTAAGCCATGACGGAGGCCTTTAGGCGACCTAAAAACTCCGTCACTAGAGTTGGCCACTAGCTCATACAAACACATCGTTTCGTTGGTGGTAAAAAAATCTGACAAATGTGGAATCTGACGGATGTGTCCTGATGGAATCTGACGAATGAGGAATCATCGTTTCGTTAAAAGTAAAAAAATCTAACGAATGTGAAAGAAATAAATGATTTGACGAATGTGGAATCTGGCAAATGTGTCCTAAATCGAGTACCTATGTCATACAATATTCGTAAGGTACATCGTCAAGCATGTTTGACACGACGACACGAATTGCAATGAGACATTTGCCTATTTCTCGACTTGTCTAATCTCAATCTCATGACACTTTTTTTCGAGTATCGTACAAATCGTTAAAATGGGATTGGGCGGGCCTCGTCTGTCGTATGTCGGATGCGTTATGGGCTAAAGCCACCACGGAGTGGACGCCTCTAAACGGGAAACGACCTCGCGGCAGACCATGGCGAAGATGGAGGGACGAAATTGATGCCTACTTAAAAGACTGGCCCTCAGTGGTCCAAAACAGGGATGACTGGAGAGAAGGAAGGGAGGCCTTTGCCCTGCTGTGGGACACTACAGGCTCCTAATAATAAAAAAAATCGTACAAATCGATTTGAGTCGATTTGAATGCAAGATTTGCCATTAGAGCTCGGTGATTACACAAAGAGAGTCGGATTAAACAAAGATACCGTCACGCCACCGAGGTCGTCGGTACTAGGCTTCAAACCCACTACTGCTACCACTAGGCCAGGAACGCTTGTTACTGATATAGTTGGATATAAAATCTCAACAAACTGTTTGTCGCACTGCGGGCATCGGTTTCGAGGTTCGCTATCTAAGGCATTTAATATTCAATGCTAACTTTTACCAGTGGTTTTGCTTGTAAAATTAACCTTTACGTTTTTCTAGGTCATGTGTATATGCTGAACTGGGTGTAAAGAAAAAACAGAATGCGTCCAGCTGCTTCTCTCCCCGAGCATGTCGTAAAAGTTGACCAAGGGATAGTATCCTCAAACATGATGTATATAATTTATGGGTAATGGGCTGATCACCTGACACCATGGTTCACCACATCCATCTTAGGACTTTGAATCAGGAGTGGCTGCAAGTTTTCTTGTGATTAATTGTTTTATAAAAATAAAAATACTTGCTTTCAACAAAATTATTATATTCTTTTTTTTAAATCTGCACAATGATAAATAGTTACAAACAAGTTATTTGCTTCAATGCCAGCTTGAGAATGCCAGCAGCCGCCAAGTCAAAAACTTGTGGTTCACCATTTAGTTCTCATTTTTACCGGTCGTCGACTTGGCGCTGCTAACATCCTCCACCTTATTACAGTCAACAATCGTCTTATTAATTACAATTATTAGATAACATATTATTATTATTAGTGCTTTAAGTATTCAAAAATGAACATTTTTTTATTGCGAGTATAACAAATCATTACACTTGTAGCTCTGCCCGCGCCATTAGGGATACAGACGAGATAATACCTATAATATGTGCTGAGTTTCAAGCCCTTCGCACCTCCCGTTAAATAGTTCCAATACTTACTTCGACACTCCATTACACACCTTTTTAAGGGTTGTTTTGAGTCACTACCAACTAGAGCACTGGTGGTCTAGTTGGTAGTGACCCCGCCTTCTGATCCTAAGGTCGTGGGTTCAAATCCGGTCGTGTACCAATGGATTTTTCTGTGTGAAAAAAATATGTGCGCTATACCAGTACTCTCAAACGGTGAAGGAAAACATTGTGAGGAAATCCGCGGCTTAGTCATCTCCGCATGTATTGACTATGTCTTTCCTGTGGACAAGGCCGACTAAGCTGAGAGGATGGTATAGGTGCTGGGCAAGCCTACTCTATCTAAATTCGTCCCGGATACTACAGCGTCCCATCTGTGAAGGTAAAAATGGCCTCCTGACGCTGTATAAATCATCTACTATAGATGGTAAAAGGCCTTAGTTTTGAAAAATCCTGAAACACGTGTCCATTTATTTTGTATTTACAGTATCCCAGCCGAACACACCCGCCACTGAGGTTGTCAAATCATTTGATTTGGATAATAAAATAACCCGATTTCAATATTTTGCGCGGTCTCGCTCTGTCTTTCTTTGATAAACCAGAAATCCGCAGTGCTATCTCTTTCGAAGCTGGTCTATACGCTATGGTATGGTAGCCTCTTAATAAACGTTGGCTATGGGTGTTAAAGGGGTGGTTTATAGACAGCCGAGTGCATAGGAAAAGGCCCTGTACCCCGGAGATTCACAATTCTTGGGGTTTGCTGAAAATTCCCATTACGGAGGTAGGTACTATTAATTTCCTCGAGGCATGGCAATCATGAAATTTCACGCCATCGCCTGTAATCGGAACTGACGTGCAATTGATTTTGGTCGGTTTATTCTTTTACTTAAGAGCCTTGGCTAAGGCTCGGTTCTAATATTCAACATTAGCATAAATTTTTGACAGAAAAACAATGTTTATTAACGATCAGTCGTTTGTTTGTAGAATATTGTAACCGGTCATATATATACTGCCGTCATAAGAAAAAATACTTTTTTACATAATGGAGAAAAAAATACTGGTAGATGCGTCTTTTTTTACTGATTCCGATGATGTATATAACTCAATTATGAAAAAATGTCAGATACGTCTTTCTTCCTTATGATGGCAGTAAATCTGAGATACTTACTTAGTCGTGTCACTAGTTCTTTCGAACTAGAGTGGTGAAAGGCTCCTTCCGTGAACTCAACACATATTTTCGAACTTAATTAGGTTTTACGACATGCCGATTTCCTCACGATATTTTTCTTCACTGCTTGAGGAAACTGGTAAAGCGGACATACATTTTTCTACTAAAAATCAAATAGGTTCGCGACCGAATTTGAACCCATGTATCTTACGATGGGAAGGCTACCACTAGACCATCAGTGCTCTTAAGTAAGTAAGTAAGCAACCTAAATAAATAAACCTAAGTTAAAAATCACAGAACTTTGAAAAAATCCTGAAAATAAAGAGTAAAATAAATCTGCAATGTTAATGTTTCTGAAATGAAAAGTCTGAGACCGCATTTCTCAAGTTTTGAACACAACGACTGTAGAGATCTTCAACTGCTCCCAAACGGCTAGTGCAAGAGATGGCGATTATTTTCTACGTCATGCATACTGCAGAAAATTCATCAGGATAACAGCGGGTCTAAAAATATCACTTTGAGTTCAAATGTTCATCCTTAACAATTCCTCTATTTTACTTAAAATAATCCGAATTGTAGGTGAATTCAATTCAGCAGCAGATTCATATTTGCACGTAAAATGGTCCGAATTCAGGTGAGTCGTATACTTACCTACTTATAGTCTACTAGCTGCCGCCCGCGGCTTCGCTCGCGTGGTACCCGGATAAAAAATAGCCTATATGTTAATCCAGTACATGTACTATGTATATTCCAAGTTTCGTTCAGATCCGTTCAGCTGTTAAGGCGTGATTGAGGCACAAACATCCAAACATCCAAACATCGTTACAAACTTTCGTACTAGATGGCAGCAAAGGTAAAATTAGAACGCGCTATCGTTGCGTTTTGAGCTTTACGTCGGTAATTTCAAGCAAACTAAGACTTTTCAATTTTATAATATAAGTAAGAAGTAAGATGACAATACGTAAAGACAAGAGTTACAGTGCAATATTAATGCATCTTACCTATAGGTATAACACAAGGATCAATTAAATCACTGTTTTATGTCGGATTAAAAACATTTTGCTTTGAGCATGCCTGACTAAGCTAAACAAGCATTCTTACGATACTCATCATCTTCCTGCCCCTATCCCACTCTATGTGGAGTTTTGGCTAAGGTGTTTTATGACCGGCCGCCTGCCTGACGTCAACCCTCCTTGGGAATACTTGCTTATTGTATCTCATCATGTTGGAAAATACTATCCCTTAGTCGACTTTTACGACATGCTCGGGGAGGGAAGCAGCTGGACGTATTTTATATACTTAAGCATTCTTACGATACTGATGCAAGTAATTCATCGCTGGCTTCCCGACTACTTCCATTGTTTTGTTTCATTCCCCACTCTCTGTTTGATCATAATATTCACGCAGTTCAATGCCCTCTGAAAGGAAACATTTAAAATACTGAAAATAAAGTATTCCGCTGATTTTGTTTTATAATAAAATATACATTTTCTTTATAATGAATCTTTGATGTGATAAAAACGTGGGTTGAATGAGAAAATATATTTTGTGAGCATTTCTCTGCAGTCTGTAGGATACTGAACATCGATCTAATTATGGGGTAAAATACTTAGGTAAATAGAACAGAATAACATAGTCTTGTCAGTTTTCTTAACTTCATAATATAGACATTCGTACATACATTATTATCAAGCCCGTATCCCTAATGAGCTGGGCATAGCCACAAGTAAACATAAGAAAACTTGCAGCAACTTCTGATTTAAAGTCCTAAGATGGATATGATGAACCATGGTGACAGATGATCAGCCCATCGCCCGTATAGATGGTCCATCATGTAAAAGAGGATAATATCCCTTAGTCGACTTGCGTTCCTCTTGCAGGGGGGATATAAAAGCGATGCTGTCTGTACATTTCAAAATAATTCTTGTATGGGGGCCTTCTTTTTTATTACTAGTTGTTATAGCGCTCAGACCAAATAAAAAGAAAAGACGCCGCGCCGCGAACAACAAAAGTGAAGCCACCTTTTTATCTATGTGTGTGTTTTGAGGTTTCGTGTTCCAAGTAACCTAAAATTCATAGTATAATAATTAAGAAACGATGTTATTTGAAGTACTTACAAGTGAAAAGTGATTCCGTAAGACTTTTTATGTGATTTTCTGCTGTTTTTACAAGTCTTTTCTTTTTATTTGGTCTGAGTTATAGCGGCAATAGAAATACACACTGTTAACTTAACTCTCTACCTATTACGGTTCATGAGATACAAGACAGACGGACGGACGGACGGACAGACAGCCGAGGCTTAGTAATAGGGTCCCGTTCTCACCCTTTGGGTACGGAACCCTGAAACGAGTGAATTAATGATCGCTCTTGGTAGAGCAGAAGTAAGAATTTTCCGGCATTTTTTCATCCAATTTCTGTCACTAAAGCTTAACATTCGTGGGTGCTTGTGAAGGCTTACCTACCTATTGCCTGTTTTTTGAGGTAATGAGCTTACCTATATACGAGATAGGTTGGTATAGAGAAAAACAAATATCTTAGGAAGGAGATTGTCAGAGACGTAAACAAAATATAATAATAAATAACACCCAACAGTCACATACATAGTCCTGACCCCACAATAGGATTCCCTGTGTCGTGGGTATCAGAAAATACGAGTACCATGGTACCACAACACCCAGATCCGGAAAAATATTTACAGAACATGCAAACATTTCTTCCGCAGCGGGAATCGAACTCGCACCTCTTGCGTCTCTGCCGAGCAATCGCCCGCCACGCCACCGAGGCCGTCAATCAAATATGAAATTTAATAACCTTTTATTTCAAAGCAAGTATCTACTTACCCAAGAAATATACATAGTTAAGGCCTAGTAACTATAATAGCTTAGTTTGAACTTTTTTACCAAAGCCTAAAAACTTCTAAAAACATACATACATAATATTATCACGCCCGTATCCCTAATGAGGTGGGCATAGCCACAAGTAAGGAAACTTGCAGCTACGTCTGATTTAAAAGAGTAAGTTGAAAGTTATCATCTGCAAAAACAAAAGCACATAAATAAACCAGTCAAGTGCGAGTCGAATTCGCATAAGGGTTCGTTAAGTCATGACGGAGGCCTGTAGGCGGCCTAAAAACTCCGTCACAAGAGTTAGCCACTAGCTCATACAAACTTACTAACTTATTGTGACGATCTGTATATTTATATAACAACACAGTGTCTGTACATTTCATTCTGGTACACGGTGGTACCACGGTGAGCGGAACCGCAGACGAAATCTAGTGTTGTATTCTATCTACTTAGTACCGTTAGTAATGGTGCGCAATTTTGTAAAAATCGAATTAAACTTGTTCTTTTTAAAATATAATAGGTACAATAAACATAACGGTAGAATCACGACCTAACATTCCAAAACATAGAATCGAAACGTTGAAAAATAAACAAAACCGGATGGCGACACCCGGTTATAAAAACGGCCGGATCGACGACATCCGGTTCCAAACGGATCGACAGATGTCCGTACGAAAGGACCGAGCATTTGTTTTTATTGTTTTCTAAAATGGCGGACATAATCAAATCTGTGATCAAAGTGACTGAAAATGGTATTACGTGGAGAATAAATTGCTGTTATTATAGAGCCAAAGTTATCGAAATAGCTCAGAGAATTAGCAATCTGAAGTGGTTGGCCATATCTGTCGAAGAACCGACAACCGCTGGGTTAAACGAGTTCTTGAGTGGAGACCGCGACTCGGCAAACGTAATGTAGGACGCCCTCCGGCTAGCTGGAGTGACGATCTGCGAAAGGTTGCTGGCAGACTGGATGCGTCAAGCCGAAGATAGGGCGCGATGGCGCTCATTAGGGGAGGCCTATGTCCAGCAGAGGACTTCTATAGCCTAGATGATGTTGATATTATTCTTTGTTTTAAAACTCCTTTATAAATTCTACTAGTTGCCGCCCGGGGCTTCGCTCGCGTGGTACTTGGATAAAATATAGCCTATATGTTAATCCAGCACATACTATGTATATTCCAAGTTTCATTAAAATCCATTCAGTAGCTTTTGCGTGAAAATTAGTAAGGAAGTAGGATAGGATTATTTTATAATCTTGTAAAGTCGCGAAGCATTCCATTAGTACTGAAATAAACTTACCATTATTTACCAAACATGTCACCCGAAAACAAACACGAAGCTTGAATTGGTGACTAGTAGTTATTGATTAAATCTTCACAAATTAAAATGATACAATAATAATCTAGAAAAAAAACCTAACATTGTTTTTCCTACACATAATAATTGTATCATTTTAAATCAGTTCGCGGGTGGTTTTTTGAAATGAAAACCCACTTTCTATGAATAAATTTGGGACCCAACCTTTACCGCTGCCTAACCCATTCCGTTTTCAGCGCGCCAACAAAAAGCCCACTTAAACTAATCAGATACAACCCCCTTTATCTGTGGGCCTTTGGACCATCGGGCCAAACTCTTGGCAGTAAAAATGGAACTTCCGGCTTGCTCCAGGACACGAGGAATATAAACTGACTGTTGGAATTCCTCGCGACTTTGTCCGCGTTGACTAATTTTCATACAATTACTGGACTGAGAGTAAAGAAAAAACATAGAATGCGTCCAGCTGCTTCTCTCCCCGAGCATGTCCTAAAAGTCGACTAAGGAATAGTATCTTCCAACATGATTAGATACAATAAGCAAGTATTCCCAAGGAGGGTTGACGTCAGGCAGGCGGCCGGTCATAAAACACCTTAGCCAAAACACTTACAGCATGATCCGGATCACTTTGTGCCTACCCCACATAGAGTGGGATAAGGGCAGGAAGATGATAATGATGACTTTATCATACAGATCAAGAAAATATTTCTTATTTCTCTATTTTCTCTTCTGGTGAGTTTTAGAGTTAATCATTGTTATTAATTCTAGTGTAGGTATGTAATTATGGCAAGATTAGTGGAACCCTGCGTGACTTTGTCCGCATTGAGGGTTCCGTACCCGAAGAGTGTCAACGGGACCCTGTTACTAAGCCTCCACCGGCCCGTCCGTCCGTATGTATATTTCTATTGCCGATATAACAACAAATAATAAAAAGGGTGTCCCGTACAAGGACATTTATGTTCATACGACGGTACGGAACCCTTCATACGAATTCGACTCGCACTTGACCGGTTTTTTTCATACAAACGTCTTCCCGGTACGTCCTCTAGGAATTTTTCGGGTAGGTACTTATACCTTTCTTAGAACCCTCTACACCATTTGACGAATATGCCCTCCAAGATTAATGCTTTTAAAACTTTTTAGGCTGTGCTTATGGTTTAGACATTGATTGTCAGTCAGACAGTATCGTAAGGGTTTTATATATAAAATAATAAAAAACTGATAAAGCGAACGTGTTCAACCCGTTTAAGATTATACTTGTTCCTACCCGCTTACAGATTCCCGAATTAAAATCTATTGTAGAAAAATGACTTTTACGAGACGCTTCATATCATCATCATCATAGCTGTAGTATTACACTGGGCAATGATCTTTCCAATATATTTCTTGTGCGCAATTGCAATTGGATGATTGCAATTCAACGATGGAAAACGTGAGGCATAGGGCATAACTTACAATAAAGTTTTAAGAGCGTCAATTGCACGAAACAAGTGTCCATAAGGCGCATTTTAATCTTTTCACTGTTTTCTTAATGATTTTCATCACCGTTGGGTTATGAAAGTGAATGAAGCGAAAGAAATATGTCAGGATCGTAGCAAATGGAGATCCGTGATCTCTGTCTACCCCTTTGGGAAACAGGCGTGATTTTATGTATGTATGTCCAAATGATTTGAAACACTCTAATTGTTCATGACCTTTTGTCACTGACTGTACCAGACACTTTTCTTTTTAATTCAAGGGGTAGTCAGCGTCCAAACACCACATTTTGCGAGAAGATAAAAATCTCTTAATTATGGCAACCCTTCCAGATCATTACGAAATGATCATTAATGTTTACATTCTGTTCCGGATCATTACCCGGCCGGGTATCACCGGACCGGGTGTGAATCCAAAATGGCGGAGTTCCAACTTAATGATTACCAATTTTATAGTTCTGAACATAACTGTCTCTTTGAAACATGCATCTTTTCTCACGATTTTTTATTACCATCATTAGTTTCATCTTCAAAATGGAATCATTTTTAAAATGAAAACGCTCGTGGCGTAGCTTGCTTAGACGTTCTTGATTGATCGTTCAAGATGAGCAACGTTATACGCGGTCACAATTGGAATTGGTGACCGCAAGAGGCATTACGAGCTGAGCGCTTTCGTGCTTCGGAGGGCACATTAAATTGTCGGTCCCAGCTTTTGAGTCGTTAAGCCATCACGGAGGCCTGTAGGTGGCCTAAAAACTCCGTCACAAGAGTTGGCCACTAGCTCATACGAACTTATTTTTTATGTCACAAATGGATCTGTTTCTCAATCACCCTTAATTGCGTTTTGCATAAGACGGGGTTATAAATTAGATTGAATAACGGACGTAATGTCACGACCACAGTTTCACATAGAGCGGTGCTTTGTAGCAGGGTGATTCGTTTTGCGCAAATTGATGTACTACAAGCAATATCCGTATACAAGGTGTTTCGAAAGTAAATTAAATAAATAAATATTTGTGGACATTTCACACAGCGCCATCTAGCCCCAAACTAAGCAAAGCTTGTACTATGGGAACCAGATGGCTGATAGAATACTTATATATAGGTACTTTTTTTGTAAATACATACTTATAATACATAATACTATAACACCCTGAACCGAAAGATATATTTGCAAAACATGCAAACATTTCTCAAGTAGCGGGAATCGTAACCGCGCCTTTTGCGTCTCAGCTGAGCACACGCCCGCCACGCCACCGATGTCGTCGTTGTAATAAAATCTTCTAACACGCAGGCAACGTCGCGGGTTAAAGCTAGTTCCATAAATTGAGTTAGGTACACAAAATTAATCGTCACTAAGCAATGGAGCTTTTAATAGCTCTTCTAACGCTGGTTTTCTGACGCCATTGACACGCAAAGAGGAAGCTAGTTATTTTACAAGCTTTGCTTAGTTTGGGGCTAGATGGCGCTGTGATAATGTCCTTAAATATTTATTTATTTATTACTAGCTACCGCCCGCGCCTTCAATCGCGTTAGCCTATATGTTAATCGAGTACATGTACTATGTATATTCCAAGTTTCATTCAAATCCGTTTAGCCGTTTTTGCGTGAAAGAGTAACAAACATCCATACATACAAATTTTCGCGTTTATAATATTAGTAAGTATAAGGATTTATAAACCAATCCACCCTGTGGGTAAACTAGCATAGCCAATACTTTCATATTTTTATGTAATAACGCATTATTAAAGTAAATTGGAAAATATGGGGTGAATAAGGGTACTTTGAGTGCAAAAAAAAAGCTTGCGACTGTATCCTCAGGCATTGTGTGATCGTTTTAAGGGTTCCGTACCCGATGGGTGCCAACGGGGCCCTAATGAAGTTGAGAGTTGAAATTTTACTAATTAATACTTCTTGCTAGACTAGGAGTAAAAAAACATAGATGCATCCAGCTGCTTCTCTCCCCGAGCATGTCGTAAAAGTCGACTAGTAGATAATATTATCCTCCCCAACATGATGGACCATCTATATGGGCGATAGGCTGATCATCTGTCACCATGGTACACCATATCCACCTTGGGACTTTGAATCAGAAGTGGCTGTAAGTTTTCTTATGGTTACTTGTGGCTCTGCCCACCCCATTAGGGATACGGACGTGATAATAAACATACATACATTGAAATTTTCACTTATTGTGAATTTCAACTGCCGCTATAATAACAAATAATTAACATAAAATCTTCATCATCTTCCCGCCCTTATCCCACTCTAAGTGGGTTCGGCACAGCATGATCCTTGGATCATGCTGCAAGAGTTTTGGCTAAGGTGTTTTATGACCGGCCGCCTGCCTGACGTCAACCCTCCTTGGCAATACTTGCTTATTGTATCTCATCATGTTGGAGGATACTATCCCTTATAATTAAAGTAAAATAGAATACTTACATAAATAAAATGGGTCCGAAATGACGGCTGACAGAGGGAAGTGGAAGAAAACACATGTTGTGCCGACCCCACATTAATGGGATAAGGCCAGGAAGATGATGATGATGATGATGACTGTCCTAGATAGTGGGCGGAGTCCCTTATCAGTGGGTATAGGAACCTGTATAACCCTTAACAACGGGTAGCGAGACAGTTGCGACGTGCAAGGCTAATTCACATTCAACATCAAAGATAAACATAAGCGGAAGCAATGAGCGGACAGAGTTAACGCGGACGAGCGGATAAAGTAAGAAAGTAAGTTCGTATGAGCTAGTGGCCAACTCTTGTGACGGAGTTTTGACCCCGCGTAAAGGCCTCCGTCATGGCTTAGCGACTTAAAAGCCGGGACCGACAAATAATGTGCCCTTCGAAGCACGGAAGCGCTCAGCTCGTAATGCCACTTCCACCCATCCAAATTGTGACCGCGCACAACGTTGCTTAACTTTAACGATCGATAAAGAACGTCTAAGCAAGCTACGCTAACGAACGCTTTCAGACAGAAAAACATAGAATGCGTCCAGCTGGTTCTCTCCCCGAGCATGTCGTAAAAGTCGACTAAGGAATAGTATCCTCTCCAACATGATGGACCATCTACATATATGGGCGATGGGCTGATCATCATGGTTCACGATATCCATCTTGGGACTGTTGAATCAAGAGTAGCTGCAAGTTTTCTTATATTACTTGTGGATCTGCCCACCCCGGTAGGGATACTGGCCTGATATACAACAATGGGGTTAGTCTAAAACCTTATAATGAGCTCTTTTTTTTCTTTTTTATTCGAAAAAGGTCCGACCACACCTCACAACAAACTCACATCCGTTTACTCTGCATAATCAACAATTTGAGAGAGGGTTTACAAAATACCTCTAATTTACCTCCAATCCAAAGTATGCTCTATCACCATCGTTTATAATAGGATCAAATGGTTTAGAACTTAGAAGTCTAATCTTAGCTATTAACCATCTTGTCACTACAGTCTCCTGACCACAAAACAAAGGCCACTGGCCTTTGAATAATGAGTAAACATACTCTGATCGTATGCTGTGCTTTAAGAGGCCACCATAAGATCGCGTCTAGACCGATTTTGAATCGAATTGATATTGTATCGTGTCACGACTAGATAAAAGATATACGACGACCTCGGTGGCGTGGCGGGCGAGTGATCAGCTGTGACGCAAGATTCAGCAAATATTTCTTCCGGGTCTGGGTGTTGTAGTATTATGTATGTATGAATGTTCGTATGAGCTAGTGGCCTACTCTAGTGACGGAGTTTTTAGGAAGCCTAAAGGCCTCCGACATGACGGCCTCGGTAGCGTGGCGGGTGATTGCTCGGCAGAGACGCAAGAGGCGCGGGTTCGATTCCCGCTGCGGAAGAAATGTTTGCATGATGTGTGAATATTTCTTCCGGGTCTGGGTGTTGTGGTACCATGGTACTCGTAGTTTCTGATACCCACGACACGGAATCCTAGTGTGGGGTCAGGACTATGTATGTGACTGTTGGATGTTATTTATATTTTATTTACTTATTTTATGACTTAAAAGCCGGGACCGACTGTTTAACGTGCCCTCCGAAGCACGGAAGCGCTCAGCTCGTAATGCCACTTGCGGTCATCCATCCCAATTGTGATCGCACACATCGTTGCTTCACTTTAACGATCAATCAAGAACGCCTAAGCAAGCTACGCCACGAGCGCTTCGAAAAGCATATAAGTATTGTATCAGCCATCTGATGCCTGTAGTACAAGCTTTGCTTAGTTTGGGGCTAGATGGCGCTGTGTGAAATGTTCACAAATATTTATTTTATCTATTTATGTGTAACACGCGGCAGCCTAGTACACGTGCAAAGGCCTGCACGCTATTACCGAGGACGCGCTTGTTTGCCGTCTAAATTAGAGCTACTACCGCACGTTTAGAGATACGATTTAATTTTAATCTGTGCGACGAAATTACATTATGTACTTATACAACGTGTAACATAATGTCCCTATAAGCCCGAAACGGGGGTGTTCTATACGTCATTGCGAACAACGTTTGTTCAACGACTTTTAAAATTTCAAAGGTTTTCATTCATGAAATGTCTCTTAAACTTTGCTCCAATACGTAACTTGACACAACATGAGGCATCCCTATTTACAGCTGTTTTTTGACCTTTAAGTGTGAACTCTAGATGAAACAGGTAACAGAACAGACACCATTAGTAAAATGCCTACCTACTTACCTAATAACGAGGTGGCTTAATAAGTAATTTCTATTTTTTTTTGAAGGCCTAGTGGTACCTTGGTATTTATTGGTAATTAAAATGTAAGGTCACATCACGACTAAAATCCCTAGGCACCGTAAACATCCTTTCAGATCTCTTTGTTAAGTACCTAGTATAGGAGATAGGTACCTTACCTACTCAATTTTGTACCTACCTACTCGGGCCTTAAAGGTATCCTCAGTGGGTGCCAAGGAGTATGAGAGGATGTCTACCGTGCCTGAGGATAAAGCCGTGATACCTACTCAATTTTGTACCTACCTACTCGGGCCTTAAAAGCATCTTGAGTAGGTAACAAGAAGTATGAGAAGAGGTCTACCGTGCCTGAGGATAAAGCCGTGACCCTATTCCACTTTAGTTTTTCCAACGATGTATTATTCCAATATTCATTGGAGCATTTTTCAATGCAATTTTGTACCTACCTACTTGGGCACTAAAGTCAAAGGTTGTGACTTATCTGTCTTACTAATCTTCATTTTCATCGTGAACAGCCTATTTGTCATTGGTTGCATTGAAACAACAACAACAACTAGTGGGATGGCACCTCGCCCTAATTGGCTGTCGGTGCCTTTGCTAAATTCAAAATCCGCAACCGTCAACCGACACCGCACCGCAAGCGTTTGTTTAATAAAATCAAATTGGTTCCGTAGGTTTATTTGTTTTTTACTTTTCTTGATTGAACTACGTAATTGTTGGTAGGTTATTATGTAAGTAGGTAGGTACCTAGTAGCAAATGGGTATGGAGTACATGGTAGCATATTGGTATGAACCCCGCCTTCCCATCCTTAAGTCGTGAGTTCGAATCTATGGATTTTTCGATTCAAAATTTATGTGTGCAATATCAATGCTCTCAAACGGTGAAGGAAAACCTCGTGAGGAAACCAGGCATGTCATAGACGTGTGTCAAAGTGTACGAAAGGAACCTTCAAGGTGCACTCTAATCCTTCCACCACACTGGTTCAAAAGAGCTAGCGACACGGACACGACGACAGTAGTAGTAGTAGTAGTAGATGTATGGTGAAGTTTTTTTCCTTTTTTTTCCCAATCGGTATTTAGTGGGTTACCCCAGACAAGGAACCCTAAAAATTCGGCTTTCGGCAATAGGTACCTACTATTGGTCGCAAAACATCGGTTTTTATCAGTCGCAATTAGCATTCGTTCCTTGCAACAACTGCAACAAGCAATCTCTCGGTTCGCGTAACTAATTAACGTACGATACGATGTCGGCTTTGTACTCAAACGGTGAGTATTATGATATGGTGTTGTGTGTGTGTGTTGGAGCAGCACCAAATAATTAATAGCTTAGTAGCGGCGCTTCAGCTCTACAGAGAGCGTTATCCAGGGCGGCTATTGCCATCTTCTGGGATTGGTGAACCGTCTTCTCTCGACGGGATCTTTCCACCGGCGCACCAGTGAGGGAAGACCGGGAATTCGGTGGTGTGTTGTACCTACTTCCCTTTGATGGATACCGAGTACCTACTGTGTGTGTCAACAGTGATAAAATTCAGTGATAGGTAGGTATGATGATAGGTGCCTAACCTATCACCCTACCTAGTAGGTACCCCATTAGTACCTAGCTTACTAATAAAAAATGACAAAAATAATTTTGTGATTGTGAATGTGAATGTGTACCAGTAATACCAACCTAGGTACCTACATACCTACCTAATACCTACCATGTCAATTAGCCGTGTTCCGAGCCAACCAAGAAGAAGGGAGAAAAGGTATAACTTAACTTTTCCTGTACCTAGGTCCTTAGGTAACTACCTAGGTAGATGTAGGTAGGTAGTTGTTTTTTTATGTGTGAAAGATATCGTGATTTTAATCTTCGACTTTAATTTCTACGTAGAATTAAAAAAATTGCAAATTCTTACGAAAACTTTGGTGATTACACCTAGGTACTTTTTGAAACTTGCCGCGCGTTCAATTGTCTGCGTATGTGTGGGTCCGACGCGATAGGAGGGTGCGCGTGTGTTTGTTACCTACGCAAATGGTAAACAAACACATAGGGTTGTCACAAATTTCTCATGAAATAATTTGTTTTTAATTGTATTGGAATTTCAAATATGATGTATTGAACTTTTGCACACGTCAATGTATTCAAGTGCTCGGTCTGAATACACCCCTTTCGGGCTTATAGGGACATTATGTTACACGTTGTATAATGTACTGGGGTAATACCCGTGACTTTATCCGCATTGAGCTCTTTCTAACCGACTCCAATTAAAACGTTTTTGAATGTAATAAGTATTTATTTAAAAGGACAGAAAACTTGACTGCGTTAAATTTAGGTAGCACACTACAATCGTGTCACTAGTTCTTTCAAACCAGTGTGGTGAAAGGTGGATAGAGCAGGATAGAGTGGCCATCGATACTCTTTCGAATTAAAACATTAATGTCAGAAATGTAACAGAAATTACATTTTTCTCAATAGAGGAACGCTAGCACTTTCTTCGGGTTGACATTCTTACCCGCGGAACGGAGGAGGTATATGCGTTTAGCTTAAGAATTTATTTATTACATGCCGATGCGATGTTTTCTTTCACGATTTGAGCGTACTGTTGTAACTGAAGTCATCACCATTATACAGCGTCAGGAGGCAACTGGTATAGAGCGCATATAAATAAATAAATAATAAATACTTGTGGACATTTCGCACAGCGCCATCTAGCCCTAAACTAAGCAAAGCTTGTACTATGGGCACCAGATGGCTGATGGAATACTTATATACTTTTTTTATAAATACATACTTATACTACTGCACTACCCGGAAGAAATATTTGTAGAACATACAAACATTTCTCCCGTAGCGGGAATCAAACCCGCGCCTCTTGCGTCTCAGCCGAGCACTCGCCCGCCACGTCACCGATATCGGCATAATTTTTTCGAAAAAAAAAGTTCCATTGTTTTTTTCCGGATTTGAACCCATGACCTACCAGTGCTTTCGTGCCGCAAGCGGATGTTAGTAAGTCGTAACTCAAGGAAACCTACGTATTTTGTTATCTCTCTGTTTACAGAGTAGATAGAGAGGTCAATGTTTTCAAACAATTAGCTTCTACCCACAAGTTCCAAAAAAAACGGAGGCAGTTAATCACATCACGTGGCGTAGAGCCGCCCGGGGCAGGAACTAAATGAGATCAGTGGAGATAGAAGCGAAACTCGTAAAAGTAGAAGCCGCTAGCCGCTCGGGGCAAGAACTAAATGAGATGTGTTTGGAGATAGAAGTGAGACTCGTAAAAGTGAAGGATTTTGAACTCTGTCGCTAGGGACAGCTACTGTGTTATGTTAGCTCCTGAAATTGTTTATTATCATCATCAACCTGTAGTTATTTTATCATTATAATCATCAACCTAATAGCTGGACATAAGTCTCTCCCAAACGCCAATTCTTCAGATCTTCCTGTCCAGTTATTTCTAGTTACGAGTGCATTACGCAGATCGTGGCTCAATTTTGTAGAAGGGCGCCAAAAATAACATTAAATACTTGAATAACCCAAAAACTATCACAATAAAATCGTGTAATTTACCAGAATTAAGTAATAACAATAAGGTTATCAGATTTCATTAAAAATCATGCTCTTTTTGCTATCACGCAGCTGGAAAAAAATGGTGCACGCAGGCTAAAATTACAAATACAGTTTAAAAAGGAGTTTCGCTTCTATATTCGACTATTCGGTAATGTTTTCGCCCTCAGTTACTATAATTAGGTTGTATTAGGGTTCATAATTAAAAAATAAGATTAGCCTCAGACAAATTGTCGTGCGAATGAACGAACTCGGAATTAAACAATTGAGTGCTCTACAGAGGGTCTTCCAAGGTTTTATTTCCAACTTTTATGCCACAAATGGTCGAAGAGATGAATCCTCGAATCGACGACCTGAGGGCGGGTTCGATTCCTGCTGCGGAAGAAATGTTTGCATGTTCTGCAAATATTTGTTCCAGGTCTGGGTGTCGTGGTAGCATGGTACTCGTAGTTTCTGATACCCACGACACAGGGAATCCTAGTGTGGGGTCAGGACTATGTATGTGACTGTTGTCTGTTATTATTGTTTCAGTAGCCATGATGGTAGCCATTTATTTTCATAGTTTGTAAATGTTTTACATCTAGTATTAAAATAAACATAAAAACTTAAAAATAAGACCGGTCAAGTGAGAGTCAAATTCACACACGAAGGGTTCAGCTAAAGCTGACAGACGGACGGACGGACAGCGGAGGCTTAGTAATAGGGTCCCGTTGGCACCCTTCGGGTACGGAACCCTAAAAACTAGGGTACCGCCGACAGCAGGGCAGGACTCAAGCTCCGGAAGTCAGGGCTGGTTTTCAAACAACGGGGCGATGAGCTGATCACCTGTCACCATGGTTCTTATCTATCTCGGGACTTTTAATCAGGAGTAACTTCAAGTTTTCTTATGATTACTTGTTGCTCTGCCCACTCTTTTAGGGATACGGGCGTGATAATAGTATGTAGTTATTCAGGTATGATGTTATGTTTGCGAAAATGAAGAAATAAATACTTACATAATAGACGAATACTTCTGTGAGAAAAAATCTTACGTGTTTGATCTAAATAAATAGATTTGTTTATAAATAGTGATAGTAAGTAAAAAAAGCTGCTGGAAATAAAAAGCATAGAATACGTCCAGCTGATCTAGTATCCTCTCCAAAACGATGGACCATCTGTATACGATGGGCCGATTACCTGTCACCATTGTTCATAATCCATTTCGGGATTTTAAATCAGAAGCGGCTGCTTTCTTGTGTTTACTTGTGCCTCTGCCCACCCCATTGGGGATATGGGCGTGATATGTTTGTTTGTATGTAAAAGAGCTATCTAAAATTAATTAAATACCTACAATAGTCTTGTTAGAAGTCAATTCCTTTTCTAAGTGGAAGTATGGAAAAAAAATCTCATTATACTTACTGTAGCTAAATATCAACAAAAACATTTAACTTCACTACCAAGAGAGACAGGGAGGATGGATACAATCACGCACAAAAGTGCTCATGGCAAATAATAAAAATGACAGTTCACGACTGCCAACTGCCGTTATAAGGATAATAACAATGGCATTCAACAAAAGACGCGACTACGATATCAGTATAATCGGCTATATTTTCGAGTTGAGTGCCTCGTTAACTGACAGTGGTTCTTAAGAGCTTTTATGCACTATTGTACATGGTTTCTTGTGGGGTTTGTCAAGGGTTTTGTGTCTGATAGAAATTGATGATAATTCTGCCATCAGTCTGCCATCTTTATTGTGACCAACAAATATGTTGTCTAGCTTGTTCAGTACCTACTCTTTTTGTTTTATATTGTTAAACCAGAAATGAAGCATTGAAAAATTCAATGATGCATTTTTTTAACTTTATTTTATTTGCTTTTGATTAATAAACATGATGTACAGTCAAAAGGTTCGTCATCTTGAGGTCGGTTTTCGCTTGCACAACAGCTTCCCGTTTGTGAAGGTAAAAAGTTGCCTCCTGACGCTGTATAAATCATCTACTATGTTGGTTAAAAGCCGTAGTGTAAGAATCAATTATGGTTTTAATTCAGTAAAACATACTATCCTGTACATATAATATCAACAACGAGAAATCATAAATTCGTTTCTGTTGGATATGCAAAGCCAAGATTGGTATTTTTACACCTCAAGGAAATAACATTTCTGCGTATTTGCTGAAGTAAATCCTTTAAGTAAATCAACATCTTCCAAAAGAACCAATTTTCAGATTTTTATATAAAGAAATCCTATAAAAACATTTCAGCTTCGTTATTTGGAATGTAGACGAAATGGGTGAAACATGACATAGTTGAAAAAAAATTTATTGGTTCTGTTGATTTAATTACGAGTATTGTTAAAACTTACCCCAGGCCTATTACGAGTACAACTTGCTCCAATAACGGGGCTAATTGTAACAGCTGACTTGTTTTGCGAAAATCTAATAACTATTTGGATTAAAACTTATACGCATACGTTAGTATCAGCTATAAGACCTACTAGTTTTCATGAAAAAAATAGTGAATATTTTTTTTAAATAATAGCGTTTTTCCAATACAATGTTTCAACACGCCCCCTCCTCCCTGAATAGATTATTTATACTCGTATACAGCGTCAGGAGGCAACTTATTGCCTACCAACGATATACAGTACTACTCGATACCTGTGCCAACAGTTTAGTCGGCTTTATCTAAAAGAAAGACACCATGTCTTCACCACGTTTGGAGCTGAATAAGTCGAGAATTCTCTCACGTTTTATTTCACCATTTGAGAAACTTGAAAATATACAGAAATACAGAACTATTTATCGAGTAAATAACAAATAACAAGCATTGCGAAAAATAAAACTAAGTTTAAGAAAATAACAAAATTGTATCTACTTATACTCAAGAACTTTTACATAAGGCATTCCTTGAGGTCATTGTCACAGTAAATATCCTGAAGAATCTGTTAGAAGCTTAAAAGGATTCTAAAAGAGGACCCTACGATAGGTATCCAGTAATATAATTTATTTTAGGCAGAGCGAAGACTATCTTACTCAACTCATATTATATACCTACATACATAGATATTATCACGCCCGCTGGTATCCCTAATGGGATGGGCAGAGTCACAAAACTTGCAGCCAATTTGTATTATGTACCTGTAATACATTATACTAAAACACATTAACATACAACACAAAGTTATTTGTTTGTTCTGCAAATATTTCTAACGGGTCGTCGTAACCCGCTAGAAATATTTGCAGAACATACAAAAAACTCTTCCGTAGCGGGAATCGAACCCGCGCCGAAATATATAGTGTCTACAGGTAGTCTGATTTAAGACCGTCTCTAATAATATACGCCTTAGGTACACGAAAAACCGATACGTCTGCTAAGGGAAACGTCAGGGAAGATAGATAGCTTCGTCGGTTCTATTATGTGTCCGCGAGTTTAGCCAGGGCTTATCTGCTAATAAAAATGGTGACCTCGGTGGCGTAGCGAGTACTCGGCTGAGACGCAAGAGGTTCGATTCCCGCTCCGGGAGAAATGTTTGTATGTTCTGCAAATATTTCTTCCGGATCCGGGTGTTGTAGTATGTATTTACAATAAAGATGTATTTACAAAACGTTTCTCCCGCAGCGGGAATCGAACCTGCGCCTCTTGCGTCTCAGTCGAGCACTCGCCCGCCAAGCCACCGAGGTTGTCAAAGTAAAAGTTTGGGGCTTGATGGCGCTGTGTAAAATGTCCGCAAATATTTATTTATTTATTATTTTTTATAAAAACTGGTCTAGCGCTAGTCAAATTCGCTCTCGCAAGGTTTCATACCATCGTACATGTACTTAATAAAATATATTCATGTATGGGGGTCCCTTTGTTTATTATTTGTTATTATAGCGGCAATAGAAATACATTCTGTGAAAATTTCATCTCTCTACCTCTTACGGTTTATGAGATACAGCCCGCTGACAGACGGACGGACGGCGAAGGCTTAGTAATAGGGTCCCGT
This sequence comes from Scotopteryx bipunctaria, assembly GCA_949320045.1. Taxonomy (NCBI): domain Eukaryota; kingdom Metazoa; phylum Arthropoda; class Insecta; order Lepidoptera; family Geometridae; genus Scotopteryx; species Scotopteryx bipunctaria. The sequence goes on along the minus strand of OX439464.1, from coordinate 1,296,097 downwards.
TGGCACCCTTCGGGTACGGTACCCTAAATTATTTAGTACCATAGACGGCCTTATCGCTCAAAATTGATAACGTTTTGAAATAGCACTTTGATCCACATGTCACTGTAACCAGTATTTCATGGATATGTAATAAATAGGTACACTTGATTTGACCTGTCGACAGATCATTACAGCCTCTTTGTACTGCTAAAAACCTATAATTGAGGTGGCACTTAATTTTAATTTAATTTTGTCATATTGCATGCAATGGTGTTCACTTTGTTGGTGCAACTAAATAAATAAATAAATAAAAAATCTGTACCACACTGCCCTCCTAGTGAGGAACACAGTAACTATTTCAAACATGTTTTGATACGCGAGTGAGCGATAGCGAACAGAATGTTGTGTTTTGTCTTTTGAATGTTGTCTTACTTTAACTAATTTTTCTCAAAAATATTAGTTACTGCGTTATGTATGTATGTTCGTATGCTATACCAACTCTAGTGACGGAGTTTTTAGGCCGCCTAAAGGCCTCCGTCATGGCTTAACGACTTAAAAGCCGTGACCGACAATTTAACGCGCCCTCCGAAGCACGGAAGCGCTCAGCTCGTAATGCTACTTGCGTTCTTCACTAGGAGGGCAGCACAGAGCTCCAAACATTCAGACATATAAACAACTAGCTACCGCCTGCGGCTTCGCTCGCGTGGTACCCGGATAAAGCCGCCGTAGGTGCAAAAAAAATGTGTTCATTTACGACATCACATTAGAAACCTCTAAAATTATCAGTGTTTCTCTACTATATTATGCATTTATTATACATGTAAACCTTCCTCTTGAATCACTCTAACTATTAAAAAAAACGCATCAAAATCCGTTGCGTAGTTATAAAGATCTAAGCATACATAGGGACAGATAGAGGGAAGCCACTTTGATTTATACTATGTAGTGATCTAGGTACATAGTAAGTTCCAACACATACAGAGGACATACCTATCGCGTGACACGGCGCCTTGACCGGCGCGTGCGCATGCCAAGTAGGCGAGGCCAGCCACAGAACTTTAGTAGTCTGTAGTCATCTCCGAAACTACAGTGTTTATACGAGTAGTTCGTGAGAATTCTAGATGGGCTGAGAAAATCTTACTTAAATTATAAAATGCTAATGTTTGTGAGGATATTTGGATGTTTGTGCCTCAATCACGCCTAAACGGCAGAACGGATTTGAATAAAACTTGCAATATACATAGTACATGTGCTGGATTAGCATAATAGACTATTTTTTATCCGGGTATATGCGAGCGAAGCCGTGGGCGGCAGCTAGTCCCGCCATAATTGCTTGCTTTAGAAAGAAAAAGATAAACGCTCATCATCTTCCTGCCCTTATCCCAGTATATTCTCTTCTTCCATTCCCTTCTGTCAGCCGTCACCTCTGTACTCTTTTACTATCTATAGTAGACGATATACAGCGTCAGGAGGCAAATTTTACCTCCACAAACAGGACGCGGTAGTGCTCGGAATGAATTAAGATGGAGTAGGCTTGTCCAGCATCTATTCCATCCTCACAGCTTAGTCGACCTTCCTCACGATGTTTTCCTTCACCGTTTGAGAGTAGTATGTTCTACTCTCAAACTTACCCTCATACACTCATTTCGTATGTTATTCATTCTAGTTACCCCTCACATCCATCTCAATCACGGACTCTTCTTTCATTTCCTTTGGTTGCCCAATACTCAGATCCACACAGTACGACAGTCTTTATGATCGTCTTGTATACTTTTCCCTGAATAAGAAAAAAACTCAAATAAAGATGAGACTGAATGAGAAACGGAAGCAGAGATTTAAAACATGCAAACATTTTGCTGGGTGTTGTATCAATGTAAACACGATTTTCGTAGTTTCAAATATCCACGACACAGGAAAATCTAACTCAACACATTATTTTTTCCAATTATCTAGTTACGGACGACGACAGACTGTTTTTTTTTAAATGCTGCTTTTCGATACAAAACACATTGCTAATAAAATTGTAAATAACGGTCCGTGTCGCGTCGTCAGGTTAGTAAAATATTGGAACCGGGTATAATAATAATATCATTTTGAACGTTTTAAATTTATGTTGAATTTACGCCTGTTCCTAACGCGATCAAACGTGAAAGATACGGACAAGAAACAATGCTAGGCTCTTTTTGTAGGAAACCGATCGCTTTAGAAATAATTTACAATCTTATTTATAAAATTAGTTGGAGCAGTATTTATTAAGCTGGGTCATCTACATAACAGCTCGCTCGCTTTTTTTTAAACACGACGGATCGGATAAGGTATACCTACGCCTAGAGGTTGCATGTTTATTTGTGAATTGTGTTTGTCTGTTACCATTTTCCTCAAAAACTATTAAACGCACGGAAGCGCTTAGCTCATGATGCCACTTGCGGTCACCCATCCAATTGTGACCGCGCACAACGTTGCTGAACTTTAACGATCAATCAAGAACGCCTAAGCAAGCTACGCCACGAGCGCTTTAGCTACGCTTCTTAACATTGACCGAGTAACACTATTCATTTCGGCTATTACCAATACCCTTCTTGTCAAAGACAAATTCCATGTCGCATAAATCAATACTTGTACGATTTGTGACGCGTCCTTGTCAGGCAAATTAATTTTACCATTAGGGACCTAAAACCACGACCCAGATGGAGGGACGAAATTTATGCCTGAAAGACTGGTCTACAGTAGTGTTGCTTATCGATAGACTATCGATAGTTTAGGCAAAACCAATAGAATCGATAGTTTATCGACAGTATCGCCACGTGTATTATCGATAGCACTATAATATGAGCAATAAATAAATAATAAATATCACCCAACAGTCACATACATAGTTCTGACCAAACACTAGGATTCCCTGTGTCGTCGCAATACTATTGATAATGGCAATACTATCGATAGTTTTACGTCCTAAACCTAAAACAATCGATACTATCTATCAATATTATACGGCCCCGACGATGGCGTGGCGGGCGGTTGCTCGGCAGAGACGCAAGAGGCGCGGGTTCGATTCCCGCTGCGGAAGAAATGTTTGCATGTTCAGCAAATATTTCTTCCGGGTCTGGGTGTTGTGGTACCTACTCGTAGTTTCTGATACCCACGACACAGGGAATCCTAGTGTGGGGTCAGAACTATGTATGTGACTGTTGGGTGTTATTTATTATTTATTTATCCATTGTTTTTGTCAGCAGATAAGTTAAACTTGGTAAAACATTTAACTTCTTTTTTCCAGGTACTACGCAAAGTAAGCCATGTGAGAAAGTAAATTATAATTTACCACAGAATACTCAAACGCATTTCAAAGTTGAACACGTCTCAAATGACGATTTTTTGACAGATTTAAATCAGAAACTGTCAAAAAACCGTGAGTTGAGACGTGCTCAACTCTGAGTCGCGTTTAAGTATTCGAGGGTTAGTGTCTTAAACTGGGTTTTACTGGATACTAGAATTAATATAACCACTAACTAGCTTTTCTGTGATACAACTGGTTCCTTCTTTTGAACCTTTGCTGTGAAGTGCGCCTCAAAGATGCTCCTTTTGTGCGTTTGACACGTGTTAACTGTGTGTAATTTGGTTTGTAGACATCTCGTGAATACAGAAAGGACGATACAGAAACGCACAGTAGTACCACATATATTGTGCGCCCCGGCAAACTTCGTGCTTTGTATGAATAAAATTTGTCCGAATATGCAACTAATAGTCAACTTGCTGCACATTACACAAATATTTGTTTTATTTATTACAATACCTGGGAGAAATATTTGTAGAACGAAAACAAAGACTTTGCGTTGAGACTGCGTCAGTTTCAAATCTTTTGCAGTCTCATCGTTTTACTTGTGTTTGTCTAACTTGTTCTGTTCTGGATAAATAATTTTTAATTAAAAAATAAATAAATAAAAAGAAAGAAAACCTGCTCCTCTTGCATCTTAGCCGAGCACTCGTCCGCCACGCCATCGAGGCCGTCAATACCCAGTTTATTGTGGTACCCTGCACATAACTGACACAGGGTTTCCCACTGTGGAGTCAGGATGTATGGATGTGACGGCCGTTATAATATATTCAGGGCACTGGGCCTAAAGCTGTAAAATTTCATTTACTTTCAGGCCGTGATATTGGTTAGCCGAAGGGTAGAAGCTTTTTATTTGAATTTTACGTTCGATTCTGTTTCGGGCAATAATTTATGTTTTGATTTTTGTGGCGGAACATCGAAGGCCCAGCACAGGTTTTTGGAGCTATCGCTCGCTAGCGAGTACGTCGCAATCTACTGCTAATTCTATTACTGTTGGAAAGCCCGTGACCTTTTTAGGGTTCCGTACCGGGGCCGAAAATTCCGACAATTCACGTGCCCTTCTGAAAACCGGAAGCGCTCAGCTCGTAATTCCACTTGCGGTCACCCATCCCAATTGTAACCGAGCACAACGATGCTTAAATTCCACGATCAATCAGGAACGTCTAAGCAAGCTACGCTACGAGCGCTTTGTACGTAATGTTCCTGGTATTGTTGAAAAATAAAAAATAGTTTATTACAGATATAAAAACAGGAGTGGTTGAAACTTGAGACTGCCTACTGCATTAGGGATACGGGCGTGATAATAATACGTATGTACAAAATCAAGCATTTTTTCTACTTTTAACTAAACTTTTTTTTTAGTTCGTTTGGTGAATGACTAGGTTTAATGAACATACGGAACTAGCCCAGAATAATAATAATAATAATAATAATAAATAACACCCAACAGTCACATACACAGTCCTGACCCCACACTAGGATTCCCTGTGTCGTGGGTATCAGAAACTACGAGTACCATGGTACCACAACACCCAGACCCGGAAGAAATATTTACAGAACATGCAAACATTTCTTCCGCAGCGGGAATCGAACCCGCGCCTCTTGCGTCTCTGCCGAGCAATCGCCCGCCACGCCACCGAGAATAGATTACCTAACTGGTACGATTTCTGGGCCAGTTTACCACTGTCATATACAATTACAATAATTATGGTGGTAAAGTAAATACAATCTATTGTTAGAACAAACCAGCGTAGCGTAAATAATCTATACTAATATTATAAATGCAAAAGTAACTCTGTCTGTTACCTTTTAAACCATAGCCGCCTGACAGACTAAAATATGCATAAGTATAATCCTAGCTCATCTTTGCATCTTGGGGAAGGACATAATTATGATACCTTTTGTGTAAAGTAAGTTCGTATGAGCTGTAATAATATAATAAGCAAGTATTCCCAAGGAGGGTTGACGTCAGGCAGGCGGCCGGTCATAAAACACCTTAGCCAAAACTTTTACAGCGTGATCCAAGGATCATGCTGTGCCGACCCCACATAGAGTGGGATAAGGACAGGAAGATGATGATGATGATGATGAAGTTCGTATGAGCTAGTGGCCAGCTCTTGTGACGGAGTTTTTAGGCCGCCTAAAGGCCTCCGCCATGGCTTACCGACAAGTTAACGTGCCCTCCGAAGCACGGAAGCGCTCAGCTCGTAATGCCACTTGCGGTCACCCGTCCCATTGTGAACGCGCACAATGTTAATGCAGACGAAGACACAGGCAACTAGGCAACAGCTAATCTCAAATATTAACACGGTCATCCTTACTAATATAATAAATGCGAAAGTTTGTATGTATGGATGTATGGATATTTGTTACTCATTCACGCAAAAACGGCTGAACGGATTTAAGTGAAACTTGGAATATTCATAGTACATGTACTGTATTAACATATAGGCTATTTTTTATCCGGGTACCACGCGAGCGAAGCCGCGGGCGGCAGCTAGTTTATAAAAAAATAGTTAATAAACGCATCTGAATCCAAAAGTCACAATCTTTGCTCTTTCCGTTGCCGTAAGTTTGCAACTAAAGTTTAATGAATTCCTACTAGTTATGTAATTTACAGAGGAGAATGGTGCAAGGCAAGGAAAATGGCGGCAAACTAACGACCTAGATAGCGGATTGGCTGGCTGAGCCACGAGAAGTGCGGTTTTGATGACCTACATAGTAACAGTAACAGTCACACACATAGTCCTGACCCCACACTAGGATTCCCTGTGTCGTGGATATCAGAAACTACAAGTACCATGGTACCACAACACCCAGACCCGGAAGAAATATTTACAGATCATGCAAACATTTCTTCCGCAGCGGGAATCGAACCCGCGCGTCTTGCGTCTCTGCCGAGCAATCGCCCGCCACGCCACCGAGGCCGTCATGTGTGCATGTTTTGCAATTATTTCTTCCGGGACCTCCTAATTCCTAATTGTGAACGGTAAACCATCTTGAGAGAATTTAATTTCTATCGTGCCTGACAACGAAGCCACCGAAAGACGCCATCCAGAACAACAATCCGTTATTTCATAACATAATAAGGATTTGAGTTTTCTAACCCAAAGAGGATGAAAAGAAGTGAAAACATTGGCAAGAAAAATCGTATTAGGCGAATGAAATCGCGAAAATCTCCGCGGTTCACTTTGAGTTCATATCACATCGATTCTTTGATCTACAAAGTCCTTCAATCTTATTAATATCCATGGGTACCTTCTACAAAAGCTTTTATAAAAAAATACTTCACCTTTGTTGGTCAACGCCGCAGGTGGTATTTATTTATTTATTTACAAAAACATCATCATTCATCATTTTCCTGTCCTTATCCCACTAGGTGGGGTCGGCACATGTTTTCCTCTTCCATCTTCTCCTATCACTCGTCATCTCAGTACTCACTCCTTTCATACGCATGTCCTCTTTCACACAATCCAATTTATTTACAATAACATAGTCATTTAAAATAATAAATTGGTTATTAGCGTTTTCAAACTTAAAACAAGTTTGTCTAATCACTAGGTGCTCGCTCGTTATAACAAAGCTTATTAGTAAACACTTAAAATAGTAATCAACAATTTAAAAAGTAATATAGAAGATCGCCTTCATTTTCACCATTATCATCATCAACTGCGAGGTTTTCTGCATTATTTACATGTAGAATTTTCCAAAAAAATGTTCGATTAGCGGGCATCAATGGGCACAAACTATCTATGATCTATTTCTATATTTCCATTTGATGTGAATTTCTTTCGTTTTTATGAATTTCATCTGCAAAAAACTCAGTTGTCTTGGCTGTGACATGTTTTGTACCCTATATCAAAGTCTCCCCCTTTTAACTTGGACAGCAGCAATATTAATAGCGTTTCTCCATGAAAAAAGCTCGAAATGCAGATATAATATCTTCCTGCTTACGCCCCGATATTACTTCATTCCACAAAACAGCAATCGGTTTCAGTATGTCTGTAAACTTGCTGAATCTGAATACCCAAAAATACAACTGAAGAGGGTAGTACAACTTCTGACTACTTAAAAACTATAGCGAAAGATTATAATTTCCCTAAGTAGCAGGGCAGTAAACTATTAAAATACTGCCCTTTGATCTAGTAAAGGCAGTAAATTATTATATACTTTCGCTAAACACAAGTAAAGTAACTAAAAAAACTAATTCAAAGGGCAGTAACAACGTCAGTTACTGCTCTTTATCGTAGTAATTTATACAAATTTCGTAGAGGATTGCTATGGAAAACAAGATTTTTTATTATTTTATTAGGACAAATGTGTACTTTTAAATTCTGAATATATATTTAAAACGAGAATATTTTCCTCAATTTATAGAGGTAACATTAAGGTAACTTGCATAGTATCTTTACAGACACGAAAAATCACGAAACTTTAACCGCCATTTTCTCAAAAACAAGTTCAGGGTACATACTGCCCTCTTGCTAACGAAGGCAGACATGTACTATGTATATTCCAAGTTTCAGTCAAATCCGTTCAGCCGTTTAGGCGTACAAACATACAAACATCCAAACATTCAAACATCCAAACGTCCTCACAAACTTTCACATTTATAAAACAAGTAAGATAATATAAAACACAGACATAAAGTAAGGACATGTACAAAGGCGAGCTTAACCCTACAATGAGTTTTCTTCCAGCAAACCTTTGGCTAGAGAGAGGTGGAATATGGACAGCGGGTACATGTACAAAACAAGATAAACATTTAAGTATAGCAGTGCATAATAACCGCTGCAAACTTAGAGCTCAGACCACATCTCCCTCGAGCAGTCTTTTTGTTTCCCCAACTCCAAAGCTTTGTTTTAATTGGTCCGTTATAAAACTCATCAACAAGTATAGGTACTTGTTCTGTTCCGGGAGCAAAATGAATTTTAGACAGGAATTTGGTTTTGGTGGTTTTTGGCCCACCTTACTTTATTACCTGTTTTAAATTCTAATTTGAATGCACGACATGACGGTTTCCTTACGATGTTTTCCTTTGCCGTTTGAGAGCAAAGTTCGAAAGCACGTGTCAAGTGAATGAGAGGTGCCTTTGAGGCGCACTTTCAATCCTTTCACCACACTGCTTCTAAAAAAACTAGTGACTCGATTAGAACTTAATAGTATTAATACTGAAACCATTTGTGAGTTGCGTACATTAAATGATAAAAAATAAATAAATAATAATAATTAAATATTTGAGGACATATCACATAGCACCATCTAGCCCCAAACTAACCAAAGCTTGTATTATGGGAACCAGACGGCTGATAGAAATCATTATATACTTTTTTTTGTAAATACATACTTATAATTACATAATCCCACAACACCCAGACCCGGAGGAAAACTTTGTAGAGCATGCAAACATTTCTGCCGTAGCGGGAATTGAACCCGCGCCTCTTGCGTCTTAGCCGAGCACTCGCCCGCCTCGCCACAGAGTTCGTCAAATAAAAAAATACAACAGGAAAGAATTTCTCAGAGAATTTTACATTGAAAGTTGAGATAAGTGGCACATAAATCACTCAATCCATAATGCCACTTAAGTCAACACATTAAAGCTCATTTTTAAAGTTGGTATAGCTGAAGGAACTGAAGGGGAAGTGGGACAAGTCAATAAGGTTTATGTTGGCATAACATTCGCATTTTATTATGCAACGAAAAAGGGTAGTTACTTTGTTATTAAAAGTTAGCAAGTTACCTTGGAGAGCACTATTATGTATGTATGTATGATGTATATACCTAAGTTAAGCAACGACGTGCGCGGTCACAATTGGGATGGGTGACTGCAAGTGGCATTACGAGCTGAGCGCTTCCGTGCTTCGGAGGGCACGTTAAATTGTCGGTACCGGCTTTTAAGTCGTTAAGCCATGACGGAGGCCTTTCGGCGGCCTAAAAACTCCGTCGCAAGAGTTGGCCACTAGCTCGTACGAACTTACTTACCACACTGATTCGAACTAGTGACACGACTAGATAAAGGTGCTTTCAGTATTTATACATACATACATTATCACGCCCGTATCCCTAATGGGGTGGGCAGAGCCACAAGTAAACATAAGAAAACTTGCAGCCACTTCTGATTTAATCCTAGGATGGATATGGTGAACCATGGTGACAGGTGAGAGGTCTACCCTTAGTCGACTTTTACGACATGCTCGGGGAGTGAAGCAGCTAGACGCATTTTATATTCTTTCTTTACTCCCAGTCCAGCAAGAAAAGTATTTATAAAAGTAAGCAGTATTTATAAAACCTTAATAAACTAAGTGATTCTATGAAGTAGCCATTTCTGGCGATGGAGTTTTCTGTTTAATAGCTAAAAGCAATTTTAGCCGACATCATGTCGCGCACTCTAAAGCACTAAAGTGCTTAGTTATGATACTGACTTTTCAGCAAAAGGTTGTTTATTCACCCTTTTTAAGTTCTTGCACTGGTGGTCTAGTTGGTAGTGACCTCGCCTTCCGATCCTAAGGTCGTGGTTTCAAACCCGGTCGTGTACCAATGGATTTTTCTATACGAAAAAATTATGTGCGCTAATACCAGTACTCTCAAACGGTGAAGGAAAACATCGTGAGGAAACCCGCGCCTTAGTCAGCTCCGCACGTATTGATCATATCTTTCCTGTGGACAAGGCCGACTAAACTGAGAGGATGGAATAGGTGCTGGGCAAGCCTTCCATCTCAATTCGTTTCGGGTACTACAGCGTCCGCGTTTGTGAAGATAAAAGTTACCTCCTGACGCTGTATACATCATCTACTATAGATGGTAAAAGGCCTTGCATTTTTTGCTCGTTGCAAGTTTCTTCCTGTCAATAAACTTTTGGCTTAAATGGAAATAACCTAATGTTTAAAATCAACACTGGTATAACCGTTCAGTGAGCCAACCCCCTAAAATCATAATCCCATCAAAATTGCCGAACACTTCGCCCATTTGAATGGTAATGCGGGAAGTTTGTCACGGGTCGGTAAATGATTTATGTCTTTCTGTAATACCCTGGCCGTCTGCCAATTGGAATTATAAATTATAATTTTACTAATGAAACACCTCGTGACTTTGCCGCTTTGAGTTTTTCTCACAAACTTCATGAAGAGATCCAATGACTCAAAAATAGAAAAAACAGAAAAGGATAATTTTGAACATTCTTCATCTTATGAACTTTGAAGAATACAATATTTGAACTAAGCATTTGAGTGTACAATATTGATAAAGACCCGGTTTCAGTTGGATTAAACATGATGGACGATATATGGCTATACCTAATAATCTTAATTATCAGTATTTAATGTTTTGTGGTATTTTTTCATGTTTTTCAATTGCCTAATTGTGTTTTTATTCACATTCTTCATTTCTCATTTCTATGTTATGTGTTACCTATGTGTGCTATTTTAGTAAATAAATGATAATGTCTATGTCTATTTGAATCGTCGACGCAGAGTGAAAGGGAAAAACCTGGAAAAACGGAAGGCTTGGTGACATTGACAGCTGACAAGCGGTGACACTGACAGATTCGCGCGGTAACATTCGGTCAGTAAATCAGTAACGTAAGAGTTTTATTATAAGTTTGTATTATTATTCTGCAAAACATTTTGATATTGACCTGGAATAAAGAAGCAATTTACGGCGAAACTTTTGCGATAAAAACGGAAGGCACGTAAAACGGAACGTATTTTATGGTGTTTTCGGTAGTTAAGTTTACTAGCTTACTCATATCGATAGAAAATCAAACAAATTGATCCCGGTTTCTTTTATGTAACCAGTAAATATACTTACTACAATACATTATCAACTTTATCGTCGGAGTTTTTCAAAACCCCAAGAGTTGATGTTTTCAGTCAGTAGGTTCTGTATTCGTCTATAGAAGATAAATAAGTAACACCCAACAGTCACATACATAGTCCTGACCCCACACTAGGATTCCCTGTGTCGTGGGTATCGGAAACTACGAGTACCATGGTACCACAACACCCAGACCCGGAAGAAATATTTACAGATCTTGCTAACATTTCTTCCACAGCGGGAATCAAACCCGCGCCTCTTGCGTCTCATGTCTCTGCCCACCCCATTAGGGATACGGGCGTGATAATATGTATATTATATTAAATTAATGTTCCTAAAATACCTTTTCTCACGGAGGGCAACATAAAACAATAGGTATGGCGGGGCGGTATCGAGTTAAATGTTTTGACAAGTAGGATAAATGAGGATAAATGGCTCCATTTTGTTCGCGTAGAATCGAAATGTTCATCATTAATAATATTATTAAACGTGAAAGTTTGTATGTATGGATGTTTATTACTCTTTCACGCTAAAACTACTGAATGGATTTTAATGAAACTTGGAATATATATAGTACCTACATGTGCTGCTTCTCTCCCCGAGCATGTCGTAAAAGTCGACTAAGGGATAGTATCCTCCAACATGATGAGATACAATAAGCAAGTATTCCCAAGGAGGGTTGACATCAGGCAGGCGGCCGGTCATAAAACACCTTAGCCAAAACTCTTACATCATGATCCAAAGATCATGCTGTGCCGACCCCACATAGAGTGGGATAAGGGTAGGAAGATGATGATGATGTGCTGAATTGCCATTGCTACTTTTTACCCGGGTACAACGCGAACGAAGCCGCGGGCGACAGATAGTATATTATAAATGCATTTGCAGAACAAGCAAACATTTATCCCGCAGTAGGAACCCGTGCCTCTTGCGTGTCAGCCGAGCACACACCCGCTACGCCGAGGCCGTCAAAGCTAATTAATTCAGTGAAACTCGTTTATAGGTTACTCTTGTGGAAAAGCACTTAGGGTAAGTGCAGAAAGTAAATCTGTATCAGTCAGTGGTCGGAAACTCCTTTGAAGCTAGATTTAGTATACCTTTGAAATAGATTTAAAAATAGTTCTTTTAGAGCTTAGACTACGGTGCTCTAGTGGTAACGGCCCCTTTTGGTCGCAGGTTCACATCCAGCGGCGCACCAATGGGTTTTCCTGTTCGAAAATGTTATTGCGTTACCAAGTACTCTTGGAAGACATCGCGAGGGAACCGGTATGTCGCAGAACCTAAAAAGTTCGAAAACATACATCATCATCATTTCCCTGCCCTTGTCCCACTTTATGTGGGGTCGGCACAACATGTATTTCGAAAACATACATACATACATAATTATCAAGCCTATCCCTAATGGGGTGGGCAGAGCGACAAGGTAAGAAAACTTGCAGCCACTTCTGATTTATTTCTAAGGTGGATATGAACCATGGTGACAGGTGATCAGCTCATCGCCCATATAGATGGTCCATCATGCTGGAGATGATAATATCTCCTTAGTCCCTCAGTTACTGCTCTTTCTAGGTCTTCGTGTCACTAGTTCTTCCGAACCAGTGTGGAGAAAGGATTTAAAGTACGCTTCAAAGGCGATGTTGTTACTTTTAGGACACGCTCGGGAAGCAGCTGGACGCATTCTATGCTTTGTCTTTACTTCCAGTCCAACAGAGAATTTTTTTATACCTTTTACGACTGAACGAAAATCACGATACCGACACAGTGAGATTTGAACATCAATTTCGAAGGTTTTCCAACTTTCACTGAGATATTAATAATACATCAAAAAGACCCAAAAAAATAGCAAATAAGATGAAATCGGTTTTTCGTCCCGTGGGAGTAAAAACTTTACCCATTAGGCACCTCACCAACATCCCTCGATGTATTGGGGAACAAATTTTGTTATCTGAAAAACGGCATACGTAAAAAGACGGAAAAAAACGTAGTACCTAACCTACCTACCAAAGTCTGAGCCAAATCTATTCAGCGGGTTCCATTAATGAGATACCGTAGATTGAAATTTGATTTTAAAAACGTTTGGAACTGTGTAACTTTAGAAAATATTTAATCAACATTTTAAAATCAAATAAGTAAAACAGTAATTATTACGGAATTCTGTTTTTAATCTCACCAACTTTTTTTGTTTTAATTTTAATCATTGTTTATGTAAGTTTCAAGTAATCTACTAACTTTCATCAAATTTATATAAATAATCTTGTAAATCAATTTCTTTTATCTATTTTTGATAAACCAACCTTTATTAACAGAAAGAAACTAACAACTATTACAAATATAATTTACAAAATACAAAAGAGACAGTCGGGCTATCTAAATGCCGTTGCAAACGGTCTATAGATTAATCGATTTTTGATTAATTTTATTCTTGTAAGTATTCACTTAATTGACTGTGGTTTGCGCCTATAACTGAGGTGGCACTTAATTTTAATTGAGTTTGGTCATATTGCATGGAACGGTGTTCACTTTGTTGGTGCAACTAAATAAATAAATAACCTTTGAGTCCACATTGATTTCGGGTGGCTTCTTTATAGGAAACTTCAACTGTGGGTATTCGTAAACTTTTGTAAATTGGATCAAAACATCGATAGATAGAAAATAGCTACCAATATGTTGGAAATACACGTAGTAAGTATCTCTACAACGAATATTTTGAGACTGCTCGCTAGCGACTTTATTTGCTGCTGTATGTTTTTTTGTTGAATATATAGATATTGTATTAGAGCACTGGTGGTCTAGTTGTGGCCTTCTGGTCCTAAGGTTGCGGGTTCAACCCGTCAAAAACAATGGATTTTCCAGTTCGAAAAAATTATAATTATGCGCTATACTAGTACTCTTAAACATCGTAAGGAAACCAGTGGCTTATTCAGCTCCACATGTGGAGGTATTAACCATGTCTTTCTGTAGACTGTAGTGTGTATCTACCTAATAAGGTTCATGAGACGCTGACGGACAGACGGACGGACGGACAGGGGAGGCTTAGTAATAGGGTCCCGTTGGCACCCTTCGGATGCGGAGCGCTAAAAAGTAAGCCTTTCCCATCTATCTATACTAGATGATTTATACAGCATCAGGAGGCAACTTTTCAGCGTCCCCTTATCTCAGCGTATATAAGTATTCTATCAGTCATTTGGTGCCCATAGTACAAGCTTTGCTTAGTATTGGGCTAGATGGCGCTGTGTTAAATGTTTCTTTAATAAAAAATAGTTTATTTTATAAACTCGTTTTTAGGATTGAAAGGCGGAATCACTACCACTAGACATTAAGTGCTCTCTAGCTAATTAAAATGTTAATCAATATATTCTATTGTTCCAGAAAATTGAATGCCACCACCGCGCCAGGGAAAATTACGCCAACTTAAAACGGTAAGTTTGTGTTTTGGATGCAGATCATTTGTTATTCTTTATTGTACATAATATAAAACACAGAAAACACAGACATAAAGTAAGGAATGCCACCACCGCGCCAGGGAAAATTACGCCAACTTAAAACGGTAAGTTTGTGTTTTGGATGCAGATCATTTGTTATTCTTTATTGTACATAATATAAAACACAGAAAACACAGACATAAAGTAAGGACATGTACAAAGGCGAGCTTAACCCTACAAAGAGTTTTCTTCCAGCAAACCTTTAGCTAGAGAGAGGTGGAATATAGATAGCGGGTAGATGTACAAAACAAGTGGTTAGTTGTTAGTGGCGTGTTATAAAACAAGAACTTTAAATTATCGCCATTCAACGTGGCAATGTAGCCAGCCTCTTGTATTCAGTATATTTATTCACATAGGATATGGTACGTTATACATTAGATTTTTTTTGTATATAAAAATGTTAACTGCACATCTTACTTGAGTATTATATATACTTGAATAATTTTACTTAATTATTGAAATTACAACTAATACAGTATTTACGATACTTAGACTTTCTTGATCGTTAAAATTAATCAACTTTGTGCGCGGTCACAGTTTGGATGGGGCAAGCGGCATTACAAGCTGAGCGCTTCCATGCTTTGGAGGGCACGTCAAATTGTCGGTCCCGGCTTCGGAGGCCTTTAGGCGGCCTAAAAATTCCGTCACAAGAGTTAGCCACTAGCTCATACGAACTTTCTTACTTATGTCTTAGTCTTTTTGTAGTGTGTTTATGTGCCAAATAAAGTTTATTCTATTCTATTCTACTAGGCAATCCTTTCACCACATTGGTTTGAAAGACCTATTGACACGATTAGCAGTAGTAGTATGAGAAAATTTGTGTCATATCTTCCACTCCCCCTCAAAATTGGAACTTTCATAACGGTAAAATAGCTACTGACTCAATTTCTAAAGCACCGTGACTACGGATTCCCTAGTCTTATAGATACGTGACGAATATCGATAAGAGAAGTGGTTTTTTTATCGATAAAATGATTATTCGGTTATTACTAGCTTTATTACTAGCTTGAGAGCACTGATGGTCTAGTTGGTAGTGGCCCCGCCTTCCAATCCTATTGACGTGGGCTCAAAACCGATCGTGTACCAATGGATTTTTCTGTGCGAAAAAAACGTGTACCTACACTATACCAGTTCTCTCAAACGGTAAAGAAAAAGATCTCGAGGAAACTCGCAGCTGATCACCTGTCACCATGGTTTATCATATCTATTTTAGGACTTTAAATCAGAAGTGGCTGCAAGTTTTCTTACGTTTACTTGTGGTTCTGCCCACCTCATCAGGGATACCTTAACAAGTTGCCTTCGTAAAACCTCATCGACATCGATGCATCATTTGCATATCGACATTTTCCCATCACTATCACACCGGATATCCGCATCATTGTTATGGAAATGATTATTGCAAAGATTTCTGTTTCGATGCGAAAGTAAACATTTTGTTTATTTGGCGATTTCTTTTATTTTTATCGTATCGGTTTAGGGGAACAAAAATATCAAATTGTTGTCGATTTGGTTTGCGTTAAGTTTTTTACAATATTCGAAGATTGAAGTGAATTGGTTTCCTGAAAAATGTTTTACCTACCTAATCAACTTAACATCTTAACTGGATGGGTGACCGGAAGTGCTTCGTCCGCTTAATTGATGGCGCTGTGTAAAATGTACACAAATAATTATTTGTCTGCTTGTCGTCCAACGTCCACAACGTTCAATAAAATGTAATATTAAAAAATAGTGTAATTTCGTATTTCCTTTCATAAAACTAAACATATCTATAGTACCTAGATGATTTTAAGGCCTATTACTATCTATAGCTAGTAGATGATTTATACAGCGTCAGGAGGCAACTTTTACCTTCACAAACGGGACGCTGTAGTGCCCGGGACGAATTAAATGGAGTAGGCTTGCCCAGCACCTATTCCATCCTCTCGGCTTAGTTGTCCACAGGAAAGACATAGTCAATACGTGCGGAGCTGACTAAGCCGCGGGTTTCCTCACGATGTTTTCCTCCGCCGTTTGAGAGAAATGGAATAGCGCACATAAATTTTTCTCACAGAAAAATCCATTGGTACACGACCGGATTTGGACCCACGTCCTTAGGATCGGAAGGCGGGGTCGCTACCAACTAGACCACCGGTGCACCTTTTATAAATTCCCTCGTAAATTATGAAGCACTACGCTCTCTTCAGATGTAAATAGGTACTCCAGGCTAAATGATCAGTAGCTCATTTACAGGCCGCGACTTCGCCCGGGGGTCCCGTTAGTACGATACGCACATAAAGTAGGGTTATGATTTCGACATGCGGGTCTGGCACAGCGCGATGGAAACAGATAGATCACTCGCGAAGTCTGTGGAAAAGTTTAAGCGTGAAAATTCAAACCTGTAGTCAAAACTGGCCAAGTGCGAGTCGAATTCGCAGACGAAGGGTCCCGTACCATCGTACATTTAATTTTTAATATGACTTACTATAATGTACTTTTTGTTTTAGTCTAAGTAAGTTTAAACCTGTCAATGTCCTGTCAATCCCTGTTATGTTGTCACATTTGAACCAGGACTTTCGTTTTATAATAAGGCAGTAAGTGTTTGTATTCGATTCCTTACGATTAGCAGACATTTTACATATCGTAGATAATCTATAATTACAGATTTCATTTACACATTCACTCCTTTAAAAACATTTTTAGGGTTCGGCCTGCCATTATCTGATACTATCTAACCAAGGTAATGGCAATTTTCTTCTTACATAAAGAGAATTTTTAATTTTCGTTTGTAATTACTACCGAATAATACAAATAAATATTTGTGGACATTTCACACAGCGCTATCTAGCCGCAAACTAAGCAAAGCCATATGGACACTAGATGGCTGATAGAATACTTATACACTTTTTTAATATATAATACTGCAGCACCCAGACATTTCTTCCGTGACGGGAATCAAACCCGCGCCTCTTGCGTCCCAGCCGAGCATTCGCCCGCCCCGCCACCGAGGTCGTCAATGTACCTATAGTACCTATCAGTGAGCGTGCTATTCAACATCAGACTGTGCTCAGATATTTTTAAGGCACATTTTTCGGGCCTGTCTCAGGAGGATTGCGAAAGACAAGATAAATAATAGTGAACTTGTGAAGGTGGAGAGGTAGCTAGTGATTTCGGGCCTATTTGAAGAGAGACAGTGTTCAGGCATGTTTGAAGAGGAGAAAAAGTATTTGCAATGATAAAATTGAGATATCAATGAAAGTTTCTAGTTTAGAATAAAATTATAACAACGTTCCTATTTCCATATACAGATTATTATTCACTAACGGGGCGGGCAGAGCCACAAGTAATTACAAGAACACTTGCAGCCACTCCTGATCCAAGAGTCCCAAGATGGATATGGTGAACCATGGTGACAGGTGATCAGCCCATCGCCCGTATAGATGGTCCATCATGTTGGAGAAGATACTATCCCTTAGTCGACTCTTACGACATGCTCGGGGTGAAAAGCAGCTGGACGCATTCTATGTTTTTTCTTTGGACGACCTCGATGGCGTTGCGGGCGAGTGCTTGGCTGAGACACAAGAGGCGCGGGTTCGATTCCCGCTGCGGAAGAAATGTTTGTAGGCTCTGCAAATATTTCTTCCGGGTCTGGGTGTTGTAGTATTATGTATTGTAAGTATGTATTTACAAAAAAATATATATAAGTATTCTATCAGCCATCTAGTTCCTATAGTGCAAGCTTTGCTTAGTTTGGGGCTAGATGGCGCTGTGTGAAATGTCCATAAATATTTTTTTTTTCTTTACTCCCAGTCCAGCAGCGAAGTTACAGTACATCAGTTCAGGATCATATGACCTCGGTGGCGTAACGGGCGAGTGCTCAGCTGAGGCGCAAGAGATACGAATTCGATTCCCGCTACGGGAGAAATGTTTGTATACTCTACAAATATTTTTTCCTGGTCTGGGTATTGTAGTGATTACAAAATTTTGTGATTTTTAATTAAAATTTTATCGTAGATATAAAAATAATTAAATATAATGTCTGTATTTAATGACCGACCTCAATAAATAAGGGCTGTTATTATTATTAATTCAGTCAAAATTCCGTAACCCTTTGGGTCATTAAATTCGCTTTAAGTCTGACCGCGACTTACATAAATAAAATTATTTAGATGAAAGTACCTATTATAGATCTTTGCTTACAAAATTAAGTGCCTAATATCAGGTTTAGGAGCCTTCTACCATGTCCCATTGCTGGACAAAGTCCTCCCACCATTCTATATACAGGATGAAATCGATATGGATGGTTCCGTATCCGTAATAGGCTACTTTTAAATTTGCATAATTTCAATAAAAATAAAAAATACAATTGATTTTATTGTTACAAACGATGCAGATAACGTTAATGTATTCAGGTAAATTTAAGAGAGCTACTACCAACTAAGCTATAAGCAACAAAAAAACAATCGGTGCACGGATTCGAACCTAGGATCGGAAGGAATAGAATCTACTAGGCCACTTAGTGCTCTCGTAAACTTAAGCTCGCTTTTGACGATAATATTTTATTAAAGCTAAAATATATTCTTTCATAACTGCGAAGTACCGGTCTTCAGAACCCTAATGTCGCATCTTATCTCATGTTTAATTTAAAGTACACTCGCCCACGGAATTCACCTATATTTTGACACTAAAGTACTTTACACTCTGTACCATCATCATCATCTTCCTGCCCTCATCTCACTCTATGTGGGGTCGGCACAGCATGATCCTTGGATCGTGTTAATAGATAGATTATTTCTTTGGCACACAAGACACGGAACAGACAGAATGACAGAAACAATAAAAGAAAAAAAAGAAGCACATAATATAGGTAGTAGAAATAAGAACGTAGGAAGATATTTTATTATCCTGTTTTGATATGATGATGGTACTTTGAGATGACTGTACGAGAGAAAAACTGGTGACAATGAGTGTCTGGGCGTTCTCTTAGCGCTGTAAATATAAAGGTGGTTCCACTAAAGATGGTTCACACATTTCTCCTGCCGCGGGAATCGAATCCGCACCTCTTGTGTCTCAGCCGGACACTATCTCGACTACAAGATCGTCAAGTTAGTTTAGTTGGCAATCAAACTTACGAAATACGGTATCTAGTTTCATCAAAATACGTGACAACGTGGTAGCCATAGCAGCCCAGCCTGATCCTAAGGTCGTGGGTTCAAATCCGGTCGTGCACCAATGGATTCTTCTGTTCGAAAAATCTTGCACTACCAGTATCTAGTCTCAACCGGTGAAGTAAAACATCGTGAGGAAACTGTAGTAAAATTAATGTTGAGGTGACTGTACTGAGTTTAAATTTAGGTACAAAAATATATTTTCCTTACGGTCACTGGTGGCCATGAGTAGGTATTAAGGCATTCTCGTAACAAAATCCTACTTCCTACTAATATTACGCGAAAGTTTGTAAGTATGGATGTATGGATATTTGTTACTCTTTCACGCCTAAACGGCTGAACGGATTTGAATGAAACTTGAAATATACAGTACATGTATGCTGGATACCTTACTTCTCTGCTGGACTGGGAGTAAAGAAAAAACATAGAATGCGTCCAGCTGCTTCTCTCCCCGAGCATGTCGTAAAAGTCGACTAAGGGATAGTATCCTCCAACATGATGAGATACAATAAGCAAATATTCCCAAGGAGGGTTGACGTCAGGCAGGCGGCCGGTCATAAAACACCTTAGCCAAAACTCTTACAGCATGATCCAAGGTTCATGCTGTGCCGACCCCTAGAGTGGGATAAGAGCAGGAAGATGATGAGATGATGATGTATGCTGGATTACCTTAAAGGCTATTTTTTATTCGGGTACCACGCGAGCGAAGCCGCGGGCGGCAGCTAGTGAAAAATAAAGGTGGTTTTGACTGTTCGAGCTTAATTGCTTTGTTCGTAAATTTATTTGTTTAGGAAATCGGAGGGATCATTGTGAATTGTTGAATATTTATGTTCGTATAAGCGGCCAAGCGTAGAAGATACTGGCGAGAAACCATGCTTGGAGGATTTTATTCTACGTACCTTGAAATATGTATTTACATAACTATTTTGTACCTAAGTATACTAAAAGTAAGTTCGTATGAGCTAGTGGCCAACTCCTTTGACGGAGTTTTTAGGCCGCCTAAAGGCCTCCGTAGTGGCTTAACGTCTTAAAAGCCAAGTACGGAAGCGCTCAGCTCGTCATGCCACTTGTGGTCACCCATCTCAATTGTGACGAACATAGAAATCCCATTTTGTATGTTCGTATGGTACTTATTTTGTGCCTGAAATAAACGAATTCTATTTATTTATTTATTATAGAACATATTTGCAAGGGCGAGTGCTGACGACCTCGGTGGTGTGGCGGACGAGTGCTCGGCTGAGACACGCAAGAGTTGCGGGTTCGATTCCCGCTACGGGAGAAATGTTTGTATGTTCTGCAAATATTTCTCCCGGATCTTGGTGTTGTAGTATTACTCGTATAAGTATGAATATTTACAAAATAAAGTAGGTATATAAGTATTTTATCAGCCATTTGGTGCCCATAGTACAAGGTTTGCTTAGTTTGGGGCTAGATGGCGCTGTGTCAAATGTCCACAAACATTTCGTTCCAGTCGTAGAACAACGACGGTTCTGATAAAGTCAAGTATAATTTTCACTTCTCTTGCTCAAAAGTCCGTCATTGTAGCGTAACAGGGCGGGGATAAAATAGCGTATTTGTCTCTAGAGGAAAAAGTAATATTTATTTTTGTCTGTTACCGACGAGCCAAAAAAAAACGAAAGAGTCTTTATTCATTAGTAGAATAATCATTAATATAGACTCGACTTATTACTTCACTTCGATCCTGTTTCATAAAAAAAGAACATTTTATTTTTGAAAATGGAATTAAAACCGACGATCTCTTTGGTAGAATGCGTACATGGCGTTGCGGCTACAGAACAAATTAAAAAAAAGGCATTGGCGCGAAATCTTTGGATTTTTTCACTAATTACAAATTGAATAATGTGTGACCGTATTTAATATGGCGTGGTCACTACAACCAGAGCATTCAAATCATAACATTGGTTCTAAAGAACTAGTGACGCGAGTTATGACTTTGGCTATTAACTTTGACACGGAAAGTTAACGACGCCATTAAAAATAGTGTTACTAAAAGGCAGTATTTGCAGCGGACTAAATGTTTATCGTCTGAAGAAATAACTAACTTGAATCTCTACTTTGGAACAAACTATCTTAGCGGGACACACGGACAGAAAGTTACAGCGGCTATTCTGTGAGAGATTATCTGACACCGTAAAATCGTAAATACTGTTAGATGATAATCTGGCGAGATAGAACAAATAATTTCATTTATTCATTCATTTATTCATTTAAACTTACATTCTATCTTAACAGGCTAACCTAATGCAATAGTGTAGCTTTCAATTTTAATTATAATAAATTCATCTATAATTAAATAAAATAAAAAATAATGTCAAATTAAATACAAACTAATGTCAAATTACTTACAATAACATAAAATAAATAATGTAGCATTTGCTTGATCAAATAAGTGTAATAAAATAAAAAAATAAATGTAATCATTAATTGATTAAATTTGTACATAATAATGTACTTAGTGTATAATAACTGAGAAACTGCTTGTGACTCTGCCCACCCCGTTAATGATACGGGCGTGATAATATGTACCTATGTAAAGTATTTAATAAGAGGACAGTGTGTCTCAAATTGACTTCCGGACTCATTGCTTACTTCACTATGTTGAAACTTATTTTTATTTAAGTTTGTACTGTTAATAAGGGTAGGTATACAGAGTGAAATTTGATCGGATCTTAGCCGGTTCGATTCCCAGGTATGGCAAGTGTATTTTCAAAAATCTACAAATGCAGTTGTACTACTTTTTAACAAGAAATAAAACAATAATGAAAAACCCATGACGATAAAAATGTTATGTCAATGTCTATAAAAAAATGAGTTATTTAATTTTGCAATAGAAGTGGGTTTTTAATAAAATAGTGTAGAAAACACTTATTGGCATTTTTTTTAGGAAAATTATTGAAGAATGCCACCCACTAGGCCAAACTAAGGCACCGTCATACCCGTTTCAATTTCCTTATCTGCAGATAGATAGATAGATAGAAAATTCTTTATTGCACAAGAAATAATATGTACATAGGCGAACTTAATGCTAATTAGCATTTTCTTCCAGCTAACCTTTGTGAAATTTGGAGAACAAACAGAGGTAGTGCTTTAGAGACTAAAATAGAGTAACTAATAAAATATTACATATACATAATCTGCAGCAAGTAAGGCTGTATGCACACTGCGTTAAATCACGATCGGAGACGGTAAATCTTCCTCTTGTAGATAAAGTGAGTACGTGCGTCGCAACCTAACATAGATAGCGCGTACTAATTTTACCTGTGCTGCCATCTAGTACGAAACTTTGTGACGATGTTTGGATGTTTGTGCCTCAATCACGCCTAAACAGCTGAACGGATCTGAACGAAACTTGGAATATACATAGTACATGTACTGGATTAACATATAGGCTATTTTTTATCCGGGTACCACGCGAGCGAAGCCGCGGGCGGCAGCTAGTACATTATAAACCTTCCTCTTTAATCACAGAAAACATTTAAGCCCGTAGCCAGAAAAATGTCCGGTCCTGTTAAAAGTATTCCGCAATATACGGACTACACAATTTAGTACTTTTAATTAAGTTTCCAAAACTATTACTAACTTACTGTCTCCCTGATAAATAGGAACTCGTTAAAATTTTACTTTAAATCTTTTTAAGAGGGTGCTCCAGTCTGGCATGTTGAAAAATAACTCAAAATTTAAGTAGGGTCAACAATGAGACGTCCAACTTTTAACCATACTTTGGCCGATGAAGGATATGGAGTACTCATTGCTGACTGACAAATCACTCTCACTCAACTGACAATCAACGCAAGGACTAAACGATTTCGAAAGTCCCAGAAAACCCTCTAGGGCTAGGGGTAAAATGAAGTTTAAGTAATAAAAACTAAATAGAACAAAGTCGCGAGGCGTTCCACTAGTCTTGAAACTTTGACTGGAAATTTATAGTACAAAATAAATGAACACATGTTTCAGGGTCTTTCAAAATAACCCTCAAAAAGGGGCAAAATGGAGTGCCAAAGTTTGTATAGGAACTTTCTAACGAGAGTTGCGAATAGCTTGAAATTATTGATACTTAGAATTATAAAATAATGTACACATGTTTCTAGTTATTTTAAAACAACCCAAAAAAGGGTAAAAGTTATTATGGGAACTTTATAATGGCCGATACGATTTACTTGATATTTCGTCTGGAAGTACGAAATAATAAACATAGACATGCATATCAAGGGTTTTCAAAATATTGTTCCAAAAGGGGGCAAAAAGGTGCCTATAACTTTTTCGCTCGAAACATGGTTAGAATAGGTACATGAAATAGTAAATCAATGGACATGTTTTATTAACCGTATTATTTTCACTTTAGGAACCAAAGTAAAAAAATATATTTCATTTTCTTTTTGAATAAACACGTACATCATTTTCGTACAACAGAGTTAGTTCTACATCGATTTTGGTGAGCAAATCCTATGGCACGCTCTTAGAAGGAGCACTTCTTCTTTTTGAAAGGAATACAGGATGAAATATTTTTAAAGTTTTTCTAAAGTTCACGCCAGTAATAGAACTTTTAAAGTGCCGATGCTGGAAAACTTAAATGAATAGTCATTTTTAGGGTTCTGTATGCGAAGGGTGCCAACGGTACCCTATTACTCAGCCACCGCTGTCCGTCTGTTAGTGCGTCCGTTCGTCCGTCAGTCAGCGGGCTATCTCATGAAATAAGTACAGAGTTGAAATTTTCATAGTGTTTATTTCTATTGCCGCCGTAACAACAAAATAAAAACAAAATTAAATAAAAAAATAGAAACATTTTTAATGTAGGTACGATAAGATGGTACGGAACCCTTCGCATGCGAATTTCACTCGCACTTGACCGGTTTTATTTTAAATTTGCGGTGAAATTAGTAGAAGTTGAGTTTGCATAATTACTTTTAGAAAAACAAAAAAAATGACTTCTTTGAGAAGTTATGTCTGAACTCCTGGTAGTTACTATTAAACTTTTATAACTTTGTAAGTTGTTGCCTAGTGGGAGCAGACTTTCGAAATCCACGGGTTCGAATCCACTTTATTGGCCATGCACTTTATTTCGAAATCATTTGAATAACTAGAAATACAGAAGCGATACCCCCGAATACTCAAACGCGTCTCAGAGTTGAGCAGACAGATTTTCATCAAAAACTGTCAAAAAAAACCGTGATTTGAGACGTGCTCAACTCTGAGTCGCGTTTGAGTATTCTGGGGTTAGTGACGTAACGTCAATGTCATTAAATTGACAGCGTCAAACCGCAAGATGAAACTAAACATAAATAAATAGTAGATACCTATAATGTAATCAGTGCCAGACGAAGGCCATTTGTCTGGATAGATGTTTTATAAATAGGTGTGAATGATTCCACTATATTATTCGTTAGAGTGGAAATTTCAGGGATGGAGTGGTATGAACTATAATAAAGAAAAGTGTTTAAAAAAAGCTTACTACAAAATATCCGATTATATATTAGATTATATATCCGATTATATATGAAACCAAGGCTAAATACAGCTATAACTGACATATTCACTAGTTCTGACGACCTCTGTGGCGTGCGGCGAGTGCTCGGCTGAGACGCAAGAGGCGCGGGTTCGATCCCCGCTACGGGAGAAATGTTTGTATGTTCTGCAAATATTTATTCCGGGTCGGGGCGTTGTAGGATTATGTATTATAAGTATGCATTTACGAAAAAAAAAAGTATATAAGTATTCTATCAGCCTTCTAGTTCTCATAGTAGGTACAAGCTTTGCTTAGTTTGGGACGCTGTGTGAAATGTCCACATATATTTATATATTTGTCGCATCCGGTCATGAATATCGCTCGAAAACGAAACGCAAGCGCCCTCTGACGTGCGCTTTGACAAAGTCGAGGTGTCATCGCTCATCGGATAGACAGTCAGTCTTAGCCCGATCGCCAACGAGTGAAGACCTCTCGGAACTGTCCTCACGTTTTGTTAATAGAGCTAATGTTGTAATAATTTGTAACAGTGACTTTAGTTAGTTTGATTATACGGTGTCTCGAACAATACCTAACTTTATTATTCTCACGAATACCTACACGCCGCCCACAGTATGTCTGATGATAGCTCGCGGAATCCTGACGAGCCGACATATTTATATTTCTATAGTCCGGTGTTTCTACTCCAAGACTTCGTTAATAAAAATGTTTATTTTATCCGATGTTATTTGCCACCAGACGGAGCGAAGTTAGTATACAATATTCATTAAATTTAAATTACTAATAAATGTTTGATGGTAGTTTGAATATTTCAGAGGTTATTAAACTTTTAGGAATAAAATCATGCCGTCGAGTATCTCCATTAGGTTTTATTTTAGGAATTATATTTTATTTAGTAGTTTTTTTTATGTTTAAGTCACAAAATTACACTAACACCTGTGTTTTATACCTACTACACTACAAAATAATCAAATGAATGTTTATTTGCAAATTCCCTCGAACTAAACTGCTGAACCGATTTTGATGAAAGGTATTTCGTTAGATTTGTCTTTATTTCGCGAGTGTCACTGGGTAAATTAATACTATAAGTAACCAAAATAGCGGATTAAGCCTATCGAGTTTCTTTAAACCTTTCTTTACTCCCAGTCTAGCTTCTCTGCTGGACTGGGAGTAAAGAAAAAAACATAGAATGCGTCCAGCTGCTTCTCTCCCCGAGCATATCATAAAAGTCAACTAAGGGATAGTATCCTCCAACATGATGAGATACAATAAGCAAGTATTCCCAAGGAGGGTTGACGTCAGGCAGGCGGCCGGTCATAAAACACCTTAGTCAAAACTCTTACAGCATCCAGGGATCATGCTGTGCCGACCCCACATAGAGTGGGATAAGGGCAGGAAGATGATGATGATGATGAGTATCAAAATTAAGGTTTTTTGCAGGTAATTTGGAACGAGAAATGATACAAAACCGATTCCAAACTTTTGGTGTGAGGAACTCCCTAGTTCTCGCAGTGAGTTTGAGATTTTTTTTTAATAAATACTTGATTATTTAGGTGATGTAGCATTTAAATTGAAACTGAATTGCAAAGGCTCTCGGCTAGTGGGCATGGAGCCAACATTCCGTGCCGTCTAGACAGTCGGATATCTCATAACCATTTCACAGTTTCTAACGGTTATTTACACTTGCCCACTTACCTATACCAAATACCCACTTTAGTAAAGATAGATTATAACCATTAACTAATAAAAACCGGTCAAGTTCGAGTTGAACTCGCACACAAAAGGTTCCGTGCCAGTACATGTACTTTTAAATAAGTATGACTTGTACTTTGCATTTATTTATGTAAAATAATTATTTTTTCTTATATTTTTTTCTACAGTGCACTGCCTCCACTTTTTCTCCAAACTACACAAAGGTTAGCTGGAAGAAAATGCTAATTAGCATTAAGTTCGCCTATGTACATGTTTTCTTGTGTGCAATAAAGAATTTTCTATCTATCTATCTATCTACTTTGACGTCAAAAAAAATTGTTATGGCGGCAATATAAATACAGTCCAGCACAGTCAGTCACATACTTTTTTATACCTATTCCAAGTTTGATTTAAATCCCTAAAAAGTAAATGCGGACAAAGTCGCGGCTATTTCACTATTTTACTTATAAAAGTAGAGAGAAGTCGTCAAAGTAGGTCACTGAACTACTACTTTTATATACTGGTAGACGCATACTTCTTTGTTACAAACTCCAATTCCTGTTAGAGTCACTTAAGCTATAGTTTCTTAGGTAAGCATTAAAACTCTGTATGTTTCCTGTTTAGGAAAATATTGCTTAAATGCAAGTAAACTTAAGTAAAACCAAAATAATGTCAATTGCAAAAGAACAAGCTCTCTTGTGGTAGAGAGTTTGTGTGGGTGTATGTGATGGAAGTATGGGCAGTACTGATCCTTTGAGCCAAATATGTGCCAGTTCTTGGATCACGCTTCGACCAGTCACCATTTTTATGTACGAAAGTAATAACATAACCTGTTAACACACATCTGTCAACAGAACAAGAAATTTTTGACAGCTGTTGTGTCCATAAACTCATTAATTTAGACTTTGACAATGACAATTATTAATTGATCGAAAAAATTGTTTGTTTCCACAAAGTTATATATTTTACATGCATAAAATCACGCCTGTTTCAAAAAGGGGTAGGCAGAGATCATGGATATCCATTTGCTACGATCCTGACATACTTATTTTGCTTTATTCACTCTCATCATGCATGCTCGTCGGTTTAAGGTACTATTGAGCTGGCCCTTTTCCAAAACGTCGCCAATTTGGTCCAGGTACGTGCGTCGAGGTCTTCCCCTTCCAACGGTATCATTCACACTCGCCTCATACACCTGTCTCGTTAATCGTCTTTCATTCATATATTTTTAAATGGTAATTTATTTAAATGTACTGATTTTTTTGATGAATTTGGGACGATTTTTTGATGAAAAACTGAATATTAATTCAGCAATATAAAGGTACTCGTAGGTATTTGGGTCATGTCATTAAAATCTGAAATAAAATTCTGGTTTTTGAATATTTTACTTAACCTTATAACGCTGTCAAATAAATAATATGACTGTGTACAGTCACACAAAAAAACTCTAGAAGGCTCGTAAAAAGATTGAACGATGATGATACGAAGAAGCTGGACGCATTCTATATAATTTTCTTTACTCCCAAAAAAGTATTTGTATTACTTGACGCTCTCGGTGACTTGGCAGGCGAGTCCTCGACTGAGACGCAAGATGCGCAAATGCGGGTTCGATTACCGCAGCGGGAGAAATGTTTGTATTTGTGTTGTAATTATCTATTTACAAAAAACAAAAAGTGTTTAGGTATTCTATCAGCCATCTGGTTCCTATAATAATAGCTTTGCTCAGTTTGTAGCTAGATAGCGCTATGTGAAATGTATACTAATATTTAGTTATTTATTATATCCTATTTCAATTTATTTTTTAAATAACACCCAACAATCACGTACATAGTCCTGAGCCCACACTAGGATTCCCTGTGTCGTGGGTATCAGAAACTATGAATACCATGGTACCACATCACCCAGACCCGAAAGAAATATTTGCAGAACATTCAACATTTCTTCCGCAGCGGGAATCGAGCCCGCGCCTATACACGTCTCGGCCGAGCAATCGCCCGCCACGCCACCGAGGCCGTCGTTTGAATAGATATTTTTGAAGTCGACTGTACTACACAAATCGAATTGAAGATCTTCTTAAAATTCCATCACAATTCCGGCGTCTCTCTTAAAAAATATTATCTCTGAAGGCCGCGGTGCGAGTAAATTGAATTTATGGAGCATGATTGTTCCATTAGAGAAATTACTCTTTTACGAAGGCTAGCGGTAGACGTCAGCACTATTTACTTCGTTTAACTTTCTAGAACTATTTAGATAGGTCATAACAGAATAGCAAATCAACTTCGTCTTTTCACCTAAATTCACGGCGCAGTTCAATCGTGTGAATTAGTTTGTTTTAAATTTGTGATTTTCATATGTAGGTATGTTACTTTTAAGACATAATATATTTCTATGGGCCGTAGAATAAGTTTATAACGCTGTAACTTTTCTAATGTTGCCTGAAATAAAGTTATTATTATGATTATAAATTCCACGCAGTCAGGTTTTTTCAGTCATGTCCTGTCCATCCAAATGTTGCCTGGAAGAGATCGCTCTTAGCGATAAGGCCGCCCATTGTAATACTCATTATTATGTTAAGTGCCTATTTTTTTTTTATTTTAATTTTATTTGATGTGTTTTACAATAAAGTTAATTATATTGCGAGGTATTGTATTGTTTTTGGTTCTTTTTAATAAATACTTGTTTTTACGATTATTATAACGCTAATTTATATTTTCTTAAATCATAAATCTGATGAGATCTCTTTTAAAGCACAAAAAATGTTCTCTAATTGAAGATCAAATTTCCGTTACAGCTAATTTTTTCCATTACTGTAATTCAGAGCGCAAAATATTTTCTTAATTATAAATTAATTCGTTTCAATAAAATTCCTTGAAATGGAAAATATTATAAATATTTGAGAAAGGAAGGGAATTGGTAATCTGTCTCTAGAATCAAAGGTTTACTGAAAAAACTCTTTGTAGAATTAAGTGCTTCTCTGTATTTATTCATGAAAATTACGTGTTTTTATATTTTCTTTAATTAAATATTAGCTACCTAGTTTTTGTTGCTTTATTAGGGTTGCCCGAATGTACTTAATGTGCTTATTTTTAGGGTACGCGTACTCGAAGTATACCAATGGGACCCTATTACTAAGCCTACACTTTCTATCCGTCCGTCCGTCTGTCAGCGGTCTGTATCTCATGAACCTAATAGGTAGAGAGTTGAAATTTTCACAGAATATGTATTTCTATTTGCCGCTATAACAACTAAAAAAACCATAAAAGGAGGCCCCATACGAGAAAAACAAAATGTTCGTTATCGATCATCGAAGTTAAGCAACACTAGGCGTGGTCAGTAATTGGATGGGTCGAGTGACTTTTTGCACATTTTTTTGTGTAGCCTACATAAACATAAGAAAACTTGCATCCACTTCTGATTTAGTCCTAAGATGAATATGGTGAACCGTGGTGACAGGTGATCAGCCCATCGCCCATATTGCGGTCCATCGTTTTGGAGAAGATCCTATAATATTATATACCCTTACTCGCCTTTTACGACATGCTCGGAGAGAGAAGCAGCTGGACGCATTCTATGCTTTTTCTTTACTTCCAGTCCAGCAGAGAAGTAAAATATTAGTAGGATTACTTTATTTTACTAACAGGGGATTGCAATATCTTTTGTCTAAAATATATGTTTCCAGCAGACAACATCGTTGATGTGCTAATTCATCAGTCAGTTGAGTGTAAGAATCGGGCATAAGAACGTCGAGCAACAAAAAATATATTTTTCCTGCAAAAGAAATAATAAAAATAAATGTAGAAGTAATTGACGATAAAAACAGTTCTGTTCTCGTCAGGCTCTCGAGCTGGCTTTCGTCTGGCGGCCCTGTATAGAGCCTCTTCATATTGCCACAGAATAAGAAGACAAATATGAGAATTTATCGAAAAGACCTATTTGTTTTCATCTGTTTCGTGAAACACTCGTGGCGTAGCTTGCTTAGGCGTTCTTGATTGATCGTTAAAGTTAAGCAAAGATATGCGTGGTTACAAATCGGGATGGGTGACCGCAAGTGGCATTACGAGCTGAGCGCTTCCGTTCTTCGGAGGGCACGTTAAACAGTCGGTCTCGGCTTTAAAGTCATCAAGTCATGACGGAGGCCTTTAGGTGGCCTAAAAACTCCGTCACTAGAGTTGGCCACTAGCACATACGAACATACATAATAATCTGTTTCGTCCAACAACTGGGTCTCCCCCATTAATATATAAACATTCCTCGCGATATTCCTAAGATTTCTCTCACCACACTGTTATAATATCCATTTATTATCTCCACTATTATATCTCCATACATAATTAAAACAAACTTAACTCTAAACAAG
The DNA here is from genome assembly GCA_949320045.1 of Scotopteryx bipunctaria. Taxonomy (NCBI): domain Eukaryota; kingdom Metazoa; phylum Arthropoda; class Insecta; order Lepidoptera; family Geometridae; genus Scotopteryx; species Scotopteryx bipunctaria. The sequence goes on along the minus strand of OX439464.1, from coordinate 1,264,818 downwards.
TCAAAAATAGGAACTAAATGTGACAGATGAAATAATAAAATAGCGAATTTACAAAATGTCAAAAATTTTTTGATTAAAGATCAGATATATGAAAATAATAATAATAAATGACAATTTACAAAATGATTGTAAACTAATGTACAGTAGTACCACATATATTGTGCGCCTCAGTAAACTTCGTGCTTTGTATGAAAACCGAATTTGTCTGAATACGCAACTAAAATAATAACTCTAACCCTTTATAAATATATCTGCATAATTATTGTAACATCTCTATAATATAACATTATCATCGTCGCGTTCAAACGAAAATTGCCGAAGCGCGCAATATTTGTGGTACCACTGTACTGTTTGAATGGAAAATTAAAATATCTTTCAATAGATATTATAAAGGTTCGCCTACGTATAACATTACACTGTGCCCTCAAAGTGTAGCTCGGTTCGCGTGTGTGAAGTGGCCATTACCGTCTTACTGAACTATTGCGTTGCGTCTTTGTCTTAGCAAGTGCAGCTCCAGAATTACACGTCTCACGTGTACGAGTCACAAGTAGCACCTATTTGATAAATAAATAAATAACACCCAACAGTCATATAGTCCTGACCCCACACTAGGATTCCCTGTGTCGTGAGTATCAGAAACTATCAGAACGGATTTGAATGACGCTTGGTATATACGTAATACGTGTGCTGGAGCAATATTATAGGTTACTTTTTATCCGGGCACAACGCGAGCGAAGCCGCGGGTGGCAGCTAGTTTACCATATAATCTACTCGTAACATAATAATGCATTTGATCATTTATTAGGTAGGTACATACTTAAAATACACATTAAAAACATACACTTCACGTAACGAGCAACGCGTGACCTGACACGTGAATACACAATCGCAGAATACTCTGACTGGTCCATGGCATAGAAGGTAACGGTCCGTTTGAAGTCATATTTAACTATATTAAACCAGTATTTTAAGTCTTTCTGTTTGTATCTTTTGAAAATATTCTTTGAACCTCAGAAATATCTTGAATGTTGTGCCTTTTTATGACTTCTTAAAAGATAATATTATACAAGCACAAGACTAATCAAACTAAATAGGTATTTTTAGGGTTCCGTACCCGAAGGGTGCTAACGGGTCTTTCGACAGTTTACAATCTCGCGAGATAGATATTATTATAATCCTATTAATAATAATAATGATCTAACAGTAACTATTTACAATTTCATATGATATTAACATCGAGTTAAATGCTCGATGGATATTAATTATCATGTTTTTGAACTTTTAGGTTCTAACCCTCGAATACTCAAACGCATCTCAAAGTTGAGCACGTCTCAAATAACGATATTTTTTTTGACAGATTTTCATCAGAAACTGTCAAAAAACCGTGAGTTGAGACGTGCTCGACTCTGAGTCGCGTTTGAGTAGGTATTCGGGGGTAAGACTTGCCGATTTCCTTACGATGTTTTCCTTCACCGTTTGAGAGTACTGGTATGCAGGAAGAGCACTGGTGGTATAATAGTGGTAGCTGCACCGTCTTCCGATCCTAAGGTCGTGGCTTCAAATCCCAATCGTGCACTAATGGATTTTTTTGTTTAAAAATTAATTTGCGCTATACCAGTACTATCTATCTAGTCGTGTCACTATAGTTCTTTCGAAAAGGATTTAAAGTGCGCTTCAAAAAGTGCTCTTTTTGTGTATACCAGTACTTAAGTGTTCAAGGGTTTACAACCACTAGGTACTTGATTCGTTCCCAGCCTAAAGAAAATAACTTTAAAATTTTATCTTTTGTTTCAGGTTACGAGCTCCAAACATCCAGTTTAAAATGTAAAATGTCGTTAAGAAAATTAAATCCTTGTTTAACTTAAACTTAACCCCGGAGTTTAATTGAATAAATAAAATTTTAGCTTTTCGCGTCAGTTATCAAAGAGTTTTGTTTTGTTTGTAAATTAAATTGATTGTTCGATGTTAAGTGACTTGAGTGTTTTGAGATAACTTGGTGCTTACACAAAAATAGCTTTGGAACTTTGTCTTATAAATAACTTTGGATGAAAACATAGAAATAGTGAAAGTGAAGTGTTTTTACTCTTGTGCAAAAGTACGAAGTGTCAGTGATCAATGTAGTGACATTGACAGGCGCGTCGGTCACTTGATGTGATTGAATTTGTGATGACATTTCAGATTTTGACAGAAAGTGTGAAGTGACAGTGACAGTGAAGTGACATTGACAGTGCGCGCTGGTCACTTGATGGTCGAGCCACAGTCACGAATGCTCGCTAGCGGGCCATCTGGCCGGCAGGTCAATGACATCGCCGGCACTACTTGTGCTGTTTTTGGCACAGGGTAAGTTTCTTTGTAAATTAATAGACTAATGACTTTACCATTAAAACTATAGCCCTTTTCAACTAGCATGTGTAGGGTGTCAGCAGAGTAAATAATTAAATAGGTAATTAATAGAAATACATTTATTAACAGAAAGAAACTTACAACTGGTACAAGTATATACAAATGTAATTTACATAACACAAAAAAACTGTCGGGCTATCTAAAAATCATTGCAAACGGTCTTATAGATAGTTCACCTGATCCAGATCAACAGAAGGTGGATTCCACCTTCTGTTGATCTGGATCAGGTGACCAGGTGACCAGGTGGACCAGGTGCTTTCACCTGGTGGAAGCGTGCCCAAAACGCTGGCCGCATTGCAACGGGGCTCCTGGAGCTCTTGGATCATGAATCGACTCAACCAGACGTCCTGAAATATATTTGAAAACGCGGTGGGCAATGTGCCCCACGGATCTAGGGTCTCTACCCCTAAAGCCTCAACATAAGGCCCGTCGGTAATTTAAATAACTGAAAAAAAAACAGACAAATAGCTAGACATATACCTACGAATCTGAAAGCGTCACATGAGACACTGACCTGTAAAATAGATTATCAGTGTCCCATTCGAAAGATCTGGTGGTCTAGTGGTAGCGGAACCGCCTTCCCATCCTAAGGTCGTGGTTTCAAATCAGGTCGTGAGCCAATGAATTCTTCTGTTCGAAAAATTGCATGTGTATAGTACTCCCAAACGGAAGACATCGTGAGGAAACCGGCGTGTCATAGAACCTAATAAATTTGAAAGCATGTATCAAGTGCACGAAAGGATGCCTTTGTTGCGCTTCAAATCTTCTCAGTTCGATAGAACTAGCAACAAAATAGTGTCCCACTTCACGGCTAGTAGAAAAGTTATATAAGGAAAACTGTTGAAATTGAAGGTAAAGTTGTTTGGGAACATTAAAAAAGGTATCCCTAAAAGTATATTAGGTTAGGTCGGAGTAAAGTAAGATAAACTCGTTGACAATGGATGAAAGCATGTTTGTATAAAAGCACAAACTTTTATGCTTGTAATAGCGTGTGTAAAAAAGTGAAGGCTTAATTAACTTACCTACTACTTTTTTACATCATACTAATATTATAAAGAGGAAAGATTTTTTTGTTTGTTTGTAACGAATAGGCAACGAAACTACTGGACCGATTTCAAAAATTCTTTCACCAATAGAAAGCTACATTATCAGGGACTATTATAGGCTATAATATATTTTCAAAAAAGTTAGGGATCCGTAAGAAAATTGCAATATTGTAACCCAAGGTAGAAAACCCAAAATAGTTTTTGGTGTGCGCTGCGAAAACTATTGATTATAGAACAAAATAATGTACTACACGCGTACAAAGTCGCGATGATAATGTGAAAGAATTTTTGAAATCGGTCCAGTAGTTTCGGAGCCTATTCGTTACAAACAAACAAAGAACCAAAAAATCTTTCCTCTTTATAATATTAGTACTTATGTTTAATGTCTGTAACCTTAGCTGACAGGAGACACCGCGTTCAAGCTCTTGGTACTAATCAGTGCAACATATTCCACTGCACGTTGCCGTCTCCTGGGCATCTGCAGTGCAGTCTGAAGCCCTGATCTTGTCAATAACGGCCGTCACATAGTTCTGACCCCACACTAGGAAGCCCTGTGTTAGGTCGTATTTAAGAAATAATTAAGTACGTCCAGGTGGGCAGAGCCACAAGTAATCATAAGAAAACTTGCAGCCAATCCTGGTTATGGTAGTATCGTGGGATTACAACATCAGAACCAGAAAAAGTATATCCAAAATATTTCTACTTAGGTCCTTTCTGCCAACTTAATTCATGAAGGATTATCTGTGTGAAGATTTATCATCATCATCATCTTCGTGCCCTTATCCCATTCTATGTGGGTTTGGCTTTTGGAGTTTGTAGAGTTTTGGCTAAGGTGTTTTATGTTTTATGACCGGCCGCCTGCCTGACGTCAACCCTCCTTGGGAATACTTGCGTATTGTATCGCATCATGTAGGAGAGGATACTATCCCTTAAAGATTCTGTGTGAAGATTTATCTGTAATTTACTTATCTTACATAAACGATGATAAAAACTATCATCGTTTATGTAAGTACTTTGTTGTGTTTTTGTTAATATAATATTATTTAAATAACGTTTTTAACCCTCGACTTGAACTTGTTATGTCACTAGTTTTATTCGAACTAATGTGGTGAAGGATTTAAAGTGCGCCTCAAAGGCTCCTTTCGTGCATTTGACACATGTTTTTCAAAGTTAATACCGTTTGCGTGTACAAGAAGAGTATTAGATATTAATGTGGAAGGATATGTGGGTAGAGGTAGGCCAAAGAAAAGATGGACTGGTGTTAAAGATGAAATGAGTAAAAAAGAAGTGTTAAGATGAAGAAGAACTGATGTTGTGCCGACCCCACATAAAGTGGGAAAAGGTAATGGAAATATTGATGTAAGAATGTAGTGATAACGACCGTTTTATAGCGGTGACTGTCTCCTGAGTAGCACTGGACCGAGTAAATAAGCGTAAATCAATCCCTTCCGTGACGTCGTCGCTTCCACGCAGTGACGCCGATAAATCAGTAACATGGCGTCACTGAGAAACAGAGAATTTAAAATGTGACCTGAATATTCAATTTTTCAATAATTAATCTTATCTTGGACATGTGCCAAGAGCAGTGTCTCTGACCTGGTGATAAAAATATTGTTGTAACACTTATCTTGTTTCTGCTTCCAAAATCATCTCATCATCTTCCTGCTCTTATCCCACTCTATGTGGGGTCGGCACAGCATGTTCCTTGGATCATGCTGTAAGAGTTTTGGCTAAAGTGTTTTATGACCGGCCGCCTGCCTGACGTCAACCCTCCTTGGGAATACTTGCTTATTGTATCTCATCATGTTGGAGGATACTATCCCTTAGTCGACTTTTACGACATGCTCGGTAAGTAAGAGAAGCAGCTGGACGCATTCTATGTTTTTTCTTTACTCCCAGTCCAGCAGAGAAGTAATTTCTACTTCCAAAATGTTGACATAAAATAAAACCAAACATAGTTTTGACCCCACACTAGGATTCCCTGTGTCGTGGGTATCAGAAACTACGAGTACCATGGTACCACAACACTCAAGACTAGAAAGAAATATTTGCAGAACATACAATTTCTCCCGCAATTTAATCGAACACGCGCCTCTTGGGTCAGCCGAACATTTACCCGCTACGCCACTGGGGCAGTCAAATCACAAATGTTAACATGAAACGGACTTGTATCTGAATATCTCTAGACGCCATCAATGATCTCTAAAAGACAGATCTGTGCGGATCACGATTGAGTATAATACGAGTATTTTATTTTTAGGGTACCGTACCTAAAGGGTGTCAACGGGACCGTATTACTAAACCTCCGCTGTCCGTCCATCCGTCCGTCTGTCCATTTACCAACTGGCTGTATCTCATGAAACGTAATAGATAGAGAGTTGAAATTTTCAAAGTGTGTCCACTATAACAACAAATAACAAAAATAAAATGGAATAAAAAGTGGGCCCATATAAAAACATCTATGTACATGTACGATGTGCGGAACCCTTCATGTGCGAATTCAACTCGCACTTGACCGGTTCTTTAAAGTCTTTTAAAAAGGAAAACTTACTACTTTCGACTGTTTCCAAAATTGGCAATAAATAACAGTAAATAACACACAAAGAACACTTCAACTCCAGTGTTCCGTATATTTATATCAAGCTAGCTTTTCCTAATATACCGTTACCGTTATTTTCTGATCGTTATCCTGTTAATATTATAAATGCGAAAGTTTGTGAGGGTGTAAGGATGTGTGGATGTGTGGATGTGTGAATGGGATTTGAATGAAACTTGGAATATACGTAGTACGTGGTACTGGATAACATATAGGCTATATATCCGGGTACCACGCGACCGAAGCCGTGGGCGGTACCTAATACATTTATAATATTTCCGAGCATCGAGCATTGCAACGTAGTTCCGGCGTTCTTACATAGAGGGAGCTAGCATCGACTTCTTTTAATGTTTAGTTCCGTTGATTTCCGCAATGCAATTTGTGAAATTGTCTCTAGTAATTCCCATGCGTGTTGGCGTAAATTTTGTGATGAAAACTGAAATCAGCGCGGTTGCCAGCTAAGCCTTAATCTTAGAAACTCACAACTCAGTAAGGACCAAAATCTCACTTGCCGCCAAAAAATTATCCTTCATTTCATCACGCACGGTTGCGCGCGAAAATTGTATTTTATATGCGGTACAAGTACTAAAATAGGGTTGTCTATGCAATGATTTTACATTTGATTAATATTTGTAGGTATTTATTTTACACTAGCTGCCGGCCGCGGCTTCGCTCGCATGGTACCCAGATGAAATATTGCCTATATGTTAATCCAGCATATGTGCTATGTATATTCCAAGTTTCATTAAAACCCATTCAGTAGTTTTTGCGTGAAAGAGTAACAAACAAACATTCATACACACAAACTTTCGCGTTTATAATTTATTATCATTTTACATAATTAGCCAAAATTATTACAGCATGATCCAAGGAACATGCTGTGCCGACTCACCAATAGAAAAGGATGAGGGCAGGAAGATAATGATTAATATTATGTCAAAAATGACCTGTGACGACCTCGGGCGCGGGTTCGATTCCCGCTACCCGCTAGTTTCTGATACCCACGACACAGGGAATCCTAGTGTGGGGTCAGGATTATGTATGTGACCGTTGGGTGTTATTTAATTTAATTCAATTTAAAATAAAAATATTAGCAGGATAAGGGTTTATAGGAGAGGACAGAAGAAGTGATAATCTACACCTATCCACACTGATGGGCGATGGATTGCTGTGCTTACGTTCCGTGCACAGGCTTTACTATGAGTTCCAGACTTCTCACTAGCATCTAGAATTTAATCAGAATACCAAATCGTATCTTACTTCTCCTATATACTTTCTGCTTTATTCTTTATTGTACATAATATAAAACACAGACATAAAGTAAGGACATGTACAAAGGCGAGCTCAACCCTACAAAGAGTTTTCTTCCAGCAGACCTTTAGCTAGAGAGAGGTTCCTCTCAGCTGGACTGGGAGTGAAGAAAAAACAGAATCCGTCCAACTGCTTCCCTCCTGCATAGATAATTAAATTAAATTCTCATTTGTACGTACGAGTAGTTCCTATTATTAGTTTTATAAAAATGTCTTCTTATTTTTCTTAATTTCATTCAGTTTACTAGATATTTTTTCTTATTTTCTTTTGTTAAATTGTACCTAAGGTGAGCCTTCTTATTAAGTACTTCTTAGGTACATAAAACTTGTTCTCTACATAAGTACATAAAAGTTTGTTCTATAAATAAATAAAATTCTATTCTATTCTATTCTGTCGTAAAAGTCGACTAAGGGATAGCATCCTCCCCAGCATGATGGACCTTTAGGGGCGATGGGCTGATAACCTGTCACTCCTCTTGAATCAGGAGTAAGAAAATAAACTTTAAATTAAATCAAATCCATCAATTATGCATTCTTTGGACCATTAAGCTAGTATTTGATAAGATACTACCTATTGAAAAAGATTTCAGCCAAAGCAACATAATGTAGGTACCTACATACGGGATTCTTTAAACGGTCATATATTTTTTTATTTGTGAATGGATTTGATAAAACAAATGTTTCTGATTTGATAAAAAATGTCTATTCTATATGTTAATCCAGGCTTACCACAACACATCAGTGAAAACCGCGTTAAATCGGTTTAGCCATTTCGGAGTTAAGCTTGCACAAACGCATCGACAGACATACAGATAATCATTGGTATGCGTTCTATTGCGTAGATGCCCTTGAAAATAGTTTTCCTCAAATATCTTCCAAAAACAGACATCGATCAGTTAGTTTTATTATAAGTATAGAGATAAGGTTTTTAGATTTGTTATTGATAATTATTTTTATATTAAAACTGCAGTCGCTAGCGAGTATTTACGGAGAACCGATGGTAAAACTAGAGAATCCAAGTGATGTTGCCCACTTGCTAGATTTATGGCTACAATGGTATTCAATTAAACTTTGTTGCATTCTGTCTCGGACTTTCTAGAATCTAGAGTTTGGAACATTTCTAGAGACACTGGCTTGACCAGTGTGCTGAAAGACGTGGAAAGAAGTCTAAAACAAAGATGCTAGTCTTTCTACAACAAAATAATAAATAAATAAATATTTGTGGTCATTTCACACAGCGCCATCTAGCTCCAAACTAAGCAAAGCTTGTACTATGGGAACCAGATGGCTGATAGAATACTTATTTTTTTTTGTAAATACATACTTATAATACATAATACTACAACATCCAGACCCGGGGGAAATATTTGCAGAACATACAAACATTTCTCCCGTAGCGGGAATCGAACCCGCGCCACTTGTGTCTCAGCCGAGCACACGCCCGCCACGCCACCGAGGTCGTCAACCTATCTATCTAGTTCTTTTAAATCAGTGTGGTGAAACCAGTGCTCTTGGAAATTCTAATGGCAAGACATTTTATTTTAAAATAACTTTTATTGTTATTTCATTTTGTTAATGGTCACAAGCTGAGCGCTTCCGTGCTTCGGAGGGCACGCTAAATTGTCGGTCCCGGCTTTTAAATCGTTAAGCCATGACGGAGGCCTTTAGGCGGCCTAAAAACTTTGTCACTAGAGTTGGCCACTAGCTCATACGAACTTAATTTTTAGTGTGTTTAGTTGAACTATATTTATTTAAAACCTCGTTGAGTGACAACCCTAACACCGGTCTATATTTTATGAAATCCATATTATTTATATATTATTATGGTGATCTTGGTATTAGGATGAGACAGTTTTAAGTACCTACCTAATTTATTTTAAAAGAACATCTTGTTTTATTCACTGTGAAAATAATATTTTGCAAGTCTAACTAGAAATAAATAAAACCGGTCAAGTGCGAATTGAATTCCCACATTAAGGGTTCCGTACCATCGTACAAGTACATAAATATTTCGTGTACCTACTACTAAGGCTTTTTACCATCTATAGGTAGTAGATTTATACAGCGTCAGGAGGCAACTTTTACCTTCACAAACGGGACGCTGTAGTGCCCGGGACGAAGGCTTGCCCAGCACCTACTCCATCCTCTCAGCTTAGTCGGCCTTGTCCACAGGAAAGACATGGTCAATAAGTGCTGAGCTGACTAAGCCGCGGGTTTCCTCACAATGTTTTCCTTCACCGTTTGAGAGTACTGGTATAGCGCACATACATTTTTCACTCGGAAAAATCCATTGGTACACGACCGGATTTGAACCCGCGTCCTTAGGATCGGAAGGCGGGGTCACTACCAACTAGACCACCAGTGCTCTCTTGTACTTACAGGGCCCTCTATATAGACGGTTCATCATCTTGGGGAGAATACTGTCCTTTGGTCGACGAGATGCTCGATGATAGAGGCAGCTGGACATATTCTATGTTTTCAGAGCAATTTACGGTGACCGTCGTTCGTAATAAATCAATAAACAACTGAAATAATCATTTATACGTTTCTATAATATTTAAATCTCCCGTACATTCAGAGCGAAATATCTAATTCCTCACAAATTTGAAAATAAACCATAAATAACAATGATACTTACCTGAATATAAAATGAGTTGTAGGTAATTTAAAACCCATAAAATGATGTCGAAAGAAGTGTTTTCAAACGGGCAATTTAAATTGACCAACAATTGGTTGCTTTATCAGGGTAGACATTCACCGAACACGGAACCACAATTGTGAGCCCGGTGGCAAGATACTAATTGATGTTGATAGGCTGATATGTTAAAGCCAATGTCATCATCATCTTCCTGCCCTTATCCCACTCTGTGGGGTCGGCACAGCATGTTCCTTGGATCATGCTGTAAGAGTTTTGGCTAAGGTGTTTTATGACCGGCCGCCTGCCTGACGTCAACCCTCCTTGGGAATACTTGCTTATTGATATGTTAAAGCCAATGTAATTAAATTAAAAAAAAAAACGATAAACCCTCCTTGATGCGCGCGTGGACCTATACAATAAACAAGGTCTTGACGTCATACATTTTGTATAATGTCTCCTTTGTAGAAATGTAATGTATTTGTCACCGTAAAATTGTAAATACTGTTAGATTATAATCTATCTCGCGAGATTGTAAACTGTCGAAAGATTGTGAACCGTAACATACTGCTTACAATTTAACTGCTTTAAATTAGTGGCGCTTCAGCGGGCGCTGACGCGTATTTTTTCACTAACCTAACCTAACCTACTAATTCGATCTAAGCAGATGTTCGACAATTAACAATCTCGCAAGATTATAATCTAACGGTATTTATAGTTTTACGGTGACATATCGACCGCGAGCGAGACCGTAGTTCGACTCGCACTTGGCCGATTTTCGGGTGGCAGTGACCACAACCTTTTTTGAGTGTTGGATCAACTTTCATCCTTTATTTCAACCCCTCTAAGAGTATTTATATAAAAAAGTTGACTATGTCCTTCTCCGGGATGCAATCTATCTGCTTGTCAAATTTCATCTAAATCTGTTTAGCAGTTTAGACGTGAAAAGGTAACGGACAAAGTTACTTTCACATTTATAATAATTCGTTTAAAAATACAATGTCAACAGCTCTTAATCATGTGAATTTAATCGGCAAACAATGTTGTAAAATAAATTGCTCGTATGATAATAGTTTATTTTGTGCTAAATCTAAATCGGGCCAATGTCCACAAAAGCGCTGCCAAGCGATGACTCAGTGCCAAGATGTCTTCTCCAGTTTGTTATTTATAGTTTAGATATTAAATTAATTTCCTTTTCGGTTCACAGTTAATAAATTACGCTATGAGAGATGAATGGCGAAGATGACATATATATCCTTTCAACACAATAGTTCATTCTTCAACACAGGATATTTTAAGTCAAAGTAAGGTCAAAATTTTCAAATGTTTTATTAGGTAGTTATTCTGCTATTCAGGGCGTAGACAAATCCAACAAATCACTTAATAAACTATTAATCAAGCGTTAGTAGAATATTGTAAAGATACAATAATCATCATCATCAGCCTAAACACAAACAGAAACGGAAACACAAAGCTGTGAATTCAGGACTATGAAAGCGGAAACGCCAGCTAAACTATTTTACCTCACAAAAGCAATTTCGTTGCAGAATCGCCCTTAGCACTAGTTTCAACATTTTGTGTTGTAGTAAATTGTATTTTTCCTATTGCATGTCAACAATCGACATTTCATAGCTAGAACCTAAACTGGCCAAGTGCGAGTCAAACTTGCACTCAAAGTGTTCTGTACCAATAGTACATCCTACATAAATGTTTCTTTTATTATTTGTTTTTATAGCGGCAATAGAAATACACTCTGTGAAAATTTCAACTCTCTATCTATTACGGTTTATGAGATACAGCCCGCTGACAGACGGACGGACGGACGGACAGCAAAGGCATAGTAATAGGGTCCCATTGGCACCCTTTAAATTGTTGTCACTCGTTTAAATATTATCCTTCTATAACTCTGTAGACAAATCTTCAAGACTTCTATATAGATAAATAAATAGAAAATTCTTTATTGCACACAAGAAAAACATGTACATAGGCAAACTTAATGCTAATTAGCATTTTCTTCCAGCTAACCATTGTGTAATTATGAGAAAAAATGGAGGCAGTACTTTGTAGAAAATAAATAATATATGTGGACATTTCACACAGCGCCATCTAGCCCCAAACTAAGCAAAGCTTGTACTATGGGAACCAGATGGCTGATAGACTTACTTATATACTTTTTTTTTAACTACATACTTATACTTATAATACATAATACTACAACACCCAGACTCAGAAGAAATATTTGCAGAACATACAAACATTTCTCCCGTATCGGGGATCAAACCCGCGCCTTTTGCGTCTCAGCGGAGCTCTCGCCCGCCCGACAGAGGTCGTCAAACAAAAGTCACACTTATGTCTCGGAATGAGGCATAATGGCGTCCAGACTGGTGCTGACGCCAGCCTTTGTGACAGAACTGGCAACGTACGAGGGGAACAATAGATATTTCCATATATTTCGGCTCATCAACTCATCAATCATTCGGGTTGTGTGCGCACAGGAAGGGACTCAGGACATTAATATACTATGTAGACTTGTTCAGGAAAAGCGTAAAAATGTTTTTAAAAAACATAAATAATTGAATTGAATCAACTTATTTACAGACAAACTACAATAACATAAAAAACTTTAAGTGTTATCTTTAGTATTATATAATATAAACTTTCACCGTTTATCTTATTCTATTACGACAATTTTGTTTTGCAAAAACGCGGAATTCCATTGAGGAAATGTGTGGACAATTCCTGTGGACAAGGCCGACTAAGCTTCTCAGCTTAGTCGGCTTGCCCAGCACCTATTCCATCCTCTCGATGGAATAGGTGCTGGGCAAGCCTACTCCATCTTAATTCGTTCCGGGCACTACAGCGTCCCGTTTGTGAAGGTGAAAGTTGCCTCCTGACGCTGTATAAATCATCTACTATAGATGGTAAAAGGCCTTAGTAATTAGTGGTTTAAAACAGAATGAATAAAATCTAGACTAACTCTACGAGGAATCAAGTTGTAACATCAGCGAATCGACATCTATGTGTGGTCTGACTTCGCGTGGGCGCTTCATATGAAATTCACCTTTTATGCTTGATCAGCTATAAAGACAGAGCGAGCGGTCGATGTAAGCAACGTATCTAGGTAAAGTTAGCAGCAAAAGTTGATTAACAATATGAACATACATTTGTTGAACAAGTATTCCCAAGGAGGGTTGACGTCAGGCAGGCGGCCGGTCATAAAACACCTTAGCCAAAACTCTTACAGCATGATCCAAGGATCGTGCTGTGCCGACCCCACATAGAGTGGGATAAGGGCAGAAAGATGATGTTGATGATTTGTTGAACATTGTATGTTTTGCAAATATTTCTTCCGGGTCTGGGTGTTGTAGTATTATGTAATTATAAGTATGTATTTACAAAAAAATAATTATATAGGTATAAGTATTCTATCAGCCATCTGGTGACCATAGTACAAGCTTTGCTTAGTTTGGAACTAGATGGACCGGTGTGAAATGTTCACATATGCTTAATGAGGTGGGCAGAGTCACAAGTTAACATAAGAAAACTTGCAGCTACTTCTGATGGTGACAGGTGATCAGCCCATCGCCCATTATAGGTGGTCCATCATTTTTGAGAGGATACTATCCCTTAGTCGACTTTTACGACATGCTCGGGGAGAGAACCAGCTGGACGCATTCTATGTTTTTTCTTTACTTCCAGTCCAGCAGAGGCATAACGAACATACATGCATACATATTCTACACTAATATATATTTTTGTAAAATTCATTGGTACATGAAACCCGATTGCGATCGGAAAACAGGGCACCACTAGCCCACCAGTGCTGTTTACGTCAATATTGAATTAATAACGTTCAATAACAATAAAATTATCTTACACATTGACAGCCATTGCTGGCTATCCTAATAATCTAACTCCGTCTCTAAATATACAAAACTGACGTTACTGACTGACTATTACTTTTGTCTATATTTTTTTTCCTGTCTCTGTTCTGTATGTGTGTACTTCCACCTATGTTAAAGCTTCTCCCTTGCCTCAAAGGTTTGCTGGTAGAAAACTATTTAAGAGTTAAGCTCGCCTTTGTACATGTACTTTTTAATGTTTTGTTTGTAATTGTTTCGTGTACAATAAAGAATTTCATAATTTCAGAATTGAATGATAATCAACTCACAGCCTAAACCATTAACCCCCGACTACTCAAACGCATCTCAGAGTTGAGCACGTCTCAAGTGACGAGTTTTTGACAGATTTTCATCAAAAACTGTCAAAAAACCGTGTCTCGAGACGTGCTCAATTCTGAGTCGCGTTTGAGTATTCCGGGGAAAGTCCTAGATGCATGAAACATGAAAGATACTGTTGGGTTTATTTCATGGCTTGATTTGAAAATCAATCTTCCCGCCAAAACGAGCATGCGAAAAAGTTCCGCGCGCGGCCGTCAACCTGAGGACGGCGCCACTGTCTTTGAACTTGAGAGTGATCGTGCATGCAACTCTAAACAAAATATTCAAATTAACAAAAAAACTGTACTCAAAAGCCTTGAAAATATACAAAAGCCTATTAAAATTGTTGCACTAGTGTCCGTTAAAGTGTACAAGTGTTATTTTCGTCCTGACACACGCTCTGGAGACTTTGGGATCTACGGTGAGTTTTCTGTCATAACAAGCCATTCAATCTTCTTTCAAAAGTTCAAATTATAGCTATCGAATCGCACAGATACATATATTTTATTGTGTGAGGTGAACTTTGAAAGTGATTCCCGAAGTTCATGACGAATAGAGGACACAAAGGGAATAAGGGAAGAACGACTAAACGGATCTGAGTGAAACCTGGGATATAGATCAAAAATCACCATCAATATCCTCAGATTGAGGCTTGTGAGAGCAGGTGGTCGTGGCAGCGACCCCGCCCTAAGGTCGTGGGTTCAAACCCGGTCGTATACCAATAGTTTTTTTGTGGAAAAACAGACAGGAGCCTCTTTCACCACACTGGTTGGAAAGTAGTAGCTAGTCTTATCCATCCACGACTCACGGTTTGGTTTTTATCGTCTACTCATCTCGCTGCTTTCGCGAGAATCGAACCCACGTTTCTCACGTCTTAGCCAAGCATTAGTCCGCCACGCCACCTTCAATATCATACACGTCACTTTTCATCATGAGGAGAGCGAAGCCGTGAATGGAAGCTAGTTTTATTGTAAGTCAATGACCCTGAGCTGCAGATAAGGATGCTGGCGAAGAAAATGTAAATTCATCCCGTGAGGGTCATTGGGACTGGGCCCGTCGTCAGCCCAGACTTTCTATCAAGGATCTTTTATTACTGGCCTCTTAGTTCTTTGTGCTCTGTTGTGCATTCGATTCCCGCTCAGGACAAACGTTATTATTATAAATTGAAGGTTACGCCCTAACATAGTCGCCATTATTAAATATACTTCCGATGATATAAAAAAGAGGTCGTTTGGAATTCACAAAATAAATAATAATAAAATATTTTACTTTTTCTCGCACAACAAAATTAAAATTAACATAATATTATTTAGGTAATTTTAGGTAGTTAACCTGTTTTGTGAGAGACTGGTGCCTGAAATAAGTATTAAAAAACCTGTGCTACAGTAAAAAAATTATAAATTAGTTTTAAAAAAGATTTCACCTTTGTTAGTCAACACAGGTGATAAGAGGGCTAGCTCATTCCTAGCACAGGAATTCTTTCATCATACAATGCGGAAATGCAGCTCCTGGAACCTTGCCGCTTTATTAAGCAAGTAAGCGTCTTAGAACGGAGAATTTAATATTTATATTCATGATTAAAATTCACCAGTAGGTTTTCTATCAGCCATTCCCTTCCATATTATAAGTAGCTATTACGGTGCGCAATGTAGTGAAGTTAAATATTTACCCAGCCTCAATGTAATGCCTCAATCCAATAAGCAATTTGACGGTTAGTCATTAGATGGATAATTTGAATTTTAATGTCCCCATACTGTAAAGGTTACGTTCCAGACCAAAGTTTGTGTATATTTTTCACGTTTGCATCACAAAAAAAGCATACTAACCCCCGAATACTCAAAAGCGACTCAGAGTTGAGCACGTCTCAACTCACGGTTTTTTGACAGTTTCTGATGAAAATCTTTTAAAAAATCGTCATTTGAGACGTGCTTAACTTTGAGATGCGTTTGAGTATTCGGGGGTAAGGCACGGGCTAAATGGAACTAATCAAGAGAATGCCCTGAGTCCGGCCACGTTATGCCGAAATATGAATTTTCGATATTCGCATAGTGAAGTCACCTCGCTACTCGCAATTCATCTAGTCTGTGCAACTGCTAGTTTATGACTATGAAGTCTACTACGAATCGTGTTATTGGTTTTTCCAGGGGAAAAAGAATAGTAAGTTAGTTCGTATGAGCACAAGTTTCTAGGCCGCCTAAAGGCCTCCGTCATGGCTTAACGAGCTAAAAGCCGGGACCGTCAATTTAACGTGCCCTCCGAAGCACAGAAGCGCTCAGCTCGTAATGCCACTTGTAATCATCCATCCAAATTGTGACCGCGCATAACGTTGCTTAACTAAGGAAAAACTTAACTTAGTAGCTTGCTTAGGCGTTCTTGATTGATCGTTAAAGTTAAGCAATATATATAAGAGCAGCATATATATAAGATATGCGCGGTCACAAATTGGGATAGGTGACCGCAAGTGGCATTACGAGCTGAGCGCTTCCGTGCTTCGGAGAGCACGTTAAACAGTCTGCTTTTAAGTCGTCAAGTCATGACGGAGGCCAAAAACTCCGTCACTAGAGTTGGGCACTAGCTCATACGAACATACATACTAAGGAGAAAAGAATTAAAGTGTGCTATTG
Organism: Scotopteryx bipunctaria; assembly: GCA_949320045.1. Lineage (NCBI taxonomy): Eukaryota > Metazoa > Arthropoda > Insecta > Lepidoptera > Geometridae > Scotopteryx > Scotopteryx bipunctaria. The sequence continues at coordinate 1,247,984 of OX439464.1, read as the reverse complement.
GCTTTTTTCTTGCACTAGACACATTTTTTTTTAACTGTTTAGGTTCCAAGACGTATAATACGCCCAACGGAACTTGGAATTCGTGAAGTTAGCCGTTTGTCAGGCGCAGTAAATTAAATTAAATCAAAAATTATTTATTCAGAACAGAACAAATTGGACAAATACAAGTAAAACGATGAGACTGCAAAAGTTTTACAACTGTGACGGTGCAGCTTTTTCACACTAAATTGTCTGCTGCGCATCGAAACGGCTTACTTCACGAATGCTAAGTTCCGTTGGGAGTACTGTAACACCGTTTATGAGTTAGTGAGAGCGATCTACTTATAAAAAAATGCCTCTTATCGACCTTTTTTACTGTGGGTCTAGTATCAAAAAAACAAAACCAATGTTATTTTTATTTATTGTGAAAAGAAAGAGGTACTATTCCTTTCTTTCTCTCACGTAACTCTGTCTCGAATGACCCGCCGATGTACGCTTCGTAGGTACCTAAAAGCGCGCCTGGCCTGCTTTCTAAGGCCCTAGAAAATGAAAATGTGATAAAATAAAAGAAATTGAATTAAATTAAATTTAGGTAAACGTAATGTAAGACAAGGTAATGTACTCGAAAATAAATAAAATTGTATAAAATACGGAAACTTACATGGCAATACGTTTGTCGGCATCGTCAAGGAAATCCCGAAATTCAACTGAAGGACGCGGAGGTAAGATGAAGTTTTGAGAAAAAACCTCAATGTGAGCGAAGTCCCAGGCGTCCTACTAGTTATGAATAAGACTTGAACCCTCGTACCAACGAACGACCTAGTTTAAACTGACAGTAGGTATTAAATAGTCGCTGTCACGTTGCATTCGCGTCGTTTTGAACGCAGCTTTAACCAGCTTAGTTTCCTCTTCAAAAACGTAAAACAAAACACTTCATTATAAACATTTTCCAGCTTAAAAACTCCCGTTTTTATTTTACATCGTACACCATTCCCGTGTCCTGACTTTTTCTAATTATTTTCGCTATAACACTGCTCTCTTAAAAATATAACGTTCTGTGAAGGCTTTTGTTGGAACACGTTTTTTTTACATTCATTATGTTAATGTTTTGCTTCTGGTTTACACTGTTGTTCCTTTTCGCGGTCGACATGCTTTTGGTTTTGGAAATACGCGAGAGATTAATGCAAGTCTTTTTGACGTTTGTGTGACACACTTGTTATCATTTCTGACATGATGGTGCAAAGTTGCTGCCTTTTCAAAACGAAAACAACGTTATTACAGGGATTTTATTCTTATAAAGATTTTCAATATTTACATTAATAAATTACCATAAAAATAAATCAAATATATAATACTGATCCCACACTAGGATTCCCTTTGCCGGCTATGAACATGCAGAATATTATTCCCACAGCCGGAATCGAACCCGTACCTCAACGTCTCAGCCGAGAACTTTCGTCCACCTCAACATCGTCCCTAAAAACCGCCTAATTCACAATCTCTTATTTTTTATCTTATTTTCTCAAAGATCTCCCTATTTTCCTATTCCGAAAAAACAATTGACAAACTCCTTTTTCAACATGAGCTTTAAACCGACGTACTCAGTGGCATGGCGAGTGCTCGGCTGAGACGCAAGAGGCACGGATTCAATTCCCGCTACGGAGAAATATTTGTATGTTCTGAAAATATTTCTTCTAGGTGTTGTAGTATTATGTATTGTACGTATGTATTTACAAAAAAAGTATATAAGTATTCTATATACTCACTAAGTATATAGGTATGTTAAGATGGTTCGGTCATGTAGATAATAAAGAAGATTAACGAAACAGGTGTATGAGGCGAGTGTGAATGGTACCGTTGGAAGGGGAAGACCTCGGCGCACGTACCTGGACCAAATCGGCGACGTTTTGGAAAAGGGCCAGCTCAAGAGTACCCTAAACCAACGAGCATGCATGAGGAATGTAATGAGAATGAAGGAAACAAAAGAATTATGTCAGGATCGTAACAAATGGCGATCCGTGATCTCTGCCTACCCCTATGGGAAACAGGCGTGATTTTATGTATATACTAGAAACCCGTCCCGGCTTCGGGTATTTAACAAATTAGAATTTTTTAGGTCATATTTTTACACCTTGGGTTAGGTATATTATTGGAGTTTTAGTAAAGATCCCTAATTTTTTGAAAATAAATTATAGCCTATGTTATTCCGTAACAATGTAGCTATCTACTGGTGAAATAACTTTTTAAATCGATTCAGTAGTTTCGGAGCCTATTTGTTACAAACAAAAAATCTTTCCTCTTTATAATATTAGTGTTGATGTATCTAAGTATTCTGTCAGCAATCTGGTTCCCATAGTACAAGCTTTGCTAAGTTTGGGGCTAGATGGCGCTGTGTGAAATGTCCACAAATATAAAAAAAAACTTTCCTTTCTATTTCCAGAAACAATTTTCCCTATTTTCCTAACTCTAGATATACTGGCAGTGCCGCCCATCGCTATCAATAACGTGTGCACGCCCCGATTGCACCTTTGCAAATAAAATGTGATAATGCTCTCTGGGTGTTATCGTCACGAGATTTATGTAGGGCGTTACTAGGACGTTAATATTACACTATACGACACGATATCTTATACGCTTGGTCGCGTTAAGATCCCAATGATTTTAAGGAATAAAAAAAATTGACTTTGATATAGCTACTCCATTTGTTTTTGTACATACATACTATCACGTCTATATCCTTAAATGGGGTGGTCAGAGCCACAAGTTAACATAAGAAAACTTGCAGCCACTTCTGATTTAAAGTCTTAAAATGGATATGGTGAACCATGGTGACGGTTGATCAGCCCATCGTCCATATAGGTGGTCCATCATTTTGGAGAGGATACTATCCCTAAGTCGACTTTTACATCATGCTCGGGGAGAGAATCAGCTGGACGCATTCTATGCTTTTTCTTTACTTCCAGTCCAGCAGAGAAGCATTTGTTTTTATCAAATTAGAAAAATAAGGAAAGCTTTAAGAGTGTGCAATAGCGGATTTTGCTCACCAAAATCGACGTAGAACTTTGTTGTTTGTTAATAAATTGTGTTTGATAAAAAGAATATTAAAATATTAACATTTTTTCTTTGGTTCCTCAAAGTGAAAACACAATAAGGTAAAAAATGTAAATATTAAATAAATGTTTAGAAATCTATGTTTCGCATAGGTTTATCTAGATATCGAGAACACTATCACATTTTTAGGTGATTTTACTTTGATAGGTAATAGTAATAACTATTAATTTAGTTATTAAAACAATTTTTTTTAATTCATTTTGTAGTTTTCTTGTTATTAACAATTTGATTTGGCAGTTTAGTTGATTTTAATATTTTGTGCTGTCTCACCTCTGTCTTTTTTTATACACTTGAAATCCGTAGCACTCTTTCAGTTCGATTTTAAATCGGTATAGATGCGATCGTATAGTGGCTTCTTAACCAATAACAAAAACGATGATTTCAATTCGAAGGAAAACATCGTGAGGAAACCGAGCCTGATTAATAAAATAAGTCTTTGAGGTGCACTTAAAAACTTTCACTACACTGTTTCGAAAGAACGCATGATACGACCAGTTATATACTACGTTCTATGATTAAATTTTGTTTCAAGTGGTTTTATTATAATGTCGTCTATCATAGATACAAACAATCCTGTCGTATCGTGTAATACAAAAAGACTCTAGGAAGCGATTTAGGATAATGGCGGTACTTGATCCAGAACTCAAGTTTACTATACGTTGAGGTTACGCTATGGTGTTTACCTATGAGATGGTATCGAAGACGCCCTTCTGTTTCTAAAACTTCGGACAAACATTTACAAAAGATTCTCCGTAATTAAATTTAATATATTTAATTTAGGCAGCATTAGATAAATTTCAAAGATTAAATTAAGATGTTAGTAATGTATAAGAAGCCTATACATAAGTATTTTTTACATAAGTACATACATAATTACATTGTACACATTATACTTTTTTCCTTGTTATCAAATTTGTTATTTAATTTTGTAATAAAGAATTTCCATTCATTCAAAATTATGATGCCCGTATCCGTAATAGGGATAGTTAGTGTCACAAGTAATCATAAGAAAACTTTCAGCCATTCCTGGTTCGAAATCCTAAGATTGATAATATGGCGAACCATGGTAACAGGTGATAATGTTTAATATGTAATAATAGTATATGTTTGCTAACTCCCACTATGTTTCGATCACGAAATTGTACGCGTTTGTGAGGGTATTTGTATTAATTTTGATCAACTCTTGTTTGTTCAAATAACCTAATTTAATCTATAAACTGCCCGAAGCTTTTAAAACTTTATTAGTAGGTATAAGTTATTCGTGATATGTAAATTTCTTTGAGAAATAATAATTATTAACCTTAACTCACCACCGTTTTCACACTCGCAGACAGGGTTTCCACCCACTACCCCGTTCTATAACGGAAATTTCGCTGCCCGGCACGAAAATATCAAAGCAGAAATGATTCCCAACAAACTTTTGAGAGGACTTCGCTTAGGTGTGTACCGTTATAACATTTTTTTATTTTTTATTTTATTTTATTTGGGAAACAAACAGTACCTACTATTTACAATAAAAAAAAACACACTTAAACAACACATAAACCAATAAAGTTTCCACAGTTAAATTTTACATTAAAAGCTAGTGAACAGAGTAAAAAACAAGAAATAATAAAACTAAACTTAAACACAAGAAGAAAAAAAAAACAAACAAATAAAATCAAAAAACAATCATAATTTGGCGGCAAACATCTTCCAGTTATAAACCGAGGTAGTCGGCAGGAACTTTAATGCTGACACACGTTTTCATTATTTCAAAATGTGGCGGTTTCCTTACGTTTCCTAAAAAGTATTGTCCTAAATTTGTGCTTTATATTTTTCCTGATGACCCCGTGGTTACAATGGGACGAAACAAAGCATACAAAAGGAATTCATTAGCCTTCGAAAAATGCTCGTTGGTGTATGAAACACTCGTAAAATTGACAAAATGGAGACACTGGAAAACATTGGACAGCTTGTTTTAGAAATACAATATATACGGTAGCTTCTATCAGCGGCTTCGCTTGCGTGGTTCCTTGATAAAAAATGGTATATCTCAGCATTTTCGACAAGTAAGTGTCCTCCGAGGTACATTCAAACCCTTTCAGTCGGTACGTCATTGTTGGAATACGTACATCCTCACAAACTTCTAGATTTATTAGAATTTCTGAAATTCTTTATTGTACACAGAGACATTCACAAATAAGTACATTCTACATTATTATTTTGACGTCCTCAGTGGCGTGGTGAGTGCTAGACTGAGACGCAAGAGGCGCTGGTTTGATTCCCGCTGCGGAAGAAATGTTTGCATGCTCTGCAAATGTTTGTTTATTCCGGATCTGGGTGTAGCTCTTAGTCGACTTTTACTACATGCTCGGAGAGAGAAGCAGCTGGACGCATTCTTTCTATAAATAAATAAATATTTGTGGACATGTCACACAGCGCCATCTAGCCCCAAACTAAGCAAAGCTTGTACTATGGGAACCAGATGGCTGATAGTATATTATACTTAGATACTTGTGTAAATGCACACTTATATAATACTAGCTGTTGCCCGCGACTTCGTACGCGTGTAGTACATTATTTTGTTCCATAATCAATAGTTTTCGCAGCGCACGCCAAAAACTATTTTTGGTTTTCTACCCTGGGTTACAGTATTGCAATTTTCTTACGGATGCCTTATTTTTTTGAAAACATATTATAACCTATACTGGTCCCTGATAATGTAGCTTTCTATTGGTGAAAGAATTTTTTAAATCAGTCCATTAGTTTCGGAGCCTATTCGTTACAAACAAACAAAAAATCTTTCCTCTTTATAATATTAGTATGACTACAGCTCCCAGACCCGGAAGAAATATTCGCAGAACATACAAACATTTCTCCCTTAGCGGGAATCGAACCCGCGCCTCTTGCGTTTCAGCCGAGTACTCGCCTGCCACGCCACCGAGGCCGTCGTAAGTAAACCAAATATTCCAATTCCTCACTTATTGTATGTTTCATCAGACAGACGACATGCTGCCCTGAATCCGCCAGAACATATTAGATTATGTAATATTGTTGTGGGATATCAGGATATTGAAGAAAAAACAGAGATAAACTGAGAAGGTAGATTTTTACGAATTCAAACGTACCTAATAATACAAATACAAATTTATTTTCAGTAAAGATAAATATTTAACAATATAAAACTTTACAAAAAGTATTGGAGGTACAGAGGTAAATTGGAAATTGCAGCGAAGACCAAACTAAGCGAGGAGCTTGTATCTTGGCCTTCCAGAGTGCTTACAAGAGTGAGTACCTAACATACAGTTAGAGGGAGATACGTAAGACCTGTTGACCAAAACAATAGTAACAATAAAACAAAAATAATGCTTAAAACTAGGTAGGGCAAAACAAAAGAAGTTAAATGGGGTGAAATAACGGTCTGTATGTGTTGTGTATACAACGTGTAACATAATGTCCCTATAAGCCCGAAACGGGGGTGTTCTATACGTCATTGCGAACAACGTTTGTTCAACGACTTTTAAAATTTCAAAGGTTTTCATTCATGAAATGTCTCTTAAACTTTGCTCCAATACGTAACTTGACACAACATGAGGCATCCCTATTTACAGCTGTTTTTTGACCTTTAAGTGTGAACTCTAGATGAAACAGGTAACAGAACAGACACCATTAGTAAAATGCCTACCTACTTACCTAAAAACGAGGTGGCTTAATAAGTAATTTCTATTTTTTTTGAAGGCCTAGTGGTACCTTGGTATTTATTGGTAATTAAAATGTAAGGTCACATCACGACTAAAATCCCTAGGCACCGTAAACATCCTTTCAGATCTCTTTGTTAAGTACCTAGTATAGGAGATAGGTACCTTACCTACTCAATTTTGTATCTACCTACTCGGGCCTTAAAGGTATCCTCAGTGGGTGCCAAGGAGTATGAGAGGATGTCTACCGTGCCTGAGGATAAAGCCGTGATACCTACTCAATTTTGTACCTACCTACTCGGGCCTTAAAAGCATCTTGAGTAGGTAACAAGAAGTATGAGAAGAGGTCTACCGTGCCTGAGGATAAAGCCGTGACCCTATTCCACTTTAGTTTTTCCAACGATGTATTATTCCAATATTCATTGGAGCATTTTTCAATGCAATTTTGTACCTACCTACTTGGGCACTAAAGTCAAAGGTTGTGACTTATCTGTCTTACTAATCTTCATTTTCATCGTGAACAGCCTATTTGTCATTGGTTGCATTGAAACAATAACAACAACTAGTGGGATGACACCTCGCCCTAATTGGCTGTCGGTGCCTTTGCTAAATTCAAAATCCGCAACCGTCAACCGACACCGCACCGCAAGCGTTTGTTTAATAAAATCAAATTGGTTCCGTAGGTTTATTTGTTTTTTACTTTTCTTGATTGAACTACGTAATTGTTGGTAGGTTATTATGTAAGTAGGTAGTAGCAAATGGGGATGGAGCACATGGTAGCATATTGGTATGAACCCCGCCTTCCCATCCTTAAGTCGTGAGTTCGAATCTATGGATTTTTCGATTCGAAATTTATGTGTGCAATATCAATGCTCTCAAACGGTGAAGGAAAACCTCGTGAGGAAACCAGGCATGTCATAGACGTGTGTCAAAGTGTACGAAAGGAACCTTCAAGGTGCACTCTAATCCTTCCACCACACTGGTTCAAAAGAGCTAGCGACACGGACACGACGACAGTAGTAGTAGTAGTAGTAGTAGTAGTAGTAGTAGTAGTAGTAGTAGTAGTAGATGTATGGTGAAGTTTTTTTCCTTTTTTTTCCCAATCGGTATTTAGTGGGTTACCCCAGACAAGGAACCCTAAAAATTCGGCTTTCGGCAATAGGTACCTACTTTTGGTCGCAAAACAGATCGGTTTTTATCAGTCGCAATTAGCATTCGTTCCTTGCAACAACTGCAACAAGCAATCTCTCGGTTCGCGTAACTAATTAACGATACGATGTCGGCTTTGTACTCAAACGGTGAGTATTATGATATGGTGTTGTGTGTGTGTGTTGGAGCAGCACCAAATAATTAATAGCTTAGTAGCGGCGCGTCAGCTCTACAGAGAGCGTTATCCAGGGCGGCCATTGCCATCTTACGGGCTATTTTCTGGGATTGGTAAACCGTCTTCTCTCGACGGGATCTTTCCACCGGCGCACCAGTGAGGGAAGACCGGGAATTCGGTGGTGTGTTGTACCTACTTCCCTTTGATGGATACCGAGTACCTACTGTGTGTGTCAACAGTGATAAAATTCAGTGATAGGTAGGTATGATGATAGGTACCTAACCTATCACCCTACCTAGTAGGTACCCCATTAGTACCTAGCTTACTAATAAAAAATGACAAAAATAATTTTGTGATTGTGAATGTGAATGTGTACCAGTAATACCAACCTAGGTACCTACATACCTACCTAATACCTACCATGTCAATTAGCCGTGTTCCGAGCCAACCAAGAAGAAGGGAGAAAAGGTATAACTTAACTTTTCCTTTACCTAGGTCCTTAGGTAACTACCTAGGTAGATGTAGGTAGGTAGTTGTTTTTTTATGTGTGAAAGATATCGTGATTTTAATCTTCGACTTTAATTTCTACGTAGAATTAAAAAAATTGCAAATTCTTACGAAAACTTTGGTGATTACACCTAGGTACTTTTTGAAACTTGCCGCGCGTTCAATTGTCTGCGTATGTGTGGGTCCGACGCGATAGGAGGGTGCGCGTGTGTTTGTTACCTACGCAAATGGTAAACAAACACATAGGGTTGTCACAAATTTCTCATGAAATAATTTGTTTTTAATTGTATTGGAATTTCAAATATGATGTATTGAACTTTTGCACACGTCAATGTATTCAAGTGCTCGGTCTGAATACACCCCTTTCGGGCTTATAGGGACATTATGTTACACGTTGTATAATGTGTGTGTGCGTGTGTATGGGTTTGTGTGTGTGTCTCAGTGTGTGTGTAACCAGATAGCTGATAGAATAAAAACACTTTTTTGTAAATACATAATATTACAACACCCGGTAGAAATGTTTGCAAAACATGCAAAAATTCCTCCTGCAGCGGGAATCGAACCCGCGCCTTTTCCGTCTCAGCCGAGTCCCCCCGCTACGCCACTGACGTCAATTATTAATGATGATAATTCACCCAAAATCATGATGAGAATTACATATGACTAGTCTCACCACACATAGTGGCAAGCGAAATGATAAATATCCAAAAAGCTTTATGCTCTACAAAATCTACCTCGGAGGAGGAAACTATTCAAATAAAGTAAGTTTTCCTTATCCCGTGTATCTCTTTGTCACCATCCCATTGACAGATAGCTGTGTACTCCGGGCTTTAGGCGCTATGGGATAATGGGGTGAGGTACAAAATGTTGGCTTGTGGCAAGATTTCGATCTAATTATACAAAAATGTTTCACCCAGCTCATTGAAATTGGATACAGATTAATACACAGTCAGTTGGCGTAGCTTGCTTAGACGTTCTTGATCGTTGAAGATAAGCAACGTTGTGCGCAGTCATCATGGATGGGTGACCGCAAGTGGTATTATGAGCTGAGCGCTTCCATGCTTCGGAGGGCTCGTTAAATTGTCGATCCCAGCTTTTAAGTCGTAAAGCCATGACGGAGGCCTTCAGGCGGCCTAAAATCTCCGTCACAAGAGTTGGTCACTAGCTCATACGAACTCTCTTACTTTCGTCATAAAATACTGATTATCAAGATTTTCAATACAGCACACACACAACATACTATTGGATTAGAAACACAAAATTTTCTTTAGCATGGTAGCCATATATATACACATTATAACAGAAAATCTCTAGGCTTGCTCAATTTATTACAAATATACAATATATATACAACTGACGACCTCAGTGGCGTAGCGGGCGAGTGCTCGGCTGAGACGCAAGAGGCGCGGGTTCGATCTCCGCTACGGGAGAAATGTTTGTATGTTCTGCAAATATTTCTTCCGGATCTGGGTGTTGTAGTATTAAGTATTATAAGTATGTATTTATAAAAAAAAGTAAACAAGTATTCCATCAGCCATCTGGTTCCCATAGTACAAGCTTTGCTTAGTGAAATGTCCACAAATATTTATTTATTATACTTATTATGAAGATAAATAAGGAGATAGTTAGATGCAATTGATTCCAAACATTACGAGAGTTACTGGCGTAATTCTTCATCAACATCATCAGCCTATAGAAGTCCACTGCTGGACATAGGCCTCCCATAATGAGAGCTATGGCACCCTGTCTTTGGCTTGACGTATTCAGTCTTTACCAGCAGACTTTTTCGCAGTCCACCTAGCCGGAGGGCGCCCTACATTACATTTACCGAGTCGGGGTCTCAACTCAAGAAGTCTATACAATTTATTGCATTTATTTAGGACTTAACATATAGAATATAGTTAAAATTTACAATAAACATTGCATGCCGAAGATTTTAGTAGGACATAGATTGGACTGATGTATTTTTAAGACCGTTATTATTCTATCACAGTCATGTATTCGTGCAAATATATGTCATTCCTTCACCGTTTGAGAGTACTGGTATAGGGCACATAAATTTTTCGCACTGAAAAATTCATTGGTACACGACCGGATTTGAACCCACGACCTTAGGATCGGAAGGCGGGGTCACTACCAACTAGACCACCAGTGCTCTCAATCGGTAGGGCCCGATACGAAATCCTACGTATTCAAAAATGCCCGAAAGATGAATTATTTAACATTTTCCCATCTTTTCCGAGGTTTTTCCGCATAATACAAAATGAATGTTGCAGCTGATCTGCGGGCAACCCTCTTGATATCAATTTAATAAACTCCAAGCTGGTTTTAATAAAATACCTCTGGTCTGATGCCAGCAGATGTAAACTAATGTATAGTAAATACAAGACGCCATCTTGCTTTCTGGGAACAGCGACTCATGGATTGCGCACTAACAAGTCATGTCACTAGTTCTTTCGAAGTGTGGTGAAAGAATTTAAGGTGCGCCTCAAGGCTTCTTTTGTGCACTTGACGCAATGTTTTCGAAGTTTTTAGATTCTACAACAAGCCGGTTTCGATGTTGTCCTTCACCGTTTGAGGGTACTGGTTTAGCGCACGTAAATTTTTCGAGCCAAAAATCCGTGCACGTCCGGATTTGAATCCACGGCCTAGGATCGGAAGACAAAACTCCCACTAGACTACCAATGCTCTTTGAGAGTTACTGTAAAAATCCATTGGTGCATGGATTCAAACCCACGACCTTACGGTTGACAGTTATAACGCAATATTGTGTGGTATTTTAGGGAACATTCGTTATAGCTCATAACTTTTTAGGGTTCCGTGAAAAAGGGCGAAGCGACACTAATGTGGGAGTATGCCGTTTATGTACGCTTTATACGCGTATTAGTGAGACAAATACATTTGCGTACTAAACCATATACAGGGTGTATTCGTTTTAAAGTTTTACTGGGAGTCAAGAAAAAAACATAAAATGCGACCAGCTTCTCTCTCTGAGCATGTCCTAAAAGTAGACTAACCCCCGAATACTTAAACGCATCTCAAAGTTGAGCACGTTTCAAATGACGATTTTTTGACAGATTTTCATCAGAAACTGTCAAAAAACCGTAAGTTGAGACGTGCTCAACTCTGAGTCGCGTTTGAGTATTAGAGGGTTAGGGATAGTATCCTCTCCAACATGATGTCAAAGTGGATCCATATTATATGACAATCTATATCTATATAAGCCTTATTCAGGTATCTTTGTTCTATATTTCTGTCAAGCTAACTAAATTTGCTACAATTTGAGCCTAACCAGAGTATTTTAGGTCTATCGGTTACGGGAATAGAGCTAGCCAAAGATAGGCTATTTTTTGAAAAGTGTATAATTTTGGATTTTTTCAGTTAAGTACTGATTATTCCCGAAAAACGAAAAGATGGCCAAAGTTTTCGAGGTATTGCCAAGAGAGTTTTCAGTGTTGCAAATCGATACATGAGTATTTGCAATGTTTGATGTCGATACTGACTGGCCTAAAACATCTCTGGGATCATTTGGACAATTTTTTTTGGAAAACGATCCCTTTAAAATCTTGTTTCTAATACTCGTAATATATCCATATATCCATATCCATATATATATTATAAATGCGAAAGTTTGTGAGGATGTTTGGATGTTTGAATGTTTGCAAAAGTTTGTGAGGATGTTTGGATGTTTGAATGTTTGGATGTTTGTGCCTCAATCACGCCTAAACGGCCGGCTGAACGGATTTGAATGAAACTTGGAATATACACAGTACATTACATGTAACATATAGGCTATTTTTTATCCGGGTACCACGCGAGCGAAGCCGCGGGCGGCAGCTAGTATATCCATAAAGAAGGTTTATCATGTTGGGGGATACTTGGATACCCAAAACGATATTTATATCTATTTGATGTTCAAACACCTATCCGTATATACACGCTGTATATTACGAACTCGTTCGAATTACTTTGAGACACCCTGTTTGCTTGTTTGTAACTCCTTTCGCAATTTGAGAATCTTGTTAAGGGGAAGTGTTAAGGTGCTTTTATTTTACACCATTTTGCTAAGTTAATTTCTTGAAGTTAGTGTAATCTTTGACCTTACTCCTTGTCTCAAGATCGGGCGCAATTTTTGGTAACTTGTGAATTTGTAATATTGTTTTTTAACGACTTCAAATAGGAGGTTCTGGAAACCAGCATTATACTAAAAAGGGAAGAATGACAATGAAGGAAAAAGATATTGTTTCTTACAAGTGACAATAACAGGTAGGTACTTACCTATCTTTAGGGTTCCGTACCCGAAGGGTGCCAATAGGACCCCATTACTAAGCCTCCGCTGTCCGTCCGTCCGTCTGTCAGCGGGCTGTATCTCATGAACCGTAATATGTAGAGTTCACATAGTGTGTATTTCTATTGCCGCCATAACAACAAATAATAAAAATAAATAAAGGAAATTTATTTATATGCTCTAATAAGAAGGAAATACCTAAGCTTTAAATTAAATCAAACCAATGAATTTAGTACATTACACAACTTAATGGTATAAACTTTATAAGCTTATAAAAAGGGGGCCTCACACAAGAAGAAATAGTATAAAATTATTACAATTGAAGCGCTCGTGGCGTAGCTTGCTTAGGCGTTCTTGATTGATCGTTAAAGTTAAGCAACAATATGCGCGGTCACAAATTGGGATGGGTGACCGCAAGTGGCATTACGAGCTGAGCGCTTCCGTGCTTCGGAGTGTACGTTAAACAGTCGGTCCCGGCTTTTAAGTCGTTAAGCCACGACGGAGGCCTTTAGGCGGCCTCAAAACTCCATCACTAGAGTTGGCCACTAGCTCATACGAACATACATTCAGAAATTAACGAAACAGGTATATGAGGCGAGTGTGAATGGTGCCGTTGGAAAGGGAAGACCTATGCTATCTATCTAGTCGTGTCGCTAGTTCTTTCGAACCAGTGTGATGAAAGGATTTAAAGTGCGCCTCATAGGCTCCTTTCATTCGTACACTTGACATACATTTTCGAACTTTCTACAACATGCCGGACCTAGGCGTACCTGGACCAAATCGGCGACGTTTCGGAAAAGGGTCAGGTCAGGAGTACCCTAAACCAATGAGCATGCATGAAGAATGTAATGAGATTGAATGAAGCGAAAGAAGTACGTCAGGATCGTAGGAAATACTCCTTATGGGAAACAGACTCGATTTTATGTATGTGTGTATGATAAAAACTTCTGACAAAACTGAAAGAGATGGCGCTGGTAAAAGTTAACGATTCCCTCTTTCAGAAACATTAACCTCACTTGCAAACTGTTTTCTCAAGAACACAATTACCTAACAAAAGAATAATTAAAAATACACATTTTTCCTCAGTAAGTAATTAAATGCTTTGCTTTCCTTTTTAATTTAGCAAAAACATTCAGCTAGAATAAATACTTAATAATATTTCTAAGAAGTGACTTGTAGAAGAACTCACGGCTTTTTATGAAAAAACTTGAATGTACCCTTTGGGTGTGGAACCCTAAAAATCATGTTATCACCTCCTTAGAACAGCAAATCAACTTCGTTGTCACCTCCCCGTTATGTCACGGCCGCCAAAACGTCAACGGCTTCCCATGAACGATGGCGGAAAGCACGGTATGAACAGTTTTTATGAACTACATACCCTATGTTAGTACAAAATGAGAGATGAATAAATTAGTGACCCGGAGCGACGCCCCAGGGGACGTGTTTCAGACGACTAGTGATGGGCTGTGTAATGGGGATATCGATAAAAACACGGCAAGATGCAGTTTGCAGTATCGATAAAAATAACTTTCAGCACTCATTGGAGGCCATAAATGATTCTCAAGAAAAGTAACCCACCTCCACAATATCTAGAGATGAGCTGTGTAGTTATCGATTAAAACTTATTTGGGATTATCGATAAAAATACAAAGACCGGATTTTTTTCGGGAAAGAAGGCCGTAAGTTATTTGCCACTCACAGTATCCTATAATCTTCATGGCGTCTCGTGATGTGCTGTAATACCAAGTTGTAATATAAATAAAAAACACGATAGCATTGAAAACATATCATGGGTGGGATGGCTATAAGTGATTTTCCATCGATAGCAACCTATCTTCAGTGATGTGTAGTATTTTAGGAATGTCGACAAAAATACAACGTTGAGAACATCTCATGGGAAGGACGGCACTAAGTAATTTCTAAATATAAGTTTCCTATGACCGATCTTTAGGCTAAAACAGAATGGGTGTCCAACGCAAGACCAGAAAAAATAATATTTGTGGGCATTTCACACAGCGTCATCTAGCACCAAACTAAGCAAAACTTGTACCATGGGAATCAGATGGCTAATACAATACTTATACATATTTTTGTGAATACATACATAAAATACATAATATTACAACACCCAGACCCGGAAGAAATATTTGAAGAACATGCAAACAATTCTCCGTAGCGGGAATCGAGCCCGCCTCTCTTGAGTCTTAGCCGAGCACTCACCCTCCACGCCACCGAGGTCATCTTAGTAAAAAAGATGTTTAAATACTTCTAACACAATCCCTGCGTAACAGCTGGGTAGCATACTAGTATCTAAATAGTTTAAGATATTGAAACACTTCCAAACGAACAGTCGCTTTTTTGTAAAAAAAATACAGAATACTTTGAGGTTATCGATAGAGTTACGCACATCACTAGCGCGACATCAAACGCCACTCGCCCTTTCATCCGAGGACATCACTAGGCAGATGGAAACTTACATCGTTAAATATACTCTGTGCTCACTATTCCTACTTACAGACCATGTTACGAATACCTTTACCTTTTGGGCCTTAAATATTTTCACATTTTATTTGCACAAATAAACATTTTTTGGAGAAAAAATGTACTTACTACAAAAGTTACTACTGTTCAAATAAAAGCATTTCTATAAAATATTTTTTTATGTCCGAAAACAGAACATTCAGAGCTACGATGCCACAGACAAAAACTAAGGCCTTTTACCAGCTATAGTAGATGATTTATACAGCGTCAGGAGGCAACTTTTACCTTCACAAACGGGACGCTGTAGTGCCCGGGACGAATTAAGATGGAGTAGGCTTGCCCAGCACCTATTCCATCCTCTCAGCTTAGTCGGTTCCACAGACAGACAGACTACAAACTTATAACACCCCTCTTTCGTCAGGGGTTGAAAAATATCACATCTCGAAAATACTTTGCCCTCGATATAACTAGATAAGGTAACAATAGTATCAAATAGGGAATTATAACCCAATTTACGGAATAAATTTCTGTATACCTTGATACTCTAGTAGTTGAACGAAAATGTTCAATAATTGGCCCATTTTGTAACTACTCGTATCAATATCATACAATACCGATAAGCTCTCGCATATTCGTACAATCAACATCAGAAGTTGATTATTTTCTGAATTTCGCCAGAATTTTTTGCAAATTTGACTTCAGAGTTAAAATCAGTGCTTATCTTTAGCTTATTCTCTGCTTTATGGTCTTTTAAAAGCTTATAAAATAAAAAATAACTACCAACAGCCTTGACGACCTCTGTGGCGTGGCGGTCGAGTGCTCGGCGGAGACGCAAGAGGCACGGGTTCGATTCCCGCTACGGGAGAAATGCATGTTCTGCAATTATTTCTTCCGGGTCTGGGTGTTGTAGAATTATGTATTAAAAGCATCTATTTACAAAAAATAACAAGTATTCTATCAGCCATCTGGTGTCCATAGTACAAGCTTTGCTAGGTTTGGGGCGAGATGGCGCTGTGTAAAATGTCCACAAATATTTATATTTATTTATATACGTATAACTCTGACCCCACACTAGGATTCCCTGAGTCGTGGTAATCAAAAATGTAGCCCAGATTTTTGTATGTATATTTCATCGGTTATTTTAGGGTTCCGTACCTCAACTCAAAGGCGTCGAGGTATCAAGTTAGAATTTAAATGAAATACTCAGCTCTGCAGTCCCTTGGAGCCCTTGAAAAAATCAAACTTACAAGTTAACGCAATCAAGAGAGTAAAGGAAACCGTAAATATACAGTTACATCACAAAAAATAAGGTATCTTTACAAGGAATGGGGAGTCGAACTTTAAAGTGAGGTGACTTTATCATGTGCGGGACTTCATTAGCACAAGCTAAACTTAAATATTTATAATCATTTTTACGATATTTTCGAATTATGACGAAAAACTGTTTTTATCTACGAAGTTTACAAAGCGATAAATACAGCCGCTTATGTCGCATATTTCGGGGGAAAATCTTCGAGACTTTTCCTTTTACTTTGACGACCTCGGTGGCGTGGCGGGCGAGTGCTCGGCTGAGACACAAGAGGCGCGGGTTCGATTCCCGCTTCGGGAGAAATGTTTGTATGTTCTGCAAATATTTCTCCCGGGTCTGGGTGTTGTAGTATTATGTATTATAAGTATGTATTTACTAAAAAAATAATTATATAAGTATTCTATCAGCCATATGGTTCCCATAGTACAAGCTTCGCTTAGTTTGGGGCTAGATGGCGCTGTGTGAAATGTCCACAAATATTTATTTATTTATTTATTTTAGAAGTTTGTACGGAACCCTCGGTGCGCGAGTCTGACTCGCATTTGGCCTTTTTTTTATTTAGTCATCAAAATGATTTGATGCTGACTGTACGTACGTTTAAACGGCTACATCACAATAAACGAAGGTTATTATGACAAGCTTTTTGTATCTTCCTCAGACGAAATAAAAGAAAAGACGGCGCGCCGCGAACAACAAAAGTGAAGCCACACAAAACCGTGCTCCTGCAAGTAAACATACACGCTTACGCACACACCTACACTAAAACCATGCTCATCGCTCTTAGTACGTCACGAGTCTTAAAAATAGAATCATGCCTTCCTGTATATAGTGAAAACTTGTAAAAACAGCAGCTAATCACATAAAAAGTCTCAGGGAATCACTTTTAACTTGTAAGACTTCAAATACGATGTTATTTTCTTAATTATTATATTATGAATTTTACGTTACTTGAAACACAAAACCTCAAAACAAACACACACACACACACACACACACCACACACATAGATAAAAGATGGCTTCACTTTTGTTGCTCGCGGCGCGCCGTCTTTTCTTTTATTTGGTCTGAGGTATCACCATATTTTTTGTAGGTACCTGTTTATATTATAACGAAGTATGCGTTTAATTTACTCCATAATAGGAGGTAACTGGGGACCTTCTTTCCCGTTCTTTGTCGATTTTTCTACGCATGTAACAGCTAATAACACGAATGTGAAAACGATTGTAAATAAAAGAACCAGTTATAGGTACAAGTGCGGCCTCTTCAGAGACCAGGGTTTAACCTCTAGCTCGCTGTAATAAAGGTTCTCAAGTGACCACGAATTCCTCAATACCTCTTAACCTTTTACAAGAGGCATGAAAAATTTCCATTTGGCATTTTCTCGCTTGGCTCACAGATGAGCCGATTATTTACAGGCTCACATTCAGCATGCCGTCGTTTGATACTGAGTTTAACCATCAAACCAACACGATAAAAGAATAAGTTTGTGAATGTGTTTGTTTATGATGATGATGATTGTGATAATCGAGCAAAGGTATGTTCTAGTAGTTTATAATTTATTTTCTTACGGTTCCCTATTTTTTTTGAAAATTTATTATAGCCTATACTGGACTCTGATAATGTAGCTTTTTATTGGTGAAAGAATTTTTGAAATCAGTCCAGTAGTTTCGGAGCCTATTCGTTACAAACAAAAAATCTTTCCTCTTTATAATATTAGCTAGTGATGAAATCAATGACTAACAGCCAGTAGCTTTTATTTATATATTTATTCCACTTACAACTATTTTTACAAATAATAAAACGCAATAGTGTAGTTAATCACAGTTATAAAATACAAACATTATAATGTCGAATTCAGATACAACATAAAATCAAAGTCAAATTAAATATACCTAAATCAATAGCAACTAAGGCCTTTAACCATCATAGTATATGATTTATACAGCATCAAGGCAACTTTTTACCTTCACAAACGGTGTAGTACCCAGGACGAATTAAGATGGAGTAGGCTTGCCCAGCACCTATTCCATCCTCTCAGCTTAGTCGGCCTTGTACAGAAAAACATGGTCAATACGTGCGGAGCTGACTAAGCCGCGGGTTTCCTCACGATGTTTTCCTTCACCGTTTGAGAAAACTGGTATAGCGCACATAAATTTTTCGCACAATAGCAACATCAATTCGTAAATTACACAAATTACTACTTTGATATTTGAATTACAATAACATAATCTATCTAGAGCCCTTACGAATTTGCTTTGTGAACAATTGAATATGTCAATGGCATTCACCGCCAGATTAAGTGTTTGGATCTTAATATGATTAACTCCATATTGTTATTGAAATTCGTATAGTGTAGGTAGATGCCTAATACGCTCGTAATTAGCATTGAAACTTAGCTATAGGCTCAGGAATTTGATAGTCCAAATTTCTGGATGAATGATTCCCTTCTCTGCTGGACTGGAAGTAAAAAAAAAGCATAGAATTCGTCCAGTTGCTTCTCTCCCCGAGCATGTCGTAAAAGTCGACTAAGGGATAGTATCCTCTACAACATGACGGACCATCTATATGGGCGATGGGCTGATCACCAGTCACCATGGTTCACCATATCCATACACTTATTCTTAGGACTATATCAGAAGTGGCTGCAAATTTTCTTATGTTTACTTGTGGCTCTGCCCATCCCATTAGGTATTCGGGCGTGATAATATGTATGTACGTTCTCCAGCGATCTCTCACGACGATGGTGTTTTATTCGTTAACATCAGCGTCAGCAGCTCACTGTGAGCCCAGTGGATACCAAGCCTTATATCAAATAAAGTAATGTTTGGCCCTTTGAGTTTTGTACGCGTATACCTGAACTTGATTTTGATATTAGTTCATCTAGGGCCTTTGAAATATTTAATATTATAAATGCGAAAGTTTGTGAGGATTATAAGGATGTGTGGGTGGATGTGACGATGTATGTTTGTGCCTCAAGCACGCCCAAACGCCTGAGCGGATTTGAATGAAACTTGGAATATACACAATACGTGTGCTGGAATAACGTATAGGCTACTTTTCACCCGGGTACAACGCGAGCGAAGCCGCGGTCGGCAGCTAGTATTGTAATAAATAAATCAATATTTGTGGACATTTCACACAGCGCTATCTAGCCCCAATCTAAGCAAAGCTTGTACTATGGAAACCAGATTTTACCTACTTTTTTTGTAAATACATATTTATAATACATAATACTACAACACCCAGACTCGGAAGAAATTAACAAACATTTCTCAGCGAGAATCGAATCCGCGCCTCTTGCGTCTCAGCCGAGCATTTCGTAATAGTAGTTAGTAATAGTTTAATATTATAAATTGGGCTATAAAATGAAAGCCAGCTGCTCCAAAACTCATACATCAAGCCAGATGTAACCAAGAGGTGTTTTATAAATTCTAAAGTAGACTTACTGCGTTACTGTCTGCACTTGAGATCCGACGGAGCATACTTGATGAGCCCTGATCTTATACCAAGACCCGTTTGCACGGGGCCAGTGAGTGGGTGAGCTACTATCCCACTAATACCATAAATTCTAAAGTAAAGTTAAAGACAGTTACTGGACAGCTAATACTACTACTACTATTCGTGTCACTAGTTCTTTCGAATCGTGTGGTGAAACAATTTAGAGTGGACCTCAGAATGAAAATGTTTCCGAACTTTTTAGGTCCTACGGTATGCCGATTTCATCACGATGTTTTCTTTTACCGGTTAGGAGTACTGGTATAGCGCACATACATTTTTTGAACCCACGACCGATTCGAAGATGGTTGATGGGTGATGTGTGAAGATGAAGATCACCACCACTACACCACCAGTGCTTTTGTTGAAAGGGTTAATGAAAGAATCATTTTTAGAAAGAATCTTTATCTATTTACCGCACTGAGTAGGATAAATCCTAGCAAAAATGAGAGTTCTAATTTTATTCCAATTTTATAAGTATGTAAGCCGCTGGCCGGAACTCGATAAGACTTGCAACGGACCGTGGAGAGTGGCACACAAAAGGAGGTCTATACTATACCCAGCGGTGGGTGAAGTCAGGTTGCAAATGATGTAATGTTAGTATTTTGGTTACTTTACTTATAAAAAAATACGGCCTAAAAACTCCGTGACTAGAGTTGGCCACTAGCTCATACGAACATACATACATACTTTACTTATCTATCGTTTTGAGAGAGTCACTATCTCTGTGTAAATGATCCTTGTCTGATGTCTGTAGTTTGGCCGAAGGGTTGTTTTGAAAGCATGCAAGGGTGTGGAAAGCGAGCTTCGTTAAATTAAATAAAACTTGTTTTAACAAAATGTTGTAGATTTTCGTGAATTATTTGAATTTCAACAAGGTTTACTTTTGATGTTAATTATTACATGTACGTCAGTAATTTCTTAGTACAATGTAGGTACTACTTGCCTACAAGAGCACTGGTGGTCTAGTTATACCCCTGGTGTCTAGTAGCGACCCTGCCTTCTGATCCCAAGATCGTGGGTTCAAATCCTTGTTCTAAACCTCGTGACTTCTTAGTTAAGGTTAACGGTTAAAGAGTTAGTAAGAGGCACATTAATTACTTTGGATTAAACGAATGTGTATTTATCGTTTAATTTACTTTCTCATTTAAAAAAGATTACATTCATTACTTTCGACCCAAAAGCACATTATTTTCACAAATAACTTTTTTTCAAAGATTTCTTAAAATAAATATGTTACTAATTAACTATGCGAAAGTTTGTATGTTATCTGTTACCTCGTAAATCCGTAACGACTAAACCGATTTTGATGAATTTCAATGTAGATAGTTTAGGTTCTGGAATAACATATAGGCTAATTTAATTTTCAAAAAACACGTACCTTTCCATTTCAATTTCCATATCAATAATATTTTATTTAAAATATCCAGAACGAGTTTCAAGCAAATCGCACGATGTGTTAAAAAGTTTCATACAAACGTTTTCAACCTTTTTCACTCCTTTAGGGGTTGTCATAAAATCCCGCCTTAGTAGGTGGTTTTGCTTTCTAGCTTTAGTAATTTCAAATTTGGCCTGTTTTATGCACATAATTAATATAATTTATTTTCACACTACTTTTTCATAACTTTCATCAATGTGATTTACGTCGTTAAAAACCCCGTTTCAGTTCCAAAAATAACAAAGGCTCTATAAATAAATAGAAATCCCTTTTTGTACCCTTCACTATGCTATTATAAAAATATTGCCAGTGACCCTTAAGGGAGGTTCAACATACTTAAGGCCAGTATATGCGAAAAACATTTTTTTTTTTCAACTGTTTGATTTTTAACAAAAAATATAATTATTATATGACAAAATGTTTAGCCTGTTCGATGACCTATGAAAGGACCTTTATAGGTAAATATAATGCGTATTTTAATTAAATATATGTATTTTTATAGTAGTTTGTTATAATGTAGTCTACTCTGACGTTTCCACACAGTTTTACACAATAAAATGATTCTCTTTCTTAAATATAATCCTACTAATATTATAAACGCGAAAGTTTGTAAGTATGGATGTATGGATGTATGGATGTATGGATGTTTGTTACTCTTTCACGCCTAAACGGCAGAACAGATTTGAATGAAACTTGGAATATACATAACACATCTGCTGGATTAACATAAATTGGCTATTTTTTATAGGGTACCACGCGAGCGAAGCCGCGGGCGGCAGCTAGCAATATTATAAAGTTAGTTCTTTCGAACCAGTGTGGTCGCCTCATTAATAGGCCTAACGCTAGTACTTAACAAAAAATAATACAAAAATAGTACTTTGTTATTCATGGGGTTAAAATGACCCGTTATTATAGGTACGAGGTAGTTTTACTGCCAAGCTTTAATTAGCGAGAGAGTAAGAATAGGAACCAAGTTATAATGGGTTTTTATCGCTGTGTGTTACATTCTACTTTCACTACTATATTGCGAGAAAATAAAATAATCCAATGCAATATTAAATACGGTCACCAATTCAATTTGTGACTAGAGAATTTTTTGAAAGATTTCGCGCCAATGCTTTTTTTTCTATAGCCGCAACGCAATGCACGCATTCTACCGAAGAGATGGCCAATTTTAGTTCCATTTTCAAAAATAAAAAGTTCATATTTTTATGAAGTCTTTATTTATGATTATTTTACTTATGGATAAATACTTTTTCGTTTTGTAGGCCCGTTGGTAACAGACTAAAATAAAAAAAAACTTTTTCCCCTTAGCAAATATGCTATTTTATCCCCGCTCTGATACGCTATAATGACGAACTTTTTGAGCAAGAGAAGTTAAAAAGAAATAACTTGGACATCGCTTATGATGTTCAAGCCATTTCTTTTTATGTACGAGTATAAGTAACATCGCAATTCATTACCATAACTAAGACCTTTTACCATCTATAGTAGATGATTTATACAGCGTCAGGACGAATTAAGATGGAATAGGCTTGCCCAGCACTTATTCCATCCTCTCAGATCAATCGGCCTTGTCCACAGGAAAGACTAGGTCAATACGTACGGAGCTGACTAAGCCGCGGGTTTCCTCACGATGTTTTCCTTCACCGTTTGAGAGTACTGGTATAGCGCACATAAATTCTTCGCACTGAAAAATCCATTGGTACACGACCGGGTTTGAACCCACGACCTCAGGATCGGAAGGCGGGGTCACTACCAACTAGACCACCAGTGCTCTCAATTACCAATACCATAGTACCATTGTTTTTCCGTCAAATGTATGGCACTTTTCAACTGTAGTAATGAACGATCCGTTAGTAAAATAATAGAACTGGGCATTTGTAAAATGGGCTGCCTCCCCTTAAAAGATTGACCCAGTGACGTTCATTTTTTAAGGCGTAGCGTCACAGAGATTTATAGCCTGAAAGGTTGACGATATAAATTGTTTGGCTACGTGACATACTAAGTCATTGTGTCTTGCTGTTCTTAACCCCCACGAAAAAGAGGGGTGTTATTTTGTGTGTATGTGAATCTATGTATTTGTGTCTGTCTGTGGCATAAGCTTCTGAACGGATAAACTAGTTTTGATTAAGTTGCTTCGTTTGAAAGGTATAATCGAGAGTGTTCTTAGCTTTGTTTCGAGAAAATCTGCTCAGCCGTTTTCTGTCTAAGTTCGCCTACAGATAGAAAATAGAGCTCAGAACACCGACCTCAAGTAAGGTCCCCAAAAAGGCTGGCGACGTTACCTTTTTAGATAGCTATTTATTTATTTATTTGGAAGACCAACAGCTTACTTTAGTAGTGATATGGTAAACTAGACTGAGAAAAAGAGAAGCCAGTTATAGGTCCTCACGGCTAAAAATAAAATAAAAAATAACAAGTGCGTAAGCACACGCGTAATAACAAGAAAGGTAGTAAGTAGTAGCTATACTTATCCTTTGTCCAAGGTAACCGCCAGTCATTGGTCATTAGTCACATCCATCAGCTTCTTGGATAACTCCATGTATAATATGTTCGTATGAGCTAGTGGCCAACTCTTGTAACGGAGTTTTTAATCCGCCTAAAGGCCTAAAAGACTTAAAAGCTGGGACCGAAAATTTAACGTGCCCTCCGAAGCACGGAAGCGCTCAGCTCTTAATGCCACTTGCGGTCACCCATCCCAATTGTGACCGCGCACAACGTTGCTCAACTTTAACGATCAATCAAAAACGCCTAAGCAAGATACGCCACGAGGGCTTCTTCATAAAAATAAGTCACGCCTTCGGACCCCAGGGTCCTAAAGTTTCCACGGCAAAAGGCAGAAGGCAGTATCCATCAGCTATGGATGATTATTTCAGCGATTCTTTCTTAATCTTAAAACGCTTGAACTTCTTTTCTCTTGTTCCAGCTTATTCCATCTTCGGGACAGCATCAGAAGACGCAGCTGATCATGGGCCCATAACCACCATGACAGACACCCAATGGACCAATAACTATAAAAACTTAGACAGTAGCGATCTAGATACTAGGATCTACGATGAAATTTACACAGAAGACGAATTTGCCAACACAAATTTAAATTTGCATTCATTGAGTCTTGGTAAATTTGGTAATAACAAAGTTAGGAACTTTGAAGAGAAGATGGTGGTCAAGAAAAGGGTGAAAAGAAATGCAAATGATCCGAGATGCTCATCGTTTATGTATTTAGAAACTAGAGGGTATATCACTCATCCACATAAAGAGAATGAGCCAGATTTGTACTATAACAACACAGACTGTACCACGGTCATTGATGGTAAGTAAAATTGATATACCTTTATTAATGACTAGCTTTCGCCCGCGGCTTAGCTCGCCTGGTATCCGGACAATAAGTAGCCTATATGTTATTCCAGCACACATACTATGTGTATTCCAAGTTTCATTCAAATCCGTTCAGCCGTTACGACGTGATTGAGGCACAAACATACATCGTCACGTCCACACATCCTTACATCCTCACATCCTTACAAACTTTCGCAAGCAATCTTATAATAATAGTATGATAGTAGGAGTGAGATAAACTTGACTTATGCTCACCGCCCACTATAATTACTTAACCTATTTTGTGATGGGACGGGGAAAAATCTCAATTACGGATTAGTCTTAAAATAACCTGTAAACAATGACTTATTATACTCGTAATATCATTGCTTGTGAAGTGTATTTTATGCTATTTATGTTTTCAGTTGCAGAAGGACACGTCATCCAGCTAACGTTCGTAGACAGGTTTCGAATAGAAAGCCATCCTGATTGCGCTTATGATTATTTAGAGGTAACAATTTGTATTATAATTCATGTAAAGTTCCTATATAAATAAATAAATAACACCCAACAGTCACATACATAGTCCTGACCCCACACTAGGATTCCCTGTGTTGTGGGTATCAGAAACTACGAGTACCATGGTACAACAACACCCAGACCCGGAAGAAATATTTGCAGAACATGCAAACATTTCATCCGCAGCGGGAATCGAACCCGCGACTCTTGCGTCTCTGCCGAGCAATCGCCCGCCACGCCACCGAGGCCGTCGTATATTTTATTAGAACGCTAAGAAGCGTTACCATGGTAGGATTACGGGATTATTAGGTTTTCTTTTACCTACAAACATTATTCTTGGTGTTTTAAGTAGGTGTCATAACGTATTATTTGCAATTGGCCTAGAGGCTTAACAAACAATAACAATCAATTTTTTTCTTATCAAGAAAGAAAGAAGGAAATAACATTTATTTGGCACGAAATGAAAACAAATTACAAACGGAAAAGGGACTAAAATAAGGTACAGAAAAGAGAAAGAGAAGACAAAAGCGACAAAAAGTACCTATAACTACTAATCTATTCTAAACTAATTTAAAACTACAACTGATACAGAATCTGATTAGATACGTATTTTTACCCTTCCCGCGAACCAATCGGCGTTTTATTGAGGCCTAAAAGGTTGGAAGAAACAATGTATTTCTTTTTCCCAGATTCGGGACGGTAAGCAAGGCTATTCAGACCTCCTAGGTAAGGTCTGTGGCCAAGCCTTTCCTCGCGTGATGACTACAAAGGGACCCCACGCGTGGCTGAAGTTCCATTCAGACGATACCATCGAATACGAAGGCTTCAACATCAAGGTCGAGAAGATACAAAATCCAGCTAGCTGTAAGCAGTACATACATACATAATCACGCCCGTATCCCTAATGGGGTGGGCAGAGCGACAAGTAAACATAAGAAAACTTGCAGCCACTTCTGATTTAGTCCTAAGATGGATATGGTGAACTATGGTGTCAGGTGATCAGCCCATCGCCCATATAAGTGGTCCATCATGTTGGAGAGGATAAATAATAAAAAATAAATAAATATTTGTGGACATTTCACACAGCGCCATCTAGCCCAAAACTAAGCAATGCTTGAATACTATCCTTCAGTCGACTTTTACGACATGCTCGGAGAGATAAGCAGCTGAACCCATTCTATGCTTCTTTACTTCCCCGAGCATGTCGTAAAAGTCGACTAAGGGATAGACCTCTCCAAAATTATGGACCATTATTATATGAGCGATGGGCTGATCACCTGTCACCATGGTTCACCATATCGATCTTAGGACTTTAAATCAGAAGTGGCTGCAAGTTTTTTTATGGCTCTGCCTACTCCTTTAGGGATACGGGCGTGATAATACGTATGTAAAAAAAACTGTTGTCAGAACTTGTGAAGGAACGTTGATGGATCAGGTAGCTGGAGGAGACCCTCAGTCATACCATTGTTTCCAGACAGCGTACCACCGGAGTGCTACGTGGAGCCTCTGGAGGCCTCCGCAGGGGTCATCAACTCCGACGACATCGACCAGAAGTGCAGGGATGGCTGCGCCGGCCACGGCCTTGACGTTCTGTGGATGATCAAGACGAAACCTAACACAAAGGTAACATAAAATAGTGTTGCGGAACCATCGATAGTTGACCTATACATTCAGGCTATTGATGGTGCTATCGATAGTATAGTCACGTGTTAAGAGTATCGATATTATCGATAGTATCGATAGCGCTTTATTTATTTGGAAGACCAACAGCTTACATTAGTAGTGGTATGGTAAACCAGACTGAGAAAAAGAGACGCCAGTTATAGGTGCTCACGGATAAAAATAAAATAAAAAAAACAAGTGCGTAAGCACACGCGTAATTACAAGAAAGGTAGGCTAGTTGCTACCTGATGTGATACCCATCAACAAACTATACTATGATTATGACCAATACTATTGATAATAGCAATACCATCGATAGTTATACGTCCAATAGTATCGATAGTACCGATATTATTGTTATTTCTAACAATTTTACCCAAAAAAAATCAATATGGATTGTTTTTGGTTTAAACTGTTAGAAATCACAATAGTATCGATACTATTGAACGTAAAACTATCCATAGTATCGATAATAGTAACTCGTGGCGATACTGTCGATAAACTATCGATAGTCTATCGATAAACAACACAACATAAAAGCACTGGTGGCCCAGCGGAAGTAACCCCTCTATTCTATCCTAAGGTCGTGAATTCCAATGTATTCACCAATTTAATTGAAAGAAACAGTTTAGTAAATGGTTAAAGTGCTTTGTAGTCCTTTCTTATTTTTTATTACTATATCATCATCAGCTTATATAAGTCCACTTCTGGACAATGACCGAACTAAAATATGCTTTCAAGTTGATAAATTTTATGCTACGTCCACCAACCGCCTGCGTCCTTTATGTCATCGGTCCATCCGGTGTGAGGCCATCACACTTTGTTGTAGTCGTAATAATCATCATCTTCCTGCCCTTATCCCACTCTATGTGGGGTCGGCACAGCATGATCTTTTTTGGATCATGCTGTAAGAGTTTTGGCTAAGGTGTTTTACGACCGGCCGCCTGCCTGACGTCAACCCTCCTTGGGAATACTTGCTTATTGTATCTCATCATGTTGGAGGATACTATCCCTTAGTCGACTCATACGACATGCTCGGGGAGAGAAGCAGCTGGACGCATTCTATGTTTTTTCTTTACTCCCAGTCCAGCAGAGAAGTAAGTTTGTTGTAGTCGTACCTAATAAAGACACAAAAAAATAACTAGTTCTTAATGTTTTTTTTTTCAGATTTTCCTGAATTTCACGAAATATGAGTTGAAAAAACCTAACGAATGTGACTTAAATGGAATTCAAGTTTTCGGATCAGTCTTGGAATTGAGCTCAAAGTAAGTCAAGCATAACAGTCTGTAAGGCCAGGTCAGTTAGTCTGTAAGGTATTTATTTTGTACTAGCTGCCGCCCGCGGCTTCGCTCGCGTGGTACCCGGATAAAAAATAGCCTACATGTTAATCCAGTACATGTACTATGTATATTCCAAGTTTCGTTCAGATCCGTTCAGCTGTTTAGTCGTGATTGAGGCACAAACATCCAAACATCCAAACTCACAAACTTTCGCATTTATAATATAAGTAAGATGGACCGAATTTTTTTTATTTTTTTTTTTGACGGAAAAATAACGATGCTATGGTTACTAATGAATGATCAGTCTTCCGTTAGTAGAATATTGGAACCGGGCATAAGTTATACTGACAAACTTACTTATACTGTAATGTTCTGTGCCAATATTATACAGGGTGGAATTTTCTAATACCACCTGGAAGGAAAGTACTCTGAATACTGAAGATAGCGTAAATACTTGGATAATTGGATTGGATTTATTATTTCAGATTAGAATACTACTGTGGATCAGTAGCCAATCCTGTGACGTCAAAGGCAGAAAAAGATGAACCGGGAAACATTATGCACATCAGATTGTACACCGCAAAGACGGCGATGGAGAAAAATTTGACGAGATTCGAGGCCAGATACACCGCCTTCAGAACCACAAACCCTTCTAAAGAATGTAAGGAGAAACAATATATTTTCTTTATGATCATAAGTTGTCCCCACGCGGTCGGCACATTGTATTCATTTTCATTATTACCTGTCAACTGTCAACCCAGCATGTTTTAACAAAGTTGATTTCTTGATTTTCTGGGTTTAGTGTGACTTGTGAAATGTTTTTTATCCGTTGTGACTTTTATCAAACAAAAGTAGTAAATTAAATGAATAGTTACCCGAAATAAATCATATTGCTAGGTAGAAGTTACCTACTAACTAATTTGCATCACAGTCCTCGATTGATCGAAGATCACAGTAGATAAAATCTACTCTGCTGGACTGGGAGTAAAGAAAAAACATAGCGTCCAGCTGCTTCTCTCCCCGAGCATGTCGTAAAAGTCGACTAAGGGATTAGTATCCTCTCCAACATGATGAGATACAATAAGCAAGTATTCCCAAGGAGGATTGACGTCAGGCAAGCGGCCGGTCATAAAACACCTTATCCAAAACTCTTACAGCATGATCCAAGGCCAAGGATCGTACTGTGCCGACCCCACTTAGACTGGGATAAGGACAGGAAGATGATGGAACCTGTAAACTCTTTGTTTGGTTTCTCAGCTGACGCCTGCGATCCGAACACGGAGTTCGACTGCGCAGACAACACATGCATCGACGTGGATCTGTACTGCGACAAGTACGCCGACTGCCGGCTGAAGACCGACGAGGATCCCGACGTTTGCGAGGTAACAGGGTTATTACCCACTGCTAAACTATTCATAATTGCGCAATTACTATTCATAATTGAGCAATTACCAGTTGAGCAGCGGGTAATACCAACTATTCATAATTGCGCAATTACTATTCATAATTGAGCAATTACCAGTTGAGCAGTGGGTAATACCAACTATTCATAATTGAGCAATTACCAATTGAGCAGTGGGTAATACCAACTATTCATAATTGCGCAATTACTATTTATAATTGAGCAATTACCAGTTGAGCAGTGGATAATACCAACTATTCATAATTGCGCAATTACCAGTTGAGCAGCGGGTAATACCAACGTACCCACTGCTCAACTATTAATAATTGCGCAATTACCAGTTGAGCAATCTAGTTGAGCAGTGGGGAAGAATCGGTTATGAAATTTTGACACTAAGTTGAAGCGTTTTTCATATTGAGACTGACGTTATTGGATTCCAACATAGTTTTTCTATTGGTTATTGAATTTACTAGATAGGTACTTTTTTAAATAAGTTTTATTCAACTTCGACTGTTTAGTATGGGTTAAATCTTGTCACTGAATTTTAACTGAAGAGCTGGAAGACGGTAACTAAATATAGATTACTTCAATTGATTTTTTGTTTTTAGAAAAAACTAGGCTCTCCAATTCAAGAAGTCCACATCCTGGTGATCCTGGTGATCTTCTCGCTGATTCTGTCCACTATGACCTTCATCTTCCTCTTCAAGTGCGTCAGGAAGTTGTACCAGGACCATAAGATCATCAAGGTACAAGTCTTTACCATGTATATAGAATATATTTCTACTACTACTAGTCGTATTACTCGTTCTTTAGAACCAGTGTTGTGAAAGGAGTGATAAGATAAGTACGTCTCAAAGGCTTCATTCATGTTTTGGAACTTTTTGAGTTCTATGACATGCCGGTCTCTTCACGATGTTTTCCTTCGCCGTTTGAGAGTACTTACTACCCGTTTTATAACCTTCCGTGCACTTGTCACAATGTTTTAAAACCTTTGTAAGTCATCCTTTGTTTCACAGTCCGTGATCTCCACTCTGGAACCTTTACTCCCCCAAAGTTTTATATCTATCTAAAGTATCTATTCTTCGAGCTATATCATCATCATCTTTATCTATTACCAACTATTATTATTACTGTTAGCCCGTAATGTCCCAAAGACCAGGTCCGCCAGTCAGTACCCACGATTAAACTAGATAAATTAAACAAATCATTTAAAGGGCAATGTGTACGCTTCTATAACAAAGTCCCAAGCGAGATGACAAATTTATCAGTAAATAAGTTCAAAACTCTAATAAAACGAAAGTTGTTTAAAAAGCTTACTATAAAATATTCGATTATATAGAAGACAAAAATGCTTGGCACTGAACAATGCTCCAACTACTTTTATAAGCATGATTGAAAAGAGGTCATTTTCCAAAAAAAAATAGCCAAGCGTGGTTTCTTACCTGTATCTTCCACGCTTGGTCGCGTTACGAATAGGTATAAATGCAACGTAGATTTAAGACGTGTCCAAGTGATCCCCGTGAAGTCTACCGAGTCGTGATTTTATGGAACAAAAAATTTTGAATTTGGCTTTGAGTACGATCCAACGCCCTCGAATGCCAGTTCCTCTTGTAGGAATCAAACACGTCCAGCCCTCTTATTCGTGGTCTGCCACGCTACCGTCTCTCTGTATCAGACCTCCAATTCTACCTGATCGTAGCCCTGTCCCACTGATCGTAGCCGGCCCACTCCCAATTGAGTTTCGCGGCTTTTTCTTCCATCTCTAACCTATATTTTTTATTAAATAGGAGCATATTCGCCAGTCCTGCGAGGACCGATTGGATCGACTGGATAGCCTGGTCGGGAGCAGACTCACGCTTGACGCTAAGCGACTGCAGAGGGACAGCGAGCCTCGCGCGTCGCTGGAGAGAGAGAATCAGGCGAACGAGATGTTTAAGAGGAAGAGAGATAGCTTCTCGAAACGCAAGGTTTGTGGTTATGAATTAGTATCAAAATTAAAAGCACAAAGGATATATTATTTTAACTATGAGATTACACCATTCGGACCCTCTCGATCCAAAAAATAAGCAAAATTTTCAGAAGACTTTACTTTTCTTTTTCGGGCCAAGTTGGTGACTGTACGTTTACGAAAGGGGTAGAATGAGTTAACGTGTTCTTTCAAAACAAATAAAAATACAATTGTCAATCAGTGTACATTATCATCATCAATCTAAACTTATTACCAATCTTACATTCTCCAGCCAACAAGCATAGATTCAGACTTCCAAGAGACCCGCCTAGACCTGGACGAGGAGGTTTGGAGACGAGAAGTGGACACACAGATTGAACCCGAAGACATCCTTATAGAACGCAACGGGAGAACGAGACGCACTAGCAGGAGAGAGGAGAGTGTGAGAAGGAGAGAGAGCGAGGAACGGAAACAGATAAGAGATGCGTCGGTCGGCGCGCCTGATACTAAGGAGTCGGGGTGTCAGACGCGAGAGAGTTTGTTCCAGACAGATCCGCCGCCGAGTTCTGATGGGAAGAGTAAGTCCTACTAATATTATAATTTCAAAAGGATTTGAGGATCTTTGATAGATGGTTCATGTGGATGAACCATGTATCAAGTAGTGGTACTACCACTAGTCATGTCATTAATTCATTTGAACCAGTGTGGTGAAAGGATTTAAAGTGCCTTTCATGAACAAAACACATGCTTCCGAACTTTTTAAATTCTACGACATGAGCATAATTATTTTTGCATAATTTGCATTATTTTGGCAACTTTTTTTATCTGATTGACAGAGCAACCAGGACATGACTGTGTTATGTTGTACTAACCCCATGTGATTAGGTCTGTATATGTATGTTCACTTTTTTGCCCTATGCTCTGTCTTTTAACTTTTCGTTTCGGTATCTATTATGTGTATGTTGTCAATAAACTATTTTATTTCTTTCTTTTCTATCTAGTTATAACCAAATTGTTATTTATCACATTCGACAAATCACTGATCTTTTTCGGAATTGGATGGCTCATAATTACTACTCTATTCTGTTAAGCTCGATGCGGTTTCTTACGATGTTTTCCTTCACCCTATGAAAGAACTGAACGAGCGCTCATAAATTTTTCGAACGAAAAAACCAACAGTGATCTCTCTGGTGATGATGAGGTAACACTTTTCCTTTGCAACAGGTTCGAGTAGTAATAGCCGTGGGTTCTCTACGTTCGGATACTCAGGCGCGACCATCGCTCGGCCTTCGCCCCCCACGAACACCTCCGAGATAAAGATAGAACTGCTGAAGCAAGTACCGAGGCAGGACTCTGTTAAACCACGTAAGTCTTCGCTCTATGAGTTTTCAAACACTCCTTAGCGTCTATAGTTCTACTAATACTTTACTCACAAGTAAATGTGTATGGCACCAAAGGTGCACTTGCCAAGATTTTTACTAGAGACAGTAACTGACAACATCTTTAAATTATCATTAAAAAAAATGCTCCAAGAAAAAGTGTACATAGCGTTGACGAGTTCTTGAATGAAACATTTTAAAATAATTGTGTATATTTAATCTTATATCTTTTTTGACGTCATTTAATTTTGTAATTTTGTGTAATATTGCATTCTTGTTAGCCGTTAAAGGAGGACCTTAATTTGATATCTACATTATTATTTTTACCCATTTTCGCAATAAATTGAAATTGAAATAAATATTGGTGGACATTTCACATTAATTTTATCATCTGAATTCACAAAACTATCGTTCTATAAAAATGTTCTAGTCATCATCATCTTCCTGTGTGGGGTCGGCACAACATGTTCCTTGGATCATGCTGTAAGAGTTTTGGCTAAGGTGTTTTATGACCGGCCACCTGCCTGACGTCAACCCTCATTGGGAATACTTGCTTATCATGTTGGAGGATACTATCCCTTAGTCGACTTTTACGACATGCTCGGGGAGAGAAGCAGCTGGACGCATTCTATGTTATAAATGTTCTAGTATAGATGATAAAGATAGGGTCAGTGACCAGATTGAGGTTTTGTTTTGTCCCCACAGTCCTAACTTTGTAAAGTTCCTCTTCAAGGTTGCTTTCGGCATTTTTTACCTTAAGTCCAGCAGCATAGAGTTCATTTCACATTGCAGTCGTTTCCAAGTAGTTTAGCCTAGGCTACGCTTCCCGGTAAGGAATGCAGTACTGGCTAGATTTATTACCCGAATAGCTACGGTCTACCGTTCGTTTATTTATTGGCTACAGCTAAATATGTCAGTTTAGATAGGTAACTGGACTGGAAGTTGTATTCTTCTAGTACCTTATCTTGTTAGTTGGAGTAAGTTATGCCGTTAATCGAATAGGTACCTTTAACATTTAACTCGTACGGCTTCGCTTGCGTGGTGTAAATTTTGACAGCCCATTTTACCCATTTTTTATGTCATCAACCAACAGCAGATATAGCGTATTTGGGCTAATAAGACTAAACTAAGGCCATTTACCATCTATAGTAGATGATTTATACAGCGCCAGCGTCAAGAGGCAATTTTACCTTCACAAACGGGACGCTGTAGTGCCCGGGACGAATTAAGATGGAGTAGGCTTGCCCAGCACCTATTCCATCCTCTCAGCTCAGTTGGCCTTCCTGGCTAATAAGAATAGTCTCAATAAATAAGTATTAGATTATAATAATTATGATGATCGAGGCATGGTAAGAGTGAGTGAGAGAGAGAAAAGAGTTAATACTGTTAGTTCTGTTTTACTAGCTCATGTCGAGGGTCATTTAAATCTTTAATTCGTCTATCTGTTAAGTGTAATGTAAAAGTCAATCATATTTTTACAGAAAAGAAAATCGACCGCCGCCCTATGAGCACTGAGACGACCCGATCCGCCCCCGACGTGATCATAGTCTCCAAACCGATTCGCTGATTGTGACCCTTGGGGCCCCCTCCGTGGGCCCCAACCCCTCCGGAGTGGCCCCTCGAGCCCAGGCTCCGCCCTGAGGGCTCCAGCCACCTGGACACCCGAAGCATAAACTTTGATAGTTGCGAAGGGTACTACAGTCAGTACTTCGACCAGAGAGTGACGTATGACTACTGTTTGAAAAGTGATTTCTATAAGAGCCAAACACTGCCAAGGAAGTCCTATAGGGAGTATAGGGTACCCGTGTGTGATGATGATTGTGAATTTAACACTTTTGTTGTGGAAGCCGATATCGAGCCGCCGAGATAACGAATGGCTTAAACTGTGACTAGTTAAGTTAAGCTGGTGATATATTAATGTTGAATTTTCTAAAAACTTAAGTTGACATTTCTGAAATTATAGCTATCTTTACTAAACCTCTATAGCTACTATTTTGCGCCAGCGAAAAATCGCTCATCATCTTCCTGCCCTTATCCCACCCTATACAGGGTCGGCATCGGCACATGATCCTTGGATCATGCTGTAAGAGTTTTGGCTAAGGTGTTTTATGATCGACCGCCTGCCTGACGTTAACCCTCCTTGGAAACACTTGCTTATTGTATCTCATCAAGATTCTTATCTCCATTTATATGAAAGGGAGATTAATTCAGGATTGTCAAATTAGATTTAGTTTAGAGAAATTGACACTAATGAATGATGTTAGGTGAAAAATAATTTGTTAACAAGTTCAGTAAATTGTTAGGTTATTCCTTTAGGTTTGTTTGTTTAGTTGATCATTTGTTTAATTGTTTAGTAACTGTTTGAATATGATTCGTGAACCATGATGATGGTTTTTTTCAACTGTTTTGTCAACTTTACTGAGCATAGAAGTGTTGTAATTTCTTTGTGTTTCTTTAACTGTTGTTCAGAGCAAAAATTAAATACTTGTATACTTTTGAGGTAAACTATAAGATATTTTGAATTTGTGAGATTTTAGAAGTCAATTTTAAAATTGTTAATCCTTCGACAGAATTTTAATTGTTTGTCAAATAAATTGACAGCTTATAAATTTAAGTTTCAGAGTTTTAAAGTTTTCAATAAAAAAATGTCTTCCAATGTATTACTTATAGGGAGTAATTTGTTTTTAATGACGAACATTCTTAAAAGGTAATTAGTTCCGCGTCGCATACTAGATGGCGCTTTGCCGGAACACCCAAAAGTCAATTGTTTGTTCCGATTACTCGATATATCGATTCGATAAATTGTAGCTCCATCTAAGATGCCTTAAGAAATTAAGACTATTTTCTTTATAAAAACGTTCGTCATTAGTGTAAATTCTGAATTTTTATTCTAACGTTTTAGATTACAAAGTTTAGACCAAATAAAATAGTATTTTAAATATAACAATAAATTAAATCTAGATTTAAATAAGTAAATGGTTGTACATCTTGTAAATTATCTTTATTATTTTGTAAACCCTGCATAAGGTTATGAAAAATATAATAACAATAAAGTACCTACCTACCTATTAAATAATATTAAAACATAAGGCTACGTACACACAAAATAAAATTCCATGTTCAGAGCAAATGACGAAGACCCCTAATAAAAAAACCTGTCAAGTGAAAGTCGAATTTGCACACGATGGTTCCGTACCATCGTACATTAAAAAACATTTACTGTTTGGACCCGCTAACAGACGGACGGACGGACGGACAGCGGTGGCTTAGTAGTAAATTAAATAGGGTCTCATTGACGCCCTTCGGGTACGTAACCCTAACAAGACTTCAGAAACGCACCAAAAACGAACACCTACTTGAAAAATGACACCCTCCTTCATAGTCAGGTAAGTCTTAACCAACTGCTTGACACCCTTTTTTTGTTTTCTTACCCTCCTTTGCAGTTGGATAAAAAACTGACTAACAATCAACGCACAGCCTAAACCATAAGTCCTAGAAGGATGAATCTTGCAGGATAATTCTCTTATGGTGTAGAGGTGCACTAAGAAAGGAATTCCCAAAATTCAACTCTTAAGTAGACGCAGCGGGAAGATGAAGGGGCCCCCTTTTAATTTATTTTATTTTTTATTTTTAAAGTTATAGCTGCAAGAGAAATTATACATTCGGTGAAAATTTCAACTCTACCTATTACGGTTCGTGAGATACAGCCCGCTGACGACAGCGGAGGCTTTCCCGTTGGCACCCTTCGGGTACGGAACCCTAAAAATCAACGCGGAAAAAGTCGCAAAGCATTAAACTAATAATAAATGTAAATGTTCCTTTAAAATTGAGATAAGTATCTTTACTACGCCGCAAACAGCTAAAACAAATGTTGAAATAATATTTCAGTTTGCAAAGTAGAGATTTGGATTTTTAAGAAACTGTGACCGCTACAAAACTGATTCAAAGTCAAAGTCAAAATTTTTTATTCCATAACGATGTTTTCCTTTTTAATTCATCCCGGGTACAGCGTCCCGTTTGTGAAGGTAAAAGTTGCCTCCTGACGCTGTATAAAATATCGATGGTAAAAAGCCTTAGTTTGGCTGAAGTCTAAGTGGGGTCGGCATAACATGATTACTCTTCCATCTTCTATCACTCGTCATCTCAGTACTCACTCCAAGAGCACTGATGGTCTAGTGGAAGGCTGGGAGTGGCCCTGCCTTCCGATCCTAAGGTCATGTTTAAATCCAGTCTGGCATCAATGGACTTTTCATTATATTTATTAGATAAATATGTTACAAAAAAACCTTAGGCTGGATCTATTGGAATTTATATATTTTAAAATCTTTGCATGTAAGTTACGGATGCTATTTGACGGTGGGTGGGTCTTAGGAAAGCTGGACTGATGAAATACAAAGCGTGAATTTTAGAAGCCTTTCAACTTTATAACGGAAATTAAAACTTAAGTATCATCACAGCTCTTAAGGAACAGTTAGATCTCTTAGCAGAATCTGCAAAAAATGCATTCAAGATTTTTTTTTATTTTTTTCAAAAAAGGATATGACCAAAAATTTTACTCTTAAGACGCTATCGCACTGTCGCGGCTAGACCGATTTCGAAAGAGATAGCGCTACGGACTTCGGGTGTATAAAAGAAAGACAGGGTGAGGCAAAATATTGTAATCAAATAGCCCACCAAATCAAATGAATGTCAATTACAAGAAAACTACAAAATGAATAATAAACTGGTTTCAACAACTAAATAAATAGTTATAACCTACCTATCAATGTAAAATTCATCTGAATATATGTTAGGGTTCCCGAGATCAAAACACGAAATTTTCTAGTCATTTTTCTCTTATCCCGTTTTCACTTTGAGCCAAAGTAAAAATGTTTATATTTTATTTTCTTTTTGAATAAACACATTTCATCTATTTTGGTGAGCAAATCCGCTAAACCATACTATAAAGGTAGTTTTTCGAAGCAGAGGCGCTGGCTGGCTAGTTACTCTTGCTTCAAAAATTAGCCAGTACGACCAAATCTACCATCAGCCGAAGTGTGCTCAGGCAAATATTTACATTAATTGGTTTGGGTATTTGTACAAAACAAATATTTTCGAGCTAGATACGTGAGTGCAATGAATCTTCAAAAAAGTGACGTCTTTTTTTCACTGCGCCGCGCGCCGCTCTTCCATTGTTTGGTGTTCCAAACAATGGGTTACAAATATTGTGAACTAGCTGCCGTGAAACCCGGATAAAATCTTACTTATATTAAAAATGCAAAAATTTGTGAGTTTGGATGTTTGTGCCTCAATCACGCCTAAACGGCTGAACAGATTTGAATGAAACTTGGAATATACATAGTACATGTACTGGATTAACATATAGGCTATTTTTTATTCGGATACCACGCGAGCGAAGCCGCGGGCGGCAGCTAGTATAACCTATATGTTAATCCAGCACATATACTATGTATATTCCAGGTTTCATTCAAATCCGTTCAGCCGTTTAAGCGTGATTAAAGCACAAATATACAAATTATCCTCACAAACTTTCACATTTAAAATATAGTAGGATATTGTGCTAGGATTTACAGTATCCTAGCTATATAAATGTATCTGTGGCATATTTATCTTTTTGAGTGAATTTAAGAAGGATCGCTACAAATCCAATAAAAAATTGTTTGAATACATAACAGAAGGATGCTTTGCTTTGCAATTAAAAATCATATTAAAGATTCTTCGACTTTAATATATTTTTGGTAATTCGTGCTCCAGAGGCCCAAGATACAGACTCTCGTGTATAGTTTGGGCCTCGCTGAAAAAAAATATATTTTAGGAAAAGTAAACCAGTGCATTATATAACTTTTTCTAAATTGTAATCTTGTGTTTTCTTTTTGGCAATAAACTTTCTTATTCTATTCTTTTTTTTTCATAGAAACATTTTTATCTCAAAACGAATATTAATAAGGAAAACTGTATTTTTAGATTTAATTTGAGTTAGGTATTATAATAATTGTTTTGTCAATGTTTATCTGATCGAAAATGTTTACTTGTTTAACAATGTCGTTAATGAAATATTAATTTTAAATGTTTGATGATAAAAGTAATATCCTCATTATGTTTTCAATATCAACTAATTTAGCTGTATAAACTAACAAAATGTAGTTATTGTATAAATAGTGTGTACAGGATATAAATTTAAAGTTGTTAAATTTGTAAGTAAATTAAAATATAAGTGATTTTTGTAATTTGATTGTTTTCTTTATAACTATCAACAAAAATAACTTTAACTGTAATTTAAGACTGGGAGCAAAAAAAACCAGAATGCTTCCAGGTGCTTCTCTCCCCGAGCATGTCGTAAAAGTCAACTAAGGGATAGTATCCTCTCCAAAATGATGGACCAATGGGCTGATCACCTGTCACCATGGTTCACCATATCCATCTTAAGACTTTAAATCAGAAGTGACTGCAAGTTTTCTTAGGTTTACTTGTGGCTCTGCTCACCTTATTAGGGATATGGGCGTGATAATAAATGTAATTTAAGATGGAGTTTAACAAAATGAATCTCATCAATTATGACTATAATCGATATTTTTATATCATTACTACACATTTAAATAAATTACGTAATATTTATTTTAGTTAGGTAAAAAGAAGCTTCACAGAAAGCGCCTAAATAAGGTTGATTTTTCTGACTATATTTCAACTAACCACTGTCACTAGCTCTTACGAACCAGTGGTGATTTGATTAAAGTGCGCTTCAGGGACGGTAAGAACATAACACACAACAGACGACACAAGAATTCTGTAGGTAGGTATTGCAAAATATCAATTCCGTACAAGCGCCGTACATTCGCAAATAATAGTGCCTTTGTGACCTATTTTATCGAAAGCCTTCGCTAAACAAAAGCGGGAAGTCCCATACAAAATATGGAATTCAATTTACATTGGATTTCTTCTGATTGGAGCTGAATTAACTTATTTTATGGGTTTTGGAATATTGAGTGGGCTACCGGGGCTACGTAGTCTGTCTGTACTGGATTTTTTTATAAATCTGACCCTTTTACGTAACTACGAAAGAGGGTAGTTTTTAAAGTGTCATTTGGCTGAAGCTCTAGCGGAATCGCACTGGTGGTCTAGTTGTTAGTGACCCCGCCTTCCGATCCTAAAGTTGTGGGTCCAAATCCGGTCGTGTACCAAAGGATTTTTCTGTGCGAAAAATTTATGTGCGCTATACCAGTATTCTCAAACGGTGAAGGAAAACATCGTGAGGAAACCCGCGGCTTAGTCAGCTCCGCACGTATTGACTATGTCTTTCCTGTGGACAAGGCCGACTAAGCTGAGAGGATGGAATAGGTGCTGGGCAAGCCTACTCCATCTTAATTCGTCCCGGGCACTACAGCGTCCCGTTTGTGAAGGTAAAAGTTGCCTCCTGACGCTGTATAAATCATCTAATAAATGGTAAAGGCCTTAGTAGTAGCGAAAACAGCTAGACAGTTTTTGGAAAATGAGGTGTCATTTAATTCGTCTGAATTAAGAAAGTGTCAAAGGTCTAATGACACTGAAGTGCAATACTACAGAACATGAAGCGCTCATGGCGTAGCTTGCTTAGACGTTCTTGATTGATCGTTGAAGTTAAGCAAGGCAGTCACAATTTGGATAGGTAAGTGGCATTACGAGCTGAGCGCTTCCGTGCTTCGGAGGGCACGTTAAAATGTCAGTCCCGGCTTTTAAGTCGTTAAGCCATGACGGAGGCCTTTAGGCGGCCTGAAAACTTCGTCACTAGAGTTGGCCACTAGCTCATACGAACTTACTTACTTTTTATGCCGGGCTGTATATCATGAACCGTGATAGGTAGAGCTGAAATTTTCACAGTGTGTGTATTTTTATTGCTGCTATAACAACAAAAAATAAAAAGGGGTCCCCATGCAGGGAAAATTTATGTACGTGTACAATGGTACGGAATCCTTCGTGTGCGAATTCGACTCACACTTGTCCGGTTTTTATTCTCATTTATAGTACAAGTAAAAATAACAATAAGTATCTTCAACGTGGGCTCTACGTCAGTGAGGAGAACTAACGTCAGACGAATAATCCGCCAACGTTACGTCACACGTCACCCATCTTTGACGGGAGTCGAGCGGTTTGTTGGTGTGTGTGTAAAGCTTGGAACTATATCTGTCACATTCTATGGCGGCGCCACTCAAAACGAGGGTAATATATATAGCACTAGCGACCCGCCCCGGCTTCGCACGGAGATAGACATAATAATA
The DNA here is from genome assembly GCA_949320045.1 of Scotopteryx bipunctaria. Taxonomy (NCBI): domain Eukaryota; kingdom Metazoa; phylum Arthropoda; class Insecta; order Lepidoptera; family Geometridae; genus Scotopteryx; species Scotopteryx bipunctaria. The sequence continues at coordinate 1,206,609 of OX439464.1, read as the reverse complement.
TACCATCGTAGAATTTGTTTGGAAACTTTTTTAAGGTGTACAATACTGTAGTACATTATTTTGATCTATCTCGTAGGGTTCAGCCAGCGTTTGCAATGTAAGCGCAAAAAAATTGTTTTTACGACATCACATTACAAACCTCTAAAATTAACAGTGTTTCTTTACTATATTATGCATGTATTACACATATAAACCTTCCTCTTGAATCACTCTATCTACTAAAAAAAACTTCATCAAAATCCGTTGCGTAGTTTTAGAGATCTAAGCGTACATAGGGACAGACAGCGGGAAGCGACTTTGTTTTATAAGTACTATGTAGTGATATGTAGTAGTGATACTGATGCCGTGGTTTGTCTCGTACGTCCCTCCGTGACAGTTCAGCAGGATTCTGTGGTGTGTGTGAAGCGCTAGAGCCTTGGAGAGAATATAACTTAAATTGAACATAACTAACTTGTCCAACTACATCTAGAATAGGATTTAAATGTCGGGTGGATTAACAATTTGTAATATAACTCACAGCACCAGGTTTTGACGTTATTAAACATCCTTGTGAGCAGATTATTTATTTATGGTTTGGTTTATAACGTATTTACAAAAAAAGTACCTATATAAGTATTCTATCAGCGATCTGATGCCCAAGATGGAGCCCAAGTTCGTGGCTTCGAATCCAGTCGTGCACCAATGGATTTTTTTACACAAAAGGAGAGAGCACTTTAAAACCTTTCACCACACTGGTTCGACAGACTATTGACCTAGTGGCAGAAGGAACCAGTGGCAGGATTGTGTATTGTTTATCAATATTGGCAGGTTTATTGAAAAGGTTCGCCGAAGGCCGACATTCTCCTAAAACCAATATTTGCGAAGATTGTGGATAGTAAAACAAATATCGGTCTAGTGATTGCCTATTATGTGCCGGCAACTAAGGATGGAATTTTGACAGCTCATATGTGTAACAAGTACCTATAACACAACTACATAATCGTCACTGGAAAGGTAAAATTACGTAAGCGCCAAAATGACTCCAAAATAGGCATACTGAGTTATTATCCTAAAATAGCAGTCCAAATACAATAATATGAATTGATATAGAAAATGAAAAAAGAATGAAATCTTACGTTGACGTCATCAAAATTCGATAATTAGGTAGAAAGTTATTATTAAAAAACGAAAAAAATTAACTTTAAACGGCTTTTTCTCGATTGGCGCTTACGTAAATTTGCCTTTCCAGTGACTAATATTATATTATAACGTTACATGGGCTTTCTGCGTTAAAACCACCAGATCTTCAATACTGCAGTTTATTTCCAGCTTTTCAACAATATCAATTCTTCCTACCATCAGCTTCGAATGCCCGACCAAAAACGACAACGTCAAAACAGTATTCTGTCTAATGTCAGATCAGTGTAGTGAAATATTATAACAAACAGGCTAAGCAGTAAGGAGGTAACGTTATCTAAATATTGTTGTGTTACAATATTGATGACCTCGTTGGCGTGGCGGGCGACTGCTCGGCTGAGACGCAAGAGGCGCGGGTTTATTCCCGCTACGGGAGAAATGTTTGTATGTTCTGCAAATATTTCTTCCGGGTCGGGGTGTTGTAGTATTATTTATGTATGTATTTACAAAAAAAAGTATATAGGTATTCTATCAGCCATCGTGTCTATAGTACAAGCTTTGCTTAGTTTGAGAGTAGATGGCGCTGTGTGAAATGTCCACAAATATTTATTTATTACTATTATTATTTGTTGTCACGTTCGTATCCCTAATGGCGTGAGCCATAAGTAATCATAAGAAAACTTGCAGCCACTCCTGATCCAAGAATCCCAGAATGAGTATCTTCAAATAGTATTTTTTTTTTCAAATAAAAGCATTTCTAAACAATAAATCTTAAGAACTAGTAGTTCTTTTAAGAAAGGTAAACAAGTATTTATTTAAAAGAACTAATTATATACTCTTTTATGTAGGACTATGAATATGTAGGTAGGTATTAGGAATATATAGGTACTTATGACACTTTCTTTGTCACGACAACGGACATTTGTCACATCAAATGACACCATTTGTCAAAATCCACCAGCTTTTCGACTACAGGGGCAGCCAAAGGAATAAATTGAAAATGGTTTTTTTTACAGCCGCCATATTGAATTTTTGACACTTTGTATAGCCTGTGACACTATCGTCATCCAGGCGAACATTTATAAAAAACATAATAATTATACGATTTATAAAATACTGGCGACGCGCCCCGGTTTCGCACGGGTGCAATGCTGATACTAAATATAATACAGAATGTTATCATCTGTGTCATCTATATGTTGTCATCTATACGTCATTACATAGCTGTCATTATACGTCAATTACATAGCTATCATTTGCGTTTTGTTATTCCAAGTCTGATTCTTTTTTTCTGATTTTTTTTTTCGGGATAAAAAGTATCTTATGTCCGTCTCCTGGCTCTAAGCTACCTACCTACCAATTTTCACCCAAATCTGTTCTGCCGTTCTTGAGTTATAAGTGGTGTAACTAACACGACTATCTTTTAAATATATAGATTTTAATCAAATTATTCCTAGAACAGGAGGGGTAACTTGCCTAAATTAACATTACCATTACCAACCAAACACACAGAAAGTGTCCATTTGTGTGGTTTAGTAGGCAACTGTCAAAATCTACATCTTAAAAAGTTATAAGTTTTGGTAGAATTACCTTCTTCTCGGAAATATTGCCTTTTCATAGAAAATAGTGGTAAATAAAGGGAAAAGGAGTAAAATATACTTCGTCTACTTCGCATCCATAGATCTGTAATCAGTGATATCCCTAAAAACTAAAGCCTTTAACCATCTATAGTAGGTACCTATATGATTTATACAGCGTCAGAAGGCAACTTTTTGCCTTAACAAACGGGACGCTGTAGTGCCCGGGACGAATTAAGATGGAGTATGGCTTGCCCAGCACCTATACCATCCTCTCAGCTTAGTCGGCCTTGTCCACAGGAAAGACATGGTCAATACGTGCGGAGCTGACTAAGCCACGGGTTTCCTCACGATGTTTTCCTTCACAGTTTGAGAGTACTGGTATAGCGCACATAAATTTTTCACACAGAAAAATCCATTGGTACCCGACTGGATTTGAACCCACGTCCTTATAGGATCGGAAGGTGGGGTCACTACCAACTAGACCACCAGTGCTCTCAATCCCTAGATTTATCTGTAAATCATCACGTCTGTATATGACGAGTGGCGAAGACTTGGCTATAACATGACGATGACGTAACGAAGACTTGGGTAAAACGTGGCGAAGACATGGGAAAAACTTATAGCCACTCTCACTCTCGCTCTCACTCTCACTCTCACTCTCGCTCTCGCTCTCACTCCTACTGTTACTCTGACTTGAACTCGTTAAGCCATGACGGAGGTCTAAAAACTCCGTCACAAGAGTTGGCCACTAGCTCATACGAACTTACTTATCTACTTGTAAATAAAATTAATCATTGTCGAAAGCCAAGCGTATTTTAATAGGTTATGGGCCCAGTACGCTTCCTTCTGCGAGTATTTCCACTTCAATAGTAGGGAGTTAATTAACGGAACAACGCAGTGTATTACTTGCTTAAAAGATGACAAAGTACTCGTGTTGAAAAATAAAATAGAAAGTAAAACATAAAACCGAATTTTGATATTAATAACTATACCTACTAATTATTATGAAATCGTCATTGCGAAGTGTATCGCTTAGCGTGACAAACAAAACCGACTCCGGTTAGAGCAATTAGTGTCGCGAGAGTAGACAGACACTCGGCGACACTGCACTGACGAGTGTCTAATTAGAGACTCTGCCTCGACTGGGGTAGCCGTGTTTATCGTTTAGATGGGACATTTCCTCCAACAAGGAAAACATCGTCAAAATCGTCAAGCCCGTCGCATAATGATGTTTTACTTGCAGTACGCAATGTTTTAAGCAAATATTAACAGCCTGAAGTTTTTTTATTTATTCAAAAACACCTGAGTTTTTAGGTAGGTACTTATAATGGTATTTTTTAAGACCAGGTCTGAACAAAATTTGTTTAAAGAAAATAATTATTTACACCATGTATGTACAGACTGTGGTACTACAAGTAGTGGCAAAAATTCAACTCTAAATTATCTTAGTTTGAAAAAACCCTAACTTATAACATGTTAAATTTTACTTTGTTCTTTTTTTTCAAACTGCTATGGTGACGGGTTATGGAACGAGGTAGTTTGTAGACTTTTAATGTGTGTGCCATTTCTTACAAAAGGAGATGTTTCTTAGGAGGCCTGGTCTATGTACACCAGACAGAAAAATCGTGAAAAAATTGTGAATTTCGGCAAAATACTTCAACTCTAATTTAAAGCATATTTATTTATATAAAATGTTTAAAATGCGTAGTAGATTTTTCACAACGCTAATTAATTTTCCTAGGCAGCTATGACAGTGACATAAATCGAAATTGTCACTTGTTTTGCCACAAGTTTTATGATTTTAACAGCTTCATTACGAACATTTCATTCTAAGCGAGGGAAATAGAGCCATTTCACTTACTTGTCAAAGTCAACTGCAGTCAAAACATTTTACACAATACCGCCCTACCATAATGTTTTATGTATTGTGTTGCCCTCCGTAATAAAGGTATTTTAAGAATGTGCATTAATTAAAGCAAAAGAATTAAAAAATTACAATGGGAAAAGGTTTTACAAAATGTTGAGCTATGTTTATACAAGTGTACACCGACCAGGCCCAGGTTCAATACATTTGTGAAACATCTGCTTTAATCTCAAACCGCAGTTACCCTACATCTATTGATCAAAACAGGTTAAGCTGAGCTTCAGCGTACCTGTAGCAACACGCCGACTACCTGACTGCATAATGCAGTCAAAGTGACTGCAGCAGACGCGGTATTCTAAATGACCAACAAACGTGTTAAAGGAAGTACGATATATTACAAAGATCCTGTCCTGTTAAGTGTCTTCAAGCAGTGAAGAAAAACGTCATAAAAAGTGGCATGTCGTAAAACCTAAAATATTCGAATACATGTATCAAGTACAATCCTTTCCATCATGACAGCCTCGGTGGCGTGGCGGGCGATTGCTCGGCGGAGACGCAAGAGGCGCGGGTTCGATTCCCGCTGCGGAAGAAGTGTTTGCATTGTCTGCAAATATTTCTTCCGGGTCTGGGTGTTGTGGTACCATGGTACTCGTAGTTTCTGATACCCACGACACAGGGAATCCTAGTGTGGGGTCAGGACTACGTGTGACTGTTGGGTGTTATTTATTTATTACGATGGACCATCTATATGGGCGATGGGCTGATCACCTGTCACCATAGTTCACCATATCAATCTTAGGACTGAATCAAAAGTGGCCGCTATTTTTCTTATGTTTACTTGTGACTTTGCCCACCCCATTAGGGATAAAGGCGTGATAATATGTATATATGTATGTGTCAAGTGCACAAAAGAAGCCTGTTTGAGGCGCATTTTCATCTAAGTTTCAGCATACAATTAACGCAAGACGTGAGCATTCTACTCGCACAAACAAGTTCGATTCGAATAAAACGGGGATTCCCATAAATCAGGGTGCATATCTCAAGTTTCCGGTGCGATTTAGCAACGGAATAAAATGCATTCGGATCCGGATCAGGGTTGGCGATCGGCAGATAATGTCAAAATGGTTTAGTACCCACTGGACCTTCATAATTGGACCCTACCTGAAGGTTTTGATAGGAGGTCGAATAGGTCCTATAGTGAGCTATAGGACCTATTCGACCTATCAAAAACATGGTACCCACTGGGCCTTCATATAGGACCCATTGGACTATTTAGCTCTTATCTTTTAGAACGTTACAGTACAGTCGTGAAGAAAAGTAAAATTGTTAAAGAAATAAAAACAATGGTTTTAAATTATTGTTACTACCAAAAACCTTGACATAACATAATAAATGTAATTTAAATGTTACTTCTCTGCTGCACTGGAAGTAAAGAAAAAGCATAGAATACGTCCAGCTGCTTCTCTCCCTGAGCATATTGTAAAAGTCGACCAAGGGATAGTATCCTCCAACATGATGGACCACCTATATGGGCGATGGACTGATCACATGTCACCATGGTTCACCATATTATCCATTTTAGATTTTTTTATCAGAAGTATCTGCAAGTTTTTAGCTTGTGGCTCTACCCACCCTATTAGGGATATGGGTGTGATAATATTTAGTTTCAAATATATTTTGTTTTTAAATTAAAAGTAATCTAACGCATACGAATTCGCGGGCAACCGCTAGTATAATGTATAAAAGCAGCATCCAAAAAGGTCCAGTCGCATGATTCAGCCAAATATACTTAGTATAATACTAGGTAATAAACATTTTTAAAAGTAGAGTGACAGATCGCGGGCAACCCTAATTCCTTTTTGCTCGGAGTTTCGATAACTCACTTTATGCATCAGCACTTCAGCAAATGTCACTTTTGACAGCTCGCACACTGGCAACACTCTAGTTATGAAACGTACAGTAGTACCACAAATATTTAAGTATAGCTTCTGAAATACGAGCTAACGCGATGATGATAATGTAATATACAATAATTATGTAATTTTTTTT